>OY796684.1:27212304-28430703 GCA_963680715.1 Tetragnatha montana
TAGGAAGCTTGCATTATCTTGATATTAATGAAAATTGTTAAATTGTTGAAGAATGAGAACAAAATTTATGTAAATAATTATACTTGAGGATTTTAAATATAGATTAAAATTACGTATAAATGGTAGTTGAATAAAGAATTAGAATAGGTTTAGTGTTTTTATCAAAACAAAATAATAATAATGATAATATTTATAGTATTTGGAATAATGAATTAAAGCAATCTTGATTAAATTTCTTTCAGTTCAGTTCTTTTTTTGAAAAGAAGCACACGTTCTGAAGAATAAATAAATTAGACGAATTAAAAGTTACAGATTCTACAGCATTGTTATTTGTTTTATTATTTTTTGTTTACAAACATCAGATTAAAGAAATAGATTAGCACCCATTTTGATTTAACATTTCTATCAAATAACTTATCAAGCTTTTATTTAAACAGACATTTTATTTTTGGCACTGTCTATTTGGATGATCAATATACAACTAAACTCCACTCTTATTTCCATGGCAACGGTTCTGATTGGATATAACACTAAGCGCCGGGACTGCTACGTAACCGAGAGACCTACGGCGCATGGGCCAACTGCCGTTTTTGCCGTTCCGTTTAGTTATCAATATTTGTGTGCATGATTTGAAAAATTTAACACACATTTCACCAAAGAAAGTTTTATATTGGTCAGTAGCATTAATTTAAAATATTTTGAAATTGCGTGTTGGTAGTATAATTAATCCATTTAAAAAAATACTGTAAAATTTTTTACATCTCTTCATTTGTGTCTATTATTCTTTCCTCATCTAATTTTAATACTTTTAAAAACATTAGTACACACATTTCACTGAAATGTTTCAAAAAGTAACTGTTAAAAGAAATAATATATAATAATAAATCATACTATGTTATATGAAAAAAAATAATAATTAGAATTTTTATTACTATAAGATTATTTTTACATGGCTATATAATAATAAATAAATAATAAATAAATCTTATTGGAAAAAGGGCCACTGGCCCATGCACCAATGTTGGTATCACACTACAAAGTTACACATAGTTATACATGGTTCATACATAGACAAGGAATTTAGAAGACAAATTTCACAATTGTTATGCAACGATGAAGCTATTTACATGGCTATATATATAGATGCCAGATTACTTTATTATTATTATTGTTGTTGTTGTTGTTGTTGTTGTTGTTGTTGTTGTTGTCATTGTCATTGTTATTATTATTATTATTATTATTATTATTATTATTATTATTATTATTATTACTAGTATTATTATTGTTATTATTATTATAGCTTGAGTAGTTAAGAAAAAAATTAAATGACAATATAAAAACGACCAACGTTACTAGTATAATAATGTAATATATTATAATAGTATTTATTACAATAAAAAGATTATTATTGATTTTCTTTAAATTTTTTGTTTTGTTATTACATTCTTTTACTTTTAGTTATCAAATCGAATAAACCCCACAAAAAATATCTAAAAATTTTGACGAAAGCTTTTAGAAATTTTTTTCTTTAGTTACCCAGAGTAATGTCCAGAATATTACCTAACTAATCTATGATGATTTTATTAAGAAATATTTTTAGCATTTTCCATAAGTTATTCTTAAATAACTTTGTTTATTAAACAAAATATCTTAAAGTGCGATGAAGTTTCAACGTAAATTTGATAAATAAATTAAATTTATTTTTATTATAAAATATTGTAAGCAGGGTCTTCTCTTGATTAATTTTACTAGTACATATTTTTCATTAAAGCAAGGTTGGTTTTTTATTTATACTTCAAAGCTCTATTATCTTTTAAAAAGCAACAGTTTTTCATATTTAATTTTATTAGTAGCGGTGTTAGATTTTTTTTTTTGTAATTAACTTATATTTTAATAGCAAAGGTTTTTACGATAAGAATTTTAAATAATTTTTTGAATAATATAAGAAGTTTAAGTGATGCTTCCCTTCCCCCTTTTTTTTGTGAAGTGAAAAATATTTTACTAATAATACTGAAAAATTTAAAATAGCTTTTATAAAAACATCTAAATTACTTTTTAGATCGCTAACTGATCGCACTGCAAAAATATGCAAGGGATTTTTTTTTGTTATTTTGTTTACTATATTTTCCCTTCATTTAACTAAAAAACACAAAACTACATAATAACACTGAGAAACTTGCAAATTTGCAAACAATTACTACTATTTTTAACAATTTTTTTTAATTAAGTCAAATTTTAATGTTTTAATTAGTAAGTCATCTCAATGGATTCTTCATGATCACTTACTTTGGGGTAGACCTTACTTCCATGACCCTAGGAGACTTTGTTTCCAAATTAAAGCCGTGAAAAGGACTTTTGAAACACTCTGTATATAACACAGGTCTATAAAAAAAGCTTACTGAAAGTTGTTTGGGTTATTCAACCTGATCTTTATGATTTTTGTTGCTCTGAATCTGAAAATGACCTTCATTTATCCTGAGACAACATTTCCTGACAATTTAGCTTTTTAAGTTTTATTGTGAAATTCCTCAAAATTTTAAAAAATGGACTCATTGTATGCTAAATTTCTTAACTCAAATTTTTCCTTAAAATCATTTTAAATGCTTTTATGTAATTAGTATTTTTAATAATGTTTCTTTTACGTGTTAGATACAGAGCAATTTTGATATTTTGTATGTAATGATTTATACTTTTATTTGACCTTATGATCTGTAATCCCTTTTCTAAGTAACATTATAAATATTTAAATTTTCTCATCAAATTACTTTTGCTTGGATATTCTGATTGGAAGAAGTTTAACCACTGTCTAAAAGATACCAACAAAAAAATAATAAAACTTCTTTTCTAAACTGCTACTTCAGTATCTCTCCATAAACCACATATACACATATTTATCTGTTTCTTAACCCTCAACTAATTTAAACTGGCCTTTTAAGTGTCCTGAAAATGAGCCAACCCATTCTAAAGTCTTGAAGGAACAAGTGAAAATGAATAAACCGTTGAAAAATGCAGTTCACATTCAAGGGTGCAGCCAACGGTGTGACTCACAACTTGAGTTATAGCGTTCGGCCACTCAAGGGGGTTCCCAAAGGATGAAATCACTCAACTGTTAGTGTTTTCTTTCCCTTTTTAGCTCCCGCAAATAAACTAAAGATCAGAATAACTGTTCGCTCCTGTCACTCACCTAGGATTTTTCGAAGTGAAGTTGGCATCCCATTTTCGGCTTAATTTTCTGGAGATTAGCTTCACTGTTTTTTATTTTGTGTCATATATTACATACGGCATATACGGATATTTTAGTTTAAAAATAAGATGGAAACCGCTCTCACAAATATAGGCGTAAGAAGGTCCTTGACCCCTGATCCCTCCTTTTAGTTTTTTAATATTTCGTGCTCACTTACAAATGGTGAAATGTATTTTTTCTTTAATTTTAATTATGGTTTGTGAATAAGAGAAATACTGATAAAACTTTAGTAACAATTAAAATTTTTTCCTATTTTCATTTTTACACAACAAATTGCTGTTTGATTTGGTATTGTACTACTTACCGCTATTTTCCATCATGTCTCGGACTTTCCCGTTTCAAAATTTTGCTTACCTGAAAAAAAAAGTCTGAGCTTTGGGGGGAAGATTTATCACCTAATCTCCCACTCCCTCTTGACTTATAACCCAACAATCGTACAATTTGGTGTTTCGTCTACCTAACACAATCTTAACATTATCCCTATTGGGGTCTCAGTATCCTGGGTATTTCTCCACTTATTCACTTTATAAAATTGTATCTTGGCTAAACCAGAAGAGTGAAGCCTGTTGTCAAAGATTTGAAGGGCTCTTAGTCTGGCTTTACTTCATGTTTGTTCCCGTTTTAGTGCTTCCATATGGCCTTCAAGTTTGGGGTTCCTCTGGCAGGAGAAAATCTCCAGACTTACTTTTTATGATTCCTCTCTCCACTTTCTTTTGCAAACAATAACTGTAAAAATGGGTACTTCGACCGTTTGATTTGATATTGACAAAACTAATAGTATTTTAAATCAAAGATAGTCAAACCATTACAAGTATTACTTCTTGGTACCATTTATGATTCCATTCAGTATTATTATATTCGAATAAATGATAGGTTTATTATGTATATATTCAACTATTAAATAATTCATAATTATTATTTAAATATTTTTTTGGTATCTTCCTCACTGGTTAATGGTTTTCCAGATTGCGGCAAAAAGGGATAAACAATTGGAAGCCGAAGTCCTAGAATGGATACAAGACATATTAGGTGAAGCTTTACCAAATGGATCTTATGAAGAAGTCCTCAAAGACGGTACAATTTTATGCAAGCAAGTATCGTTATTATATTCTATAAAGATTCGCTATTTTGTACTATTGTTATAGTTTCCTTTCGATTTGTAGGCAGTATTGTTATTTCATTTAAATTACATAAATCTTTGAAAACAAGGTATTACGCAAATATAAATGTATAAATGAGTGTAAATGCAGTTTAAGTCGTTTGTTCATATAACAATAAAATTTCAATATATCTTTGGATCTAATACAACTAGAATTTAAAGCTATAATCTTAGCCTGATACAGTAAGTATTTATCAAATTTTCATAAAAAAAAGAAAGGAATTGGAATTAGGAATATTTTTTTTTTCAAATTGCAGATTTCTTTTTATAATTTTTACTGATCCTGAATTTTACTTATACATAAACGTTTTTGGTAATTTTCCCCATTTTGTGTGTTGTGGATTTAAAAAGTGTTTGTCATGGTCAGTATTTAAGCAATCTAAGTGTAAAACATATTCGCATAAGATGCAACACGCAAAGTGTGCATGCACGCTAAGAGACCATTTATATTTTGGGTCCTGTATCTGTAACACAATGAGACAAGATAAAGGAAGGAGTTCTCAAATTTTCTGCCTTCACACTTATAAAACTGTTTTTACTGATGTAACAATGCTAAAAGAGGTATTAATTTCTTATAATTATGGGAGTTCTTAATTCTCAGTTAACGATACTGTTAAGTAGAATTTGAAGTACATGGTATACCTCTACGACCTATAATTTTAAAGAAAATCGCGACAAAAAAGGTATGACGTCAAAGCTGGTTTACTCTAAAAAAACATTTATGGAGAGCGTATAGACATGGTTATTTGGATATTGCTTACTAAGATGTTAAAAATACCCATTGGTCATGCATGCGAACACCAAGGAATGAAATGTTTAAATTTTCATCGGATATGACGTCACAATTTTTGAAAAATAATAATATACTTCTTTGGGCAAATTTTACAAAGGAATCTTTCTGTGCAGAGTTTGGGCGGACTTGACAAAACCATCTGCAGGTATATCAAATTCGGATTAAAATTTATTTTAAGGAAGGGGCACTGAAATGTGAGAACATGTCGTTACCACCATGCCGATTTTTGGCGTGGTGGTAACGATGTGACACAAGGGGAAGGAAAGGTATAAAATCCCTTAAAATTGAGTGACATGATTTGCGAATGGCCCCTATTGAAAATTTTTTTCAATATACAGTGGTTAGCCATATGATTAGGGACAGTGCTCATTTTTATGAAATTTAAAGTTTAAATCATTTTGTGAGAAAATAAATTGATTTCTATGAGGAGTTTTTATTCGGCATTGGTTCTGGTGTTGTTACTTTTGTTTTTCATGTGTGGCAACACTGAAAACTGGCGCCATATTTGACAAAATTATTCGCCTCATATCACAGTGTTTCCGCAATATTGTAAAGTCCGAAAAATGTACTACATATTTGATATAAATTTAAAAATCTAAAAAATATATATATATATTAAATTGTAACACAACATGTGCGTTAACATCATACTAGAATATAAATAAAATTAAAATATTTTGAATATAAAAATAATATACATATTTCGTATTTCACAAAATGTCATAAATACCGCGAAATGATCCCTTTAAGAAAAATTCAGTCGAGCTTAACTAAAATAGTGTTTGTTATTTGATTGAGAAAAGATTGCAGACGCTTGATTCTATTAATAAGACAGTTCTGAGAGACAGACTCTCTGATATGTATTTGAGTTAGCTATTCTTTTAGTATAGATGTGTGAATAGAGAAACAGGTGTTGAACAGAAACTAAAAAGAACTACATAAAATCTAATAGAAGCTTGGTTAGTCTTCTTCACCTTCACTAATATGTATAGGTACACAGTATCAGAACTTCTGTACGGGTAATTTTTTTAGAATGAAGCGTCAAAATTAACAAATATATCATTTATATTTTACATTAAAAAGCATCATAATTATAGTTTTATAAAAGAAGAAATATTTATTTTCAATTTAATGTACTCGCTAAAAAATATCACGAATATAAATGTGATTTTATATGTGGTGTTATTTTATTCTTAAGGAACGCATTTTGAATCCACAAAAAATCCTGCAATTGTTGATTTAAACAAAATTATTTTACTCTTCTGACCATTTTTACAACACTGGTTCCCAATAATGTGATTACACAACCCCTTACTATGAAATTATCCTTTGCAATTTTCCGAGAACTCATTTGTGAAGCAATACTTCGGATGTTTTAATTTTATCACGTAAACACTATTAGCGTGAAAAATGCATTTATTAGGTTCTGAGTATCGGCTTTTCATGAATTTGAGTTATCTATATTTATTATAGAAAAAATATAACAATCTTTGCCATTACCTAATTTTTATATCATCACCTGTTTCTCCCTTTACTAACTCAAAACAAAATAGATTAGTTTGGTATGACTTTTTATTCTGACTCGCTTTAGATTAAAAATTAATAAGAAATTCACAAAATTAAGGAAACCTTACCCCCATAAAGCTTCTTAGAAAAAGTAAATAATTATTTATTTTCCGGATATAGTCAATTCTTGTATCAGCCGAACAAAACTGTTTTTTTATTCATAAGCTTGCCCAAGTTCAAAAACATAAGCTAAAATTGATCAATCTTATTTAAGAAAAATGAGAAAACTAGCAATAAGTAGAATTTAAAAAATGAAACAAACCATTTTTCTTGAATGAATAGATATTTTCAAGAGCAATATTATTTACCTATTTTTTTTTTCTTAAAGTTAAGACACAATGGTAAATCATAGAAATACTTAATACTGTTAGGGTACCCTCCTGTAATTTTTCAAGATTTATCAATTGAAAAAGTAAACTATACTTTTCCAATTCTCTCTTTTACATTAATTATAAAAAGTTCCTAAAAATTTCATCGGAATATTCCTATTATTTTGCAGGAACATTACTTAGAAAAAAGGGACTAATCCGCTGCCCATTTTTTCTAAGGAACGTTCCAGGATTTCATTGATATACCTATACTAGTAGTATTGGTATTTCTGAAGAACGTTTTACAACTTTACCGTAACTTAGTAACTCTTTTACAGAGTGATGAACCAGCTTTCCCCTGGCATCATCAAGAAAATTAACACAGCTGGAGGCCAATTCAAAATGATGGAAAATATCAACAAATTCCAAGAAGCTGCGAAAAAGTATGGTGTCGCTGAAATCGATGTCTTCCAAACAGTCGATCTATGGGAACGGCGGAACATTCCTCAAGTTACACAATGCATCATGTCTCTGGGCAGAGCGGTAAGAGCTAGTCTTCTTTAAGACTTATAACTCGACTTTTTTTTACTCACTCGAACTTTTTGGACTATTTTCAGAAAACTATTAGATTACTCTTATATATTACACTTAGATTACTTTTGGGTGCAACCCACGACACATATTTAAAAATTCTTAAAAGTCAGTTTTCTGAAACGTTAAACTGTACTAATTCAGGCTTATTTTTTTAGAAAAAAAGTTTTATTTATTGCATCATAAAATGTACAAAAAATTTTTAATTAATTTATTAAAAGTCTACCCTTTTCTGTGCAGAACAAATGTTACGCACAATGGAAAAACTGTCAAGTGAAATAGATCTACTTTACTAACTCTAAATTACGGGTCTGAATTTTTTTTTTAAATCTGTGGTAAAACTATTAAATCTGGTTGAAAAAATCCTTCATTGGCCGCAAATGCTTTTAAGATTATAAAAAAAGCTTTTTTAAAAAAACATCGTTCGTGGTTTTTTTGTGATAAATTACCATTGTTACATATAGGATTTTCCGTTTCATTTTTCATAACCCCTCTTTTGGGAGTAATGATTTTTCACAGTTAAAGAAATTTGTAAAGTTGTTTATTCCAGATATTTAGCGTTTAAAACTCTTGAACTATGAAAACTAAAAACATGAAATCAAGCTTTTACTGATCGTAATTTTATTTTCATTAAAGTGATAAAGTAACCAACTTCCTTAAAAGCATTTTTAGAAAAATCAAATAAAAAAAATTTAAAAAAAATCAATTTTTGGTTTGTTATAAATATGTGTTACAACCAGCACTTTTTCCGCACTAAAAGTTCCGCATAATCGAAAAAAAAAGTATTTTTTGAGCCACCCTACTATGCTAATACTTGTTCTTACTTTTTCATACTATATATTTATAAAATAGTTACTTTTCTGAACATTACATGGTTTAAAATTACTTGGAATTCTGTTCATATCAAGCAAAATTCCAATTCTTAAATAAAAATCTATTATTTCATTATGTAATCGCACCATTAATAACCGTACATGTTCTTTACGGGCGTTAAAATTTGTTTTTAAAAATTTCAAAAGGACAGGTGCAGTTTTTGGGTGTGAAGAGGCAATATATTTACGTGACCCAACAAACATACTGTCTAATCATTCAAACGGCCTGCCATGTATTTATTTCCTTTTTATGTAAAGTTGAATGTTGCATCTATTTAGTAAGTCAAGATATTATCTCAGCATTCTCTAATTCAACTGCGATCACTATCATCTCTCGATCTGTTTAGTCTCCCAAAAACGTTGACTGACAAAGTTTTGGAAGAAAAAACCAAAAATGGTTTTAGAGGAATTTTCTTAGAGTAACGTGGGCTTTGTATATAATTTCTATTAATCGAATAAAAAAATTACATGATACTTTAAAAAGGATAGAGTGCGTTTTAGAAAGTTGAACTTCTATAAGTTTGTCGTATTATGTATGATACAATTAAAGTATTATGTTAATCAAAATCGAGATTGGACTAAAAGCAAGCACTAAATCGTTTATGAACGGAAAACTAATTAAAAACTTCTCATAAACCTTTTTACCGTAAACTTAGCATGTTATAAAATAATATAGTATTGTTTGTAACACACATGGAAGAAAAATATGCGATAGATAAAAAAAGGAATACAAAATATTAATTTGTATTTTGATAACTATTTGTTGTTTTCTTCTCAAATACATTTCAAATTTATTTAGTTATTTTCCTTCATATTGTGCGTACGTATAATGGACATTTTGGATAGACCACATAAAAATATCGCACACTAACAAAAGCATCGCAGGAATATAGATTCGACTATACAACACCTTTTTGGAGAATAGCACTCTTTAACTATTTTATATTTGTTTTAAATTTTTTTTAATTGAGTATTAAGCATTCCCACTCCAAATCTTGTTTGGCGCAATATGATGTTACTAGATTCTTACATTACAACCAAATTATTACAACGAATATATAATAGATTATAAAATAACAACGAAACCAAAGTTTTCCTTTTCCACTGAACTTTCATTATTCTAACCCTGTTATTGTAAACTTTTAGGGCCGTATCCAGGCTCTCTATAATATGAACCTGTTGCGTTAAGGTATTCTGGTGAGGCCAATAGGATGAACCACAGTGAGATTGCTCAAAAGGATTGCTCTTTATGGAGAAATTCTCCGATGTTATTGCAGCTCTTACATTCTTTTGCAGTGCTACATCCATCCTGAGTTCCCTGGTCCCTTCCTCGGTCCCAAGCCATCAGAAAAGAACGAAAGGGAGTTCACAAATGAACAGCTACGCGCAGGAGAAACTATCATCAACCTTCAATATGGAACGAACAAGGGAGCCAACCAAAGTGGTCAGAACTTCGGAAATACAAGACACATGTAAACTGTCCTCCGTGAGGCATTTGTAAAAACAACCATAGTTATGTATGTCGATAGGAAATAAATTGTGTTATTGTCTTAGGTAAAGTTGCTTACTTAAACCATCGTTCTCAATTGCCAACATATAATTAAGACTTTTTTTTAAAGAGTGGACGTTTAAAATAAATTTTGAAACAATATAAAATATACTTGTAACATGTGTATGTAACATTTAAAACAAGCTCCAGGTTAACAATTTTTTTTTTTAAATAAAAATCATAAAAGGATCGTAAAAATGGATCGTCAATGGGGGTGTTTGTTTGCGGCAATAATGAGCTAACTCCAATGTAAAACTGTTGTAGTTAGATCATTGTTGCTGCAAGCACCTCATTTATTTGAATAATTCATTCCAAAAAGAGGTCATTTCCATTTTCCCCTCAAATTTTTCAGGATATACAAAAACTGTTACGTCCATGTATTTACTCAGTGGTGGAGCAAGACCATAAGAAGGCGTCGGCGAAACATTCTTGCGAGGCCCTTCATACCAAAATTTTTTCAAAGGGCACTTGTATTTTAATATAGTTATTGATACGTTTTGTAAAATTATATAATTTAGGGCCAGATTCAACATGACAATAATTTTATCCCAAACATTGAATTCAAGCGAATTTTGAACTCACTATAGAGATTGTCAATTTTAACTTGAAAGATTTTGAACTAACTACTTTTTTTAAACTTTAAACGTCTGTATTTGGAACCATTATTTTACTAAGAAATACTTTTTCTGTTTTTAAAATATGAGGAAATGGTCCAATTGTACAAAAACCAAAATAAATCAGTGGAATATATAGAAATTTATTTCGGGAGGGTCCCAAAATTACCCCTCAGCCCATCCCACATTTATATTCAATTAGTCCAATGTAGCTTTTTTATACATTTTTAGGTGATTATTTATTTAGGCCCTGAAAAACATAATATAAGAAAAGTTGTGAGTAACAAAATTACAAGTATCCAAGGGGGGTCTAGGGGTCCTCCTATAGAAAAATTTTCGAAATTTGACTCAAAAAACAGGTTTTTAATTAGTTTTGAATATTGGAATTAATCCGAATATTGGATACGTATTTTTATAAAGGATTTGCATTTTGATACACTTAATATTAAAAAAAATACAGTAAATTAATACAGTTCCAAGTACAAAAGGGGATCTGGGAATTTTTCCCTAGAAAATTTTTTGTACTCTAAAAATAGGGCTTCAACTTGTTTTTGTATACTTAGTCCGAATATTGGACATATATTTTTAGGTAGGATTTGGATTTTGATGAACTATTTATATAATAAAGTTGTTAATAATAAGTTCCAAGTATAAAAGAGGGTTTGGGGGTCCTCCCCCCAAACATTTTTTGCAATTTGACCTTAAAAAACAGGGTTTGAATTTGTTTTGGTACACCTTGTCCGAATTTCTAAATTTTTCTAAAAAAATCTACTTTTTTAAAAATGGGAAAAAATTCATTGATTTTTAGGTTCTCTTACTTGAGCGCGAGGCCGTCGGCGGTCGCCGACACCGCTGACGCCTGCTCCGCTACTGAGTTATGTCCGGGGTTTTTGTAATTTTAAGACTGGACAAAATTTTTTGAGAAATTTTCGATAAAAATTTTCGAACTGCATTTTTTACCTACATCTACGGCTTCACTTTGCTCATATTTAGACTGCTGAAAGGGCAGACTCTCTATTTGTACTGTCAAACACCTTTTAAATGTGAAAATTAACTCTGAACTTAATTGTTGTGAATTTTATAATTTAATTAAATCTAACAAAGAATTTTTAAAAAAAGTGATGTCAAGTGAAAAGTACAAAGGATTAAATAAAGTATGTTATTTCAGTTTAAATGTTTATTTTTTTTTTAGTTTGGGTGTTTATTTAGTTTTTAATCTTTGATGGACCAATAGGTCGACAATGTGTCCTGGGTTGAGCTCAAGAAAATATGGTAAGCCTATAACTAGTCTTTAAGAGTCAAAGCTGAATGATTATTTATTTTGAGTGGAAATCTTGGTTGAAGTCTTGGTCTTTCTTTTATATACTCATTCATTATTTAGGGTAGAATATTTCTGATAACAGGTAGATCTTTTAAAAAATAAAACCAAATGTGAGCAAGAAACTAAAGAAAACGCACCGGGCACCGATGATTAATATGGTCAGTTGGTCACCCTCCCAAATACTGACAGCACCCGAAGGTGCTTAACTTCGGTGAAGGAAGTTAGATAATCGATATGCCAGCTAAACCATGATTTTTTGGCGACTTTTTTTAGCGGCGATCGCCAAAGATAACACCGTTGTTTCTTGGCTCGACTTTGATTTGGCTACCAATCTAACTTGTTGCCAATCTACCGAACGGTAAATATTTACCAAGTTGCATTTGCGTCATTGTTGCACCGGAGAGGCGATATGTTAACAACTCGTGGCGTGAGTTAAACGTGTGGCGCAATTATGAGCTCTCCGGATTTTCGCGATTTGCTGACAACTGCTTTGAAGGGTTTAAATACCATTTTTACAAAAGTATGTGAAAAGAAATCAAGTAGCTTGTTGGAAAAATCTGAATTTGAAAGAATTAGTAACAGCATTGTTGTATCTTTTGATCGTCACTTTGAGATTCTGACTGACAAAAATGCTTCTTGTTCTACCTCTCTTGATGTTTTGTCCAGATTGAATGACTTAAATGACCAATTTATTCAGATGAAAACAGATATTTTTGAACGATTTTCAAACATCGAAGGCGAAATCGGCAGCTTAAAGCCTAATGTGTTGTCTGATCAGCAATCTACATCCAGCATTGAGACCATGAGTTATGCGAGTGTAGCCAAATCTATTAGTTTGCCCGCTCAGCAGTCAAAATTAGGAACGTCGACAAATAGCTACGCAAGTGCAGTTAAACAAACGAGTCCTACTTCCGATGTGCCTGTATTACCTGCTCATCTGAATGCACCCTTGTTACTTGATTCTGGCTCTAACTTGCGGAAGCAGAAGAATATTATCAGTGGTAAAAACACGGGCACCGGGCTAATGACAGTGAAAAGATATCCTAAAAGATCTGCAATCTTCGTATCCCGATTGAACCCATCAACGCGGTCTACTGATGTGATCGATTTTCTGAGTCCTCTTAACTTAAACCATATTGTATGCACACAGATAAAGACCAAATATAATACCTATGCCTCTTTTCACATTGAGATTTTGGACAGTGAGAATCACTTACTTCTAAGTGAAAGTCTGTGGCCAGAGGGATCTATTGTCTCAAAGTTCTACGGAAGACTAAAGCCTGACCAAATCCTGGTTGACAATAACACCGCTTCGAATACATCCCTTCCTCCCAAACTTCCTCCCGATGGTTCTGAAGGTGCCTGACTATTCCTTGATTCTCAGTGTACTGAGATTTCCGACTCTGTTAAACAGTGTTCTTCTATTGAGAGTGTAATCGATCATACCAATACTACTGCTTTAACTATATACTATCAAAATGTCCGAGGTCTACGTACAAAAACTGAAGATTTGTTTGTTTCTATTCTTACTGAAGATTACGATATTGTTTGTTTTACTGAGACGTGGTTAAATAGTGAGATTTTAAATAGTGTGATTTTCGATGAAAGATATGATGTTTTTAGAAAGGACCGTGCATATGATGAATCTGGTGTTAACCGTGGGGGTGGAGTTCTGATCGCTGTGAAATGTTCGTTGAATGCAAGAAATGTTTTGATAGCTAATACAGGTGAATCAGTATGGGTCAAATTTCTTTTAAATGGTTTTATTTGTACTTATATTTGTTGTGTATATTTTTGTCCCAATGATAACTATACACATTTTAACAAGTTTTATGATCTTATTGACAAAAATTTTTCAAGTGTTCAAAATTTGATTGTTGTTGGTGATTTTAATCTCCCTTCTATTAATTGGAAAGACATGGACGAAATTGGTAACTCAAGTTTAGTGCATGATTTTCTTTGTTTTCTCCACTTGCATAAGCTTAAACAGTACAATAACATTGAAAACCACATGGGTAGAATTCTTGATTTGGCTTTAATTAAATTTCAAAACCTTGATGTAGCTATCACTCACCCTGTGCAATCTTTGATTCCCGAAGATAATTATCACCCTGCTTTACAGATAAATATAAATAAAAATACTTGTTATAAGGGCAAAACAAAACCTAAGTCTGAGCTTAATAATATTCCCACCAATATTACTCATAGGGCCTATAATTATAAAAAAGCAAACTTTAACTTGCTTTATCACCTTTTTATGCTGGTCGATTGGAATTTCTTGAATGAATATACCTGTATAAATTCTGCTGTGAAAATGTTTTATAATGTTATCTATTCTATTATGGATCAATGTATACCAAAAACTAGTTTTGTTAAAAAGAAATACCCATCATGGTTTACAAAGAATATTATTAGTAATATTAAACTTAAAAATATTCTCTTAAAAAAACTGAAAAATTCTGGTAATCAGACTGACCTGGAACTTTATAAATCAGTACGTAAAAAGATTAAAATTGAAATTCGAAACGCTCGTAAATCTTATATTGAATCCGTTGAAGATTCTTTAAAGTCACAACCTGCTTCCTTTTGGTCCTATTATAGAAACATTAATCGTTCCAAAGAAAATAATATAATGTATAGTGGGGGTATTGAATTAACCAGTGAAACTGAAGTTGCTCAAGCTTTTAAAACCTATTTTTCTAGTGTTTACTCAACAAGCTATTATAACCAAGAACAACATGGTCATTCGGATCTTTGTGCAGACTCAATTGATTTAATTAACATCAAATCTATTTCACATGTTGAAGTTGAAAATGCCATAAATGGTTTGAGGGGTTCATGTTCTGTGGGTCTGGATTATATTCCTTCTTTTGTTATTAAGGCCAATATAAATAGTTTTATTTACCCACTGCTTATTTTATTCAATCTATCTTTAAAATCTATGATATTTCCTGATATGTGGAAAACTTCAAAAATTATACCTGTCTACAAAAAAGGTGAAAGGTCTGATATAAAAAATTATAGACCTATTGCAATTATATCTGGTTTTGCTAAAATTTTTGAATCCATAATTTGTCATAAAATAACTGTTCAGACTTCTCAAATTATATCAGCTGCCCAGCATGGTTTTATCAAAAAAAGATCAACCGCTAGTAACCTAATGTGTTTAAATATTGATATATCAAATGCCTTAAAATTAAATAAACAATTAGATGTCATTTATACTGATTTCGCTAAGGCTTTTGATTCTATTAATTTTGAGATTTTATTATTTAAGTTAGTTAAAATTGGTTTTAGTAAAAGTTTAATAAATTTTTTACGTACTTATATCACTCAGAGGTCTCTTTATGTTAAATATAATTACGCTTTTTCTGATTGCTTTTTTGGTACTTCAGGGGTACCTCAAGGATCTGTCCTAGGGCCCCTTCTTTTTATTTTATTTGTAAATGACCTTTCTGATATTTTTGGGTCTTGTTTATTATTTGCTGATGATCTAAAAATATACCGTTGTATCTCTACTGAACATGATTGTGAAATTTTACAGATTGAACTTGAAAATTTGTATGAATGGTGTACCAAAAATAGGCTTTATCTAAATATTGACAAGTGCTTTATTGTTTCCTTTACTAGAAAACTAAATCCTCTCATTAGAAATTATAGTATTGATAATAAGCCTCTCATTCGGAAAAATAGCATCAAAGATCTGGGTATTATTTATGATAGTGATTTCAGTTTTAATTTACATATCCTTCAGATATCCAAAAACGCTCACAAAAAATTGGGTTTGCTCAAAAGAACTACTATGCAATTTTATAATGTGTCTGTACTTATTTGTCTATTTAATACTTTAATTCGTTCTATGCTTGAATACAATTGTGTCATTTGGAATCCTTCTACGAATAATCTCAAGTATGCTATTGAAAAAATTCAAAACAGATTTCTACGCTATATTCATTACAAATCAAATAATACTGAATATCCATCAAACGCTTTTGCCAGGCAGAATTTTAATTTATGCTCTTTAGAATGCAATAGAACAATATCCCTTTTTAAATTTTTTTATAACCTATTTAATAACAAAATTGATTGTCCTGTTTTACTTCAAGAATTTAATTTTCATGTTCCCATATACAACTCACGTACTAAATTTGTATTTAAAGCTCCTCTATTTACGAAAAATTACTTAAAACATCAACCCATGGTAGAGTTCATAAATTTTTTAAATACTTTACCAGATTGTGATTTATTTTTTCATAAATTCTCTTTTTTTAAATCCATTATTATTTCTAAATATGCTTAGTTCTATTTAAATGTTTGTCTTTTTATGTTGTATGTATTGTGTATATTGTCCTTTATACTGTATTATATTGTCCTTTGTACTGTCATTTAATTGGATATTTTCTGTTTGACAGTTAAATAAATAAATAAATAAATAAATAAATAACTCATCTGGTAAAAATTCAAAGCAAGAAGGGTGTAAGTAAAAAAATTCACTGCCGTTTTTGCCGTCCGCATGGAGCAAATTCACAAAACCTACAAAGATCACGTGGGTTGGCGCATGCGCCGTAAGTCTCGAGGGTACGTACCAGTCCCGGCGCTTAGTGTGATCTCCAATCATAACCGTTGCCGTGTAAATAAGAGTAGAGTTTAGTTGTATATTGTACGTCCAAATAGACAGTGCCAGTCATGTTTTTATACATTTAATATTTTAATTTTTAAGCCCTGTCATAACCATTTGAAAAATATTTTTTTTAATATTATTGGAAAAATTTTATTCTAATGGTGGATTTACACCACTGTGTCAAAAGCGGCGAACAGCGTTTATTCCCCATAAGTTTTTATCATTCTTTACCTATAAATTTTCAGATTAACACATAGAAACAGAAATGGGATTATTCTCTAATTAAGTAATTTTTTAAAAAAAAAAAAAAAAAAAAAGACCATCAATTTCTGGAGAATGGTATTGAGTTGCTAGCTAGCTCACTTTCCTTAAAAACTGAAAACTATATTTTATCAATGTATTCTCATTGATTTGTGGCCTTGGATTTATGGATTCAAAATGTCAGATTCAGGATTCAGTGTGTTTCAAAAACCCGTTTTCGTTAATGTCAGCAGCTACCACTAGAGAGCGAGCTTCGGGCTGGAATCGCCGGCTCGTTCGTTGGTTATGAGTTTTCTCTCGAACTTCACTGTGACCACAAGGGTCGTGTTTATTTTCCGTCACTTGCACATTGCACAACAGCACATATTTTGATACTTGAAAATTAAAAAATCTTAATGGAATACATAAACTTTTAAAGCTTTGACTTTTCTTGAAAATTCTCGTATCCTTGTCATGGCCGGTTCCAAATTTCAATATGATGAGTCCGGAACTACATTTTTTTATTTTTTATTGGCATTTGAAGCAATTGTTCTCATTCCATGCACATATTACCTATATCATCGTAGCTCAGACAAAAGTAAGTTTGTTATTTTTTTTCTTCATTTTCTAAAAAAAGCCTTTTGTGTGTAACTTAAGTAAATTATTAGTATTCGAGCCATAGGAACTTCTTGGCGAAGTGTTTTCTCGCCAATACATTCCAAAACACATGGTGAGGAAAGACGGAGAACATTACAGATCAGGTGTAATCTCAAAGTGTCCAGGCCTGGCGCCAAAAATCCATCAAAAAGTAAATTCGGTGAATCCAAAAAAGCCGGGTCTGGTCGAAATTTTTGGCAAAATTTGGTGTTGCCAATGCCCTTTTTTGGCGAGTAAGCAATTCAACTTCTATAGAACTGGGTTGCCAGAATTCACTATTTCATCGCCATATTTGCCGCCAGGCCCGGCGTTCTTGGATGAACCAGTGAATTCTAAAAATTCAGCTCTATAGTGAAGTTGGATTGTTTATTCACCAAAAAACATCTTTGGCAACACCAAATTTTGCCAAAAAAGTTGCCCAGGTCCGAAATATTTGGATTTACCCTGAACCTGAACAGATTTTATATATATAGATTCTCCATGGCTCCTCAGTGACTACATCAGCCAATCGACAGGTCTCTAGTGCTATGGAAGACCTGTATAAAATCCAAAATCCGTTCCAACATTACTCTCAGCTTCATTTTTAGGTGGTATTAAACTGGTTCCCGTAGAAAAGTTTGGCACAGCTATGGTAGGGGTCCTCCACAGCAACCCTCTCTTTATAGCTTTTCTTTTGTTTGAAGGCACTTAGTGCAACCCTAAAACGAGCCTTTCATAATACGAAATTCCACAGTTCCCAGACACCATCTGAGGAAAGACAAGCTTAAATGTTCATCAAGTTACTGATCAACCATTCAGCAGTGAAATAGCTCCAACTTCGCAACTGCTAACTTACCTACTACCAAAAATTTCTCAAAGGGATAGGGGTGTAAACTTAGTCTATTTTTTATGGTCAAGAGAGAAATGTTCAAATAATATAATTCAACTTGATGGTTGAAGGAAAAATAAAATTCTGCTTAGTAAAGAAGGTGTACCTAACCAAACCACAAAGATTCTCTTGAATCTTGGTAATGAAATAAACAATAAATGTTAAATCCATGAGACTATAAACAAAGCAGGGTTGGCATGGTTTAAACCAAATGGTGTTTTTACCAAAAATACTTGTTTTTTTTGGTGTTTTTAGAAATTATAAAATATTTTCAGGATTTTTTTAAAGAAAGTGTTATTAAATATAATCTTTTGCATAAAATAAAAAGGTCAGAATTATGAAAATGTTGACATTTTAAGGTCATTAAAAATCAAAATGTTTTAATTATTGAATTCTTTCTAAACTTAACCTTAAATGCCTAAGTTAAACTTATTATATGTTGCAAGAGATAGTTTATTTGTTTATTTCCTTTAAAATGAAACATTATTTCAAAGAGTAACTAAAGATACACATAAGTTATCTGTTTTTTACTGATAAAAGATGGCTTGGATTTTAATTAAATGATAAAACCAATTTGTCTTATTTGTCAGTCATAAAAACCAGTTGATTTTTACTAAATTAATAAAAATTGATTTTTTTAACAATAAAAACTAAAAACCAGTTGGTTTTTTTATAAACAGATAAAAGCTTTTTTCATTTAAACGAAATAAAGATACAAACTTTTGGGTCATTTTCAAAATTAGCTAACATTTGCTGTTTCAAAGGTAAAACGTGAAAATTAATCATTATTAAAATTTCTCTTTGAGCTTTGATTTAAGTAATATAGACTAAATTAAATATTTCAAGCTTTTAATTATTAAAAAAAGCTGTAAAATTATGTAAATAAAGATTCTTAAAAATACGAAACTAGCCAAAAACGCTTGTCCCTAGTAATGAGTTTCATGAAATTCAAAGTTGTTTTTTTGTTATTTATTTTTACTTTTTGAAAGAAAAAAAAACGATAAATATCAACTATGAACTGTTAAAAGGTTGTGATAATTGTAAAATATTATTTCTTGAATTTTATATATTTACAAATCAATAAAATATTTTATAAAATATATTTTACGTATTAATTTGCTTTCATTCATTTCTTCTAAAAAAAATTTTTAATTATTTAAGACTCCATTGCTAACAGAAAGAAAAAACTCTTAGATTTATTTCTAAACAATTTTCCATGTCTTCCATCCTAAAATAACATATCTAATTATTTGCTTACATTATTGCACCAATTCATTTACAGAAGGATTAAAAGCAAGAATTGACAAAAGCTTGTGTCATTGTGAAAATTGTTGTATCAAGCGCAGCAAACTTAGAGAAGGACCATGGCGTAGGGCAAAGGAAAGACTAATGTAAGTTCTGAATGAAATTAAGTTAAGTTTAATTGTTTCATTAGTTTATTTAAGCCTGGGAAATTATGATTGTCAGGGGTTGACATAAATTGAAATTTTCATATACTATTTCCAAATGTAAACCAAGAATGTTTTTTTTTTCTAAAACTTAAACCTTAAATTTATATTTATTATAGTGTGTTACTAATGTGGCAAGATCCATGTTTTGTTTAAATATTTTATGGCAAAGAATGCATTAATCTTCATTTACAAACATTTCCCAAGTTTTTAAGGTTCTTAATATCATTTCTTTTTTATCTTTTGCATCCTAAACAAGATTCTTATTCTTAACTTAACACTTGGTCAACCAAAAAATTCCTCCTACCTTTGCAGGATGCATGGATCCAAATCCGACCCTCCACCTTAGAATAAAATATATTTCTAATAATTTTCAGCATATATTGGAAAATTTAAATCATAGCTTTTTTGTACTTAAAAAAGTGCAATTAATATAACTTAAATGTCTTTAATTTGAAGTCAATAAAAGGCATCAAATGTGCAAACTGTTACTAGAACTTACCATGAAGTATAACACAAGTTTAAATGTTACACTCTAATTTAGTTAACATAGTATTTTAGAACTGAATGTGAGTTGAGTAAACAACCTCGCTTGCACTACAAAAATGTTTTTTTCTTGAAATTTTTCTAAATCAAACAAGCATTCATTATATAATATTTTAAAAAATATTCTTTGTTTGTTTTTTTTTTTAGAAAATTCCTTGTATTGATTGGATGGGTGGCTTTATTTCTCACTTTTTATAAATGCAGTCAACTACAGCATGATCATATTGCTTATGATCCATTTGCAGTGTTGGAGATTCAACCGGTACTTAAAAATGTTTTTAATTTTTTGAGTAATACTACCTTTGAATTGTGCATTTTAGTTATAAGCTCCTGTTAGAGTAATTCAATTCATTAAATTTAGAAAAAAGTTAATAAAAACAGTTTGTATGGTTGGAATAACTAGGTACAATTTTTTTGTGTGTTTTAAAATGTAGAAAATTAGTAAATAAATGTTCTTGGATGCTAATTCAAGGAAGTTAAAGAAAGGATATGCAAATAAATATCTTAATTGTTTTTTGTAATACTAGTATATGTTGTAAATGATCAACACAAAAGGTAATACATTTTATGTAAGTCACAAATCCTTCAACATTCAGTTGGCAAGGCAAGTTGGAATTTATGTAGCTAAACTTTTGCTTATTTTAGTTTGTGTAACGCAATGTTAAAATGGCTAATTATTTAATGTTAGTGCAATTATGTTTACAGTGGGGATTTGGTTGCAAATTAGGGACTACAAATTCTTATCACCTCAGATTGGATATTTTCACTGAATCTCTTGATTCTAATTCTTTGTGAACTACATTTTTAAAACTTTATCTAAAAAGAAAAAGTGACCTAGCAATCCTAACCAATTAAGTTTTTTTTTTTAAATTTTGTTCTAACTTTTTGCCCACCTGGAATTGTTCACCTTCATAAATATTCTCTTGTTCTTTTCTTAAAATATCTTTATTTGTCGTCATCATTGTACCATTATTTGCATTAGTTGAAAAAATTGGCATCCTGGTCCCTCTAATCAATCAGTTAATTACCTACCTATAAATTTGAAAATAGAATATTTGTGTCTAATTTACGGATAATATTTTAGGATGCTACTCAGTCTCAAATTAAGAAAGCTTACCATAGATTAAGTTTGGTTTATCATCCGGATAAAAATTCAGGCGACGAGATGAAGTTCATGATGATTGCAAAGGCATATGCTGCGTGAGTAACTTTAAAATATCTTCTGCTATCTATGTAAAAAAATTCTTGTCATGTGTGTTAAAGTTGTATTCTGCTTGAATACTAATATTTAATGAAATTTAGTCTTACGGATGACGAAGCACGAAAAAATTGGGAGCTCTATGGAAATCCAGATGGACCAGGAGGTAAGTGAAAATATTGATTCCTGACTTAGTTTTAATAGCTTTGCTAGTTTCTTTAAGCTAATATATTCCATTTCATGAGTACTGATAAAATTGTAACTCAAATTAATTTTCTAGATACCTTGGTTACATTAAGAATTTAAGATTTCTTTAGAAATTCCCTAAATTTATCTTGATGAGGAACATTGAAAAAGACTGACTTAAATACTTTTCGCTGTACAAGGAGTCCATAATCATAATTAACCTAAACTGTTTAAAAATTCTCCAATCTACAAGCAAAACTTGCTAAAAAAATCAGACTATTTTATGAGGACAATGTAGAGATGGATACATATCAAAAATAGTATCCTAGGGAAACTTTTATTCTGAAATTATCAACATTAAAATTTGAAAGAAGAAAACTATATAAATTTTGGCATTTTTAGAAACAATCATTTTGTCAGTATAGGATATATAAAAGCCCTAATTGTTAATAGATATTTTCTAAGTTCAGTTAAGTTATGATTAACCTGATAGTATGTACTAGAATTTAAATAATTATTTAGTGTATCATCATAAATTTAATTACATACAATGAACTTTTTTTAATGAACCCCAATTTTACAAATGTAAGTTAGTCTGAAGCAGTCTTTCAGGCATAAAAAGAAATTTTTTTACTAGTATTTGAGTAATATGAATCCATTAAATAGAGTTTTGACTATTATTATTTTAAAACTTTTATGTTAACAACAAATTTGGTTAATTGTATTGTTTATAACTTTTTAGCAACATCTTTTGGAATTGCTTTACCAAGCTGGATAGTTGAAAAAGAGAATTCAATTTTGGTATGTTATTTGTTTGTATTTAAAACTATTCAATATACTACTGCACACATTAAAAAGTTATGACTTTTTTGTTAGCTCTTATTTTTTCTTTTAGAAAATATAATTTTTAATATTTTTTGTAAACCATGCTTTATTTTTACTTTTTTATTACTGAGTACTACGTATTTTTATGAAATTATCAGCCTTTTCTTTACAACTGATTAACAGTCTAATGGGTAACTATTAACCTACAAAAAAGTTATATTGTTTGAAAAATCCTTTTTTATGAAATTATCAGCCTTTTCTTTAAAACTAATTAACAGTCTAATGGATAATTATTAACCTACAAAAAATTTATATTGTTTGAAAAATCCTTTTAATGTTTTTTTCTTCCTATTATTGCATAAGAAGAAAAATTTTAAATTCCTATCTTTCCAAAAATTGATTTTAAAATATTTTCACTTTATTTAAGTAATTTGAGTTAGATTTTTTTAAAAATTTACTAACAAAAATAAAATACACAAAAACAGAAAGTATCACACAAAGAAACAAAAATGGAAATAAAAGAAATTGCTTGCGATTTCCCAAAGGAGCCAAAAGCTCTTCCATGCGCTCATAGATTATCTTACGAGAAACTGAAAACAAAGAAAATAAAATTTAGACTTGTTAAATTGTTTTTATTAAAATAATTAATGAATATATATATATATATATCTTTTAATAGGTACTTGGCCTGTATGCGCTAATTTTTATGGTTGCACTACCTGTTGCTGTTGTAAGTAACTACCCTATTTTGTTAAGAAAATATTCACTTTTTAAAGGTATTGAAAATTTAATTTTGTATACTTAGTATGCAACTTTTGATTTCCTTGGAGTTGTCATTTCAAGTTTTTTTTTGTTTTGTTTTTCTGTAATTTGTTAATATTATCCTGTTAATTTTTTTTTAATTCTGTATGTTCCTTAATTTAAAAAAAATGATGCAGCTATTTTGATAATTTACAACTTGCATTTAGTAAAATAGAATGTTGTCAAATAATTGGAGTGAAGTGTTTAGTTTGAAATTTTGGGGACAAATTAAAGTGTCATGCATCTTAAATCAAAGATAATTTCTCAAACTTCTATGGCAGACATGGATTTCAGTTTTTTATTAATTAATATTCTTAAAAATTAAAAGCAGTATTTTAATGTATTGAAAGGAATAAAATAAATTTTGTAATCAGTACTTCTTTCACATGTGTTTATGCATAGTGATATTAAAGGAATTAAAATAAAAGTGTGGCATGCAAAAAAAATTGTGTAGAAAATTCAAATCAAAATTTAATTATGGATTGATATAAATAGGGTTCTTTTATGTTTAAGTGAACGGTTTCCCATAAGATAAAAAGTAGTGAAACTCCTTTACCTTTGCCAGGTCTGTCATTCACTATTATTTCTCACAATCAATATTTTTCCTCTGCCCCTTTACTTTAAGCTGGGTGAATTTAATTATGTCCTGCACATATTACATTTTTAACTTAGTATTTAAATTACATGTGTAAGTAGAATGTAGAATGACTAAACTTAACATTGATGTTTTCAATTTCTGGCACCTAGTTTGAAAGCAGTGTTGCACCTGGTCATATTTTATCTCTGAAACACATGCTTTGATTCATATCCCTTTAAATGAGTTTAATTTTATGAAAATACTATATCTGGGGGGGGGTTGAGTTATAGAACTTTTTCCAGATGGCCGAATTTATAAAATTGACTATAATTATTTATATTTTAATTTAAATTTCATTGTATTATAATTTAAGAGTAACTTCATTTTAAAGGCTGTATGGTGGTATCGATCTGCAACATTGAACACTGATACTGTTTCAATTAGAACTACAAAGTTGTATGCATCTTTCATTGCCTGGTCATCAAGCATGATTTTTCGAAGTATGTATCTGACACATACATTATTATTATCTATGCCAGAATATGGGCCTTGGGCCATAAAAATACAACCAACCAACCTTACATTATTCCTGTTTCATATATTATTAATCTTTATTTTAATTAATACATGCTTGAATTTTTTAGGAGTAATTATGATCCTTGCTGCTTCTTTGGAATTCACAAGACATTATAATCCTCAAATAGTAGAACGTCCTAGTGACAATGAGGAAATGCCTCAGGTAACTTTCAAGTTTGAGTAAATTATCAAAGGCCATTCACATAGCTACAATTATAGGTATACTGCAGCAACGAGATTTTGTCTCTTGACCTCCCCTGACCCAGGGGAGAGCCCACTCCGATTTGGGGACCGCGCGTGGAGCATTTCGGTTCGGGGTTCCTAGAAAGATCCCTTTTGCGCTTTTCTTGGCAAGTGAAGGGGGATTGTTTTACGTCGGAGTTTTCCGAGGGCTATGCGTGTTTCGCTGAGAATGGACGTTTTTCTTTCGTTTAAAGGGCCTCTTAAAAATAAAATTTTCCCTTTAGGTGAATACAGACCTCTATGTTTTTATGGGGGAGGTGGGGGGGGGGCTTCACTATTGCCGTAAAGTTTCAAATTTTAAAAGAGTTAGCAAAATATATTTTTTAACTGACATAAGCTCTTTAACATAAAGTTTGTAAGTAAGTCTGTAACAACAATTTAATAAGTAAAACTAATAAATAAGTAAAATAAGTAAGTTTTTTAGTAAAACAATTTAATAAATGTATTAAAATCTGTAAAAATGTGGAACTCAAGAGGGACTGAGCGAAAACTCAAGGATTTATATCAGTCAGTATTTTTTTTAAAGTAGCATAGTCATCGAAATTAATTTTAAGAAAATTTTTTCTTTTAGACTGTTTTAAAATCTCATTACGCAATTTATTTATTTCTCATCACGCGAAATTTTGAACAATGGTTAAAAAATGTCTGACTGAGAGACATTGGTACAAAAATTTAATTACTGAGAATATTATAGGTCATTTTAAGTTAAAATTGTGATTTCATTACTCATTTGCTAGTACACCCAGCGAAAACTATTAGCAGAACAATTAGGACTTTTGCAGCCGGAGCCGGATATTCTTGTGCATGAAGATGCGCACAACGACTTTTTTTCGCATTTCAAGCTAGTCTGGAGTAATTAAATTTTCGAGTTTTAAATGAAAATATTAAATAAAATCATCATGATTATGGAAGTTTCAGTTCGGCCGATAGTGATATTTTAGGATTAAATAAATTTTGTTTTTGTTCTATTGCTGTGAACTCATAAAATCTATGCAATTGAAAGATAAGTAATGAATTTGTCAAATAAAAAAAGCCGAAATGTTATGATCAGTAATTATTAAAATCGTACTTTATAAGAAAATGTTCTCAATGTAAAGTTTTAGTTCATTCTCTGACGAAATTAAGTTCCACCATCAAGACACATCTCAAAGAAAAGAAACGCGAAACCCGCACTTCTTTTGAACATCAACTTTGGCATAGTTTCTGCCGTGAGGAATAACAAGTTGGCGTGCGTAGGCTAACCCCACCACCCCCCAAAAAAGTAAAGCGTCCCGTTTCTCCTAGGGCTGCCAAGCGACAAAATCTCGTTGCCGCAGTATAGTGCTGCTTCAGCAGTAATTTAGACTTGTCTGTTTGATTTTTGTTAAATCTTTTTAACAGCTTTTGTTGCCTGGTGCTGAGTGCCCTTTAAACTAATCTATTGGCCAAGTGTTTCTATAGTTTTGCAGATTTCTCCTTTACTGCTGCCACTGATTACTTACTATATATACTCTTTGGTATTAGAATAGGCATGTCAAGGTCTTGCAATTTTGCCACTTTATTTCCATTGTAAGGCCACATCATTAATGTCCTCATTGAACCCCTTACGTCCTCAATGTAATGCCCTCATCACCAACACAACATCAGAAACATGACATTGATATACCTATTCCTAATACAAGAACTATAGTTATATAATCAATTGGGACAAGTTTAGACTAAAGGATGCTTCATGTTGGCTATATATTTATAGTGATAGTCTATTACAGCCCAAAATATGAGGCTTAAAGTGATGCCAAAAGCAGGGTTCTCCCAGTCCTTTTACTTTTTATGCCAAAATTACGTCTTTTAAAATCCTTAATTTTTCTGGTCCTTTAATCTTTTAGCACAGGGATTTCCAACTGACAGCCCGCTTGGTCATTTTGTGCAGCCCACATAGCCCCTGAAACCCCACAAAAGTAGCTTCATAACATTTTTTAGCATAGTAAATTTTTAAACAAACCCATTTACCTCTTTGGTTGTAATGGCACACTGTAAGTTTTGTGGTAAAAATACCTTTGGTACAAGAATTTTTTAAAATCTTTTAACGTTCCAAATTTTGGAGGATTTGGGATTCTGGATTAAAGGTCCGTTACTATAATAGTTTTCTGGAATTTGAGTTGAAGCCCTGTTACCTATATAGATCCTTCTCCCCAAAGTTTTCTAACTTTTATTAACCCTTTTTCAATGTTTATTTTCTTAATTTCTTCTTCAAAAGTATAATTTTTTTGCTGAAAATTGACGAAAAATTAATCCTGATTTAGAAAAATGTAATAAAACTTCTGTTTTGCTGATGAAAAAATGTAGTTGGAATTTCTAAATAAATCTGCTAGTGATACATCCTTGACAATCAATTTGTATCATTATTGAAAAAAAAAAATCGAACATCATATTCGACTAGTTATCATGGTTACAAGTTAGTAACTTTTTCTTCTTTCTCTCCAACCCATAGGGATGATATGCAATAAGATAAGACTCCAAATTTCGTCAAAACGTTTCTTTGTTAAGTATGAAAAATCCATTTTGAATCAAAATAGAGAAATTTTTAATCTTACAAGGTCTGGTTAAATCCCCTAAGTTTGTTCTGTATTTGATTCTTGACTTATCTAGACTGAAAAAAGGTGTATGAAACAGTTTTTCATCAGTGAAGAAACGTTTCAACGAAATCTAGTCTCAAAAGTCCAGCGTTTTAGGTATTGAAAAAGGGTAATATATGTGTGAATTAAATTTTCCTGTATTGAATTAAATTATTATTTAAGTTGATTATTTTGTTGCAGCTTATAAAGCAACTTTCTAATTTTGGAGAAAAAAATAAAACTGAACCTTTATGCTACCCTTATAGTATAAAAGCCCGTGCTCTTATTCATGCTCATCTATCAAGGATCAAATTACCTGCTAAAACTCTTGAAGAAGGTATAATCAAAATTTGTGGTTTTTTTTCATAACTTTTATGGAGTATACTTAGATTTACTAGCAAATTAACCTTTTATCTTTTTCCAGATAAACAATATGTATTAAGAATGCTGCCAAGTCTTATTCAGGAATTCATTCAATGTGTAGCTCATCTTACTACTGCTGCTTTAGCTGGCCAAAGTAAGTTTGTTTCAATTCTATATGGATTCTTTGTTATTTTCCTTTTTTAGCTTTAATTTTAGTTGCATTTTACTGACAGGTCATTCCAAGGGAAATCGCCTTCCCTAGGAGGTTGGGGTCTCCCAATTATTTAAAATTTCTACTTAAAGTTCATCTAGTACTCAAACTGACAAATCTGAAATATTTAGGTTAAAAAAAAATTGTGGATATACAGGGTTTAAAAAAGGTTTGTGCATATAAAAGAGAAACTGTAGCTGTGGCATGAAAACCTGCTTCTAGCCAGAGAAATGAGAACAGCCAACATACTCGGAGATCCATTCCTCTAAACTCTTCAATAAGAGACAATCTTTAAATTTTAAGTAGAAGTAGAATCCAAAAGGGTTCATTTGAATATAATTTTCAAATTGATACATACTTAGACTTAATACATCATTAAATTTTATTCCCTAGTTTTATTATGATTTTATTGGTTGTATTTAACAGATCTTTTGGAGACATTTAATCTCATTGTCTCAATTTGACTGGATTTGTTGTGAAAACCTTGTTTTGTTAAGTAATTTTATTAAAATTAATTTGCTATTTTTATTTTTTACTGTTTTTAAGTTCATTAATTTTATTTTTAGTTCCTCGCATTCCCCACTTAGACACCTTGGAAAATGCAATGCGTCTTTCACCATGCATTGTACAAGCTTTATGGGAAAATAAGAGCCCATTTTTACAATTACCTCACATCACAGAAGATATTTTGAAGCATTTTTCTACTCGTAGACGAAATATACGCTCTATAAAAAATTTAGCCTGTATGAAAGGGAGTGACCGAAGAGCTGTTCTCCGGACCTTGTCTGATGATGAGTATGATGATTTAATGAACGTCTTATCTAAAATGCCAGTAGTTGACCTTGAAATGAAATCTGAAGGTACACATGTCTTTTTTTTCTTATTTATTATTCTATATTTAATAATTTTGTTTTGGGGTACTTCGATTTTTAAACAGTAATTTTCTGTTAAAGGGAAGCCACATACCTTCAATAGGCTATTATTAATCTAAAAATAAATAATAATTATTATCTATGTTTACATAGTATCATATACAAGATTGCTTAATGTATCCCTAATAACAGAAAAGTACTCTTTGAACTGAATATGTAGCCAACGACTCTTAGTTAAGTTACTAGGGCCAAGTGTTTGTGTGGGTGAAGCCTGTTTGTGCTTGACCAGATAACACTTTTTAAACTTCCGATTGCCTGGGCAATGCAGGTTCTGGCAGGTGATGCTAGTAGGGTATAAAGATTACAAAGGGTAACAGACCCTTAATTTGGTAATCTCAAAATTAGAATGATAAAACAATCAAGAGAGGATGCAGTAGAAATAAAAACAGTCAAATTTTATAGGGCTAAAAACTGTATACAGAGAAACATTTTGCCTTTTCAAATAAATTTAGCATAAAAGGATTTTGAGAGCAATCAGAATCAAATCGTATTAAATACTAAGCCCACCCCCACTTTTGCATTATTTGCATTTATTCTATAAAAAATGACAAAATAGGACAAATTTTGGAAACTTGAATATTTCCCCTTAGCTTGATTGTTAAAGGATCTGTTACTGCATTTCTTTTTTGCAGGAAAAAAAATAATGCATTAATTATACCATCCATAATAATTTCATTTTTAATTTTTTTTAGTAATTGATGATGATGATGCTTGTACCATAACAGCAGGTGCCACAGTTACAGTGACAGTAACACTGTATCGAGAAAATATGTCAACACTCTTTGAAAATGATGATCCAATTAAACCAGTAAACGGCATTGAAAACCTAGTAAGACCATTTTTGTAACGTATTTTTTAAATTTAAATCCGTATTTATGTACTTTTTAACTGTGCGTCAAAGATTATACAGCATTTTTATATTTGCAGCTTTTCTGCATGGGTCAATCCATGTCAAAACATTCCAAACGAAATCCTAATGATCAGTCATTTTCGTTTTACCAAACATGCATATTTTACTTGTGCTTAGCTAACGTTACTTTGTACTGGTGTTACCCTAAGTTAAAAACTGCCATCAAAATTGAGAAAAAAAAAATGAAAAAATAAAATATGCTTTGGGTGCTTTGATAAAAGAAAAAAAAAACATTTTAAATTTGTCAAGCAACTAGTTTTTTTTATTTTAGAATCACTTGACTTGGATTGACTCACATTCATTTATTTTAATTAAAAAGTGTTTTATTGCATGTTTTAGGATTTAGAAACACCAACAGATGCATCTCCAATGCCTGAGAAGCAAAAGTCTGTGAAGGGAAAAAAGAAAAAAAACAAAGATACTAACAAAGGAAGAGGTCTCAGAAAGAGGGTTATTACACCCGCTGTTGTACCAACTGAGGATAAGAAAAATGAACAGGTATAGCTAATTTTTAAAAAATATTAGTATGTTATATACTCATATATTTTTGTCTGTATTTTTATTTTAAGTTTTGGTCTTAGTTTCTTATATTTTATGACATTGATTTTTTTTCTAACAAATTTTGCTAATTTTATCTTGTTTTTAGGAATCCAAATCAAAAGAATCTGATAAATTGGATGATGAGAGTGAAAAAAATGAAGGTGGAGAGTTGGCAGCCTCACAAGATGATAAAAATGATGTATCTGAGCCTGAAAATTCAGTTGATGATGAAGATGTAGAATGGGAAAAAATTCAATCGATAGTGAATAAAAAAGACAAGTCCTTGGCTGGCAAATCAAAACAATCACACACTGTTCACTGTCCATTCTTTCCACTTGTAAGTACAATTACAGACAAATTAGATATTTAATTCTTAAAAGCAAGTATGGATATTAAACTTAAACCTATGGCATCCAATATGTTCTGTACAATTATATGTTTCTGACAAATCTGACAGACAAGTAAACAGACATCTTAATTTTTAGGTGAAGGATGAATATTGGTGGCTTTATATTGCTGACAGGAAAATACATATTTTGAAAACAGCACCATATCTTGTAACGAATCTAGTTTCTACAGTAGAGGTATGGATTTTTAAATTTGTTAGTATCTAAGTATTAAGAGATACTTTTATGGTGTTAAAGTATTAAATGAGTATTTTAGAATTGATCTCTTGCTTCAACGATGAGCTAACTCTAATAGATTTACATCTGAATTAGCTTGTTGCTGCAAGCACCTCAATTATTGGGTGTAACTTTTTCCACACAGTCTAATCCAAGGGTCCTCCACCTCTCGGCACCCTTTGAAGAACTAGAACATTTCCTTAGCACAACAGTCATATAATACTAATTATTTATATCTTTATTCTAAAAGAAAAGGTTGTATTTTTGACATTTTTTGTTCTGTACCAAGAGCTATAATTTATATATTCTTCTCCTTAACTACTTTTTAGCTTGATTAATTCAAAGAATAGTTAGAATTAGAAGAATAGTTTCAAAGACCTTAATTTCAAAATCATTCCAATTTGCAGGACAAACTACTCAGAAAAGGTCTTTTAAAAAAAAGTTTGATCATCACTTTTCTAAAAGCTGTACACAGGCCATAACCAGACTTTTTTTGCACTAAACATAATTTCTAAGCCACTCTCTTCCAAGTGGAGTTTTAGATCACTTACATGTTGGCTTGAATCTTGATGAACTTATTGTCAAAATTCTGTCTACATTTACAATGAGAGCTGAAAGATGGGGGATCTTTGGGTTCACCCCTAGGAAAATTTTAGAAATTGAACACTTAAATGTAGTGTTTTAACTCATTTTGTGACCCTTTAGGTTACATCCAAAGAAGACCACTCTTTGTGAGCCGCCGGATTTTCAAAGGAAAAAGTTTATAGACGATTTCATTTTTTTTTTAATCTGGATAATTTTGCTGTATACTATCCTGAGTTCTTCGTGGCACACTTAGCATCTTTTTATGGTACTCACTTTGGGAACCACTGGCCTAATGTATTTAAAGTTATAAAAAGCAAGTAAGCCAAGAACCACATACTAGAATAATTATAGGGGAAGTGAGACATGAAAGGGGGATAAGCAAGTTAAGGGCATTGTTTTGAAAATAATGGATTTATAAGTTTAGGGATATTTGTAAAAGAATATGCTATAAAATGCAAATTCCATATAATTTTACTGAAATAATATCAGGTACACTACATGATTGATACTGGTTCAGTGCATGAGAGTCTGCAGTAACAAGTAATTCAGTCATGAAAAGGTTAGCAAGTTGGTCTGAAACTGAATTTACACTTCTATGCTTCATTTCCCTTAAAACAATCCACCTTTAACAAAGACAATCTGCAAATCTTTCTTTATTTTTTTTAAATTTAGGTTGAACTGAAGTTTACAGCCCCACGTAAACCTGGACATTACTCTTACTCTTTAGTTTTACGAAGTGATTCCTATATAGATTTTGATGTAGTTAAAACTATAAAGGTAGGTACTTTTCAATACATTTTTAAACACCTTACAAAAATATTGTTGATGTTATTCTTTTATTTGTTTTTGATAGCATGAGAAATTGATTTGCTTTTAATTTAAGATTCTTATAAGTTACTAATATGTGAGGTTTAAGGTTGGACATGGGCACACTGGAAACTTTTGAGGGACAAGCTGTTCCTGACAGCCCTTAAAACATGAATTTTTTATAAGAAAGTGAAATTTCCTAAAAACCTTTAGGGGATTGCTTCCCTATAACCCCCAAAAATCTACCTATGTCTTGAAACACAATACCATGATTTAAGTACTGCTAAGGTTTTTCTGTTGTGTAACTGGGTGTTTTTACTTTAAAAAAAAATGTTTAAAGAAATTTTAATGACTAAGTGTATTTTATTATTATAGCTTGATGTAAAAGAAGCTAAGATAATAGATGTATCAAAAATTCAATGGGATTTATCTGAAAATGAAGAAGAAAAAGATGACCATGAAGAGGAAAGTGCTGTTGAAGATTCAGATCTTGCATCAGATTATTCTGATTAGTTGTGATGTTCTAGTGCCTTCCATTTTTCCAAAGCCATCTGTTTTTAAGGTTTCCTATTAAATACAAAGATTATATTCATTGAAATATTTTTTAAAAGTTTTTTTAATCAAATCTAAAAGTTTTCTTCACTTTTTAAGTTCTAAAACTTTCTAAATTGTTTTCTTTTCCTTTATTATAAATGTTTTTTTTTTCTTAATTTAAATTTTCTTCATCACTTTGAGCTATGTAAATGACTTATTTCATTCTTCCCTGATTATCTATTGCCTGGACCTGAAGGTTACGGGTAATCAAGGTTCTGTACAAAAAATATGATAATTTAAAATATGAAAATCTGCCCTTTTGATCTAAAATATTTCTGCATTAGAATATGACTTGCCAATTTTTTTTTTTCATTTTATTAATCAAATATTTTAAAAAGAGAAACATATAAATAAAAGGAAATTCTCGTTGTAAGAATAAGTTTTTATGTGCTTAGTAAAATCAAAACTTCAATCTAATAATGTTTGGTTTTCTTTGAATTTGATACTTGCTGTTGATTTTTTTTTTTTTAAATTCCTTGTGAACTGTGTTTATTGGGTTTTTTTTATATTTTATGATTTTAATGGAAAAAAAATTCATTTTTGTACTTGTGAAAGGGAAATATATATGATATTAAAGCTCAGCATTCCAAGATTTTCTCTAAGTCAGTTTGTTTTGTAACACTTTTTTTTATTCAAGTTAAAATATTTTAAAAATGAAGACTACACAGAAAACACACATAAAGGGCCAATGTGCAATACTGTAGGACATTGGTATCCTCTTTGTTAAAAGGGAAAGGATCAATCAAAAGATTTGTCCCCTATAAAATGTATTGATCAGTGGTAAATAGTTTTTTCTTTAAAAAATCAGAACAATTGTGATAAACTAGTCATCCATGGAATTTATGTCCTTGGTATAAGAAGCTATTTTAAAACTTTCTGACCACTCCATTTTCCAAATAGTGAAGATGAGTGTTATCAAATCCCTTTCTTAGTATGACTAACATCACAATCATATTATATTTAATATACTTGCTGTCAAAAAATCTTGTCTTATGAATAATTTTAAATATAGGACACCCTTTCAATGTGTTTTTTCATTTAGCTCTATAGTTTTAAATATGGTGCTATGACCATGCCTTTATTAAATATTGTTTCTTGGTTTGTTATTTGATGGTACATGGCCTGCAGTTAACTTGGCCTAATGTAGCTGATGCTAAGTGGTAGGAATAAGTAATGATATAACTTTTCTAAGAAAATACACTCTGATGAATTGTTGAAACAAAATGGAGTTTTAGAGTACTGTAACTATTTTATATACTGTTTAACTTCTTTACTTTGTATGAATTGTTAAAAGTAAAGCTATTTTTGAAAATTAAACAGAATGTTTTTTACTACATACAACATATTTTATATTCAAATTCAAATATTTTGCATACCATACAATTCAATTTTTTTAAGATTTGTATATTAATTTTTTATAACTGATGAATGTTATAAAACTTATTTAGATGTTTTCCAAGTTTTGTTGACTCATTGGGAATTTTCGGACATTTTCTTGGTTTTAAATGTTCTTTTAAGTTAATTATAAAATCTAATGTATCTGGTTTTAAGCATTACCATACTATTTTTACTTTGTGTTTAACATAATAGGCAGGGGAACTGGTTGATTTTTTATTTTGCTGTAACAAATGGTATGTTTCAAATAATTTTAACTTCTTAATTAGTCTCAGATTAAACTTTTTCCTCAACCAGAAGGATACATAAAAAAAGTTTTTGCTTTAACACTGATAGACTTTTTGTGGGGAAAGCCATTTTGAAAATAGTTGGTTTTTACTCAGACATTTTTGCAATCATCAAGAAGTATTTCAATGTAATAAATGTTATTTGTCTGTACAAGTTATTTTCATACTAAATTGATGCTGTTACATTTATAACTTAGTAGGTGACCTTTTTCTTCTATTTTAAATCGTTTTTGAGATGGGGATGCTAACTCTCAAATTTACCGCTGGGGGGCACTGTAAGCAACATAATCAAATAGGAAATTTACTGTACCTTGACACCACTTTAATGCCTTCAGGCATTCTCCTAAGTTTTGAGCATGAGAGAGGATTTCTGAACACCCTGTATCAGATATTAAAACCATAATTCTAGTTTTAAAAAATATTTTTAAGTTCTCAGTTAAAAAGATAATGTAATGTTACAGCTTCAGAAGTTATGTAGAGTCTAGTAAACGAAATATAATACATTGGACATTTATTTTAGATATGCTTAGACCATATGTTATCGTCAGTATAATTAGAGCTGTAGTTTCCAAGTTTTTTAAAATCCATTCAAAAATATAATATTTGTTAAGCTGAAACATTAAACAGTTTAAAGCAAATTTTAAAGAATAAAAACTTCCTAAAAACTCAAAAAAGTTGTTGGGTAAAGATTAAAGAGAAATATTTATATTGCAAATCAATCTTTTAACTAAGTCTCCATTTGAAAAAAATATTATCCTTCAATTGTTTATTTGCAAAGAGTCTTGTGTGAAATTTGGCTTTCAACAAAGTGCCATGCACCAATTTCTAAAGGCTTACTACTTAATAGTTATGATAACATTTTGAACAAGTTAAATGGAATACTGTTATTAAATAGCCTTCAACTTATTTAATGTTAAATTGAAACAGGCTAAAATAAATTAAATATTTAGTTTCTAATAAAAATAATTGTGTTATTTCTCCTGAAATCTCATAACTACTGTTTCTACTACTATCATTGACTCCTGCATTTACACTATTACTCAAATCACAATGAGAAAACTAGTCAGTGAAAATGTGGTCATAATGCTGTTGTTAAAAATTTGTTGTTTGAATGCTTACATTTAGAGGAGGATAAGAACACAAATTGCTTGACTCATTGTCTTGTGTCAGTGTCCTTGCTCTAGTAGTTCACACAGTATTGCCATATTAGGCATCTTTTAGAATTAATTTTCTTTTCTGAAACTTCTAATCATCTGAACTGCACAAAAAATTATTTTTAACCGAATCAAACTTTTTATTCGGCAACTAACACTTGCAAAATGTTTTATGATAATATAAATGCATCTTAACATGGGATGTGGTAGTTTTGAGTTATTTTTTACAAACATTGTATACATGTTTTCACAATCGATTTTATGTGATGATTGTCTTGCCTTAACCTATGTATGTTTGGTTAAACTTGGCCAAAAAGCCTTGCACCAAAACCACTTTCTGTATCAAGGGCGGTTCCAGACCAGATTTTCGGGGGGGGCCATGTCAAAGTCGGAGGGTATTACATTCGAAATTTTCAGTGCCTCAGAAAATTTTTTGAATAGTGCTTGCTTTCAAGCAGCTTTTTAGGGGTTTATAGTAACTTAGAGGATATCCAGGGCCCGTGCCATTGTGTTAGAAAGTGGGGGGGGGTGAAACATTTTTGTAAGGCCATAATAATACTTGTGTTCGCGAGGTGTTTGGCTCCCAAATTTCCAAGTATAACATAAATAAAATGCGAAACTTTGTTAAAGTTATAAAGGTTTCTTCAGATAATGCTAGCTCGAAAGCAAATGTGGGGAGGTTCTGGGGGTCCTCCCCCAGAATATTTTGTGAAATTTGGCTTCAAATAGAAGTTTTTCTACTCATTTTTGTACATTTGGTATCCATTGGATAACACCTAAAGAGGGTAACTTCTTGTACTCCTAAAAGGAGAGGAGAGAAACAAGTTCAAGGAGAAATTAGTAAATAAGTAACCATGAGAAATTAATAGGGGGTCTGGGGGGTGCCCCCTAGAAAATTTTTGAAAATTTGCCTCTAAAAATAAAGTTTCAGCTCATTTTAAAAGCATGTAAACCACAGAATTTTCAAGGATGAAGTTATAAATAGATGCCCAATTTTGAAAAGGGCCGGGGGTCCTCTTCTGAAAATTTTTGCAAGTACGCCCATTTAAACTATAGTATTACCGGTTTGAGAGGGCTTGAGCCCGATCCAATGTTAGCTGAAGGGGGGCTAAGCCCCCCCCCCACAATATTTTGTGATGTTTGGATATTTTCTGGTTTGGAATCCCCTTCAAGAGCGGTTATTTGGGGAGAGGGTAACCCACAAAAGGTCTCTGAATGTGTTAAAAATTTCTTTTAAGGGTCAAATTTTAAAAATTTTCTTGGGGAGAGCCCCCAAACTTTGGAATTAAGCTGAAATGTTTTTTTAAGTTGAAATGAAGTTTTAACAGAGAAATTTCTAAAATTTTTCTGGGAGAGATCGCTCAGACCCCCATCTTATTTCGAGCTCGCATTATTACATAAAACTTTTACATTAAATGCACCTCAAAATATAACACCTTGGCGATATTTAAAGGGACATGTAACGAAATTTAATCTATACATCTGATACAAAATTAGGTAATTAGGCATGTAAACTTAATGGTTGTTTCTTTTAACTTTATGTTTTTTAATGTCTTGTACTGGCCCTCCCCCCCCCCAATATTTTATAAAAGTTGGCACCTATGGATGTCAAAATATTAAAGGGGGGTTTGGGGGTCCTCCCCCAGAAAATTTTTTGAATTTTAACATTAAGAAAGTGTTTTTAAGCTATTTGTTAGAGTTTCTCGGGGGGGGCCATGGCCCCCAGGGCCCCCCCCCTGGACCCGCCCCTGTTCTGTATGTGACTTTTATTGTCATGGTGAAATAATAATTTTATGCAATGATTCAGAGCTTAATTGGTATAAATTTATACTTGTATAAAAATAAATTTTTATATACATTTCCAACTGTGGTTAAGAGAAAAAAAATTTCATTTGTACAGACAGTATCAAAACAAAATAAAAATACTTTTTACATCTTATTGGTTTTCAACATTTTGTCCTTCTCAATTTTTTGTATCTATTACTTGCTTATATTATGATATAGGTTACCGTAATAAGGGCCCTGTGCCAAAAACCTCAAACAAGCCACTTGCTTTAACAAAAATATACTGATTTGAAAGAATTGTGTATGTTATTCATATTCAAGCACTCTCTCTACGCAGACTTAATTTGTTTTATCACTTATTCTTCTCTACAAATTGGTTTAAAAAAGTTTTTTTTATTCCTGACTTATAAAGTGACTCAGGGTTCACACAAATTTTCGCGAATCAAAATCAAGGAGTGATATTAACAATTTCAAGGAGTACGTTTTCACATAATTTAAGAAAGACTAATTGTTTTACACAGTTTAAAACACACATTTAGGCAATTACATTCCTGAATCAGGTTTTAAAACCACTCTAAAAGTCAAAATTTAACTAAAATCAAATAAAACTACAGGAATTAGTTAATAGAATAATTAAATAAGTCTCTCCAACAGCTCTACAGCCCCTGGTGGGCATTGGCTTTCTTGACAATAGAACACCATGTTGCTTTCTCACAATTTCCTTTTCAAATTTTTCATTTTGTTTAGGTCTTCTACTTGGTCCAACCATCTTAGTTTAGGTGTCCTTGTTTCTTATTGCTAGATAGCTTTCCACTCATAATTTTTTTTTGCATATGTCCGTTACCTTCATTCTTTCTACATGTCCTATCCACTGTATTCTCTTAGCTTTAATATATCTTATTTTATAATATTTTCCCCTTTAATCAGTCTTTCTATTTCATAGTTGTACCTTTTTCTCCATGAGTTATTTTCTTATATGGCTCTAAAGATTCTTTTTATTTACTTCATATTCAAAACTTCTTAACATACTTTCATCTTTGTTAGATAACACCCAGGTTCCAGATCTATATGTTATGATTGGCCTTATTAGGATTTTATTTATCGGCACTTTGCAATTTCTAGATATTAATTTACTTTTTAGTAGTCTATTACTTGCAAAAACCACTTTATTTCCATTTTGTATCTGTTTGTTTATACTCTCATGGATTTCACATTTATTGTTCATTTCATTACTAAGATAAGTATACGAATTGGTACTCTAAAAATTTTATCTATTTTTAGATTCTGTATCTGTCTTCTTTCTTTAGAGGTTGACACATCATGAATATTTTTTTTTGGTTTCATAAACCTCTACAACTCTCTTCATTAACCTCTACTTGAATAATAATTGAATTGCAAAAATTATATTTGGAAAAAATTTTTAGTAAAGAAAAAAAGTAAGAAGTTAGAATTTTTAGGATCTAAAATCATATCAGATATCTAAAACAGGTTATAATCTAACAAGATTTTTAAAAAATCTGCTGTATTTTCATATTAAGTTGCTTCAAAGCAAACTTTCAGTAAAAATTTACAACTTAAAAATTCCTCATAACAGGGTTTGTACACTTTTTGAGGAAAAAAATTCAAGGAGTTTTCCATGCTACCAGATTAAAAATTCAAGGTTGACCGATATTGTTTGCAACCATTTTTCAAGTAGTACTTTTGTGTTTCATATCCATACAATGTTATCTATTAAACAGTTTAATAAATGAAAATTTTCATATAAGTTTTAAGTTCAGTATAAAAAGGGTTTGAATAGAAATGTAATTAAGCTATAGTATATTAAAATATTTTCATGTTATTTTTTAAAAAATGAACTTATTTAGACAGATTTAATTTCAACAAATAAGAAACTATCTGATACATTCAATAAAACTGCAAATAATGATCAATATTCTAATGCATTGTCTCAAAAATGTATAAATTACAGGAAATGAAAAACTGAAACACTCTAACAGGAATTAAAAACTTAAGTCTAAAAAGTTTAATTTCAACCACCCAAAAATTACCCATGTTGAAGATTTTGTAAGACTCTTCCTGATAAAAATTTAAATAATGCTAAATATTATTTACCTTAAAATTTTCATTTCATATACCCTATTATCTACACACCTTGTAATACTTTGTTTGATATTTAAACTCTGAAGTTCAAGACAAACTAGTATAAATTTATATTTGCCTTCTTGCAAACAAGAAATTCCTCTAATAAACCTTTTAATTTGCTAGCTAAATATTGGTCACATACAACAAATTCTATAATTTTTAATGCTTTAAAAAGTTATATTTATCCTATTATGTATGCATGAAATTAATGTTTTAAAAATAGTTTTTGAACAAATCCATTTAAGCTCCAGAAAAAAATTATGCCTCCCAGATGGCCTACTCCAAAAATGAGCTTTTACTGCTTAGAAATATAGTTGGGACAAGTTCATTCAAGTAGAGTATTTCTGTAGAACTACAAGCAAGTTGTGTGCATGACTAATAGATTTTTCAAAAGTGATCAAAATAAATCAAGTTTATTGATATAGCAGCATTACAAGTAACATAATTATTGGTAAGCTTCGAAAATAGTAACAAGTGTGTTATTACATTATATACATCCAAAATTTCATATTCTACAATACCAAGATATAATGAAAAAAAAACTTGTTATCAAGCTACTTCTTCCAGATAATACAGATTACCTACGTTTCTTCAGTTCTTCAAAGCGCTTGGCCAAATCATCGAAATCAACATCATCTCCTCCATGGGGTTCACCCAAGTCAGGCAATATAGTATTGGGGACTGATGGCAAATCTGGAAGGGTGTCGGATGGAAAATTTGATCTTGGAGCAGGAACGGGTGGAACCGTAGGTGGAGGAGGAGCATTTGGGGCTTTATCTCCAAATACACTATCATAGGAAGGAGCAGGAGTATCAATGAAGCCAATGGTATCAGGGTTTGCACCGGGGCCAGGATAAGGTCCACTGGGCTTAAGAGTGGGAACAGATGGCGCTGAAGGATTTGCCTTAGGGCATACCTAAGAGAAAAATATGTAAATATTCAAATTAGAATATAGTGATAAAATAGGATTTGAATGCACTTTAGAGTTAACTGTTTTATTAAAAATAGATAAGATCATTAATAGCCTTATTCACTGCTACCTATCAGTCAAAGGATTCAACCAATCATATCAGAATTTGCAAAAAGCTTATTTTCCTTCTTTGACAGCTGCTGGTCAGGTAGCAGTGAATGAGGCTGTCAATAAAACTAAATTGGAAGTTCAAAGAGTTGATGAAATGGGTTTGCAAAAATTCTTACGACTAGTAATTATATGTTGTGTTGTTTTATTAAACAAATATAGGTAATAAAATAACAATTAGGAAAAATGGAAATGACCCTTAAATTTGCTTTGCTGCATCTTATAAGAATAATTATTTTCAAATTTCTCAAACACATTAATCCATGAAAATTGAAAACTTAATTTTACTGGTATTTTTAACTTGCAACAACAGCCTCATTCATTGCTATTGGTCATGTTTGTGTGCACTGTAGCATAGTGGGATTGCATTTGCAACTCTAAATTCTTTAGATATTTATATTGCCTTAGGTTGTCTACCATCTTAGAAGTTTTTTTTTTACTTTGGAATCACCCTTTACTTCATTACTCCTATTTGTAATTTTATCACTAAGTTTTACATTTGAAGACTGAACATCAAAAATGAGCTAAGTGCCAAAACTAAAAAAAATGAGTTAGACCAGAAAAAACAATCTAAGTGCCATCACCTTTAAGGCAAGCTAAGTGCCATGACCATGATTAGTAGTTAAAAAAAAGCCTGAAAGATTACCTGATATTTATATTCCTATGGAAAATCAAATTTAAAATGATCAAATTAATAAAATTTACTTTTGGCACTTAGCTCATTTTTGAAGTCCAGTCTTTGTTTGTTTTTAAACTTGTATTATGAAATGTTAGTAAGCATAAAAATATTTTTTACATTTGGAGCTGGATAATTGAAAGGTTTTGGTAGATCAGGTTGAGGATATTGTACACCAGGATATATATTCTTTTCTGGTAGCGGTCCAGTTACGAATCCAGGTCCTGGAGGCCTCTCATCTAACTGGATAAGTGGTTCAGTTATAACAGGTTCACGAGCAAGCTCCTCTTCAGCTAAGACTTCCACATCTGGTTCATAAGGCACATTGTGACTCTTGGCAATCTCTAAAGTGAAAGAAAATAATTAAGTAAAATTTTATAAGAAAATACATTTACCTGGAGGCGGACCTGGAAAAAGTGCCCGAACCTGGTTCGCAGAGGGAAACTAATGTTATCTCTATAGGTGCAATACATAAGGTTTGGGCAAATTTCACATATTTTGGGGGAAAAGTCTGGGAAGGGGGAAGGGAAGCCATTAGGAAATAAAATAATTAAGTTTTGTTAAAATCAGAGCAAAAGATTGGCGTTGAAGAGCCATTTGTAAGTGTACCAAAACAAAGTTGAAACCCTGTGTTTTAGGGTCAAATAACCAAAAATTGTCTGGGCAATGGCCCCCCAGATCCCCTTCTAGAACTATATTATTTACAACTTATTTTATATTAAGTTCATCAAAATGCAAATCCTCCCTAAAAATACACTTCTGAAATTCGGACTAGGTGCAACAAAACTAGTTAAAAACCTGTTTTTGTCAAATTTCAAAAAATTTTGTGGGTGAGGACCCCCAGACCCCACTTTGGTACTTGGAACTTTGTTGCTCACAACTTTTATTACATTAAGTTCTTTAAGACGGAAATTCTACCTAAAAATCTATTAAAAAGTTACATTTGATCTATAAAATATGCATGGAGGGGGCTGAGAAATAATTTTAGGCTCTTCCCAAAATAAATTTCTATATATGCCACTGACAGTGAAATGGTACTAGAAATAAAATGTGCTCTAAATGTAATACTTTATGCTACTTTTTATTTATGGAGTATTTGGCTATTTGGAATTTTAGGGGGGAAATGCGGGGGTTGGTTGGGGGAAGATATTTTTGAGAATTAGGTTCGGGGGAAGGTTACAACTTTTTCCAGGTCCGCCTGGAGGAAATTTTTAGTAACATACCTATGAGATACTTTTCAACCAGAATTTTGGGGGGAGCTTGAACACATAGTTTATGAACCAACTTTTCATTAACTGAGTGCAAACCATTTTCTCTAGCAGCAATGGCATAAGGTTTCCCATACTTCACTGCAAGTTGATCAGCAACAATCTTTAATTCTGCCACATCAGCTTGGAGTCGAGGAGCTGCCCAGATCAAACTCGAGACAGCTTCGGCCAAACCTTCATCTAATGTCCTAAGAAAAATATTGAAGAGCAAGAATTTGAGAGAGGTATATAAAAAGAAACTAAAAATCCCAGAATTTTGGAAAATAAAAATGGCTAGGTGGGAAAAACACACTACCATGCATATTAAATCATGGTTTTGATATGGAGCCGAAATTATGTAAGAGTAATTTATAATCATTTTTGTGAAAAATTTAATGATTTAAGTAAAACAGATTTGATTAAGCTCCTTTTTTGGATTATTAATAGGCACATTCACAAAAACAGAATTCTGGTAGAAAGAAATCCTGGATCAGCTGGAATAAGAGTCCTCCATTTGGCGATCGCGTCGCAATCACCAACTATACCGCCAACTGTACACTATTACTAATCGTACCGCTAATTTGGTGACCGCAACGCAAGTTGCCAAATGGAGGACTCTTATTCCAGCTGTGCCAAAATCATTTTAAATAGTGCTGATATCAGGGAGGGGGGAAGGCACCCCCCTGATAAACATGAATCCATCGTAACTATGTTGGCAAAAAATTTCTTTCAGTATGACTTAGCTACTATGAAATCCCGCTAAGAATTGATGGTGTTAGTCCTGCAACCCTGCTCTTATATTTTAATTGGACCTAATGTTGTGCCTCCTTGTTAAGCTCAAAGATTTTAAAATTTTTTGATGAAACTCAGAATTCCAGGATTCATTCTGTTAAAGAAACAGATTTCAAGGAAATATAGCACCCCTGATAGGATCGATGACTGAAAAATATTATATTTGACTGACATTCATATAGCCATAATTTTTTTCTCAGCAACATGACAAAATTTTTTGACATTCTTAAATTCTATCATCTGTCTTTACAAAAAGAATATTCAAGTATGTAAGGAAAACAAATAACATTTTGGTACTTATACATATTAGCCTGTCCACTGTGACACTGAATCTGAAAACTTAATCAGAATATTAACTGTGCTACTGAACAATCAATGTGCTAATATGTAGCTAAGTACCACAATTTGGTAAATGAAGTGAATCCGGCCTGCATCTGAATTTGGCAATTTTTTTTGTCGCTAAGTATGACGCCAATCAACCAAACCAAGGAACACAATGGTGGCCAAATTTGGCGATGAAAATCTGCAGGCCAGATTCGCTTCAATAGCCCAAAATTTTGCATGCTATGTCTGGTAATTTTAATAGGTTTTTTGGTACTATTCTAGAAAAGGGGCACAAATCTCGCCAAGCAGATTTTTGGCGAGATTGGCCAATAAAGAAATTTTCTTGTTGAAATTGTGGAATGTGGAGGCAAAGGGTTTCCGAGGGTTACCAGCAGTGATGTTCCGTTTTGCGCTGTTTGCATCATATTCGCAACTTTATCGCTTGGCGAGATTTGCGCCCCTATTCTAGAAAAGTACCGATTATTTCAATTCCTAGATTTCCCACACTGTGGATTACAGGCTTGTAGAGTATTGGGAAATCTAAAGAAACTGGGCCTGATGCCAAAAATGGTGATAGAATAGTGAATTCTGACAACCAAGTTCTATAAAAGTTGAATTGTTTACTCACCAATAAACAGTATTGGCAACTTCCAATTTGCCAAAAATGTCCCCCAGGCCCGGTTTGTTTGGATTTAGCAGAGTACAGGCCTCGTACAGACCCTCAAAAAATTTCAGGACACATTTTTATAAAAAATTCAGGACATTTTGGGTATTATAATGTAGAGTTTACTTTTTCCTTAAACCAGAATGTTATCCATCATGTGTGTAAAATTAAAAACTACCTAAACTCAGGGGTGCAGAAAATGTTTCAAGACCCAAAATTTCCCCAGAACACAATTTTTTTGTTCCAAAATTTCCCCAGAACCTTATCGTAATTTCATCTTAGTTTAGGCTTAGTTAGGCTCGGCACATCATTTTCTACTTCTGCATTAGAAGGAAAAACCTTTCCCTTTGTTAGAAACTTAGAAATACCAGCCAGTGCTTCTTTTATAGATGCCAAGTTTTCGCTACATCACCAACTTCGGTATTTTCACCGCGGCAAGATGAATTTGATTCTGTATCAAGTTTTCGCCGTTTTTGTAAAGGCCCGCAGTCCTCAATTTCATCATCGCAAGTTTCTGGTCCGGGAGCTTCGCGCGTTTTACTGCCGCTCTTTTCAACTACTTCCTCCCCATATTCGGGTTTAAAAAAACCGTAAAGACTACATTGGTTTCTAGTTTTAGGCTTCTCATCGGGGTGCTTAATTGAAACGTGACTTCTGTACTTATCGAGCCTCCCATGCCGTTCACAATAAGAACAGTCTACTTCCTGTTTGCTTTTAAAAATTGACATCAGGTATTTAAATGGACAGCAATAATAATAGCAATAATTAAAAGAATGTTCAACTATCCCATAAAAACAGCTCCGAAACGGAGAACACAGGAATCACGTTTCAAATGAGGAATCTCTGGAATTCACGTGGTCTGATTTGCATGTTCTTTTTTTAAATACTACTTTTAAGTAATATAAAACAATGTACTCGTTAGGGGGTACAAGAAATAATGTTGAGTAAACTACCCCCTGGAAATAAAAGTCTGGTTACGGCCTTGGGTGTTAAAAATCTTAGGGGGCCGCGAGGTCTGGAAGATACATAAAGGGGGCCGCGGCGATCGAAAGTTTAAGAACCACTGCTGTATTGCACCCGATTGCACAAGACAACTGATTGATTTAATTCGCGCAACGGATTCTGGGGCCTCGCCTCACCCCACCGACGACCGAGAGAATGAGATAAGAAAGAGAAACAGACATTTTGCCATATCAGCAGCAGAATTTCTAAACAGCCAGCGTTTTCCCCAGCGCGGCGTCGTCCGCGGAGATAGTTTCGGTTTCGCTTCATTCCCGAATAAAAGACGATGATTTACTGAAACTAAGACGTGTAATTAATATGTGCTTTCTCTTGTAAGGAACACGTGCTTTTTTTTTTCGTTACAGTCGGTTAACCGAAAGAAAATCGAAAATAAGTCTCGGTATACAATTGATATTTAGACTTTCGAAAAAATATCAGGAAAATCGGGGTAAATAATATTTTTTTTCAGGACACTTTTTGAGATTTCAGGAAATTAAGGAATATCAGGACATGTACGAGCCCTGAGAGTATTTTTAAAAGCACTTATACGTTTTTGTTGGGTTTCGATATATTTTTAATATGTATAAGTTGAAGGTCAACTTATTAATTCCATTTTGTTACACCTATAATAACTAAGCAGGCTTATATTTAAGGGAGGGGATAGGTTTCTTGTTCTTAAGAACTACAAAAAATTATCATTAAACAGGTTATGAGACAGATATTACAGAACAACCACAATCAGAATCAAAAGTAACCAAAACGAAACTAACTTCATTTGCTGGATTAAACCAAATCGTGCCAATAAAAGATCACAATACATTTCAACAAGCTCCATAGCTTCAACTAAATAATCTTCACGAATAATATGCTCCACTCTTATTTTTGACCGTTCAAGTTTTCCATTCGCTAAGTAATCAGCTATTTCTCGTCTTGATTTCAAAGCTAACTCCGTCTTCTTCTTTTCAAGCAGTTTAAGGCGATTGATGGCAAGCCTTAAATTAGTTTTTAACTTGGCATAATTACAACCAGTGGACATCATTTTGATCAGGAAACTTTAGGCACAGAAGCACAGAATAAATCAGTATCGATTCCGTATTGCACCCAATTTTGACAGAAATGACTAAGGTTTGTTTGTGTATAAATGAAATGATGAGCTAAAGTTGTAGTACTTTTTTTATCATGTGACGATTAGGGACGATTAGGGATAAGTTTACAAGAGTTACCAATATTGCTGTATACCCTTCGAATCCTCAGAAAATTCTTATTTTTCAAGGTTTTGGATTTATATTTGTCCCTACCTTTGATCACGAAAATTATGTGAGAGTATCACAAACACTGTAATAAACTTTATCTACGTGGAAATAAGTGTTTGACATCTGGCAATATTTTTTCTAAATTGTTGACAAATTTTACAATAGGAAATGCGTTGCCGAGAAGACTTTCCAGGAAAAAAGTAGTGTCGACCCTTTTATTAAATCTCATGCTTTATATTTTTATAATTTCACTATGGGACTCTTACCGTTAGAATATACCGATTGTCTGACTGATACGCCACATTATCGAGAGAATCTTAAAGCTCACGAAAGGGAGTTAGAGACAACAAGTCAAGCCATAAAGGGTTTAATCAAAGAGGTCAAAGATCTTTTAGTGGCTGCAAAAAGTAAGAAAATATTGAAAATTGAAGTTCTACTCTATATGTCACTGTATTTCAAAATTTATATAAGCTTTAGTTCAAATGTAAGGTGATAATCTTCCTTATCTGTCAAATGTGACATGAATCAGTAGGGTGAATCAATCATGTAGTAGTTTAGAGGTGTGATGGCTATGGCTATTTTTGATTCCTTTTGATGGAAGCAATATGCTATTGTAATCTGCGTGTAATGTTAACTATTTTGTGGCACTTGAATTTATAGTTAAGTTAAATTTGTCCTAGATGGAGATAGTACCCTAGTTTTTAAAGTTTCAATTCCGAAACAGTTATAGAAAGAGTCCTCCGCGGGCATAGTTTTAAGCAGTCGCCAAATTAACACAACTTATGGCTGATCAGCCGCATTGTTTACCCACGACTCAAATAACGAAAACACTAAATGCAATAAGCATGATTTTCACAAAGCACAAACTCCCTATATTTATTATAATATCCTGGATGTGGGGTATTAACAAACAGTATGTGATTCACAAAAATAAAACACGGCTCAGCTGGAATAAGAGTCCCCCATTTAGCGACTCGCTTTGCGGTCGCCAAGTTAGCGGCACGATCAGTTATAGCAGCGTTTCTCAACCGGGGTTCCGCGAGGTCTCCTCAAGGGTTCTGCGAGAAATTCGAAAAAGGTGTTAAAAAGATACAAGATCCCCCGAAATTCGGATTAAGGGTTCCAGATTGAGTAAAAACCCTGTTTTTTAGGGTCAAATTCCAAAAAATTTTCTGGGGCAGGACCCCCAGACCCCCCTTTTTGTACTTTAAACTCGGTTAGTTAAATTTATTTTCATATTAAGTTCAGCAAAATGAGAATCCTACATAAAAATATACTTAAAAGGTACATTAAACTTATTAAGTATGCAAAAGATGGGCTTAGAGATAATTTTAGGCTTCCTTCCCGATGCAAAAATCTAGCTTTGGGCCTGATAATTACTTAATTTCCTTAGAGGATATTTGGGCCCCTCCCGAAAGAAATTTTTCTAGAAAACATTTTCACCAACATTTCCTTGTTTAAAAAACATAAAAAGTAAAGAAAGAAATAGTCTTCTTTCTATTGAAGACGAGATTCGGGTATGCCTTTCGAAAATAAGTCCCAGAATTGAAAATATATGTGCCATAAACAGACTCAAATTATCACATTAATTAATATTTAATAATTGTTTATTTTTTTTTTAAAACTTGCTAAAATTGTTTAAATACTTAAAATTGTATTTTCAAAACCTTACAGCTGTATTCTAATGATTCTAATAAATAAATAGAGTAAATAAACGATTTCTTCGTTACTTATTTTCCGTTTTATGTAATAATTTAAAAAATAGTAAGAAAAATATTGTTACATGGGCGCTAGGGTTCCGCGGAACTTGGGCATTGTCGAAAGGGTTCCGTGGGAGTAAAAAGGTTGGGAAACGCTGAGTTATAGTGTTCAGTTGGCGATCGCCAAATGGAGGACTTATTCCAGCTGATCCTAATGCACTTCTTTTACGACACTGCTTGTATCTTACAGCTAATCTTTTAAAAGTGTGACTTAAATCACGGCTAACTGGATTATTATGAATCTAGTAAGTTGTGCTCAACTCAAAGAGTAGTATCTTTTACATGAATAATTTGAAAATTAACCTTAACTTGAATAAATATCAACGAACATACCCCGGTTAAACACTGATATTGTGATGTTTGGTAACAAACAAAATTACGACATGTATTAAAATTAAGACATATAAGCAACAGCTAGAATAAACAAACTTACCTCATTATTAAAGGAAATAAATTAGAAACAAGTAATTCGTAACTCCTACGGGATCGTAACAAAATCATATCGCATCGAATACTGGCATGGGAGGGAAGCTAATGACTAGACCACAGAATTGAACTCAAAGCTGAAGGAATTAACAAAATGATTCAAATTATTTTAACTATCAAATTATAAAATAAAATTTAATTCACCCAATCATAATTTTTCTGCAATTATGATCTCTCAAACTAACATTATTTTCCAACATTAAACAGACTCAATTTTAATACAAACTAAAAGGAAACAAATTTAAAATAAACTAAAATGAGGTAATTATTCCATAGATCATATTGTTAAGTTTTAATTTCTCGATATATTTTCTAAATTTAGATGTTTTGGATGTATTATTTTCCTACTAATACAAGCAGCATAGGGATATACATAACAATGACAAAGTTTCGATAGATGGCACTAGTTAACCCTTTCAGTTCTACCCACCCAAAATTTTCCATAGTTTTCAATGGTAATCTTGGGTGTTCTAGGACTGAAAGAGTTAAGCTGTGACTAAACATGGCATCCGGGAGGAGTGACCTACGATTTCATGACCTATTGGCCATGAAATAGCTTCAAATAGAGGACTCTTTCTAAAGCTGTACCTCAATTCCTTGTGCTGAGTAAAACAAGTTGTTAATATTTTGGGTACAATTTATGAAAGTGTCTTTTTACATTCCACGTAAAAAGTGTTTCTATGCATAGTGTTTGAAGGTTCTTTACTGGTTTTTGCCTACACTAAGTTGAGACAAAACTAATTGAAAAACTTTATCAAAGCCCTTATTCTTTTAAAAATGACTAATTTAATTACTTTTTCAGTGTACCAAAGGTTTGCAAACTACCCATTAATAGTACCCAAGTTTATTTATTCTGAGGGTTTTAGTGTTATTACAAAGACTTGATAAATGAAAAGATCTAAAACCAAACCTGAATAAGTGGAATTGCCTGGAATAAAAGCTTTTAGTTCCACCTAGACAGATTTGATGTTATTTCTATACTTAATGAGAAAACTTTTGATACTTCTGTATTATCCTGTCAACCGTGTCGTTGAAACTGATGGTCGATAGAATAATGCGTAAAAACCAAACTTTTAAACCATGATCTGCAAGTGGAAATAGTGAGGGGCAGAATTCCTTGGTGATAACGTCCTGCTTGTTCTACTTTGTTCCACACTTATCCAGGTCCAATTGTATTTGTATTGAAGCATAACCTCTTGTTACAAAAAAGTTTAGCAATTTCCTGAAGTACAGTTTTTTATGGATTTATTTTATTTTCAGTATGGAATGGGGAATTATTTTGTACTTATTTTGTTTATAATTCAAAAAAGAATCACTCATTGTTTTATTTCAGCCTTATCTAAGGTACAAAGAAGCTTGGCTTCAACTTTAATGAATTTTCAGTTAGATTGTATTGGATCAAGCCAAACAGATGATGAAATTATCATTGGTATGTTTTTAATTTTTCCTTTTTAATGTCTTCTTTGTACCCAAAATTGAGAAAATACGTTTGGCAATGAATATTAATTTTACTGTGCCTACCATAGCAAACATAAATGAACAAAAAAACCTCAGTGTATAATTTATGACACTACTTTTAAAAATAAGAAGTATTCTAAAAATAGAACTAAAAAAGTATGCTTTCTCTGCTTATTATGCATATTTTAGTACATTCTTAATCTATTTAGTATAGTTAACCTGGTCTTTATATAATGTGCTTTTCTAATCAAATTGAAATTATATGTGTTTTATAATGTTCCAGCTGGTTCGTTGAAAGAATTTGGACGGCTTCTTTGTGTTATTGAAGACGAAAGGGATAGAATGGTTTGTAAATGATCTTTTGGTATTAAATTCCTTAGAAACCTTAGTGAAAATTTATAATTTCACTATGATCTTTAGTTCTGTCTCAAATAATAGCCTCAAACTTGCTAGAAGACAATAAAATAGTCACAAAAGGATACAAAATTTTGTAAAACAACATAAAAAAGTGCTTTATGATGAGTCTTACAATAATGTAATTTTTATTTTCATAGTTGGTACTTATTAGGTGGTCAATCATTTTGCCAGCATTGAAAATTAACTTAAGTGCTATACTGAACATAAATTTTCTAATTTTTGCTACTGTTCTTTGTTGTTAAAATGGTCAAGGTTTATGTTGTAAAGGTGAAAGATTGATCAACTCAGAAATTTACACATTTATACCTTTTTTAAATGATTTTTCAATAATTTTTTTGCGTTTAAAAAATCACCAAAATATTTCGAGTCCTAAATGTTTCTTTTGTTATCATCAATGTTGGTTAGTTTGCTATTTTTGGTGCCTATTGCATAATTTCAGGATACTGTACTGTGGGGACCACACTCACCACTATTAAGTTCAAGTAATTCAAATGCAGTTTAAAGGCCAACAGAAATCATTATATTTCCAGAGTGTACTTTTGAATTGTATGATTTTCAAATTGGCCTACCTCAAAGTAAAACTACTGTCGCTACAGTATAAATAATTTTTCTTATAAACTGAAAGATAAATCAAGTGAAATAATAAATTTTTTGATATCTGTAAGCTGTACACTATTATAAAGCAGCTTAATTTTTTTTTTTGTACAACTAAATTATGTCCTACTTTCTTTGTATTTTAGTTTTGTATGTTTTCTCTCCTTAAAATTTTTGACTTAAAATTCATTCTTTTTTTAGTTGGATAGAGCAGAAGCAACTTTAATAATTCCTATTGAAAACTTCAGAAAAGAAAATATAGGATCAGCTAAGGTACATTTTTATTAGTTATCTCATTAAAAAAACAATACAAACTTGTAATTCTTAAAATTATGTAAAATTAACCCTGTAATCTTCATGCTTTAATCATATTTCAAGGCATGTTTTATCAACATCCAAATATACTGAGCAAAAAAATACAAGGGTTTTAAAATTAAGGGTAACTGAAAAGGTATTTATCCTCTTAATTCTTTACTTTTAAAAACAATATCCTTTTTTTTACTCTATGAACATTTGGAGATTTATCCAACTGAAAATAAGTGCAGTTTTGCTACTTTTTCCTAAAAATGAACCCTTCACAAAATTTCTTGTTATGAAAAATTACCCCTTTTCAAATTTTTGGCCTGGCAATGATTAAAATACTTATCACAAATTTAGCTGAATTCTTCGCTTTACATGATAAATATAAATTCGAATTGGACATTGCCTCTTTATTATTTCAGGTTGTTTCATTGTTGTACCTGGTAAGCAGAATCTATAGCTTAGTGCAAAATTGAAATTGGTTTAAAATTTATTCAATATAATGATATGATTAAATTGACCATGTGATTAAAAGTTCAATAATTAAGTATAAAGATTTGAGCACTTTTTGGAAGTTTTCATAAATGGCTAGGTATTTTACAAGTACAATTTTTAAAATTGCTGTTCCAGAATTGTTGAAGTTTTCATACATTTGATCTATGACTTTGAAACAATGCCTTTCCCATACAATTTTTAGCTGGTATCCTGATTTGTTTTGATTTACTTTATCATAGTAATATGTTTTCTAAAATAGGAAGGCAAGGAAAAGTTTAAAAGAGAAACAACCAAGTTTTGCCAGTCCTTGGAGCGCCATCTAAATCTTTCGATGAAAAAGAGTGAAAATCATCTTCTTGAGGTAAACTATGCTAATCTTTTACAGTAGTTTTTAGGGATTCAGTATTATGGAATTGGATTCCATGTGACACATTGTTTAATTGTTCTATTAAATTAGGCGGATGCATCATTAGAAATGGAACAGCGTCATTTTTTCCAAGCTTCATTGGAATATGCATCTTTGTTAACAAAAATTCAAGAAAAGAAAAAATTTGAATTCGTAGAAACAGTAAGTCAATTGGTCCTACTCACTTTAGAGGATTTAAACTTTATGTAAAGAGATTATGAGATGTGCCTAAAACAAGAGTGTCCCAGAAATCCTATCCAACCCATTTTACCTAGGAATGTCTTGTTATGTTCATGAAAGTTGTGTCTATGTTTTACTTGATGAGACAAGTTTCAGCACCCCTTAGCGACAAACTTCATAATGAGATCAATTTCAATAACTATTTGATACTCAGAAAAAGGTCTTTAAAAAGTTGCAGAGCAGTGTGTGTTTCTATACCTTCTCCCCCCATATCCTGGAAATCAGATATTTTACTTTCTAACTACATAAGACAACTAAGTATCCCATAGCCCCTAAAATTTCATTATACTCTTTTAACCCTTTTTTGGCCTGGCTATTGTGTTGTTAGGTGTACTATTCTTTACTACTGGTGTTGCAATCAGGAGTTTCTCTAACAGTTTTAAAGCTGGGAAAAGAAATAAACACAATATTACACAAGTTATCAGGGATGTATCTTACTGCCAGTAGCAAAATTATTTTGAAATTCCAACTACATTTTTTCAGGAGCAAAACGGAAGTTGAAGGTTGAAAAACAGCCCACTTATTGTACTGTCTTTGTTTTGTAAATTATAAAGCTTTTTATGGTTTATTTAATTAGAATACTTTCTAAATCATTTATATGTATTAAATAGTTAGTCCTGGTTTTCATCATACATAAAATTACACTCCTTTATTTATAGCATTACTGCATTGCATGTAGAAAGTAAGGAATTTTCAATACTTGTATCCTTGATAATTTAAAAATAATGGGAGGATTTTGTTATTAGAATGAATTTAGTTTGCTAAAAATAGGATTGAAATGTTAATTGATAGATCATTTTAGTTGATTTAGTCAAATTAACTGATTGACTCGGTTGTTTGATTTATTTTGTTTTAATACATATAGTTTATTTGCACAAATAAAAGAAATCAAAGTGTTTTAAAAAGTTCTTTGCGCTCTAATATAATTTTGTAAGAACTAAAATATGGTTGTTCTCTCTAGATTCTCAGTTTTATGGCTGGCCTGATGACTTTTTACCATCAAGGTATGCAAATGTCAAGATACTTTTTCTTTATATCACTTTTTATTCTAACACTGTAGATATTTTTTAAGACAATTGTTTCTTTATGTATATTCCTTTTGTTAAATTATACTGAAAATTTATAGTTATGACAACTTCAAGCAACAACCAAAAGTATTCTGGAAGAAACCAGCCAACCCTCTTTTCTCAAACTAAATCTGAAAATTTGCTTTTTTTCCTAAATTTTCAACTACAGTAGTCCTGATTAACTGAGTCAATGTGGATGCTTGCTACATAATATTAATCAAGATGGGTTAAATTTATACTTTAATTAAGCAAAAGATATGTTCCACATGCAATTAATATGGTTTAAGAGTTCTATTTCTTAAAAAGTCCTTAATGGCCTTTTTCACTGCTGCTTGACGAGCAGTTAACCAGTAGCTTAAGAAAGAATATGAGCTTTTCCATTACTCTGATTGGTTGAATCCTTCTTTGACCGCTGGTCAGGTAGCAGTGAATAAGGCCATAAGTGTGTTTAGCTTTATGTTATTTTGGTGTTTTTTGTTGCAATTTTTTTAAAGGTAACAGGATCCTATAAAATTTGATAGCTTGGTTAATATGGAAACTCAGGTGATCAGGACTTGGATAATCAAGTCTTTACTGTATTTAAAGTTTTCTCTCGTATAAACCCTTAACACTGCCCCAGAATGGTCATTTTGATATCTTTGCATTTTTTAAATAAATCCTCTTTAAAAGTATTTAAATTACATACTTCTGCTTACATTTCCAGTAAAACCAAAATACTATTTTTAAGTGTTTTTTATGTGTTCATAAATACATACATGTCAGACTTCCCTTGATACTTCAGTTGTTTCATTCAGACACCAAAGTTCAAAGTCTCAGTTGATTTGTTTTAGAATTTCATTTTAGGTGGCTGAGGTTTTGTTTTTTGATAGGCTGTATCCAATAAATATTAATTCAACTCAAGCAAAATTACTTTTAGGTTATGAAGTTGCAAATGAATTCAAGCCATTCATGACAGATTTACAGAGACGTCTTCAAAGGGTATGTGTCTATATTTGTGTGTTATTTCATACATTCAACTAATTTTTAAGAATATAAATTTATTGCTTATTTTTCTTAGACTAGAGAAAATTTTGATGCCACTAATAATGAAGCTGAGCAATTGAAAAGGAAAACATTAGAAGTATGTTAAGATCTTTGATATGCTTTGATAAATAAAATACCTTAACAACTAACCATAACCCAAACCACATCTTTGTAATTTTATCATTTAATATATCTACATTAATTCCCCTTTGAACATAAAAACAAGTATTCCTTGGGTTTTTTCAATCAATATAAATTATTAGTTGATGGTAGCTAAATTTTCTGGGCAGTCAGAAAGTATGAATTCTTTTGCAGATCAACCAACCTCTCAAATAAAATATATTCAAAATTTTCTTTTCATATATCCTGGCATAATTTTTCTTTTTTCTTGTTGTATTTGTTTGCTGCTATGAGTAGTAAGTTAACTTAGTTTTTCATTTTTGTATTGAGGTATTTTTTATATTTCACTTAGTTCTTGTTTTGTATTATTTTTAATTTTTTTAATATTTGCAATAAATAGAAAGCCCAAGATCCAGGTGTTTTAAATAAAATGTATACAAGGCAAGGTTACCTCTTTTTAATGGAAAAGAGTAAGTTAATATATACTTTTGTTATTGTTTTTTTAAGTTTTTGCTTTTTATATTTATTATTCTGTTAATATTTTCAATTTCCTGTTACCCTGGATAACCTTTGGTTTTATGAATATTTGGGCTGGTTTAAAAGGTACTGACCATAAAGGATGTCTCTATCCCCCCACATTTTAGACCTCTTACCTCCTTTGTCACATGTCACACTTTCCTGTCAACAATTATGTCTAGCAAGAGGTTGTAAAAAATTTGGACCCCACAGTTTTATTTGAACTGAAGTGTACCCTATCTTGTATTTTCAAAATGAAATTTCATTTTATAAAATTATTGTTATGATATTTCTTTTGCAATATGTGATGTTACAATTATTTTAACCCCCCTCTCCCACTTGTCACTGATCAATAACCTCCCCCGCCCTTTCTTCCAAGATGGACAACCCAGAGTGAAAAATTAAAACCCATTTAATTTTGTCTTTAAACTAGTTTTTTACAAAAATGCTTGTTTTTATTACCTATGTAGCAATGTGTAGGCAGGAGGTAAAGACTAGCTGCTTTTCATATTTAACAATTAATATGCACATACACTTTTTGCACTTGCAATTACACAGTTTTAACACTTAAGCATGATACAATATTTTTTAGAGCTGTATCCTCGTTTTAGTGTTTTCACTTGCTACTTCAAGCTTAGAAAACCTAAACTAAAACTAAGCTTTCAGTTATTTTCAGTTTTTTATTACAACTACAGTTTGTACATGAAGAAATGTATTTATTTTTAATTTTAAAAAATATTCTGCCATCTGAAAGCTTTTTCTGTAACATTAAAAATAATGACTGTTTTTCATGTTCATGAATTTTTATATAGAGGCACTTGGAACTACTTGGACTAAGCATTTTTGCCAATATCAAAAAAATCAGAAGAAATTTTCTATGATGCCATACTCTCAAACTGTGGGGAAAATAGTAAGCCTTTCCTTCTTATTTTTTTTGTGTGTTTAAACTTACACTGATCGAATTGCTCATTATACTTCTTAATATTTTAGATTAATGGTGAGACCGTTACTGTTAAAGAATGCATTGGGTAAGATTTTGAAATGAAAATTGTTTATTGTAGTAAAAAATTTTTACATGTTTCATTGTTAGAAATATTCTAAATTTTCTACAAAAAGGAATAAAAAGTTGTTCAATATTACAGGCGACAATATGATTCTATTGACAAACGCTTTTGCTTTGATGTTATTGCTGAAGATAAGCCTTTGCCATTTACCTTCCAAGCATTATCTGATGAAGACAAACGTTTGTGGCTGGATGCAATGGATGGCAAAGAACCTGTAAGTTATTTTTTTTAAATATGTTTTGATAACTTGGGGGGGGGACTAGTGTCAGTATTAAAATAATACTTTATTAGGAAGACTTTGCCCTATAATATTAAAATTAATAGTTTGTGTCTTATTAATTCTGCTCTTCCAAATAAATCTAATAAGTAGTATTTAAGAGTCAAAGCTGAATGATTATTGGTTAAATTCTTGATTTTTCTTTATAGGTTAACAATTCATCTGGTAAAAATTCAAAGCAAGAAGGATGTAAGTAAAAAGTTCATTTTTAAATCACAAAAAGATATTTTCTCTGAATTGTGTATTGTAACAGTTTCCTAATGTTTAACAACACTACTCACTTTCTTATGAAATGGTTTTGTATGTTAATATTTTGTTTTGTAATAGTTCTATCTTTTGATCTTTTAGTTCGTCTTGATGAAAAAGGTTTTGCATTTATCCAGTGGTGTATAAATTTCATTGAATCAAAAGGGCTTACAGATCAAGGTTTATACAGAGTGGTTGGTGTCAACTCTAAAGTGGCCAAACTGACTCAATTGGCATTAGGTAAATTTCAACTACTTAAAGTTTTAATGCTTGGTCTTCCCTGCAAAACTTCTTTGTACTACCTTTCTTTGTATTCATGGAAGTACCATATATTCTTTTGTCAATTTTAGCTTTAAAAACATGATTTGAAAGAAGCAAGAGTAGATTCTAATATGTTTTATTCACTGGATTAGTGTGTTTTCAGTGTAACCTAGTTTCATGTGTTAAAAAGAACAATCAATGTGCTTGCAGCAACAAAAAAACTAGTTTATATATATATATATATATATAGAAATATATATCATTAAGGCAAAATAATTAATTGCTGCTTCAAGTTTGCAGTAATATCTAGATTAAATTCAAAAATTCAAAGATGAGTTATATAGAAATATATATATATATATTTCCCATTCAATTTATGAAAAAAAATCAATTAAAAATTAAGACAGCATGAAGTTTTAACCTTTTTTGAGGAAGGACAGACCCCTAAAACACTTTTTAGAACTAGTTGAAACTTTTCAAACCAAAATTTATAACATTGTGTTTATATTTCTATAACATAAAATTTATAACATTAATGTTTGTCTAACAATGATGCCATATGATTAAGTAATTTTTGTTTTATATTTACAGAAAACAAAGGTTCAAATTTTTCTGTGAATGATGATGATTGTGAACTTAAGACAGTAACAAGTGCTCTAAAGAATTTTTTTAGGTATTTTTAAAAGTTGTTTTTACTTTTGAACCACCTTAAGAAATTGATAAAATAAATACTTGTTTCACATTATAAGTAGTGTGTAATATAAACTATTATTGATGTTATCTTCATATGTATTGTAAACCGTTTTTTCATAAAATGTCAGTTTTCAATTTTTTTTTCAGACATTTACCTGAACCTTTGCTCACATTTCGACTACATGGAGCATTTATTGCTGCTGCAAGTAAGTTTATTTCTGCATTGGATATATTAAAATGATCATTTATTTGCTAACAATTTTAAGTATTCATGTAAAATTATATTTTTTTTATGTGATAATGTTTTCAAATGTTAGTCTAAAGTTGTGAATTTCTTTAACTTTGAAGATAGGTTCATATCTTAAAGGTTAATTATTTTCTCAAATTTCTGTATTTCCTAAATATTGGATGTATAATAAGCTGATGACTTCTAATTGTTTTATAGAACAAGAAAACAAAGCATTGAGAATTAATAACATCCATTCATTAGTTCATTCTCTTCCAAAACCAAATTTCAGCATGCTGGAAATGTTAATTAGTCATCTTTGCAAGTAAGAATATTTACTTTTTTTCATGTTTTCCATTTTAAATTTTACCTCATACTTTGGTGTTTACTGGGGGGGTCTAGGGTTGACTATAGTCTGTCTTTTCTCGCTAGGCGGTGGAAACCGGTTTTCTCTGCCTTCCCCAATGCTCTTTCCCGCGCTAAGCTAGAAAAGATAGACTTTAGCCACTCGGCCTAGACACCAGCTAAGTAATTAGCAACCCAGGCCCGAAGGTTAATGAAAGATAGATGAACACCGCCTGATAGGCCACTAGGCCTGGGCAGAATTTGATTTAAATTTTTTGGTGTTTTCAGGATTGCAAAACTCTCAAATAAAAATCTGATGACAATATCAAACCTGGGTATATGTTTTGGACCTACATTGCTTCGTCCAGAAGAGGAAACTGTTGCTGCAATAATGGAAATAAAGTTTGGAAATGTGGTTGTTGAAATTCTCATAGAAAATTATGAAAAGGTAATTTATTATTTTTAAAAAATTTTTTATTAGTTTCAGGTTATGCTTCATTTTCTACATTTATTTCCTTTTCTATGATCGTGTTTGCATCTTTGATTAAGTTTATAAACTTTTCATCTAAATTTTTATTTAGCTGAAACAAGCTGAGCTACATTAGGTTACTTTAAACAATTGTTTCTAATTAACTTGGTTAAAAATGCACCAAATCCAAAGCATAAAATAAAGATTTAAAAAGAACGGTAAATAATAGAAGTTTTCTGTCGTTTATAATAACTACTTACCAAGTTTGATTGTTAAAGTAATGCAAGTGTTCAAAACATATCAAATTTTCAGATTTTCAAAAGTGTTCCTGAAGTAGAGACTGTGCAAAGACCTTACCCCTCTCCTCCTCCCTATGTTCCTCCTCCTCAACCAACACGAAAAGAAATTCATTCTACCTCAATGGGTCATCCGTCTCCAAACAGGTCTTCTGCATTAGAAAGTTATAGCAATAGAAATACTATCCCAAGTTTATCTAGCTTCAGTGCAAGTCCTTCGGATTACTCTCCTTCATACTCTTTATCACCTGAACAGAAATCTAGAACTGTTGCTGGAATGGTGTTATACAATCCAATATGGAACAGTAAGTTAAGCCTGCTTTGCTTACATAAGATTTCCTTCATTATATCATCTCAATATATCAAAATCTCTCAAATGTATATTCACAGTGTCAAAATAATCAGCCTTTGATGATAGTTGTAAAGAAAATCTAATTACCCCAAACTAAATAAGCATAAAAAATGCTGTGTTTTTTAGATGGATTGCCCTCTTGCAATAGCACTGAGTCTCTCAATAGATCAGTACCTCCTCCGCGGCCTCCACTTCCTGAGCAAAAAAATTACATCTACCCAAGTACATGGAACAGTGAAGTTGGGAATCATAGAGTATCAAGTATGTTGAACTTTAATCCATGTATCCTTGATTATTTATTATGTTTGCTGCCTTCCATTTATGACTTTCAATAAATCCATGTGCCCATTAATTCTTTAGTGCGTAAATTTTTGATATGTCCCTTTGCAATTGTGCAATGTAGCACACTAAAGGGTTAATTTGAATTACTGAAATCTAGTGCAGAGTAATTCAGATTACTTGACGTCTCTAATTTGTTAATAATTCAAATATTTTTCCTGGAGAGATTTTATTTCTTATTTAGTTTAATTTCTTTGTTTGATTTAAGGTTAGGGATAATCCAATCTTTTTTGGTGGCCCTCTTTGGAATTCTCCAAGGTCATTCTTTGAGGAATTCTCCAAGTTACGCTCTATTTTAATTGCATGGTTTCGCTATGTTTTGGATGTTAATTATGCTGGCAGTTTTTAATGAAAACATTTAAATTGCATGTATTACACTTAGTTTTGTTTGATCATTGTAATTTTAAGGATTTGTACTTTAACTGTTAAGTTGCTATTTAATTTTGTTCATATATGTGTCAATTTGTAACATATAAGTACATAATAATTTATTGACTTTTTAAATGGTAGTCTTAAGCAAGCGAAGCAATATTATGTAATCAGACTAATATATAGCTGAGATCCATATTCATATAATTACATACTAACTTTTTCAGGTACTCACGAATTCTATGTGAATGACGATGTTATATCAAATAACATGTAAGTTATTTATGAGAACTAGTATGCTCATCTTCTAATTTATTTTCTTATTAATAGATCACCAAGCAATAAGTCTGTGAGTTATACAATACAAAAATAAAGTTGTACAGGTCTCCAAATTATGAAAATATAGTTCAATAATTATTATGGTCCTGCTGGACTCTGCCCTAATAACATAACAACACAATAAATGTTATTTAAATTCATTATTTTATAGAATTAAAGACTTGTAGTAGAGCTTTTTTATAACTTTTCTGATTTTATGTTAGTTCATGTTTTATTCAAGTTACATTAACTTTAAATATTTTTCTTGTAGATGCAATTCTCAAACAAATATTTCATCAGTATCTGGGAGGTAAAATATAACTAATTATAGTTAATGCATTTTTTAAATAAATATTTTAAAAAATAATTTTTTATTAATACAACAAAAATAAAATCTGTTCTCATGGAACTAGTTTTTATGTTTCTAAAGCAAATATCTTCATTCATATAGGTGTTCAAATTATTTTTCATTTTACTTTATGAACTGCACTCCTAAATTAATTAAGAATTTAAATTTTTCAAACTAATGTATGGTTAGTGAGGTTCATTAAAGTATAATTTATTACAATAAAACCTGTTGAGTGGCCACCTTCCGTTCTGCGAAAAATCGGTCGTTAAAAGAGGTGGTTGCTCAGAAGGGGTATGCATAAAATCAGAAAGGTATTGCTTTATAAATTAATTGAAAATTTTTTCAAACTATTATAAATAAAGAAGCTCTATAGCAATTGCTTCTGACACATTATGATTATAATATACAGAATCAAATGTTTATTTTTAATTAAAATAAGGAAAAAATATCTAACTGTTTCACTTTTTTGGTACACATGTTGAAAGTTCTCATGCCTACCAACTATAGTACAGTGACTCAACTGAAAAACTTAACTTTTTCAAAACCCTGGTAAACACACCAATTTTCTGTCCTTGAATTTGAATGGAATTGTAAATCTCTCGAGTAGTGTCACTTGTTACCAGCCCTGTTTGGGAGGGAGCAATAAAATCACATGTGGAAGGAAAAGAAAAGGGAGGGTTGCAAGGCAATAAAACCTTCTGAAGTACTCTTTCAATAGAGATGGTTTAGAGTCGTAAAACATACACCAACCATACCAAACATTCAAAAATATCTGTTGGGGGCCTGTCAACAGTAGAACAAATTTATTGAAGTGAATGGGAATACTGTTTCTTTCTTTTCCCAGATTTAAAACATCTGGAAAAATTTTCTGTGAATTCAGGAAAACTGGTTCCTTGGAGGATGTCCAAGTTTTTCTGGTCATTGTATAGAGGTATTTTAACATTAAGAGAATAGGGGGAAATTGGGGCCTTTAAAAATTGATCGTTTTATAGGGGTGGTCACTCAATGAAATTTTACTATATAAAATAAATGCTGATTTCAATTCAAAGGAACTTTATCTTTATGTTTTAGAAAAGCCAGGACATTGTTTGCTTGTAGAGGAGAAAATGAGATGGAGTTATCATTTGAACCAAACGAAATCATTCATAATGGTAAAACTCTCTTCAAATTTCAACTTCTATAACCAAATATTTTTTTTTGCAGAATCAATTTTCATTTCCTTAAACTATGTAAACTTCGGTCATGACATTTAGAAAAATTAAAAATAATTAAATAATTGGGAAAAGGGATTACATATAATCAGTGTTCAAAACAGTTCAAGTTTTGCATTGAAATTTCTTTATATTAAACAATAAGGTTTTAATTAAACTTTGAAAGTTTATTTTTTAAGTAAAATAAATAGTTTAACATTTTTTTATTGGTGAATTCTTTTGTAAAAGTCTCTCAAAAATTGGCCTTTTTAGTTAAATTTTTCTAAATCTTTTAAAATTTGAAAATCATTTAAGACTTGTCAGGCCACAAAAAAGGGGTCAGCAGGCTATGTTTTGAGTCTCTTACATTTGTTTAAAAAACTGCAGTTGAATTTTTACTCTCTCTTTACTAATGAATGTTAATTTTCATGTTTATATTTTATACTTCCCTTGCAGGATAAAAATTTATAAGCTTAATTATAAGCTTATAAGCTTAATTTATAAGTGTGTTTATGTTTCAGTTACTTCTTCTCAAGAGCCTGGATGGATTCGAGGAACGTTAAAAGGCAAAACGGGTCTTGTTCCTGAAAATTATGTTGAATATATTTTATGACCAAACTGTTAAGTTCATCATATTTTATGGGCATCCAGCTTTGGGTAGCAATTCTGAACAATGTTAGTAGTGATAACTAGCTATTTTTATAATTTTATATTTTAAGTAGTCAAATATAAACATATGGACATTCCACATGCCATTCCACCTCTAAAGGGATAACAATACCAGAAAGTATTATCTATAAATTAATGTTTATAAAGAGGTTTATTAAATAGTGCATACAAACAATATACTTTAGACTTGTATTTGCTCAATTTTATATGTTTGTAGAATTCTTATGAGGTGTTGACTCAATAATAGTCATTTGTTTTATTTTGGCAATTCAAGTTTGGATTTATTATCAGAGTATTATATTGTTGGAAAATTTCCGTTATTTTTTAAGTTTTCATTTGTATCTAACTTAACATTTTCAAGGGGGGGGGAAGGAACTAATAATGAAAAGCTTTCGACTGCATCTAGTCATTACATGTTGACTTTGAAATATTCATTGCTTCAAAGAATCATTTATTTAATATGCATTTTTAGTTTGAAACAGTTCATACATAATATAAATTCCCATATTTACTTGGTCATAAATTTCCTTTTTTGTCTTAATTAATAACTGAAAATTTGGTTCTAAACCTTGTTCATAAAACACAAATATACTATTGTCATTCATTTCAGAAAAGATTAAAGATTGTATAGAATGTGGTACACAGGCATTGAGTTCTTTTCATAGAAGTTTTCTGTAATGAAAATTATTAGTTCCCCTGATCTCCCATTTTTACCAAACATTACTTCTTATTTAGTAATGTATTTTTTACCCTGAACCATCAGTCCTTCCATTGTTTTTATACAGAAAATTTAAGTAAATTTAATTCTGTTGTTTGTGCTATTTGATATAACCATGCATATTTGTATATATACTATATTTTTTAATGTTTTATATCTATTATAACTACAAATGTTGATGAGCTTCATTTTGTTAGATATTTGTTTTTGTAATTTGAAAATAAATAGATATTTATTATATCTTTTTATGTTTAATTTATTTTTTACAAAATTGAGAAATTTCATCTGAATTTCTGACGATTATTTAGGTTATTTTTCACTTGTGTTAATTTTAAAATTATAAATACATTTGGTAATGCAAGGAAATAGTTACTTTTCTTCGTGTGCTTTTTTATGCATATTTGAAGACTCAAATTAATATGAAAACTTTATTGAAAATGAATGTTACAGAACAAAATGATGAATAATACATAAAATATTCTTTAAAATATTCAAACAAACAAAACAAACTATAAAAAAGTAGAGCTGTCATTATTTTAATTATACCCACATCGTATATAGCATTTGCCAGGCAATATTTTAGACAATTTATGTTGCATTGTATTGTTGAGTTTATATGAAAGGCTCTTAATATAAGAACATGCTCATGTCAAAAGGAAATTGAGAATGATTAATAAATAAATGTGAAAAATGATTGTTTCAGTAATAATCTTGAAGATGGGAGATCTAAAATTATCTTGAGAGTGTACATGAGGGTTTAAGTGCAAACAACATGGATATAAAACATTTTTTCGCAGTTATATAAAAGCAATAAAAAAACCTTAAGTATTGTCAAGCAAGTTAAGGTCTTGATTAAAACTTAATAGAGTGATAAACACATCTAATATTTTTTTAAAAAAGGTACAGTTTATGTTTATTAAAAATATAGAAGATTACTTGGACAAAATTATTACTAATAAATTATAACTGCTGAAGCACAAATATATCATGAAATGATGATTTCAGCATTCAGTCTAAGATTATATGAAACAGCTCTTACTAGGATTGGTTGCATTTTTAATGGTTGGAAGAACTAGTCTCTCTAGAGAATAGCACCCATTGACAGTTCAGTCTATAAATAAAAGTTCAATAAATACTCGTATTGGAAGCTGTTAGGGTATCAGAAGATAACGGCATGTAGGGCGGGATACATCCCATTCATTATTTACAATCTGGTGTTTTTAAAGACTTCATTCCATGATGCATTTATTCCAAAATTTCAATAATAGGACTTTCTGTGCTATATTTTCTATATGCAATCGTTTTTTCATTAATTGAATCATAAAATTTACACTTCTTGAAATTAATCAGTTTCAATACAACAATTTTAAATAAATGGGATTATCAGAATTCTTCAATAAAAATTAATGTTTTAAACTGAACATTTTCTCGGTTTCAACAATATTTTCGATATTATTAATGATTTTTAAATATTTCTGAATCTTACTTTTCTAAGTAATAACATTAGGTTGCTTACAAACATTACCAAGCAAAAAATGTGGAAGTACACATTTTAAGCCTTGGGACAGCAGATTTGACTGGATAGAATGCAACTTATTTGGAGGGCTCCCTACATGCCTTAAATTCTGAAGCAGCTACAATGAGCACCTCTTCTGCAGTGGTGCCTGCTAGAAGACACCTTTTGAATAGGAACCTAGAAGGCATCTCTTCGTAGGGGTAATCTTTGCTAGAAGGCACCTTCTGCAGTGGTAGCTGCTAAAAGACACCCTCTAAAATGAAACCTTGGTAATGTCTACTTCAAGATACCTTATGCAGTAAATAGCTGCTAAAATATCCCTCTTCTGTAGTGATGGCTTCTAGAAGACACCCTCTGAAGTGATACTTAGAGATGGTATCTCTTAGATACTTAGATAATGTCTGCTAGAAGGCACCATCTGCAGTAATATCCCTGTTATGCAGTGGTGGCTGCTAGAAGACACCCTTTGAAGTGGCACCTAAAAGTAATCTTTTCCTCACATTCTGCAGTAATAGGTCCTAAAATACCCCTCCTCTACAATGGTGGCTGTTAGAAAACACCCTCTTCTTAAAGTTGAACTAAAGTAATGTCTGCTAGAAGGCACCTTATACGGTAGTAGCTGCTAAAATACTCATATTCTGTAGTGTTGGCGTCTAGAAGGCCTCCTCTGAAGTTAAGTGTCCGCTAGAAGGCGTCTCTTCTGAAGTGGGGTCGCTGCTAGAAGGAACCTCCAGCAGTGCCACTAAAAGGTCCCTCCTCTGTAATGGAAGGGGGCATCTAGAAGGCACCCTCCGAAGTTAGTGTCCGCTAGAAGGCGCCTCTTCTGGAGTGGTGGGTTCTAGAAGGAACCTTCTGCTGCAGTACCGCTAAAGGATCCATCCTGGTGGCTTCTAGAAGGCGCCTCTTCTGGAGTGGTGCCCTAGTTGCTGGCTGTACCACTCCCGAATGGCCTTCTTGTCTCCCGGGGGGCTTCGGTCGCGGCCCTTGTCGGGGCGCGCGTAGAGGGCAGCCGCGTCGTTGACGGTGATCTCGGAGGCTTCGCGGAAGCCCTCTGCCGTCGCCTTGCCGTCGTAGCGCAGGTTGTCCCAGGCGCGCTTGTAGAAGCGGTGCAGCCCGCTGCCGTTGCTGTCGTACGTGGTGACGGTGGTGGTGTCGAGCGAGCGCTGCGAGGCCCCCGGGCCGCGGCTCCTGAAGAGAACAGCCTGGGTCAGTGGTTAGGCCTAGTGTGCCCTGAAATGTTAGTGAACGCGGGCGATTAGGAGGCACTGCGGTGCGCACATCAGCCGACCCGACACCAATAGAAAGAATGCTACATGAAGCAGTGTTCCTCGCAGAAATGGTATGTGTTAATGTTGTGTTGTTATTATTAGCAGGCGCGGATCCAGCACGGCTCCAAGGGGGGCACTTTTCCAGACCATCACCTTTACCTTTTGAGAGAAATGTCAAAATGTTGGGCATTTTCTAAAAAGTATCTGTCAAGATCCCCTTTTGGTACCGCTGGGGGGTATGGGGGTCCTTCCCCAGAAAAATTTTGAAATTTGACCTGCAAAAGTAGGGTTTTAACTCATTTTGAGTACTTTTTTTGGGTTCTTTGGATCCGCACCTGGGTCTTAAGGGGGAATCCCCAACCTTTTGACAGGGTTCGTACAAACAACTCCTTAGGTTTTCCCATTTGAGGACATTAAAGCACAAAAGGACCCTTAAATTACTCAATTAAGTCATTAATTTTCAGAAGTAAATAGTAGTTTTTTCCCCTGAAAGCCCGATTCCATTGCTCATTGACATCAGCATTTTTACCAATGCAAATGTGGTTTAGCCAATGAGAATGAAAAGTTGGGAAAACTACCAAAACTTATGATTGGCAAAATGAACGCCGAACGCCATCAAAGGCACGAGGCAAAAAGTTTCGATTTTGGTTTTGTGAGTGCGAAATCAAAAGAAGGTTCTCAAAAAGGTCTTAATTTTTCTCTTAAAACTTCTGTACGAACCCTGTTTGAGAAAATTCCATTTTTTTAATGGTAAATCATGTTTACAGATCCATCAAGTCAGCATGCCCCCCACAGTCCCACACCTAAATTTACCCATGCTTGAAACCTCTGAATGTTTTGTGGGATTAGATTTGAAAATGACTATGGTATGTTAATTTTTGATTCTGAGTATTCCTTACTAGTTTTTCCTAAGTCAAGAGTCATTTCTATCAAATGAAAGTTTGAAATTCTTAATTGCTTGTGATTGTAAACAGCTTTTAATTTCATAAGGTTTGAAATAAGATGAACGACTTCGTAAGAAACGGTTAGAATAAAGTTTAATAAGGTTTCGTGCTTTTTATGAGAAATTTGATTTAGAGTTAACGAACATTTGGAAAGATTTTTTTTATTTTAAACATTGAAAAAGGTACTTTAAAAAAGAAGGGGGGTTTTATGATTGGTTTCTCAACTGATTTTGTTAAGTAAAAAATTATTTCCCAGAAGTTCAAACCAGTTATTTATGAAATTTATATTTAGTTATTGAGTTATACCGAATTTTTCTTTCACCTTTGAAATGTACCCATTACCCATTTGTAACATTAATTAGGTGTTAATGTTTTAATATGTTATGTTAAGTGCAAGTTATGTATGGTTATTTATTATCTATTAATACCTTAATCCAAAATTGCTCTAAGAAAATTAGGCAAATACTTACCTTCGAACAAAGATGAGTATTAGCGTTACTGTTATAGCTAGTAAAATAAAGCCGCCGAACACTCCTAGCGCTATGATTCCTCCTAGAAAGAAAAGAAAGACTTATTGAAGAAATCTTTTTTAAAAGTAATAAGTAAAATTTAAAGTATTTAACCTGTTTTAATTTTTCATAAAGCTTAGTAAATTCAGAGAAGCCATTGAAGAAACTACGCGTAACCAGACCTTCAGTGGTTAAGAAGTTAGCAGACCTTTTAGCTTAGAATATCATCCTTCACGGGCCACCCTTACCCTGTATCACTTTGAACCGTTAGCTGTGACAAAATTCAAAGGCGATAGTTCATTTACGATACGATGTTAAAATATTTTACGAAAATTTAATTTAACGAAACAATTATTTCAAGACTTGTATTTTAGTATGCTACTTCTCAATAGATAGTGATTTGATTGCTTATTTAAGTTATTTTACAACAAAAAAAAGTTTTTTTTTAAAATTCAATTTAAACTTTTATAGATTGCACTTTGACCAAATACGGTCACGAAAGGTTTTTCAGCATCCCTTTGCATTTCAGCATCTTTCTGCTCCTCAGCATCTCTTTGCTTCTAAGCGTCCTTTTGCTTCCTTCCCTTTGCTCTTCAGCCTCTCTGCTCTTGATAACCACCTTTATTGTTTAGCATCCCTTCTCTTTTCTTTCCCTTCCTTTTTTTCATCCCTAGATCAATGGTTCCTAAATCGTAGAAGTCCGCGGACCACATAGACTAAAATTTTAACCTTCAAAGACCACGCTTTAATACTTAAAATCCTTCACCCTCACAAAATTTTAAAATGAAAGTCATTTACCTTAACTAGTAAGCGTGAAAATCTCTCTCTCAAATATGACTCTATTTTTTAAAAATTAATTTTATCCCACGAGAGATAATAATTTTTGTAAAAATGTAATTCAATCTTCGGAACCCACAAAAAATATCTCCGGTAGAATATCTCCTTTTTAGAGCTCTGAATTTTGTTTTAAATATTTATAGCACCGAAAAATATTGTAGACAGTTTAGATGAGACTGTTATCCTCACAAATCTAACAACCGAAAATCATCAGATAATACAATCTAAATCAATCCTAATAATAAATAAATCGGATAAAAGGATAAAGGATAAGGATAAATTCAATCCTTTCTCGCTGAATGCGCTCCAACTTCTATCGGAATATTTTGCGTGCTACCGGGTCCCTTCGCGGACTACCAAGACCCCCAATGGTCCGCGGACCATCTGTTGGTAACCACAGCTGTAGATAAATTTCTTAAAACTTATTTCCATATGACAGGCAAATATTCGTCTTTCAATCCTTCTAATTACTTAAGATTAACTATTTGATTTGATGAATGGAGTAGGACTTACCCATATTGAGTTTCGCCTGTGCTGTGTTGAGTGACTTTCCATCGTATTTTGGACCATATTTCACCTTGTCGTTCTTGTTAAACGGATTAATGTCATTCACAGCATTGTCATTCACCGTGACGATGGGGGTATCTTGCGTGGGTCTGGAGGGCGCCTCGGTGGTGGTGGAAGCAGGGGTATGTCGAGACACTGACGTAGGGACCACAGGGGGATGGCGCTGACTAGGATGCACATCGGGTATCTTGTTGATCGGAGCGTCTTCGTAGCTGGAGATTCTGTTGCTGGAAGCCTCGTCTAAGAAGTTCTCCAAGTCGTCCGCTGGGATGATCTCGAGTGGTGGGGGTGTCCAAGACGGCAAGTTCCTCTCGGTGGCGTTGCTGATTGGCCAAGTGGTGGCACTGGGGTAGTTGAAGACAGACGATACGCGAGTGGGTTGAGGAGTTGACAGAGGTTCTCTCACAGAAGGAGTCATGCTTGGTATTCTGTCTTGAGGAAGCTTTTGCGATGGGTAGTTTGCGTCCGGGATGTATGTCACGACAGAGTCCGTTTTAGAAGAGGGAGTTGGTCTGAAGTTCGCTGTCGATGGCTCTATTGGTGGGTTAAAGGAAGGTGGTGGGGAAGTGGTTGGTGGAAAGACATCTGCTGCTGTACCTCGCGATCTTTCATCATCAACTGATTCGTCTTTAACTGAAATAATAGAAAGGGTTAGGGATCGCGGATTTTAATAAAGTTGCGATTAATCGAGAATGAGTTAGTTAAGGATTTAGGTACTTACGTTGACAGACAGGGGAATCTCCATCCCAATAACCACTAGCGACACATTTAATGGTGTCCTTTCCGACCATTTCGTAGCCTTCATCGCAGTAGTATTTAGTGATTGTGCCGTATACGGTAGTGTTTGAAGACATTTCATAGTGACCGTTCAGTAATGGTGGTGGGGCTCTGCAGTAGAATGCTAGAAAAACATTTTAAAATCTTTAATATCTTATAAACGATGCCACTTTTTTTATCAAAGTAATCAAAAGACTTTGAGTCTAAAAATATTTTCATTACCGGTGAAAACGTACAAGGTAATTTTAAATGCTAGGTCATTTACTCCTTATTTATTTATAATCTCGATAGGCACAGCTTTAAAAACTGCAGTAAGTAAATTTTATGAATCCTCGAAGAACAAGTCCTTATATCATGAGAAGACATTCATTAAAGAAGTACGAATGCGGAATTCAGTAGACAACAAACAAAAAAAGCCAACGCTTAAAAGAGATAGTGGGAAAAATCTGAGGTTGAGAAAATTCCTTTTTTTTCTGTACTTCATAAATAGAGGATTCTTAATAGTTCAATTGAACGAGGATAGAATGGGGTATAATTTAGAGTACTTCTCATCCCATAGTGTTTAATAAACTCGTTAGTTTAAGTAAACCTGCCTTATCAATTAGTTTTTTAATACTAAAAAATTAACGCATAATCAAATCACCACTAAATTGTTTAAATAAAAGTAACTAAGGTGGATTCATTTTACGTGAAATGTGGCTCTTCGTTTCTTTTTATGACAGCAGTGGAGAGGCAAGGCCAAGAAAAATTGGATTCCTCCGTAAGTAAGTCTAGTATTAAAATTTAATTCTCTATTATTCCCCCTTGAAATACCTCCCTTTTATTTAGAATATTTTTCCCTTAACTCCTTGCCAGTAGCTGCTACGAATAGTTCGACTCGTATTCTACTTACGATCACATCTCGGTGGAGGTCCGTTCCACTTTTCGTCGACGTCACATACGAGGTTACCTCTTCCGACCAACACGTAACCTTCTTCGCAGGTGTATTGCACGCTGGACAGATAGTGGCGCGTGCCGTTCAGGAGCGAGTAGCTGCCGTGAGCGATGCGGGCAGGGGCACCGCACTCCAAGTCTGAAGAAACAAAGGGATTTTAGCAGTCAGTGGTTTAGCTTGCATAGAAGCAACGCTTGGCCAAATCCAATTTGGATCTTAGGCTAATGTTTTACCAGAACATTCGGTATTTGAAATGTCGCATGATTTTTTACGTTGTAGTAATTTTGTTAGATCTCGATTTTCTAAATTTGAAGTAATCGAGATTAAAAGGAGAAAGAATGGTGTTTCTGAAGGCGCGATGTTTCCCAATTCCCACTTTACCGGGATATTTTTTTTTGTCTGGCTTGGGAATTTATTATGGGTGGTACCACAAATTTTAAGACGGGGCGATTCCGTGGGGTCTAGGATGTAGCTAGGCTTTTGTTTCGTTGGGAGAGGGCTATTAAAAAATTATAATACATCAAAATCATGCGTGCAATAGTTAAGTATAACTTTTTAAAGCATTAAATAGGAAGATTTGAACCTGCGTATTTATTAAATGTTTATTTTTTTGGAGGGTAATACAAAGTTTTAAGACTTGTCAGGAACATTTAGTGACATTTTTTTTTTTTTTTTTTTTTTGAAATTTGACTTAAAAATACAGTACTTACGGATTATCCGCTGAATCCGAAGAGCATTATCAAATCTCATCGAATGTGCCGCTGAATCTGACGGTTAAATCGGCTATGGGATAATACGTAAGAACCAAAAATAGTGTTTTAATTCATTTTTGAACTTCTGGGCCATCGAAATTTGGGTGAAACCTGAGACAGATCACACTTAACTATAAGTTCAATGACGCGAATTCACAATACTAATGCAGTAAGCCGCAAAATTATACATAAAAAATAGCCGTATAACATCTCCGATGTTTTTTTGCCGGCCGTTTTTTTTCTTTGACCGATTCAAAAATCAATTTTGTCACGATACCATGGGCGTGCTAAAAAAGGATTTTCGATACATCTCTCTCCCAAACTTATTATGAATTTTTTCCAATATAACTATACTTACATCTGCATTTTGGGGGGAATTCGCTGAAGAATCCGGTTGGCAAGCAAGTCCTTATGTTTGGTCCAACTAGCAAATGACCTGCGTTACACTTGTACTCGAGGACAGAGCCAATGTCGTAATTGCGGGCAACAATAGTAGAGTTAGCTGGACGTTCTGGTTTCCCGCAAGTCGTAGGTTCTGAAATTACATTATAATCGATTGAGTATTTCATGGATAAGGTTGAAGGAAATTCTATGATAATATTCTTTATTTGGCATCCGAAGATGAATATCTCCAGAGTGCTTATAACTTTTATTTCACTTTAAAAATAAATCATAGAAAGATTCCTACCGATTAAACTTATGAAAATACCCTTGGATAAATTCAAGATCTTTTTCCGTTAATTGGTATTAGTCAAACACAAAAATACGTATTTTTAGGTGTTAATTTATAGTAATGAGATAGTATAGCATTGGTTAATAAAGTAACATATAGTTATGCTAAATGAATATTAAGGTAATTTTAAGCTATAATATGAAATAATTATATTTAAAACGTCTTCGGCATATCGGTGGTGGTAAGATAACCCAAACGTTTGTTTCTTTCTACTGATTTTATCACATTTTTATTGTTTTACCTATAAGAAAATCTTTTTGCTCAAAAATTAAAAATAAAATAGGATAAAAAATTATTATAGGCTACTCCATAAAGAGCGGTAAACTATTTTATTTTCATTACATCCAAATCTAAAAAATATTTTTAACATTAAATTAATCATAATTCTTTAAGTAAATAGAGAGGTAATTATTCCGGGGTATCTGGTTCAGAAAACATCTGACTACGCATCGGAACTACGAAACATAAAAATAAATTAATGCCAAGTCAAATATTACACCTCTCCTTTTAAACCTTTTTTTGGTTTAAAAGGAATAATAAAACTTACTGTGTTGGCAAATGTAGTTGAGATTAAGATTGCAATTAGTTTCAGACCAAAGCCATCCTTTGGAACCGTCAAATCTCGAGCAATTCTCTTTGCTTCCAGGGGCATTCCAGAATGATACAGTGACATCTTGTCCTATTAAAAGAGAAGCCATTACGACATTAACCATATAATACTCGAATAATCTTTCACAGAGAAAAACACATGTGGTTATTTTCAAATGTTGTGTTTCACATAATCCATACACCACCCATACACACAATTATCATTTCATTTTCCATTACTGGAACTTACCTTTTAAGACCGTCCTTCGGCCAAAAACAGACTCGGTAAGATCTCTTTGTAAAGAAATAAAAATTCTCTCTTACCTTTTCGACACTGGGATGTTCATTTTTTATTATTTCATGCGCCTAATTATTACCATGATTGGTATAACTTCTTTCATTTAAAACATAATCAAGTATCCATGCACACAATCAGAACACAATACAAAATCATTTAAAGATATTAAGTTAAAATTGCCTTGTTTGGTATATAAAAGAAAAATATGGCTCATATGCCACAAAAACTAATCAACTGAATTAAATTTACTTCATGTTCTTAAAAATATAAGTATATCCTATCAATAAAATTTTTACCGCATTAAATTCAACGGTGGTATGAAAAATAATGTCAAACTCATTCTTTTATCTAATAAATGAAACGTTACGGGTTACGGGGGTAAATGTTAAACACTAATTAGAGGAACACTATTAAAGTTACAAATCCGATAAGCTTCTAACTATAGTACTAATAATTATTTTTCATTTTGATACTTGAAGTATGTTAAATAAAGAAAAACATTGGATAATATAAAGGAAATGATAAGGTATTAAATTAATCAACAACTGAATTAGATTGGCTTGTTAAAATCACAATAAATTGGAATTTTTCTATAATTAAAAAGGGATTGTTAGATTGATGCGTAATGCCATATTTGGCTATGATGCTGCTAGATTCGTTCAGCATCATATTATAAAATTTACTCGGATATTGATTGCAACAGTTTGCGTAAACCTTCTTTTCCACAAAAAACATCCGTCAAGATTATTTAATAGCTTGGTGTTCCTCAACACGGCATCAAGCAGCGATCTCTCAAATTTCCTCACCATTGATCCACTTCCAGTTGTTGGGGTCTTTGGGGTCCCTCACAGCTCCCAGCCAATATTGTCCGTTGGGGTCGTTCCTGTGCCTGCGGAACAGCTCCCAGCTGAGGAAGCCTTGCAGAGCCGGGCTGGTCTCATCGATGAGATTGCCGCCGCGGACCTCGCAGAACCGCCGGGCAGACAGCAGGTTCCTAGGCTGGTTGTTGTAGAAGACGTAGCACTTGCCGTTGTAGGTGGCCGTGCTGCCAAGGGGTTGGTCCCGGAAGGACGGACAGCGTTCGATGGGCAAGGCTTCGGGAACAAAACAGGTTAGATAGGACAAGGCAAAGTATCGGGGTCGTTCAAATATTATGTATTGTTTGCATGATTTTGGTCATTTTTGACCCCCTCCCCCTTGTCATCAAAAATAGGCTAGTCACAAACCTTCCTATTATAATTACGTTAGCAATCTGAGAACCCCCCCCATCGTTCTATTTTTGTTGTATTACAAAACCGTCATCCAAGAAATTCTTCCTTTTTAACAATCGACTTTTTTAATTGTTAATGGTTTTCTTGGGTGGTCAAAAAGCTAGTCCTCAGAACAATGAGTTTTCTTTCACCATATTTAATTTTTGTAAATTGATTTTTCAAATTACTAGATATTTTTTAAATCAAGTCGAATTATTTCTGAAATAATAATAATAATTTCATTCCCCTACCCCCTTGCCAGCAAATATAAGCAAATGGCAACCCCCTACCCCCTAGGTGCTTACGTAATACTTAAACGACTACTGGTTGTGAACAATGATCTTCACTTACTCCAATATTGATTTTATTAATTATATTTGTAATATTTAATTTGGAGGTCAACTTTTAATTAGTGCTTGTTTTACAAAATTTAATTTTGGAAAAAAAATTCCATGTCTTTTTGACGCCTGTAAAACTAGTTTTTCCTTCATAGTAAGCAGTATGCAGAAAAACCAAAGTGGCTTATTGATGTGAATTATTTATTTCGTGACCCCCGGTCTTATTTTTATAATAAATATTTTGTGTGTGTTTAACCATAAAATACGATTGTTTTTTTAAAAAAAATTTTGATTGATAAGAGTTTTTATTTTATACCCTGTAAAACTAGTTTTTCCTTTATAAAAACAGTATGCAGGAAAACCTTCTTAACTACTATGATGTATGCTGTAAGATGTTTTATTCTTTAATTTTTTCAAATCAAAATAAATTAATCTCCTTTATATATTTTTAAAATGTTTTTAATTAATCTAAACTTTCGAGTTTTATAAAACTTGTATCTGAAATTTAAAAGTTAAAATCATAAAATAAAATTCCTTTTGATATCCAATATTACTCATAATTTCAGAGAGAGTTGTCAATTGGGAAATTACTTTTAATTTTTAACACACATCGTATTTTTTCTCCATTACAACTAAACGCGAATGGTTATTGACTTTTTTCTTCGATCAATTTTTTAGTTCAGAAAAAAAACATATTTAAAAAGCATACCTTGATCAGTGTAGACAAATGCTTCACATAGAGATAATGAATTAGAAGGTGGATCTTCTAAGTATACACTCACAAAAGCCCCAGGCATAGCTGTAGTACACGGCAAAAAGAGAGGACGACCTTCCTCTGTAAAGAAACAACATCCATTGAGAATATTATTAATGTGACGTAATACAAACGTACTTTTAATAGTGTTCGGCACTAGTTAACTAGAACTAGTTGCAACTAGTAGTTAACTACCGATCAACTAGTAGTTAACTAGTGGTTTAACTACTTTTAGTTTAAAGTAGTTCAACTATTAGTTTAACTACTTTTTTAATTAACTACTAGTTAAAACTACTTTCAAATTTTCAACTACTTCAAAAAATGCTTAATTTAAAATTTAAAAAGATATTTAAAATTTTTATCAAAGGTAGAGTACTCAAATACCATAACCAGAAATAAAGACCATTTTTGCGCGAAGTATAAATGTTTTTTGTGACATAGATAAGAAAGATGTATTAGAATTTTGCCAAAAAGTAGGTAATGAAATTAAATAAACTAGTTAACTAGTAGTTAACTACTTTGGGAAATGGTTAACTACTAGTTGCAACTAGTCCCAGGAAAATATAGTTAACTACTAGTTACAACTACAATTTTCCAGACTAGTTAGTAGTTGGTAGTTAACTATTTTTTGACCACTAGTTGCCGAACACTAACTTTTAAGCAATTCAAATAAAATGGGATGAATTTAATATAAAATTCATAATAATTTCACATAAATACTGTTGAAACAAAAGGTCTATCTTACCAATAAATCCATTGTATTTGTTACAAACAGGATTGACTCCTAAGTCAGGCCTGTTGTTTCCAACCCTGACGACGATTGTTGCAGGTCGGTTATTAGCTAAAATAAGAAAATATATTGTTATGCTTTTTTTCTGGCTAGCCTCATCCGTAGTGGTCTAAATTTAGTCTAAGGATACTGATTACTTACAACAGCAGGAGGTGCCGAAGTCCAGTCGTACTAGCTGCACCATGTAGGGCTCTAGTAAATTGACGTACCACCAAGGTGCTCGCTCTGTCTTTGTCTTGGTGCATGTGTCCTGACTGAAGAATGAGCTCGTGCTGCCGTCGATGGCTTTCTGTGGGATCCCGCTGCCCATTAAGCTAGACTGCATCGGGGCTTTGCCAACGGCCACGTTCAGAACTGCATAGAGAAAATTATTTTTATTTAATTATCTAGAAAAGTAATATAAAAATACAGTTTTGTTGTTCGTTAGAGAGTTCGTCTTTTTATTTTTTTTTTAGTTAAACATTTCGAAGGAAGAAATTTGAGGTAAAAATGTATTTTACCGTTAAATGAAATTTAATTTTAGAGCTGGTTTTATTAAATCTTTCAAGTTGGGTAGGGTTTGCATTTTTTATCTTCTCATAAATGAGAAATTCAAACTTCATCCACAAAAATTAGAAAAATTCATTTGTGAGAAGCTGATGAAACCTCCTTGTTTTCCCCAACTGTTTATTTTTGTATAGGCTGATTTTAAAGTCATAAAATTAAATATTGCACAATAAATGAATATTTTAAATTAGAAAGAGATCCACTTTTATTCTAATATTTCAGGGCAAATTTTAATTACGAATATGTTTTGTTAGTCAATTGACATGGACTTCTTTGAAATTATCTCAGATAAAAAAAATACTCATCTGGAGATAAACATTAAACTAAAAGAGGTTATAAGATGCGCACGCGCGCGTCTTTAACTTAACATCTTAATCTTTAAAGAGAACTTAACTGATTTCTAATTGCACTTGAATGACTTTTGTAAGTCGTTTCAAGTGACTGCTCGCCTCGCCTAATTAATTTTGACTTTAAGAATATTTCTCACATGAATGGAGGTCAAAATAAAAGTTATTTAAAAGGCCGAGGACTTTGATTTATTTTAATAGTAAATAAGCCTTTAAGAGTTAATATTAATTTAAGATATTGGATTAAATGGTTAATTCTTTTATGAATTAACACTTTCAACGAAATAACATTATCAAACATACAGTATTTATTATACTTGGGGAGCATAGGGAAAGAGATAAATATCAAAGTTTGTAGATAAAAATACCTATTTAAAAATAATTTATAAATCTTGGTTTTTGTGATAACCTAAAATATGTCATAAGAAAAATTTAGGGGCTCAGTTAGGGGAAGGTATAATAATTTGTTAAACATTAACTATGCATATTAGTGCATTTGCCTACTAATAAATTTTCGAATTAAAACTTTTAAGCATTATATGAAAAGAATTATAATATATATTTCTCCATGTTCTTTATTTTTGTGTATTATCATTATCAATAATAATGTTATTGTAATACAAATTTAAGTTAAATTTAGCAATTTCTCAATACTAATAGTAAGAGATATTCTAAAAGATCATTCGAAAGCAAACCACAGTTCCAAAAAAATATTTGAATCTCAAAGATTTATATGGGGATATTTAATTACTCATCAGATTTCACATAAAAAAATAACAACTAGTAGCTCATTTAAACTGAACTTGTGTAATTCCTCCTTCTGAACCTTTTACTATTGCGTGACCTACGAGGAAAACGGCTCTTCTCAGCTCTTTACGATGTTACAAGGTAACTCTAAACTTGTTTTCTTTTTGTTTTGCGTGATAAGCTTAATGCTTCGTTAACGCATCGCTGCATTTTTTGACAAGGAGTGCCATCTAAAAGGTGACGCTGTGTATCTGTTCTGCTTCATTTAGCTGAGGAAAGGCTTCGATCCGACCTCTAAAACTAGGTTATGGTCGCTCCCAACGGAGGATCTTTTGGTGCTCCTCAAATTTCCTTTCAATTCATGCCGCGATAAAAGCACGGTCATTTTTTCATCCAGTTTTGCTTGCCTTTCTCCAATTTATTGCTCGTCTCTTCGAGTAACAAGTCGGTGTTCGTGAATGGGATGTAAAAGATTTGGAATTATGTGAAGGATGGGAATTCGGAAAAAAAGGCGTCCGGCATGATTGAATTGACCTCAGTTCTTTTATATTGTGCAACACGTGAACAACATCCAGACCGTTCTGTAAATCTTCAACACAGTTTTACTAGCCCTCTCTACTTCTATCAGAGTAATTGAGGTGTTTGATGAGGTAACAATAAGCTAACTCCATTGTAAAACTGCTGGAGTGCATTGTAAACTCATTGTTGCTACAAGCACCTCAAGTACTACCTTGAATACATTTGATTGAAATGATGTCAAATTTTAAATTCTTGTATTGAACAAAACATTAAATTTTCGTGAAACGAATCAAATATTGTATACCTGGGACCAATACTTAAGTAGGAATTATCGATACACATATTCGTAAAAATTTACTAAGAGTTTTGTTTGATCAATTATTTGAATACATTGCAACCGCCTTTCAACACTTTCAAAAAAGAATATATGTAAAGGAAGTCGTTAATTAATTTTTTTTTCTGCTAAAGATAACTTAAGGGATCATCCTCAATTAGTGACGATTTTGTGAAATTTTAATTCAGTATATTTTAAAATTAACTTCTTAAAAGAATCTTTTCCCATCCCTTAAATTTTTATTTACTAACTAATTAAAATAAGAATACAAAATATGTAACATCGAAATAATTATTTAATAAATAAAAGAAGCCGAACACAAAGGGCGAAAATATTTTATCATTCGGATCTACAGGGATATTTCTCATGTTGAGATCACCCTTCTTTTTTCTAAAATACCCCCCGAGTATGATAACAATCTTTTGAGTTTCCATATGCGGAAAAAACGCGTTTTCCTTAAAAACTACATTTTATGTTTCTCTTCATTCGTATTCGGAAGGTCTCAAATGCCCTTCCCCGCACATAATTTAAAAATAAAATACAAAGCATCCACAGTTTGTAACTACAGTTCAAAAGTTCACTCCCTGAGAAATTATTACTTTCGAAACTCTCTCAAATTTCCTCCATACCCTATTAATTGTACCAGAAATTGTTCGCGTGTCCAAAACACTCTGCTAAACTTAATATTTCGGGTCATTGGACTTACTTCGCACGGAATTCAGCGATGCGTTTCATCGTGTTAGACCTTGGGTTAGAACAAGGACCGAGACCCAATTAACACGAACGAAAAACTAGACGGAAATATAATAGCTATCCTTTCAAACTAATTATTATAATACCTTGTTAAAGATATGTAGCTTATTTAAACAAGCTATCATTACCAAGCATACATAAGAGAGGAATTGAAATGCCAAGACGTTTTCGAAAATCTATACGTTTCGTATAGTCACACAGCCAAGAGAAAAACTTTGACAGAAAAACCAAACTCTGAAAAGAAGTACAAAGCTATATGAAAACCACACAAAAAAACAATATTTTTTAAAACACCCATATTTCATTAATCCTTTATGCATTGCTCCTTTTCTGAATACCAAAAAATTGAAAAGCGTCGTCTTGTTAAAAGAAAACCTTGCTAACCTTTAAAAATCTTAATGCTCAAAGAATTATATATGAATAATAAAAAATGTTATTATAATATGTTACATCTATTTTAGCTTTTTATAAAAATTCTTGGAATAATGTCTGATTTTAAGGATATCTCTACTCACAAAAATCATAAACAAAATCGTATTAAATGTGTACTGTACTTTCAAATTTTAAAAAAATATAGAGAATACTCGCATACGTTTTAAGCATGAGATTTTGAGTAATTTATAGTAACTATTCCATCTCCATAGCTTTGTATTGGAACTTATTTAGATGAAAATTAAGGAAACTAATTTCCATTCAAGTCTTATTTCAAAACTGATTTGATTGTTTCACATATTCTTTAAACTCTTGACTCGGTCTTTTGTTTAAAACGCTTTTCAATCTTTACAGCAAACATACCCTTCCTGTAACATGGCACCTCATTCTCAAAAGTAAGCTACATCTGTATTCACTATTTGTTTCCCATTCTTCGCTTCTCAAAAGACCAGTTAAATTCTCCTTGTTTGTAGGTGGGAAATGATACAGGTAAACGGCTTAAACAGGCAGCTGCAGCTAAAAGCCATGGCTCGATATGAAAGGCATTAAACAAGTTCATCACTGATAGCGTAACGAATTACCACTCTTCAAAGATTCGATGCTTGGCAAGTCAAGCAAACCCGCGTGTCCCCAACTAGTTGGAAGAACGTCTGTCAATTTTCGAATTCTTATTCTACGCCCTCTCCAGAAAGAAACTCTGACCGGTGGAAGCAGGTCATGTTCAGCGAAACTCTTTTGTCGTTTGCAGAGTGTCTTCTGTAACCTTTCCAGAACCGGGCATTCGAACGAAACGGCGAGCTTTGGAATTCGAGAACGTAGGTTTACGTCGAGGTGTGTCAATCTTGAACATTGGGAATTAGCATTATGAAAACACTCCTCTTTTTGTTTCAAGTCAGAAGTGTGTTAATGTTAGAAACAGGCTGGGTGTAGGTTGGCACAGGTCGAGTCATAAACGTTGAGTTCAGAATAGGCGGATGAGAAAAGTCATGGTCGTAAATGTCAATGTTCGCATAATGATGGGAACTCTTAGTTGCTAGACAGAAGTAAATTATACATAAGAATTTTCATAACCCCTAAACTTGACATTTTTGAAATTACTAAGAATTTTTAACAGAATGGATGTCTTCCTCCGACGGGTTATCAGCGCAACGCACTCGATCACCGTGAGGGAGGTTCACGTGTGTTTTGAAGGTTTTTTTTAAATGTAAAAAAAATGACAAATTAAGGGAAGTAGACAGAAAAAAAAAATATTAAAAAAAACCCAACGGAATAGTTTGAAGATAGTTTTCACTTAACAGGGATATAGTGTCATTTTGGTTTCTCTCTAGGGTCAAGTAATAAAAAAAGGATAAATAAAAAATTTTACACTTAAAATAAATTATTAAAATAACTTATTCATAACAAATTTTCTTTATATCATACTTATAACCCAAAATAAGTTTTGCTTTATTTTTTTAAATCTTTAAAGCGACCTGTAATTTTGTGGTCCCGTAATGAATAATAAATTATTTGGCTAAATCTAATTTTAATTAATAGATAATTAATGAGGGCTATAGACTAAATTAAACACATAATCAAGATTGTTGAATATCCATTGGTGTTATCAAGTAAGTTACTTTCAATTACTGTAAAACTGGTTTTTCCTTCGTAGTACGCTGTATACAGAAAAAACCCTTTAAAACACACACGCTATTGTATTTAAAAATCCTACGGAAGTTCCCTATAATATTTCACAAAATTTTGTGTATACAAAGACATTTATGAGCTTAATGTTAAGTTTTGAGTCGTTAAAATAGCAATCAAATTAATTTAACGGTTTCAGCTTCTTCAAAATGTAAAATTCATAAATATTCGTTTAATGTAAATGAAATTTTGACTTAAAATTATGTTAACCATAATTAGTTTTGGAGAATAAAATATCATACATATTTTTAGAGTAATGCATTTATTAGTTGTAATGGACTTTATTATATTTCAAGAGAAATGTCTTAAATTTTGCACCGGAATTTCATATTTGTTAATATTATTTGGTTTTCTTTAACCGTATTTTTTAAAATTTTTAACAGAGTTCAATTTATACCTTCTTAAGTGTAATTAATGTTTTATTTTTCATACTTAAATTTATTTTTATTTTTGTGTTTTTTATACTTTTTAAACGTTTATTTTTATTTTTAGCAGAGTTCACTTTATACCCTATTAAGTGTAGTTACTAATTAGTGTTTCACTTTTTATTGCAATCTTTCTTTATACGCTGTTCAACGCAACTTATTTTACGCTTTTTTTCGCAGTTTATCCAAAACTACCTTAACAACACGTTTCTTTACATCCAATGCAATTTCATACGCTTTAACTACTTAACTTTTCTCTCAATTAAATAACACCACTCTAATCTACCCTCCCTATGCATTAAACAACGCGCTTAGTAAGAGTTTGGAAACTCCTCGCTTTGTGTCAAGCACCCCAAGGTGGGGAGAAGTTCAAACTCCGCGCCGAAGGTGAGTTGTGCCGAAAGTAGGTCGCACAACACAGAACAAACCTCGAACTTGACCTTCTAAACCAGGAAACCGTGGGTTTCCCAAATACTTCAGAGTCAAGGTCCTACCGGAATCTTCGAAACGGAAGAATTCCGAAGAAGCTGCGCTGATGATTGATTTTTGAGGTGGTTTATGAGTTTTTATCAAGGAATGCTTTCGATGGGGTGGAATATCTTTACGTTTGTTTTGATTTGTTGTTTTAAGGTACCTAACTGATTGGGTTCCAATATGCTTTTTTAACATAAGTTTACTAACTTTTTAGTAAGTGTTATTTTTTTTATTTATTTATGGAAAGTTAAAATACAGCATGCACCTTGACAAGAGCCAGATTGTTATTTTGTAAGTGATATTGATGAAAAATTTTGAAAATAGCACAAAATGTTTTTCAATATATATGTTACGGGCAATATTACGGTCCGCGTATTACGGCAAAGTGATAAATATGGTCATTAATAAATGGCATTGAATTTATCAGATTGCCCGCCTCACTTTAGGCATTATTAATAGTGCCCGGTTTATCACTTTGCCAGTAACATTTACATTTCAAACATTTAAAAAATTGAACGAAAAGAATAAAAAGATTTGAGTTTCTGCAAAATATTTTTAAAAAATTGTTATAAATAAAATAATATAAATAGTTATAAATAAAAATTTTGCAGGTAAACAAAATCGTTTATTAAATTTTGTTACTAAATAAAAGAAATATATTTTTAAAAAATATTATGAAGTACGGGTGTTTTAAATAAAAAAAATAAGAAGCTTAAGAATCCTTTAATTCACTAATAAATATCTTATCTATATAAAATCAATAATAACAACTTAATTGAAAAATTATCATTAGTTTTTAGCAGATAACATTTCTTATAAAGCAAAGAACCAACTTAAAATGTATGTGAATATTTAAGGTAATTTAAGAGTTAGCTCTTTGTAAATCCTTATAATAAACAAAAATTAAATTTTTTCACCAGAAGTGTTTTTAAGTTTTTTATTTGTCCATTAAATTGGCTGACACCTTGAAAATAAATTAGCTGTAGCAAACCTTCTAATTAACACACTAGAGATAAAAGTGCGAATATTTTCAAAAAGCTCTTGTTAAACGGGTTTAAAATCAAAATCTTTAAACAAAATTATATTCTTTTGATGGAATTGATAAAACTATTCGGATACCTTAATAAAGAAAAATGTTTAGTTTTAAACAAGAAATATTGCCTAACACTCTTTATTCAATTTGGCATTGTTTCGTAAAAAGTATGCGTTAAATTTACTTTTTTATATATTAGTTCCATAATTTAAGTAACAAATAAAAAGTTTTAATAGTAATTTGATTCGCTAGTATAAATCATGTAATAAAATTACCCTCTTAAAAGCAGTTTGAACCAGCTTATCTATATAAAAATTTACCAGTATTTTAAGGAATAGTAGTAAAACTAAACAAAAAATACAATGAATCACTCTTTTAAATTATTGAATTTTTTAAAAGTTCTTTAATATAATTCATATATTTCATATAATTTTTTCATCGTGAAAATAACTAATTAATAATTGGTAATACCAGTACTTATCACAAGGATATTTTCAAGTAAAGTGCCATTCTCTTCATACGGAAAATTAGTTTTATTTGACCACATACACCTCAAAATGTAATACATATATTAATAATCAAATGGGAAGTAATATTATTTTTTTACCAATTCTTATAAGCAAAAATGAAATCAGGGATATGTTCGAAGTCGAAAAGGGTTCATGATTTTTTTTTATCTTTAAGAAAATATAAATGGTTGATCAAAATCAAACTATTAGAATACTAGGGTAGTTGTAATTACTCCATACCTAACCATAGTTACAAAAAAAGTCTACTTCCACTAAAAAACAGTTTCTTTAAATATTACTGTATTTCGGGACTTAACTGAATGTGAAACTTGCAAATGGATGAATGTTAAATAACGTTAAAAAAAAACAAATGTAAACGAGCTATTATTCTTAAAGTTACCTTATAAAAAAGAAACGAATTAAGTGATTCCAAATGAACCATTGATGTAATGCAAACCCCATAAAAAGACACTTCCAAATCCATTATTCATCCAATTCCGATTGCACTCGTCCTCCTCCATTATCTCTGCTCTACAAAACCAAAGCCCTTCAAAATGGAACGAAACAAATGGGAATGAGGCAAATTGGACCGACAAATTCCAAACACATTCGGATGCTCGCTTAAATCACCGAAAACGAACAGTACGTGATCATACACCTTTCACATTCCCCACTAATCTGAGACATCCATATTTCGAGCCTTTGTTCTTAGGTTATTTTTAACTCGATTTCTGCTCCATATGTCACACAATAGCCTTGTCCTTGTGTATCACCATCACTTGCCCTTAAAAAGCATCTCCCATGATGGAGAGTCTCCCTTTCCTGTAACTACACGAATTTCCCACCGACAATAAGTGAAACGGGAACTTTAATGCCCCAGCCGACTGACCCAACTGTCCTCTATTTTTTGGTCGCCAATTCTGTTTGTATCTTCACGCGACGATGAGTCCGGCGTGATTTAAAGAAACTGGTTGTCCAGTCTTCAAGGTCGACCAATTTCTCGATGTCACGTGTTGATTGGCGTTATTAGAATAAGTAGGTCGATATTTAAATAGAAGGGATGATTCTTCACCCAGTTCTTGGGAGCTGGGAAAATTTTTTGCGCTCAAATTGATACATACGATTTACACTGGTCCTAAGTCCATTCTGGGAAATCTTCTCAATTATTTTTTTCCTTTAGTTATTTTATTCATGTTAGAGGTTTTATTCGGGTTGAAATTTGCGTGAGCTTTTATTGAGACTATATCAGTTGTTATTAGAAACAATATAGTAACTGTTATTATTCTTGCATTTTAAAATTTATCAAGCAAAATTTTTATGTTGTAGTTCTTAATATTTAAGGCTAAGGTTCAGGTATCCGAACTAAAATGTTATTTATCTTCAAGTAGTAGAACTGCCGTCTTAGATGTAAAAGACATATCTGATCGATTTATTTTTCCCAGTCCTGTTTGTAAGCTACCTGATGTTATTCTTATGAAAAGAAGATTATACCTATTTTATTCAGAAGTACAGAAAATCCTAAGTAATACTTCAAAAATTGTTAAACCTCAAGGAAATTAATTGTCCTCATATGAGGGTTTTTTTTTTTTTTGCTAAAGTTTCAGTTTTTTGAAATTATGCAGTTACCGCTTAGGAGGGCAGCAAAACTATATTTAAGATTCAATGAATTGGTATCTTTTCCTGATTTACCCTTTTCAATAAAGCTTGGAACTGGGAAAGAGTACAGGTAATTAAAATTTAAATCAATATTCCTGTATCTTCAAAAGAATACATATCTTTTATACATCACTATTAATAATATCTTGCAAAAATACTCAAAACAAAATATTTTGAAAAAATATACATTCTTATTATTTGCTAATTTATTCGCATCTTTCTTTGTAATCTTTAAAATATACAAACATGGAACCAAAATTCTTTTGAATTTCAAAATTATTAATATCAATGAGCCTCTATTAGCACAGGTCTAAGGAAAAATATTGTCATGATTTCAACGCTAAAAGATATTTTGGGCCAACTTTGCAACAATCAAAACTACCATGACGGGAAAATATTTCGACTGTTATATTCACGTTATTACTTTTTGATTGGCAGACGAGTGTAAAAAAAAAAGCTGTCAGGATCTCTCCTCCCCTTTTCCACGATGCAGGCGCGGTTTTATACTATCACACTTAACCCTTTTTTGTCCTGGCCGCCCCAAATTGTCTAAAGTATTTAAAGGAAATCTCGGGCGTTCTAGGATTGAAAGGGTTAATTGTAGCACGCGGCCGAATTTCGAGCGAGACATATGGCTCAGGTTCATGATCATTAGAAGGCAAATAGAACGCAACCATTAATGATATCCATCAGAGATGCGATTCCTTAGATACCGTGTGATAGCTTTATAAGTTTTTTTGGTAGAAGAAAGATTTTATCGCTTAAACATAAAATAATGGATCCTTTAAAAACATGAATGAAAAAATTCTATGGAATTTATACAGTTCCAAAAAAAAGATGGAATTCCTAAACACCATAAAATCACTAAAAGTGACAAAATTATTTGAATCCTAGATTTAGAGCTTAATAGTAAGTTAATGTTTGAAAACCAGCTGAAGGACGACAACGTGTCTCAAGGCTATGCAGAAGATGAATTTCCTATTTGACTTCCTTAAAGACGCAATTTAAATGAAAGAACTATGTTGATGTTACTTAAAGGAAGATTAACTAGAAATCATCAAGTGAAAAGAGAGACGTTATCAATTGTCTTCCATTTTAAAAACGAAACATTTTCAATAATGCAATAAAGTCCAATTAGTAATCAAGCCATAATAAAAAAAGTGTTAAAATTAGAGGTAGAGGTAGTTTTGAAATGCGAAATTATCTGAGTCTTAACTCGTATAAGTTCATATAACTTGGTAATTATTTTCTCGTTTCAGACTTTATGGACTCGTTTGGTGTAGCTTTGCATTTCATTTAAAAAATTCTGCTGAGAGAGAGAATGAGTTAAAATCCGTGATAGGTATAAATTACCATTCAGTTAAAGCATAAGAAATCAACCCATCTCTCTTGATATACATATATCAGTTTCACTCTCTAAGAATCAATAAATTAAAAATTGCGACAGATATCTTGTGTGATGAACATTAATAGAGAAAAATGCAATTATTCAGAACTCCATTGTGTAATTCCTATTCAGAACAACGATATATTTTGAAGTGGACAGATTTTGTAGAAATGGTGTTTAGTTTCGAAATGTATAATGCTGAACTGTTGATTTAATGAGAACATAAACTTTTTCCTTCTATTTTTTGTAAAGTAATAATAGATTTCACTATAATAAGATTAAATTTTGCATAAACCTCACGGGAATATTTTTATGTGAAAGAGGTTTTCCTATACATTCGAAGGGAATATTTTTATTTAATAACTGTTAAGTGTGCTTTCTCTTTAGTTCTGTTGATTTAAAGATATATTTACAATACATTTTTACTGGATGTCAAGGCCTCTACAATTAAATAAAATTTGTTTTCAATCCTAGAGAATAAATATCCGATGTGATGAAATTTCATTTTAATATCATTACAATCGATTTTTATAAATCGTATAGGGAATAAAGAGATATATCTCTTCATAAAATATAGAGATTATCTATATTTTATGAATAAAATCTATAAATAATAATAATAAATAATCTATGAATATCTCTTTATAAAACCCAGAGAGTTGTACATCCGTAAATTTATATGCGAGTTAAGAAAGATTTGTAAAACTTAAAACGCGCGTGTAAATAAAGAATTGTAAAGACATTTTTATATCTTGAGTTGATTTTTCGGGAAACTTTAATCCGTTTTTAATGACTTAATGATTTTAAATTTAAGGCTTATCATCCATTTTTGTCAATTAAGTTGTATTTGATGGGAATTTGATTCACTTAAAATTGTGTAAATATACCTTATACAAGAAAGTGTTAGTGATACTGTGGTGTAGTTGATGTTTACTTTTGACAAAAGCAATTTTGGGGGAAAACGGCCGAATTATTTCTTTGCAAATTTAAACCGAGTATTTTTAAATTTTTATTTTACTGGGGTTTTTCATATTTGTTCCTGTGTTCTCTGTTTGATGGTTCTTCTTTTCACACTACAAAAATTTCAATACATTCATTGACATCTTTTGGTGGGATAGATTCATTGACTCGTTCTTTGGGTTCATTCATTGTATTTTCCCTACTGGATCAATTAGTTTTATAGTTTATACATAAGTTAATGGTCTAAAAAGATTATCTTCAAAACAACCAACCGTAAGGTGGTGTAGACTGCCCAAAGAAAATTGAGAATGACATAGGAAAGTCCTGAGCCACTAGATCGAGGACTAAAGTTGCTAGAAGCAATGAAAAATGGCTACTAAGGGAAAACGGCTAGGAGCAGAAAGCCAATGCAAATTTTCATACTTTACATGCTAAAAATATGTTTAAAGTTTTTTTTTTTTCCATAAGAGGTTGTCTTCAATAAGCGACAGTAAAATCTGTTGCTGTAGGATTTTTACTGTCGCATTTTGAGTAAAAGAAAAAAAATACATAGATTTTATAAATAATTTAAAACATGAAGGCACTAAAATTTATTCCTAATTTAATTTTTATTGCTCCTGACAACTTATCTCCCTTTTTTAGTGTCTCAAGAGTGCGTTTACGACCCTTCTTTCTATGTAATTCTGAATTCTTTTGGATAATCCACACCCTCTTACATGAATTTACCATGAATTTTGGATCATCCTATGCTACTTTTAAATATGTATTCGAGTTATTTGCTTTTGAGTCCTATACATAGTCAGAGGCGAATCAAGAGACTCGATTTGGAGGGGGGATATTCTGTTCGTGCTTCAGGTTTTCGGGGGTTGACATAAAATTATTTCTAAGGTTCCTCTAACGCTTACATTATGGAATTAAAATAACTTTTTAAGAGCACACAGGTAGATTGGAATTTTGGTGTATTTATTGTTTCCATTTTGTGTATAATACTGTGTGCCAAGCAAAGATGGAGGGCTTGGAGGTCCTCCACGTATTTTTTTTTAAATTTGGTCCTTAAAAGTTGTATTTTAGCTTTATTTTTTTAGCATCTTTGTTTATTTGCTCATTTGTTAGGGGAGATCACTCCAATCGTCCCCCGTGGTACATATGTGTTTTGTTGGACAGAGCAACCAGCTTCGAGGCCGGTGAATGAAGAGAAGGAAGGGTGCCTCACCGCAGTAGGGTATCTCCGGTGGGTCCCAGGAGCCGCTACCGAGGCATCTCCGCACGGGAACGCCGAGTAGCTCGTAGCCGTCGTCGCAAACGTATGTGGCCAGGGTCCCTGGGCCGATGACCTCGGTGGAGAAGTACACGGAGCAGTGCATTGGGGAGCCGGGGTACCCGCAGGCGCTCGCTGGGTCAAGAGGAAGAATTGCGTTAGATGCCATGGGCGAGACAACACACAGTTACTCACTCACTAATAGTAAACAAATAATTGGCGTGTTTGGGCGAAATTGATGGTTCAGGTATCAAATACTCCAGCGTTTCATCGAATACGTTGAGTAACTTATCAAAAAGTACTGTGTGGTACTTGGTACCTGAAGTATCAACTTTGCCCTTCACTACATTTTAAGCTGCCATCACACTACAACCTACTTTGGAAGTCGGGAATGGTCGGGAGACGGTTAGATCAACCCAAGTCAAAACGGGCCTGGAGGGGTCGTATACGGACTAATGGCTACACAGCACTCATAAAAAACATGTTGACTTAACAAAGAAATCCTATCAGCTGTTCAACTAGAAATCATCTGAAATTTGTGCAGGTAAATCCTGTTATATATGTTAATGTTTACAGAATTATGTTGTCAGAATAGTAGTAAGAATAGAATCGTAACCGATAAAGGTTGGACTCTGTACGTAATACGATTTCTCTGTAGTTTTACTACATATTCTCCTACTAAGTTTCTCTGCACAAATTACAAAGTTTTTCTGATGGTAGCATAGCTGACAGAATTTCTGTGTTAAATCAACGGTAGTGGCGAGATTCGATTGTAGTGTGGTAGCAGCTTAGAAGTGAAACTCTTTTTAGACAATTAGTACAACCTTAAATGGAGTTCACTTTTAATAGGTATAAATTCTGTAGAAAACTATAAATATACCGATAACTTGTATGACATATAGATTTTCATCTTTATATTGTAATATATAATTAAACAACATGCAATAAGATTTAAACTATGCTAAATATTTTTAGTAAATTCTGATACCATTAGACTAAAAATATATGAATTAAGACCAATAAATAATATTACATAAATATAAGGATCTTTTTAAAATTATGAAGTTTTGAGAAGTTTAACAATAAATCTACAAACACAAAATAAAATGTTTTTAAATGTAAAGATACTTAAATAAAGTAGAAATATAATTAAATAAATATCTAATGTAGTGAAATAAATGTACTACTTTTTTCTATTTTTTACACATGTTTTTTTCATAAGAAGTTCCTTCAACTTTCACTAATTAATAATGAATACCTTTAATAGTAATTGTATTTTAAAGAGGAATGGAAAAAGTAAAAATTCACTCTCACTATTATTATTAAAAACAGAAAATCATGTGAATAAAGCTTTAAAAGTATTGTCAGTTGTTGTATTAGTTTCACATTTTAGCCGGTAAAATATAAAGAGTAACTATGCTTATGTAACATAATTACACAGTAAGTTTTTAAAAATTTAAAATTTCGATATAAAGGTAAAGAATTGATAACTTTTTTCATAAGAAGTTTCTTAAATTTTCATTATTTATAGTTAAAAGTTCTAATAGTATCTCTGTAGAGTGTTAAGCTCTCAAATTAAAAACGTAGATAAAATTAGATTTTGTATTTTTCAGCAATATTAATCTATGGGCGTCCCAAAAAAGACTGACACATTTTAAAAATAAATAACTAATAACTCGACAGCTAAAAGAGATAAAACTACGCGGTTTGTTGCATCCTAATCATGAGAGTCTCAGAAGTAGTATGCAACAAACCGCGTATTTTTATATTTGTCAAGTTATTAGTTATTGAATTTTAAAATGTGTCAGTCTTTTTTGGGACACCCTATAATATAAGCAATTAAATTTTAAGAACAATGAGTTGATTTTATATAAGAATACAAATTTATTTGACTTATTCTTAATTGATATTAGCCGTTATCTTGTATTTTAAAACGTAACAAACAAGTTACGGAATGAAAAACAGTTTACGATACGTGGTTTATGGAAAATCCAGTCCGGTTCATTATAACACATTTGATGATAGAAAAAATATACGACCTAGTTTAAAATCACTTGGAACATTTTCTCGTATAAACAGTTTTAGTAATTAAGTCCATTAATTAAATTAATAATCTAAAATTTTATTCTGACTACATAAAAATAATTTAATCATTTTTCATGATAGAAATCACTTTATAAGAAAGTATGTTAGAATATAAATGAAGGCTTTACCGGGGTCCTATAAGTTTACTTAATCCTACTAAAGTATATCATAAAGTAAAGTGTTTCATAAAGAGCTTTAAGGGTACACTGCAAACACTCCACACAAAAATAAACGCATCGTAATACATTTAAGAACACTGTTTTTGTCCTCAAATTAACAACACTTTAGTTGTGTTGTTAATTAAAACACTTTAAAACCTTCTGGTATTGTGATAATGTTCCTAATATGTGAAATAATTATGCATTAAATGTATTAAATATGCATTAAATTTGGATCGAAACACAATAAGAACACATTTCTGTCTCTGTAATTTTTAGTAATACTTTTATAACACTACCTTTTTCTCTCACAACACAATCACAATTTTGGTTAGAAGTGTTCATTATTGTGTTTACTTAGCGTTCCAAAGTGTTTCACGCAATTGCAGTGTACGATTTGAAAAATGTTGTTTTATACATAGTGCAAAACATTAATGTAACGAACCAATTATAAGTATATTGTGTAATAAATCAGTTTTATACATAAGATCATACTTCAATCAAAGGTTTGATCATACTTCGATCAAAGATTTTTCTAATGTACTCTTAAATTTAAAAAAAAAATTAATTTTATCAAAACTTTTTATGGTATGAAAGTCGATGATATTTAATACACTAAAATTTATTTATAATGCTTACTTATTGATTAATTTTTATTATCAAACCGTCACCCAGAATAAATAGCTAGTCAAAGGAAAAGTATACTCATTTCAATTTACATTCCAGAAATCTTTCACGACACAACCTATCATTATTAATGAGGTCTTAGATAAAAGTGGAGATACTACATTTACAAACCTAAACGTGAGATTAAATGAGAAAAAAAATGGACACTCAAAGTAAAATGGACCGCCTATAACGGAAAAGATTATTACTACTTTCCAAGAACTTTTCCCAGACGATTTTTTTCGCCGGATTTTTTGCCTTACTGCATGGTGCCAGAAATGGCAAAGTAATAGCCATCGTGAGTACTCATCCCAGTCCCGGATTCACGTGCCCCTTAATTTCTCTCGTGAAGACTCGCCTGAGAATGGGCAGCTATCACCTGTTACGGAAAGTAATTCCGTTCCCATTCTGGGGCACGCTGATGACCCCTAGCTCGGGAAACAAGTTACTCATCCCTGTCCTAAGTAGGTGAACCTACTGCCCTTATGTGAGAAGACCGAAAATATTTTCGCTTTGCCTTCGGGTGATGCTGTGAACTTCCATACGAAGTTGGCGCCTTCCAGTGGGTTTGGTATGAAGTCCTGACGACAGATACGAAGACTGATTGGCCAGGCTATCTCGCCGTTTCACGGTTGGATGCAGTTTCGAAATTGTATTTCACCGAAAATTGGGTCCCGTTTAGTTGCAGAAAATATCTAGAGTGATACTTCGGGGAAATCGTCAAAATTTAGTTGAATTGGATACCTATATGAAACCTAATTTCAAAAAAGTATGATGATGTAAGGACCTCCAGCATTAAAGGGTAAAACCGCGAAAAGTAACGCATTTTTTTTTTCATTTTATAAACAAACGCAATAGCGAAAGATGGCTGAGGTTATTGTGTAAAATATTCCTGGAAAGCTGTCAAGAGATTACGAGAGAATGTGTTTACATAAAGAAATAGAAATTGTTTTTCCCCACACAGTTATAATTTGTAAATATATTCATTTATTTTTCAATTAGTTCCACATAAATACAATATTGCTAGAATGATACTTAAAATGTTACGTTTAATTTGACTGCTTAAAAATTATTTTGGAATTTTCAATCAACTTAACAATAAATCTTTCAATTTATCAAACCTTAATTTCAAATATTAGGGTGTAATTAAAGTTAAATTATTTCAAAATTCAGAAGAAACAAGTTTATGATTTTCTTCTTTTAATATTTCAAAAAGGTAGTTATAATTTTTTAATTAACTTTATAAAGCGTTAAAATTTGTTGTCAAGTTTCATAAGCATTCAAATGTTAAAAATATGCAGTTTTGTTAGTAAAAACAGAAAGTCTAAAAACCTATTGTTGAAAAAGTAATTAAATAGTTCGTATATTCAAGTTGTATTCAAGTTATTGTGTTTTATTTAATATTAATTTCCAAATTTTATAACAAAGGAATATTTATAACTTTTCCAACTATCTTCATGGTGTCATATCTATCTCTAACGTCCTTCCTTACTTGTGTGATTCCCATTCTAAATTATTATTATTAGCATCATTATTATTATTAAATACATTTTATTTCAGTAAAACGCAAAAAAAAATCAATGAAAACAGAATCAAATCACTTAACCTTTTAGCCTCGAAAAAAAATTCAAGAGCAATAAGTCGGGTAACGAAGATATTTGATACAAGAACTGATTCATCACTAAAAAGGAATTCGTATGACATTATGCTATATTCAGCCACCTATGAAATTACCTTTTTGAAACAATGGACCCAGACAGACCTCCGATGACAAGCATTTATCATTATTAAATGAAAGCATTCTAAAAAAAAACTTCCTTCTACATAATAATCTTCGTAAATAGTCGAGCAGGAATGACGATTCCAAAGGAAATGTTAAGAAAACTCCTTTGGGGCATAAAAGATTCTTCACGTGACTTCAAGAGCTTAAAACTGTGTTACGATGTGCACGAGTGGATCTCATTGTCTATGGTAAGCGTGCCTGTTAACTTTCGTATAGCTTCCGATGGATATAGCCACAGCACAGCAGTTAACCCTTTATAAGAGGAACAATATGATCGGTGCTAGTACAAATTACGGATGATCCATAAATTGCATCACGTAGACGAAGTATGCATACTATGACACACTTTCTTGATTTCTAAGTGATGTAAGGAAGGAATTCTAAGAATGAATTGATTTAAAAAGCAATAATATGATGCCTAGTATATAGTAAAAAGCAAAGCCTTATTTGTGATGAGGGTAAAAAAATGTGAGAAGTTTCATTACAAAATTTTTATGTAATATTCTTCAACGAGTAATTAATTGAGTTGTGTGTGTAATAATAGAAGCCTTGCTCAAGTAATAAAAATATATATAAAAGTAGAAGGGCTGAAACTTTATACTGGATTTTATTTATTAATGTTAGTTGTTTTACAAACTTATTTCTCTTCAGATTGAAACTTTACTGTGAAATATATGAATGTCTCCAATCAAGGATTTATGCTTTTGAAACATAAGTAAAGTGTTGAAAATTACAGTTGAGTTGTTTTACTTCATTGTGAATTATTAAAGTTGTTTAATAGATTGGTAAAAGTTACTACAACGAATTAATAAAATAAACTAATAAGGTTCATCTCACTAATTTGATATGTTCCTATGCAGATAAAAAGTGTAAAAGAAAGCAGAAGAAATATAAATAACAAAATATAACACTTAATAATGTATTATTGATTACGATTGACTTGTCATATTAATAAATCATGATTACTAATATGAAATTCAACAAAGTTATCATTCACTTTTTGAATCAATGTTCCTAATATGATATTCACACAAAATCGTAAATAAATTAACTTTAATCTATAAAGATTATTAATTCATTAGACATTTTGCAGAGCTGAACATTGGCCTTAATACTTAAACAAGGAATTAGAGAAACTCGAATAAGATTCCAAAGAGTACAATAATATACTACTAACAATGAAACCCAGATGTAGCTTATGGTTCATCATACAACTATAATGTGCAAAGCATAATAATTAGGCTCCCGTAAACACAATGGCGATTTTAAACGAACAGCTGCATTCGGTCAGTGCTGTCAACCAATAATGACGATACCCTGCCGCGCACGATTCAATTAGTGACACATTGAGTCATAATGCCCCACATTGGATACTTGCCTCAAGGAAGTTTTCTTTTCATAGCCCCCTCTAGAGTTTAAGTGGATAGAATGATTATTCCACATTTGGCTCCCACAGAGATGTCATTTCATCGGATTCTTAAGGACCAGCTGTTACGCTGTTATATTGTTAATAAATTGTTACTCAGAAACACATCTGTTCCCTTATTGAAGTATAAAATGATTAGGTGCAGTTAATATATATTTCTGGTTAATCCGTATTATTCATAGAATCAGTTATGTTTAATGTTATTAAACTATTAAAAGTGTATTAAATGTACTGTATGGGGCAACTCGGGTAATTTATTGCTGAAAGGACCACCAAAAACATTAGAAATATTTAAAACTTCTAATTAAAAAGTAGCATGGGTTTAATAAAACGTTTAAGGTACCAAGACAAATCTTTGAATTATATCCAACATATCGAATTTGAGACTTTCGAGATATTCAAATTGCTATTATTTATTTCCCACCATCAGGAAATAAAAAAAATGAATGTCATCGATCAGGAAGAGTTAAAGAATGATAAAGATTTTAAAGTTATTTAAAACTATATTTGAAATTAAAAATTTTGACTGGCGGGATTTCGGATTCTTGGTTACACCATAATAAATTCCAAAAACCAAAAGAAAAAAAATAACTAAATATTTAATTATATTTTTCAAACCGTTTTATTTCTTATTTGTATATTCCCGATAAGAATTTTTCAATATTTAATTCAATGGCCTTAGGTTTAGCAAATGGTATATTGGTATGTAAAACTAAATATAAGGAGAAGAAAATAGAGCGAAATGAATCAAGAAATTAAATATTTTTAATAAAAAAATGACTACAATCCTTTCTAAAAAATCAATATCCCTCTAATTTATCATAAATCTAAACACGATAAAGAACTATCTTAAAATTACCATCATTACCGAACCAAACAATACCAGAACTTACAAGGGTGGTGGTAGGAAGTTAAAAATAAATCTATAACACAGTTCCGCGGAAGCGCTGACGCACATTTCCAACAATGCTTAACTTAGTAAAATTATGTCAATGTGCGAAGGGTGGTCATGAAAATGATTTGGAACAGGATTTGTGGGAAGAGGTTTTCCCTTGGTGGCTGCATGACCGACATGGCCGTATTATGTAACAACAAAGAATAATAATTGACGGAAGTCTAGTGAAGAGCCGGTCATTGGCTTTCCATTACACATGGTTACGCAATTGTTTTCTTTTCAACCGGGTAATTAAATAGTCTTTCTTGTGTTATAGGATGTATCTAATACCGCAATTAATTATTATTTCGAATTAGAGTTTTATGTATAACGAATTATACTTTTATTTTTAATGATAAAAACATTGTTTCCTAAACTGACTCATTTGATTATTTATTAAGAATGGAATAAATAATAATTTAATATTTGCTTGTAGATTTGAAGCTGGGCCCTTGGGTACAGAGACTCATTGCTTTTGTAAAAAAATGTGTTTGTATACAAACTTGATATATAAAAAACTTGATGTATAAAAAACTTGATAAAAATACAGCTTCAGTTTAGTTTTAGAATTATATGTAGATTGTTTTAAAAATCGATTTATTAATTAAAGTTATTGTAATCGGTCTTTTAATTTTTAACGTAAGCAATATGCGAGATATTGTTGCTTACTAGGAGTATAAAGTTGATTTAAAAAAAAAAAGATAGTACATTATATACCAGGATTACACAACATAAGACCTGTCTGTATTCCTTTTGTGGCCCGATGAAAATTTGTATGATTCTAAAAGTTGAAAGAAGATTCATAAAAATAAATTAAGTTGTAAGACCTAGGGGGGTTTATAAACCCAGAAGGAAAATATTAAATTATATTTTTGTCTGATTTTCAAAGGCAATAATCGAAAATGTTGCTTTTATTTCTACGAATTTTATGGAAATCTAGATTGTTAAAACTGAAAGATATAAAATTGAAATTTACGAAGTGAAATTTTGTAGATTTAGAATAAACATTACACCATATCAGTGGGATTCCTTTTATTTAATAAATTTACTTTAAGTTTTCGTATGGAAACATTAGTGAATTGTCAGATCGAAATGGATACTTTTGACCGTATCATGTTTAGTAGTAGTTGGGATAATTTGACCTGGTACACACTTGTAATCACGATAAGTTTTGCATATGCATTCTAACATTATATTTCTGTTTTTTTAAACATTACTTTCTAGTTAATCCAGAAAGGTCACACAAAATAAAAACCTTCACTCTCCCCTCCAGGTTTACAATTTCATCCTTTCCTCATTTCTTACTCATAGCTCATAATCTAATCAATCATTCAAAGAGAAGGTACATTTTTACCTTTTTTATTATTTTAAAAATAAATAATGAGGAAACGCAGTTCGAAGGTAGTTGAATAAACATTTATAAAAAAGTTGGATGGAAAAAATTCGGCGTCTCAAACAGAGTTTTTTCTTTACATAATTACTTCATCAATGTGTATATAGTACAACGATGTATTTACGTTTTTAAAGACCCAATTCTGCAGTTAATAATTCATCTCGTAAATTAATAATCGTTAAAAATACATTTCCAAACTATGATAAAATAAAAAGGGTTATAGTTTTTCTGAAATTTCATGTAAAATGAGAGAAATGAAATGCCTTTAATTAAATATTAATTTTATAAAAAAGATTTTAAATGCTGATACAAATATTTTACTAACTTTTTCAATAGTAAAATTCTACTAGTTCTATTCGTAAAGCATTTTATAACTAAAAACTAACGTATTCATTTTACTAATTTGGTGTTTTATTTTACCACTTTTTCTTAAAGATAATAAAACTTACTTCGAAAAATTAAAAATATTTAAGAAGGAATTAGGTATAATGAGAAAAATAGACTAGAAAAACTTTATTTCCCGAGTAAAAAATATGGTTTATCCATTTTTGTATTTCTTACTTTACATTTACTTTACTTAATTTACTTTACATTTTTTCTTACTTCACTTTTTTAGCGATTTATATAAATTTTAGAACATTTTAAATTGTGTTTGCATAAACTTATAAATAAAAGTATTATTAACACTTTTATCATGAGCATTTTTAACATAAATATTGTAATCTTTCGCATTCACTTTTTTCAATAAACATTTTAAATTTTCTTATTGTTATTGGAATTAAAATGTTGTTAAAATTTTTTTATATGCACAGTAATTTCCTCATTTATAAGACAAAGGGATTATATAGTATTTAGAATTTTTAAGTAGTTTTCAAGCAAAAATATTTTTTGATATTATTTTAATGCTAAGTGTAAGGGGATTATTTCACCATGCCACATATACTAATAACACAAACAAAATGATATACTGTTGAAATAAAGTATGATAAAAAGTTTTAAAATAATAAAAAAATGTTGTAATACCTACCTACTGTTGCATTTGAGTAGATCGGTAGGTTTTTTAATGAGGGTTAGAATTAATTTAATCCCACAATTGAACTATTATCATAATTAGATAAGTATGGCGGCAATATTTACACATTTTTAAAAGTTAATTTCATTTTAATAAAGAGCTAAAATCACTTTGTTGTTTTTGCTTCATAAGTATTTTATCAGCAGCATCATTTCAAAAGCCCATTGTATTTGAAATTATCAAAACCAATTAAACCCGTTAACCATTACTTTGATAGTATTAAAAGTAACGAAAAAACACATTTTTTCACTAGAGGTATGAATTTTTTTATTGTTCATAAAATTAATTTTTTAATTATCTTTTAATGATTACTTACTCTTTAGATTCTTTTTTTTTTCTCATTTTAAAGCCTCCTTCAGACTTATCACTTTTTGTGTTTTGTGTTCATTTTGGAGGAATCATCCAAAGTGAAAAGTGTGAATTAGCGTTTCACTCTTTACTCCTTCGCTTTTTTATCCAAACTAGCGATTCACAGGAGTGAATCACTCAAGATGAGCAGTGAGAGTGAAACAGTGTGAATTAAGACTATTTTTTCACGAGTTAAAAAGGATAAATTTTTAAAATGATGTATTACCTATTACCCAAAATTGTACTCGGATAAATCAAATTCACAAAATGAATCAAAGGACTTTAAAAAACATCAAAGAATAATGATAAGGAAGTTGATATAATTCATTCATCTTCTTAAGAAACTCAGAGATGTAATATCCGAATATCACTACGCGCATCTAATCTCTTTAAGTCATGATGCATCGATACTTTAATTCCATTGAACTGGGCACGTGCAAAGGATATCAAAAATTGAAAGTATTATTCATTTTCTTTTCGGATACAAAAAAATAAAGAATCTAATAGGTAATATAGAAGCATCTTAGAAGTAAAATTTGATTGATAAGAAATTAAAATAAATTCATTTTAAAAAGATTCTTTCTGCAGTAAGAGGAGATTATAAAGAGAGGTGGATTTAGCACATCTCCCTTAAGGAACAATGCGAAGATTTTTAGAAAGCTGATAGTTTTATAAAATCATTTATCGACTGCCATTTACATTCCATAATCATTCCTATAATTAAAAAAATATTTAGGAGATAATGCACGTTACTTCTATGTTGTTTTATATTTATTTCCTTTATCCTTTTATGCCTTTTTAAAACAATTACTGATCATTTTAAAAACTTTAAACCCATTAATTTAATACATGTGAATCTATTTGAAAATTTATGAACTGCATTAGTATTCTTAAGCACAGCTTTGATATAAAAGGTCAAACTCAAGGGGGGGGTTATAGACAGGCAGGCTCATACACCGTTTACAGTCGTCACCGGGACTAGTGAAAGTATTGTATATACTAGATTGCAACTTAAGTTGACCCTACGACGTCACTAATAAACAAAATAGTTCCCATCGCGGTGTCTAAATTTTGAGTGAAATAAAGAACATCAATTTAAAAATATGATTATTTTGTTAAACCCATGCACATATAGTGCTTTTCAATCACGATTTGCGTACCAAAACTCCTCCTATCAACCCAACAGGCATTCTGTTTACCGATTTCTCCTTCCGCATTTGTGACGTACTGGGTTCAAGAAACGTTGCAACCAAGTATAGTATCACTTATAGGGAGGAAAAACATTTAAAAATACTATTTGGAAAATGTATTTTTTCGCGTTTTTATTGATCTTAACTATAAAATAGTTTTTCTATCTCAGCGAACGTGCACGTTATAGAAAAAAGATGTACTGTGGATGTTAATTGCTGTGATTTAAGAATATTTGAAAAATCATTCACTTTTTCACAATTGTAAAACTTTTTTTTACCTTAAGTAATCACACTTACATCCTAAAACACTTTTGTAGTCTCAATATGAAAAGTTTACATTTTGTGTTAGGTGTAAGAATACACTGTATGAGTTCGTGAAAATTTCATGGTAAATTTCCGTTTTCTAGCTTTCGCAATTAATCCGTGAAAAATCACGGAAATTAATGCGTAAAAAGACGAATTTTTGTACAGTGTAGAATGTTGATGGTGGGAACTAAAGTCCAAATTATGGTTTTGCCAAAACTATATCTAAAGGATACCACAAAGAAACGGGTTTCCTTGGATGTGAACATCATTTCCATGCTATTCCGCGTTAGTCCTCAAAAGGCCTCCCATTGAACGGCCCTGAAGCATGACGTTAGGCCACGCTTTTGCGAATCTTGTCTGAACGAGTAATCTGCTCTTGTCCCATACGACAAATTTCTGCAGCTTCAGAATTCATTAGATACAATGGGAGGCAGCTGCTCTGATTAGTAAATCCTCTCTTGTACAAACAGGCTCTCGAAAAGAAGATGGTATCTGCTGCCGGTTTATTTGGATGTTTGGACAAGTTCCGTTTAGTGTGAGGTTTGAAAAGGATTGGAGAGAAATGCTCTTCTATTCGGTTGAAATTGGTGAAAGGTTATTGACATTTGATGCAAATTAAGATGAAATTAACTTAGAGCTATTGTCATAAACAAATGAAAGTTTTCTATTGATATAATTTAGAGAATAATATTTTTTTATCTTTAAAGGCCTAACGTTTCTTTTTCGACTCTTTTGGAGATATGGAGTGGAAAGGGGGGAAGGCTTATACAAAGGTGGCAAACTTTTATTATTGTAATTTATAAAAAAATGACACAGAATTCCTAAATTGGAGTTTAAATATTGTGTGTAATTAAATTAATTTTGCTGTGTTAATTATGTTTTAGCGTGTTAAGGAACAGCCTTAAACTTAAGTCATTAGGTTAATACTTAATACGTTTTGGTATATATAGAGCGATTTTTCAAAGATCAAAATACCATATTGTATCTAATCTATTCTACGCAGTGATATGGAAAAAAGGAAAATACTTTTTTGTGATTCAACTATCCTTAAAAATTACCTCTAATTTTTTTTTTCTTTTACTCACTAAGTTTAATCAATGCTGAATTTGTCAGAAATTTTAATTATGCAATACTGGATTTGTCATAAATTTAATGTGTGATTTATTTTCACTCAACATTTTGTCAAGGAAAAATCTGTTCACCATGCCATCGTGATCGAATTGACTAACCCTTTACCAGCCTTTTCATCCCAGTAAAACGTTCGTCGAAATGAATAAAACTTTCATACTTTTAAGAAAGCTTTCAACATTGTGACCGCTTCAGAGAGTTCGTTGGTGGAAACAAAGTGCGGCAGGCAGGAGGAAATAACCTTTTTCCCGCCCTGTGGCGTTTTCACCTGCACCCTGAGCGCCCCTTCTGGCCCCAATACAAAGCACCGTTATGGCTGAGGACTGTCGGCAGTTTTTCCGGTTCCTAGTCGGACTTTATGACGTTTTATCTGCTCGAGGAATTCGAAAATTCCGGGAAGATACCACATAAAGCCCATCCGCGAGGACAGTTAATATGGTTCAGTGAACAAAGTTTCCCAAACTTGCGTTGTTTTGGTGACTATGTATATTATTGTTAAGGAATTTCTTCAATTGATGAAGGTAGAGCAAACCAAGGAAAAACTTTTAGTTTACGCGTTCGGTTATTAAGTACATATTTTCACCAGAATTTATACAGAAGGGGAGAGTAGCCCAAAGCGCCAATGTTTGTGATCTTAGATATGTTCCTAACTATCATAAAAAAGTAACTTTTTCTTTTAAGTTATACTTATTTAAAGCGGGTACCAACCTTTACTTTGTTACTTTAAAGGGAGTTAAAACCTCAAAAATATAAAAACGCCGGTTCTTTTATGATATTTAAAATTAGATTGTGTCAAAATAATATAATATTATCAGCAGTATGAAAAATGTACTAGTTTTCGACTGCTTAGAAGGAACATATCTTAAGTTTTTTTAAAACAAAATCGCCATTTTTTATATTTCGCCCTGTCACCCCATATTACAAATCCGATGTTCTATCATACTAGTTGAGTGAAACTCGGGAGTGTTCGGTTAATCACTGCATACAAATACTTTGACACTCGGGTTCCAACCGGCAATATATACGAGCCCCTACCAGCTTTGGGAGACTCTCCTCTAGACCAGGATAATCGGGAAATGTGCCTGGTCACTTATAAGAAAATATCCCGGATAATCAGGTTTATATTATATTTGACAAAAAGTTTTGAAAAAGATAGAAAACGTAAAACTATTATACAACAACATGACATTACTAATTTAATTTATACAACAAAAGAAAAGGTACACCACAAATTTAAATTTTATTTATAGATTTAAAGTCATTAAATACAAAAAAATACTGTTTAGTAAGAGGGTTTGAAACCTGAGACGAATTTAAGAACATTATACTTGGAAAAAATGGGCAACCCAGCTGCCCAGTTTTTCTAAGGAAAGTGCTAGGTTTTTTTACAGTAGGTATAGACGGATATTTTCAATTCAACAAATCACTTTTCTATGCCCTCCCAAAAAGATCTAGAAATTAAACTAATATTTTTTAAGTTACAAAGAAGGTGTACACTACAGTTAGTAAAGTATCCCTATAAGAAATGATTTCATGATGGGATGTAATTATATCAAACAAGTTTTTTTTAACTATAACTTGTGTGAAAAACTCTCATATCAGGAAATATCTTAAAATTATTAATTCTGTGAAAAAACTAAATAAAGCACGGTCCATTTTCCCTACTCGCTTATAGTATTTCAGAACTTAAAAAATAACTTTGTAATATATTTCTAAACCAAATAAATACATGTGTTTTTAAAGATTGTTACCAATTTTTAAATATTGATACTCAGAATTATCCTTATAATATAAACATTTTAAATGTTAATATACAAGTGTATTTTGTCTGCAAATGTATCATATACGCGTTTAAACCGAGGAGGAGTTTCCTTTATGATACTATTTACTATTTTATTCCAATTTATTAGTTTTTGATCTTTTAAGAGTTTTTGAATAACTAAAATATAAAATAACATAAGTTATAAAAAGGCCTATATTAGATATATTAATACGTAGTACAATGGTACAATAAAATATAAATCTTCAAATAAATGTAACATTCCAAATTATTGAGAGGTAAAATTTTATAGTCGTATTACTTTTTATACTGTTACTTAAACTGTATAAAAATGTGGGAATCCTATTCTATGACGTAATACCAAGAGAAAAAGACTACTTTTGTGAATCCCGCAAGCGCCTGACGGCGCATGCGTCACCGTGTGATGCGTATTACCTTGTTTTATTAACACTCGTGTTTGGTTCAGTTCGATTGACCTGTATCTTTTGATACGTCGTATTAAACAACTTTACTTTTTACTCATAGTGTTCTTATTCATTAAGTAACTGGCTCCTATTCCATAAAAAGTATGAAAAATATAATTAATTACATGTGTATTAAAAATACAAACATCTGTATTCTTATAAAATTTAATTTCTATAGTTTTCAAAAATTTTAAACCTATGTATAAAAAAAGGTTAAAGAATTCCAGAATTTATTTAAAAAAATAGCAACTAAATTTTTATTAATTACATGTATAAAAAATACAAAAACCTAAGTTCTTATAAAATTAAAATTTTGTAATTTTAAAAGTATTTAGATCTACCTATAAAAAAGAAAAGAATTCAATATTTAACCTATATAATGAAGTATGTTTAAACATAAATTAAATATACCTTAGATTTATACTATAATAATTTAGATTTTTTTATTTAAAAATTATTTTGAAATATGAAATGGTGTTCTTTAAAAAATGAAGCAAAAACATTTTTTATGTTTAAAATGTTTTTTAAAATATTTGGTTAAATAAAATAATGACTTTTTACCCCCCCCCCAAAAAAAAAAATAAATAAATTATTAAGTGTTAATAAAAATATTTTTTATATAGTAATAGTAATTTCTTGCATATTGTGTCTAAACTTATACTAATTTAATTTCATTAAAACATAAATATATTTTCTTTCACATTTATATACTTAACATTATTCAATCACTAATTGATTTCAGTTAACTATAGTTTATTATAGTTAAATACTACAATTACTCAACTATCATCTATCAGTTAATCAGGGCAATCTATCAGTATCAGGGTAATCTATCAGTTTTTTCTCTTATTATACAATACAAATACATATTATATTGTAGGAAATTATAAGAAATACACATAATCATACAAAAGAATTATTTTATGCAATACATCTTTATAACAGTTTATTCTATTTCATAACATACTCACTATTATTTTTCTTTTTATCTCATCCTCTATACCGATATCTCATTTGTTTTTTATTTCAATACGGGTTTACTATTTACAAGTTCCTAAAAAATCTTGATGAAAGCGATGTTTTAAGAGTTTATATTTATCTCTATAAAAGTCTTTAGAAACATTTAATACAAACTATGTACTATACTCGTATGATCTGTATAAGAATTTATTAAAATTAAAAAAATTGATGATGAATAACTTTTAAGATATAAATGTTATATCAAAGGTAATTTATAGGAGATGAACGCGTAAAAGGGCTAACATTGCATACAATATTTTGAAGGGTTTAGAAAAAATTCCTTCATTTGCCACAAGTGCCCTTTATTAATGATTTTTATGATGAACTATATTGTTATATAATTGTTATATATCATGTTCCAAGTTTCATTTTTTTATCACCCCTTTTTTGGGAGTAATGATGTTTTTGATGTTAGAAATTTTGTTAATTTTTTTCCTGCATTTCTGAAACTCCTAAAACTATAAAACTATAAAACCTAAAGCATGAAAGCCTCATTTTGTTCTTAGAATTTTTAAACTTTAAATTGATGTGCATTGTTACCAACTTCCTTTAAAATTTTTTCAAAAGTTAAATAAGTGAAAAAAAAATCAATAAGCAGTTCTACTAAACTTTAAGTTAAAATTCGAATTTAATAGTACAGAAAGAAACGTGTTTCATTGAAATTTCGGTGGGATCCTTAAAAAGTAAGAAGAACAATTAACTTAATTAATATCGTTAATTAAATTTAAGAAAATATAACTTTACACATGTTTCTTTCTAAAATGTTATAAAGATCCTAACTTCGAGATTGTTACGAATTATCTTTCCTTAATATTTAATACAATTGAGTTCATATTTCATTCTTTTTTATCTCTTATTAATATTAAAATAATTTCAAATGTTTTATTCAAGCGATGTTATGAACTTTTCATATTTAAACTGTTCCTTTACTATATTTTGGTAGGGGGTGGTATTAGAGACTCGCCAAAATTTAATAAATTTGATTCTTTTTTCTGTATTATTAAATTCGATTTTAAACTTAAAATTTGATAAAATTCTTTATTTTAAAAGGTAAAAAGGGTGAACAAAATATCGTATTCAAATAATGACTAACTTTTCTTTACCTTTAAATTTTTTTAAAGGCAATTGATCACTGCGCAATTAATTTAAAAATAAAGTTACAAACAAAATTAGCCCGATTTCATGTTTTTAGGTTTGACCATTCTATAGTTTTAGCCATTTAAAAATACTACTTATAATAGCTCTTCGTAAAAAATCAAGAACTAAGTGGAGGGTTCTTTAACCTTAGCTATTTTGCTGTTTTTTTAACCCAACATTTTTTTTAAGCTTTAAAGTATTTGCAGCAAAGGAAGAAATTTTTCCTACAAAGGTATATTTTGTGCGCAATGCATGCATCTAGGGGCACACTTTCCACACTAACCATAACCGAAAATAAATAAAAGTATTTCCCGAACAACCATAATACATACTTAATATAAATAAAATAAAACATAAACAACATAATAACCAAATAAAACTTAGAATTAAAACTAAATTTAAAATTGTATTCCTTGATGATTTAAACTAATTTTACAATTCTAAATTTAGAAAAAGAATTTAGGTTTATTAAACCATAACACAATTCTAAAAGATATATTCCTAAGTTTTCAGAAAAAAAATTTAATTACACCATGACTACAAATAGAAAAATTCAGAATATTTCATGAAAACTACATAAAAGTGTTATTCCAGTTCCTAAAATTAAATTCCTACTGAACTACCTATACAACCACAAAAGCACATTCAAAACAACAGAAACCAAAACACAGCACTGAGTTCCGCATTGAAAAAAACATCACTTACCTGCCGAAAACATAACCAGAACCGAAAACAAAGTGAACAGAAGGCATCCCATTCTGCCGCTAGTCCTGCACGCTTCTGCGTTATCTCTCACAACAATATGAAGGTAAACCGGCAGTGGACTCTTCAAACCATCAACTAACGACCAACCTCATGTGCCGGGTTTTAATTCCTGTATTTGAAACCCGGCCGAACGGTAGTCATGAGTTTTATCATGCGATGCAGTGACGTCACGTGAACTCTTGGCCAATCGCTGCTCGCCGGGGATTCATTCTTCCACACTTTTCTCTTCTCTACAGTTGATTTTGCCGCTTGTTTCACGTTGATTTTGCCGCATCCGGGAATGAGACGAAAATTATACGTAATTTGATTTCTTGTACTATTTATAACTCTGGACCGAAGAAAGTTTTATAATTGAAGGTTCATGATTGTCTTTAAAGAGACAATTCTTAAAAGTTATTCGTTTTATTCATTTTAAATTTTGGGGTGCCGCGAACTTGTTAGAGAAAACTACAGCAAATATTCATATTCTCTTCCAATCTAAAATAATATCCCATATATTATCCAAAACCTTTTACTACTTGAATTTTAGACTTTCATTTTTCGGAAAGAACTCCAAATCTTTTTTTTATTATGAGAGTGTTGTGATTTATCCTATAGTTTTAAAACAGCATTTTTAAAAGGTTTTCTTCATTTTCTGAAAAGCACCTATTGATATTGCACCTAACGAACTCCAATTTATCTCTCTATTAAAAAGAATCTTGTAATATTTGAAGACGTAAAAAATGTTGAATAATTTAAAATTTTAAACATAGAGAAAATTTCTTATTTTAATTCAATTAATAGAGTTCAGCATTTTTTTTATTGATAAACGCAAAATTTGTGCGATGATGGTTAGGAGTCGTTGTTTACATTTAAAACAAATATTTTGATGGAAAAAATTTGAGAAAATAAGAAATTTGGAAGATTTTTCGTACGTTTCATCTAGTTATTAAAACTAAGTGAACAATTCGAAAAAAGCGTTCGTTTTATAACAATTTTTTTAATTTAAAAAAAAAAACATTGCACCTTTTAGGGCACAGAATTTAGACTTGCTTTTAGACTTGCTCCCAACCCTGAAATTATAACCCCTTTTTATGTTTTTACGAAGCTATCCTTTACATTATATAGAATGCCGTAATTTTTTACGTGCACTAAAATAGGCTTATTTTGCTATTTAGTTTTAAGATGGTTCACCAAACCTTAAAGGATTCATATATATATTTTTTAATTTTTCCTCGGTTCTTTACTCTTTCTTTTGTTAGTACTTTTCTTTCTACTATTTTTTTAGTTTGTAAAAGAAAGTGCGTTTTAATGACTTAAAAACAATTTAACAGTATCCAATGAAATGAAAACTTGAAAAAAATAACCCTAATTGTAGTTTTATTTCTCTAAATTACTTACGAGTACATACACATAATCTACAGTAAAAAAGTGATAAGTCGCATACCTTTCTAATTTTCATACACTTTAACAGAACTCTTTTTAAATAGTTTTTCAAGTAAGTACTATACAAAGTTTGTCAATCTTTGATATTGAGTTCATGTAAATATTTTAAGGCTATTTAGTATATAATTAGATTTACTTTAATACTTTGATATGAAGATGCTTTGTAAAAGAACTAAAAACTATTATCTAGTACATATTTGTGAATAAGTAAAATAGTAAATCACTGTTCCTTTCTGAAGTAAAAATCATCAAAATAACTATTTAAGTACTGTTATTAAAAACCTTCTAAAATTTCTGTGCAGAAATCATTATAAAAATACCCTCAAAGTGTTAAATCCCTTTCAATTTTTCTACTTAGATGCCACTTTAACTATCATAAAAAACTTTAAATACAAAAATAATGTTACGATGTAAAATATTGTTATTGATAATAACATCATTAGTATTACAATATTTACCAGTATTCATTATTGATATAAAAACTACAATTATATGGGTTAAATAATGCTTTTTGTTGTATCTGTCGTTAAACTATTAATTTTAACAACATTACTGATTTATTGAATCAATAAAACGAATATATTTTTGATATTATTAGACAGATGTTTACATATTGTAATAATATTTTTTTAATTGATTGTAAGCATAAATAGTTGGTAAATTTTAAAGATTTGTAAGATACTTGTGTGGTACGAAATTCTTAAAACTAAAAAGATAAGGGGGAGTGCGAAATTAAGGGATTTTTAGAGTAAAGGTTATATACTCAAAGAATAATTTAACCTGGAACAATATTGAAAACGAAACACTTTTAACACCAATTAGAAATATTAATAACTTCTTAAACAAATAGAGGTGAATAATTTTTACCTGATTTTATTTTACGACTTTTGATAAGTTTTGGACAGATAGGATAAAGAAAGTATCATTATTTTATAAAAGGAATGCTTAATTTTATGTTGATTTTAAAAGAATCGTCAGTTTTAAAAAGGGAATAAGTCCAAAAACCAAGTTTTTATAAAATTGAAAAAAAAAAAAAAAAACTGTATAAGTAATGAAATGTTCGTTGTATAACCACCAAAGTTTTACTGAAAATTCAGGATCCTATTTAGAAAACAGAACAATCATCAAAAAAAATTAAGTACAATCATAAATATTTTACTGTAAAAAAAAAGTTGATGGACTTTTCCCTTTTTCAACCTTATGAAATATCAACTGAAGAAAAATCTAAATTTTTAGATTTTTCTAACATGTAAATATTCTAACATGTAAGGATTCTAGTGAAATTGAACCTTTTAAGGCGCAATTCATGTGCATGGGCAAGTTGCCCTTTTTCCAATAAAATTTATTTATTTATATTTTATTTTATTAACTGAAGAAAAACTTAAAAAACACTTAAATTTACATTTAAATTATATTTCTGCTTAGTTCACAGCACAAAGGTTGGAAATAGAAAGACTAAGACAAATAAAATTCAAATCGATATGAAACTGAGTCATTAAAGCTGTATCAATGGAATAAATGAATATGAATGGAGTCAAACTTTCACTGGATAAAAAAAAGTTAAAAACACTTTTAAATTATAAGCAAATTTTATTTTGGCTTAGTTTGAAGCACAAAGAATAAGAAAAGAAAGACTGATTAACTTTAATTCCAATTTAAATTAAAAAATACAAGGAATGAACATCGATTTCGCAAATTCAAGGGGCTATATCTGCCTGTAGAGGGTACTTATTTCCCCCCTCTTTACACACATGTGTAGAACAAAGCTTGGAATTTTTTTGCGCACAAAAAGTAAAATTTTCACTTTTTGAACCTAATCCCTTTTTTCAAACTGGCGATTCAAATACAGTGTAAAAAAATCTGAAACTTATTTTTTATATTTTAACTAACGATACTTTTGAGAAACTCTTTGTCCTTTCAATGGCAACTTAAAGTCGTAAATTTAATGAGTAAGTTTTTGGGGTAAAATTTTATTTAAAAGTTTTGGAATTTTAAAGTGCAAATAACCAGAATGTTTTAAAACCTATAAACGAAACAGAAAATTCAAATGAAATAATTCTCTACTTAAACAAAAGAAAATATATCCAATTTTATGTTATGGACAAACATTTTTTTCATTGTTAAAAGATCCTTTCATATTAAATGCATCAATTTATAACAACTGGTTTACTTTAAGTTTTACTTATAAGGAAAAATGTCTAAAAATTCAGTTACTTTTTTTAGCTTAATTTTGAAGGTCGAACAACGTTCTGCATAATTTTATTGTTCTTTACAGCTGTTTAAGAAAGAGTATATGTACCTACTGTAGGTTACTTCTTTCTCACAAATAAACTTTTTTTAATTTTAATTTTTTACATTTTAAATTTGTTTAAAGCATCAATTATTTATTTCTCATTACTCTTACTTAGAGTAAAAGAGTGCGTAAAACTTCTCTTTGCGCTTCTGTGTGAGTGTGAAAAATGACCAAACTTCAAATAGCAAATGCAATTTTTCATGTTTCGAAAATTAATAAAGAAAATTACAGATACAGTGACCATCAGACCTCTAATTTTTATTAGAAAAGTAACACAACGGAAATAATTTTTTTTTTCATTTACTAGAAGTAAAAACATTAAGTTAAATGTTTAGCACCTTAACTTCCTGTCTCGTGGAATTACTTATACAGAAAAGCATAATATTTGTGAAACATAACTTTAATTTTGGAGGGAATAAATGTGTATGTTTATAAAAATACCTTTTAAATTCAAAATAATATGTTTACAATGTGAGAACCATTCAATATCATCTCTCGGTAGGTATTAGCAATTTTGCTTTAAATATGGATTCGAAGTATTAAGTAATTTGATCAAGAAAAATTTATTTAAATTATTTCAATTACTAATACATTAAAAACACTTATTAATGAAGGAAAACTTTATACACTACTATTTATCTTGATTTGTTGAGGGTAGCAGGGGAAAACGGATCGATTTGACCACTAAGGGGCACATTTATAACACTTTCAATATCTCAAAAACTCTCAAGGTTATTTAGATCCAATTTTTTCTAAAAGTTGCCTTTACATGCATAAATATTGCATCTGAAACCATTAAAATCTGTAGTAAGTCAATAAATTTTAATGTAAGAAACTAAATTTTCAAAAGTAAATATTTAAGTAAAATGTAAAATCTTCCTGACCCATTTTACTTTGAATACAGAGATCTGTAAATTCCAAAAGAAAGTTCATTCTTTTTCAATAAGGGTTATATATAAATTTTTAATAACCTTTGTCTATTTTTTAAGTAAAGGCTTTTGTTTAAAAATGACCATTGGGGCAATTTGATACGCTTTGACGTGAGGTACTTTGATATTGTCCTATATTTTGCGTTGGGAGAAGAATATCAGCAATTTTCAAAAAATCAGTTAATTGTAAGTTAGATATGCAGTGAAGGATATTTTTCAATTTTTAAAATCTTTGGGTTTTTTTGTGTTTGAGATTGGAAACTGATTGCTTTGTAGTTCTGTGTATTTATAAATTTTCAAAAAGAAAAGGTAGTTGATAAATACATGACCAAACGATGGAATCAGGGACTCTGAAATATCTGAGAAGTTCTTAGCACTTTTACAGGCAACAAAGAACTGTACTTAAAAAAACAGTGACAAAATTGTGTTATATAAATGAACAAGAACTAACTTGTAATTAGCGTCGAATATTTCAATTTCTGGATGATTTTCGACAAAGATACCTTTGAATTTTATTCAACTAATTCTGGAGAAATTATATCTATGAAAATTTGTATCTTAATCCCTTAATTAGATATTTATTAAATATGACCATTCGTTAAATTCTTTGATTTTTTTTTTATACTTGAATGTTGAATGAAAAATTTGTGATTCATATTCAAAAAACGGTAATGTAAAAGAGCTTAAGATCTCTTTCAATAAAAGAACGTTTATTATTTCCCAACAAAATTTATTTTGTATAAAAAAGTCTTTATATTTTAATTTTCATTAAATTTATATTTTTTTCTAATTGGTTTCATAAAATTGAGTTATTCTTAGATATTTTTAGAAAAAATTATCTGAATAAGTAATTTTTTCCACTCAAAATTGATTTGAATTTTGCTGTATCAAATAGCCCCGCTTTCCCTTACCTACATAAGTTTAGTCTTTCTAACAAACAAAACTATAACTACTCTATTCATAAAAGTCATTATAATTCATATTAGTGAGGCTTCCTTGATTTTGCAAAGCCTAAATACTCTGTGGAACCTTTTATGTGTTTTTTATATCCCGGTAAAGCAAATTCTATGGTATTTGATATAAAATTCAAAAACTTTAAAATGGTTGCAGCAATATGCAACTTTATATGCGCAAAGATGAGATTTTCTATAACAAGTTTAATGACCCTGAAAAGCCGCTCTAGTCAATTGCAAATTAATTTTCACTGAGTGTCAAGATCCTTGTAAAACAATCACTTATCTATCACATTTACAGTGGGTGTAGTAAACTGCCTTCCCTATTCAGTATAAATCGGTCTTTCCCGATACATATCGGTGTGTATCGTTCGTTTCCCTGCCAAAGGTAATGAAGCGATCATCTCGGAGAGCCAAGTTTTTAGCATGCGTCAAATCCCACGAGGGAAGATCCTGGTTATTGGGTCGTGCTGTTTCACTGGAGTTAGAAACGCGACACGCCATAACCCTGCCGGAAGACGAGAAACTGGGTGAACAATTAAAAGAAAAGGCGGAAAATTGAGTGGGCTGGCTACTGCGGAACGGCTCACTGGGAGGCCGAAGAGGGTGAGAGTCCACTATCTCTTCACCTGGAGAAAATCCTGGCTTTTTAGACAGCTGTCACTTCACGGACAAAGTGAAAGAACTTTATTACCCAGTTGACTTGGTGCATAAACTAGGTCCCATGGGGGCCCTCATAGGGGTCTTTCAGGGGCTATACACTAATTACGTAATGCAATTTGCAAGGGGGTTATATTATACCTATCCCTCTTTCATATCAAAAGTTTCCCATTGTGATGTCACAGTTTTAAAACTAAAATTAAAAATTCAAATTTAACATTTTATAAATCTTAATTCTTTTTTACTTAGGCATTGGTTATTTTTATTGCTGTTTAATCTCGACAAGCAGTGGAAGAAACAGGAATTTGTGAATGGTCTCTCAAAGGTCCAGTCTTTCAGACTTATTTCTTTATCATGGAGTCCAAAACATGGTTGGAATGCGCTAAATATGGCGCATTGGATGAATAAGAGTGGCGCATCAATCGGTTAACTAATTTATTAAATAGCATAAATTCATCTGAAATTAAATTGAAACTGTTTATTTTTCAGTAAAAAATTATTATTTAAGTAATACAACTACAATGGGCTTAAGGTTCAGAGCGAATGTGCAGAGAATAGCATAAAATTGATGAAAGATATTGAAAAATTTGAAAAATATTTAAAGATATTTAAGAGCTGTTTTCAAAATTATGGTAAAGAAGAAAATTCCTTTCGCACATTTAAAAACCTGTACTTTCTTTTGAAAATACAGGGTTCTCTCCAAGAGGAGAGTTAAGGTTTAACCCCCTTGAAGTTTCGATGACAAATCTTAAACTGCTTTGCTTTTATTGATAGGCGATTTCCTGCGGCGTAAAAAGAGCGAACCTCTCAGTTAAAATGAGTTAAAGCTCATACTTATAGCTCTACTCATTTACTCTAAGGGTCAAATTCCCAAAAAAATTCTGGGGCACCACAAGACCATCCATTTTGGTTTGGAATTTAGTACTTATAAAAAAATATATTTTTTTAATGATTTAGAAAGGTTTTTTTATTTTCAAATTTGTGACAAGAGGACCAGTAGAGTAAGTGGCCTTGAAATTGAAAAACTTATGACATAGGAGAAAACTGTTATGAATACCCCTTAAAAACAATAAACATTGAGCATAGCACGATAAGTGCTATAGTAATAAGGCGTATCTGAACTCGTCTGTCAAGTTAAATTATTGGCGCATAGAATGCAATGTAGGTTGGCCACCCCTATTCTACATATTCTTCCTTATTTTTCGATATAAAGAGAAATAATGATCTCAGATCACTTAGGGTTTAATAAAAACCCCATAAATGATAACTTGATTTGACTGCACAAACATTATTGATATGATTCTTAATATTTATTTAAATTTTATTATTTTCTTCAATATGGTCATCTCTGAATTTGGAATGAGCAATGAGCATACTAATGTGCATTTTAAAATTTTTAAACCTGCTATATATAGTATACCTATATAATACATAAATTTATTATTTTTTTTAATTTAATTTTTATAATGTGTCTTTGGAAAATATTCAAATATTTATAAAACTAGGCATCATTCCCTCTTACTTTTGACAGCATGAACTTTTACGTTAGTTATTTTTCTCATGTTATTCATTTTATAATATCCTGAATTAAAAATTAATATAATATTTAAAAAACATAAAATTTGTGAGGGTTTTTTTTTTGTAAACAAATTACTTTAAAAGAACTTTCAGTATTTATAACATATAAATATCCGATACGCTAAATCTGACATGCAAATAAAATATTAGCTTGAGATTTTTTTTTTCGTTTTTAAAATTTTTGAACCTTTAATTTATCTCAAAGGTATCTTATTAACTGATCTCAGACCTCCGATTTAAACGTTCAGAAACCCCTCGTACATATCTTATTGGTTTGTTATTCTCTTTGCATATTTTAATGTGGTATTTCAAATACTACTATAATATGTCCTACACAGCATCATAGATGTATTTTTAAATGAAATGTTGCCTGATTTGGAGGTAAGACTATGTCCGGAATACCCAAGATGTCAATGACTGCTGAAGATTCGAAGCTAGTGGTTTTTCACTCATATGTAGGGCACAACCTGAAGAAAAATCACGGACGTACGATCTTGTTACACTCGGAAGTGTTTACCGGCTGATGATGAAGAACAGCGGGAAGAAGGGAAAAGTTGCGCATACTTTCGCGTTTAATGCTCTCTCTCCCTCTTAGAAAACATTGCGGTTTGAAAGTTTTAGGGGTTTACTGAAGTGTCTACTTGGTTGGGAAATAATACATAATTAGGCTAAATTAATCAGTTGATTTAAAAAGAGACTTGATGACTACTCTTTGGAGGTTAAAAGTAATTTAAAGACTGGCTATATATACTATGCGTAGTGATTGATTAAAGTACGTATATTTTAGGAACTCTTATTTAAAAACAAATAAAGCCAAAGTATTATTAAAAAGGCAATTATACAGGGTGTTTCAACTAAAATATTACACACTTTTAGGGGAAGTAAGAGTATTCCTAGAAAAACATAAATGAATTGAAGTATCAGCTCTTTTTTTTAGTTTGATGCAGAGATACCCCCAAAAGTGCAACACTGAAACACCCTATATACTTGAGATTATATTTTTCTCTGTAAAGTTAATTAGGGGCCGTTCAAGTATTACGTAAGCATCTACTAAGGGGTTCCCTGTATTATTTCTGCTGAAGGGAGGAAGAGGATATGAATGATGCTTATAGGAGACATTGAAAACGTTTTGTTTTCGAAAAACTCTCGTAAATTGAAAAAATCTAAGTATTTACAGAAACAAAACAAAATTAAACTTGAAAAATTATTCAATATTCTGGACAACTAGCGTTTTGAACACATAAGAAAAACATTAACGGTACGTAGTACAATTGTTTAAATAAATGAACAATGTTTATCTAAGGTACTACAATAAAAATAGAATGAATAGAATAGAATAGAAAAATAGAACACCCTGTGTATCTATACGTATAAGTATACTAGTATAACTAGTTAAATATAATTACGAAAAATTAAAATAAATTATGATCGTTAAACTGAACGTTTTCAAAGCTGTATTATGAAATAGTTTTAAAAATTTCCCTAAAATGTTATTAAAAATATTCATGCATTTAATTCACTATTCAAAATTTGTATGTATGATTCAATAAAGAATAAGAATATCTTTACTCGACGTTTTAAAATATTCTTAATTAAATTACGTATTTATGTATGTTTTCACTTAAATCCAAACAACCAATAAAAGTTTGCGTGTTAAATAAAGAAAAAGAAAATAGTTTGAGTTCTAAACTCATCAATATTCTTAATTTTCCCCCTCGGTGTGTAAAAATTCACAGAAGAAAATCCCAAGATTCTTTAAGAAGACTATATAATACTATCGAATCTTTCATTGTGTAACCTTGAACTGTGTCCATAATGCATTGTTCTGTATGTATACAAGAGGTAAATCAAGGTCCGGAAAGCAACTTTTCTCATGTCTCGGCCTTGATGTCCCGAATTAGGTCGGAATCTACCTGGAGTCGTAAGTTTCGGTCTGTTTGACCGCAAAATGACCGTAGAAAAACAAATAAAACCTAACATTATCCGTGAGAAGATTCGTTTGATGTGTAAAACGTTTATTTTCTTTCAAATCTTCGTCACAACACGCAGTTCATATTTTAAGCGTTTTATGTGCGAAGGAAAACTTTTTTCTTTTCTCATTGTGCATTGAAGTTTATAAAAATAGAAATAGAAGAAACTTCAAAGTTTTACAAGAATTTGAATTCAGCTTTCATTGTCCTAAAAATTTGACATTCAAGTTATTTTAGTTCTGCAATTTCGATATCACAGCATGAGTTTGTGTTGACTGTTGGTTTTAAACTTTAAAAAACTTATTTTTCCACATTTTACTCGAAAAGTATGCTATATAGTCAATCCCTCACATCTTTTAGAATTTTGTGGATCATAAATGGTAAATATAAATTTTGATCCAGATTTATAATAAGCATTAGCTTTGTAAAAATATCTTTAAATGTTCAAAACATATTAATTTACAATTTTTCTACTTAAAAACACATTTTGCTTGTTGCACGTTTTTGTATATTATATGAACACCTTTAAGGGTTATTACAAACTTTCCATGCATTAATTTTTTTACTGTACGTTAGGGGTATGTTAAAGGACCTATTATTTTCCCCTAAGTGATTAAATTTTATTTTGAACTTGAGGTATGGTAGAAATATTTATTTATACAAAGCAATAAAATTTTATGCTTAAAAATAGTTTGTTCTAAAAATTTTTCTTTCTTTTTTTAATTTCTTGAATTTTTTGAAAGGAAGTTGGCCATGAGATGCTCTGCTCACCAATTTAAAGAAAATAAAATTACTTACTTAAAAAATCACCAGAATTCCATATCTTTAGGTTTAATAATTCTAGAGTTTTAGCTATGCATAAAATAGGGGAAGAAATACTACAAATTTTCTTTTTTGTTAAATGATAGTACTCCCACATAAAAAAGAGGTGATAAAAGAATGAAACCTGAAATATTATTTCTTTAACAATAGTACATAGTAACTAACCATAAATAATCATGTAAAGGGTGTAATAAAATGTGTCTTTTTGCGGTTAAAGGAACAGCATTTTGCCGGCCTCCCAAATTAAAAAAAAATTATCGATAAACTTGAAGATTTTATTTTTTTATTTTATGTTTTATGCTACCAGTGGCACCTCTTCCTCATCGTCGAAAAAAGAGAAAATTGTTTTTCGTCCCATTCCACTGTATTTGATATCCCTTGAAATTGAGTCTAAATCACATACGCATAAAAGTATTTGAGAATGAAAGCAATCATTTCCATAGTAAAAAAAATCATCTAGAATTAAACACCAGATCGAAACTTCCTCAATCCACTAATTACTCAAGTTCATACGAGGTCTTAACAAAGTGATCTAATTTCACCCCACCACTTCATTTAACTTAGCATACCGCAGAGAGAGAGAGAGAGAGAGAGCAAGTTAAAAAAGAAAATTAGAACTCATCTTCCCCGCGAAACGTAACCGCTGACTCTGAAAAACCCAGCCAAGGGTAACGTTACGTTTACTTAAAGGTAGCATAAGTGAAGCGAAGAACGTATGGAAAAACTTCCCAACTGTTCTTGGGGCGGCCCTCAACACCAACGATTGGGTGGCACCAGGCAGTTTTCAAGTTGAATGGACTCCTCTTCACGTATCACTTGAGGATGATGTCCATTAGTTCGATGGCCGAGTATTTACATACGTAAATACCGAGTTTTATATTATACCCATGCAATCGAGCGTGCGTTTGTTTTAAGGAAACGCTCAAACGAACTGTTTGGTTTCAGATGGCTCTAGAGCGTTTCACGGGGGAAAACTGTTCACCCTGTTCTCTGCCCGGTCATCTTACATACTACAGAAAGGGAAATTGGCTGTAATGAGGCATTTTTCACTTTAAGCTCAATCGCAATTGTTGTGTATTTATCACGAGCCTTTACATTCAAGGATATATCAAAAGGCATGCAAGCAGCACCATATTAAAATACGCAAAGCTTCTGAGATTTGTAGGACTGGCCCAAGCACTTTAGATACAGACCACTTTAATTCTCACTTTTTCATTTTTTACAATTTTGACCTTTGAATTTCTTTAAAAATTAAACATTCAAAAACATTATGATACAAAACTTAAATTCATAATTTTTTAAGTTCATTAATGTCATAAATGCATTTACACGAAAACCCCTGGGTTTTTTTCTAAGAAATAACTTTTATAGCTCTCTGAATTGTCAAATAGAGGTTTTCTGCAAAAAAAATCCCTTAAACATAGTTTATAAAAAATAAAAAGAAAACGAAGATGAAGGAGACTTCCATAGAGTAGGAAAGGACAAGAGAACTGTGTCAAGTTTAGGAAAATTAATACTTTCATTTCTTAGTTTGGGCTGCATTTATGATATGAATGTGTAACATGTGCCAGTGCCATAGCATATAGGGTGACCGAATTTTTTTGGGGGTGTAAATCATGACCAGTCAAACAAAATGCGTATTTCCGGTTTTCAATAAAATTTAGATTTAGTACGTTCTATGTTCACTACCTTATTATCACCATGGGTCTTTTATTGTTTTCTCTCGGAAAGAGGTCAAATCTAGTACCCTTTCACGAAGAAAAAATAAGTTATTTAAATTAATAAGTTTAACACCCTATTCAGCTATCTCAAGTTAATCCTTCAAACAAGACCACCCTATGAAATATTCCATTAAGTGTTAAATTTAATGCTGGAGGGAAAAAAGAAAGGTAAAAGAGTACAAAGTGGTACAAACCTTAAATGCCAGGTTTGTTTTTAGTATCATTAATTTTTTTAAGGTAAGAAAGTTGAGAAGCTGCGCTTTTACCATTAAAAATATGATTTAATCATTTATTTGAAGACGCTATTTCTTAAATCTCTTAATTATACGCATAGTTTTTTCAGAGCCCCATCACTTTAACACATTAAATCAACTTCAAAAACAGTTGTACACAAAGTTATTGTTTCAATTAATCTTTAAATCAAAGCAGTGGTTAAAAAAATTTGGAAAAAGGTATTGGAATTTCTGGATGGATAGTAATAATATATATCTTTGGTTTAAAATGGAAATTTGAGTTTAAATGGGATACATCCCAATGACTCCTTGACTTCTCCGTTTGAACAAAAGGACACAATACGGACAATGTAATTTATTTATGAAACATTCATTCAATGGCGTTTCTCTAAAGCTTAATAAAACGACAGAAGTATAATGTGGATGCCCTGAAACATTTCAAAGAAACTGGTGAAAAAGTAGGAGTAACTTTTGAAGTGATAATTGCATATTTCCAAGAAAATCTTCTTTTACCTGAGTTTGAACCCTAATTAGGAAAATGCCTTTCAAAGTGTTAAAGGCTGAACCCAGTATAATCGGGGACACCCTTTTTGCACACTTGAGGCGTACTTGACCTTGAACTTGCAGAGCTGCGCAAATGATGCGTCACCCCCACAAATCGAACAAAATAATGACCCACATTCCGGCGACAGCGATGGGAAGGGTCGGCTTCCTTTTCGGATGAAGAGTGGCGTCACTTGAAGGATTGTTTCATCGCTGGAAAGCCAAACGAGCAGAAAAGGATGCAAAGAATGTCTCGAGAAACAAATGAACAGTGACGTAGCAGAAAGAAAATTCGGGAGGGGATATCGGGCTTTCGAGAGGGGAATATGGACACCATTATGTCGTTTTCTATGGCCATTAGTTGAAATACTTCTGTCTTTCTGGGGATGCAAAATCCCTCACATTATAGTTACTGCCATTTGAAAAACTTACCCCAAGAAACATTACAAAAAACTATATTATCTTTGAACTGATTTATCTCCCAAAAAATCATTAATTATGTACTTTAAAAAATTTAGACTATAGTTTTAATTGGATTTTATAATAATTAAAAACTATTAAACTCACTTCGGGTAACAAACTTCGGGTAAGTAAATTTTGATTTCGAAATTTACTTTTAGTTCTATGAAAGGAGTTCTATATTTTGGAGTCTTAAAGGTAAAGGACTTTATTTTTTTTTCTTTTACACGTAATATTTGCCTACAAGAAAATAATCAATCCATAAACCTTCTGTCTCTTCTTACACTTGTTTCAGAAATATGATCGTTTGGAAAAGAGATTACACCCAGTAAACACTACCCCTGTTTTTCATTACAAGTAAAAATTTTTCCTAGCATTTTATAAAGAACTTTTTTTATTTAAAACTGTTGAAAAGGGTCTTAATTTTTTGCTTACGTTTTTATATTTCAGAGAAAACTACTTCAAAGCAAAATTTTCTTCAGTTTTACCTGACAGTTCAAAACATTCGAATATATTTTGAAAATCTTAAAAAATGAAACCAAATATTCTTGCCTTGAAATTTCTGAGCTATTTTATTTTATTTCTCCGGTAAAATTTCGATGCTTCTACGCATATTATGCAATACATATTTCATTGAGTGTTTTAGTTTTAATTTTACTTATAGCAGATATTTTTCGCATTTAAGTTAAAGGAATTCTGAAAGATAACGTTCATGAACGAGACCGAAAACTTACTGTGGTGCTGTCATCTATCAAACTTTATACAAAACATACAAAAGGATACCCATCATGAAAAAAAAAATTTTAATTTTCTCCTATTTTCTCAGAAATTACTCTTCTAGCTATTTCTGAAATTTTTCCAAAAGTCATGTTATTTTTTAGTCAGTTTTCAGCAAAAATTCTCCGCTTTGTAGTAAATGGAGTTCTGAGAGGACCCAACTATCATGAACGAGATTGAAATCTATTGTAGTGCTGCCATCTATAAAGCTTTATTTTAAACATAAAACGACACCACATCATGAGAACTAAAATTATATTCTCCTACCTGCACCTCTTTTGAGATATTACTCTACTAACTATAAAATTAACTTTAAATCAAAATCTCATAAAGTTGTTTTGGTACCGGATTACAAAATGAAAGGTCATGATCCCCTCATATTTGCAATTGCTTCGTTGTTGCACCGCAGAGGCGATATGAATATGAAATGGAAATGCCCACAACATTATTTCCCACTTTTACAAGAAGCTATTATTCAATTCAATCTCACTTTTACACTGATTCACATCAAATACTGATAAACACTGCTACTTAAATACCCAGAATATCTTCTTTAAGCGGATCCTTGAGATCAGGCGCACATACCGGAAAATATATGTAACCAAAAAACCAAACCAAACCATCTTCTTTAACTACTAAAATATCGGCTCTATTTGAAGTATTAATTAATACTTCAAATAGAGCCGATATTTTAGTAGTTAAAGAAGATATTCTGGGTATTTAAGTAGCAGTATTTATCAGTATTTGATGTGAATCAGTGTAAAAGTGAGATTGAATAATAGCTTCTTGTAAGGAGCAATTTTTTCACAAACATGACAATATTTAATCAATAAGGTGAGAATAACAATAAAGTACCATCTAATTTATAATAGATTTTCATAAAGAAACTATAATTATGGTGAAGAGCAGTTGAAAAGAGTTAAACGAATTTTACAGAAGGAACAGGAGGATGTGATTACTCTGTGGATGTTGTTTCACTAAACAAGTCAAGTTTTACTTTTTGTTTGATGGCAACATGTTGAATTTTGTCTCGTCTGTGTATTGTGTATGTTTGGGTTTGGTTTTCCGGGTTTTCGATTCCGAAATACAACTTTTTATTAAACAGTTGTGATTATATTTTGCATCTATTCGGTGCTTGGATTTCAACCAAAAAGTCTGGGAATTTTGAATTTAGCAATTAATTTGAAACAGCAAAGTAAGTTTCCTTTGTCTTAGATGATTACTATCAATTGCTATTAATCTTTCATTTTTTTTTCAAGAATAATAATACAAACAAAAAATTTCGTGAGTGTTCACTGTTCATACTGTTGATCTGAGTTATTATATGCAGTTATTTTTTCTCACACTTTTTCAAAATAGTTAAAGCATAAGTTTAAATTCTAGATTAGATCGTATTATCCTATAAAGTTGCTATCATAAGCATAATTCCTTAAAGTATAAGTCATAATTTTACTCTTTGAAGAAAATTACTTTCTAAGCTTTGAAAGACATAGTAAAAGTTTTGATTAAATTAGCAGTTTCATAGATGAATGATGCGTGTGACTTATTTTCTACTTTGTATTTTTTGTATTACAGATGTGCTTACCTTTTTTGTAAACTACAGGGGCAAACGCATTTAATAAAACCCTATTTCATTGAATTTTCCAAATGTTGTAACTTGTACCTGTTTCACCAAAAAGTAAGATTTACATAATTTAGTATCTTTGTTTCAGTCACTTAAATTTTGTTCAATTTTTAAAAATCTTGATTTTATCCATCTTTCATAAAAGTATTTACCTGTAATTGTACTGAATGAATTCATATACTAGTAGTCAGGGCCGTATTTAGGCACGTGCAACATGTGCTATAGCACAGGGCAGCAAAATTTTGGGGGGCGGCAGATCACAACAATTCAAAATTACAACATACTATACAGTTTTGAAAAAAAAGTACCACACAGTTTTCACTATGGGAAGATTCTAGGGTTATGTCATTCCCAGCCTCCAACGGACACAAAGAATAGAGAAATAAGGAGATTGCTTTTCTTAATTAAAAAATTATCTTGCAATTTACTTCACCCCACCATTAAGCAGTAGTAATCTTTTAAAAGAAACAAAGGGGGGTATTTTCTTAAAATAGAAAATGAAATTAGGGGGCAGCAATAAATCGATATGCACAGGGCGGCAAAAACCCTAAATATGGGCCTGCTAGTAGTTAAACATAAGTGATACATGTATAAGAATTTGTTAAGCTTTGTTTATGTTACCTAAAAAACTCTGGTCCTTATGTTTATCCCGTCAACCTGGCCATATTGTTTGCATTCGTTTTACCTCCTATGAAATTATGTTTGCAAAAGCTTGCAATAATCAAAGAACCAACCTTTGATAGTACCTCCAGATCTAGCAGTTAAAATTAAACTCTGTCCCAAATGTTTGGGAATCACATTTTATTGTGTAGATTTTCCCTAAAGCACTTTTAGCCTGCATTGATAAAAGGAAAAAGTTGTTTGAAAATATAACAAATAAAGTTAGTAATTAAAATAAATCTTTTAAAAAGTTTCTTCTTATCCATTTCTATCGTCAAATGATTTCTAAATCATTGTGTTAAAATCTTAAAAATATATTTGCTTTTGTGAATTACTAAACCTATAAAGGTTAAACAAATTCTAAAAATAGGTACCTCTAAATTGTAATCATAATGTACTGTGCACCCCCTTATATTCCCTTCATACTTATAATAGGCACTTTACATGGTAAAGCATTTTACAATTTGATTAACAAATTATACTGCTCAAATTTAAGCTACCAGCAAAAACTTTCCTCTTTAACAAAGTTTATAAGTCAAGAATGTCAATTATCATTAACATACATGGAATTCTAAGTAAAAACCCATGATTCTTTCAAGTTTTTTTTCCTGCAAAGCTTTCATAATGTACATAAAAGTTAACTTTTTCAAGCAGGTGCCCACTATGAACTAATATTTTTTTTAATTGATGGAAATGGCAGGATTTTGAGAGAAAATAATTGGATTATGCAGTACTGATTTATCTTTATAGTGAAACAATATTAGGTGAATTGAAATTGAGTTTCTGTTTAATACATAATATTTCATATAATTAAGTTTCCATTTTGTGCTTTTCTTTTATGTCTATTTCTAGCACTTGATCAAACTTAGTAATTTTGTATAGCGTCATGAATTTTATTTTATACCAAATTAATTAAGAAACCCACTACCAAGGAGGAATAGTATTTTAGTATGTAAAATTTTTATACTAAATAAGAGCAAAGTTGAAGCATTAAACCTAAGAGCTTGGATTCTTACGTATTATCCCATCGACCGTTCAGTGAAAGTCAATGGCAGAGTCTATGAGATTCGGTAATGCTTTTTAGATTCAGTGGCACGGTCAACAGGATAATACGTAAGTACCATGATTTGTGATGAAAAATATGTGCATTACAGGAATTGATTTTTTCTTCTGATTCCTTACTTGACTGAGAGACATGTTTAAAAACTATGAAAAACGTATTAAAGCAAATGTCTCAAGTCTTATTTAGTTTAGTAATGTTATGCAGAGTACCATTTCCTTTGGTCAAGATATTTATTATGCGTTTTTTAAATAGAGACTAAAACCTTTCAAAATTCTTTTAACTAATCAAAATTTGATAACATTTGGTTAGTAGTTTTCTTTTTGTGGTCTCTTCTAAGTGGAATTTAATCTATAACCCCCTGTATTAACCTATACGTATGCATTTTGAGTGAGTAATTGTTTGATATAAATTTTCCTTTATAGATAATGGATAACTCAGTGATAGCAAAAAGTGGCTGGCTCTCTCGACAAAGTAAGTATAATCCTTATTTTACCTATATATAATACTTCATTACTTTATTTATTATGCTTTAAAGCTTTTCTAATATTGTAAAAATATTTTAAATGAATCTGATTCTCTGTTCCGAAGGTAACTGTAAATCTATCCAAGCTAAACTATATTTCTAAGCTAACTAATTTCTAAATTATCTTCAGGTTACAAATATTTTATGGGCTAATTATATTTATTTCATATGGTAATCTGAAACTACCAACAGTACATATTATTATATTAGTCACCTTTTATCATTAGAATTATTGAATTTAACTCATACTGTTTTAACCTTTTCCAAGACCTGCTAAGATCTAATAATTGTAGAAAGCCAATACAGGTAGATAAACTATATTGAACCTGTAAACTTGAATGCTTCAAGTTCCAGAGAATGTTTAAAATCAATCAAATTCTGTCCCGGGCCTAGGGGCCCATCAGGCGGTGCCCATCACTGTTTATGATATGGCCATCAATGTTTACTATAGCCTAGTAAAAATGATGGTACTGCAAAAAACTGAAAGGGCTCAGTATTTGATGAATTCCCATTTTTTAAAAGTACAAATCAAAATTCATGCTATCTTCAATCTCTAGTTCAGGTTTGTGTAGTGATTTTGAAGTTAAGTGGTTTGTAGAAAAGTTTTTAGAGCTAGAATTTTTTAGAAAGCCTATCTTTAAGTCACTTTATTTCAAGTTTTACGTATTTTGGAATGATTCCATTAGCTACTTATTTATCAGTTTTAGAAATTGGAAATCTAGATGATATCTCAAAGCCTATCCAAAAAGTTAAATCCACTTAAATTCATGTTTTGGTATAAATTGAAAATTCATAATCAACTGTAAAGTTCAATTTCAGAAATTATAATCTGATAATAATAAATACTGTGCAACCATATTTCACAGTCAAAATGTTTTGTAAACACTTACAGTTCAATTTAATAAATAGATGCACATAATTAGTAAGGCTTAACTAAGTAAGAAATATTTACTTTCATTTGAGTTTTAAATTCCAGGAAGAAATGTGCTTCGAGCAGAATAATTATCTGGAGATAAGATACATAACAAAATGTAGAATAATGATAAAATGCTTTTGAGCTTGTAGGCCGTGGTCTAGTGGTAAAAACAGCAAACATTTAATCCGAAACTATTTTGAATTTCATCAGCACTCTTGATAAGTCACAATGATCGTAAAATGTAGAATGTGTTGTATATTTTCAAAGCAATATTTCAATTTATGGTTCTATTGGATTCATTCAGTATCTGTGTTTTACTTACTTAATGTTGGTTGTTACTTCATGTTTAATATTTGCTAAACTGAAATTTGTGTAGCTACAACTTTGAAGAAATGGAAGAAAAGCTGGGTTGAGCTCTACAGGGATGGACACTTGAAGTACTATGAAAATAAGTGTTGTCCAAATGCTGAAGATATTATTTTTATGCCTACTGAGTGTTTGACGATAAAAGCTGGACTACAGGTAATTACTACTTATGGAAAAAGGTTTGAGATAAATTGGCTCATGTATACTGTACTTTTGCAAATTTTCCTACCTTCTTTCTTAAGATATTTTCACTCGAGCTAAGAAGCCTTTTAAGTTTATTTACTTTTAAGCTTTCTTCTCTTATATTGCTTATACTTTTTTAAACTCTTTATAATGACTAAATATCTAATTAAATTTGAGGCATTACTAATCTCTTTTTTGTGTGTGTATTCTTATAGGTAGACTCTGTTCAACCTCCAGAAGGATATGGAGTGCAAAATCTCCTCTCGGTTGTTACTTCTACTGGAAAAACATGGGTTTTTTGTGGAGAGTCATTAGATGATATGAGGTAGGTATTTTAAAGTTTTAGTACATACATTTTTTTGTGCTTATTGCTCCAAGAAGGGTAAAAGGGAATTTTTTTTATTTTTAGTTCATATTTGAGAAACTAAATCTTTTTGTATTAGGCACTTTATAATAATGATCACTTTAAGTGAGCTTCGATTTCAAATACTATAATAAAATAGCCTGTTTGTTTTTAGTTCTTAAAAGGGTTCTATTTTTCTCCTTCATTAACAAAAGTATTCAACAACAATAAATTTAAATTAAAAAATTCATTGAAAGTAAAGAATATAATGAAATGTTTAGTGAATTGAATGAAAGAAAGTGTTAATGTGTGTGTAATGTTTTCAAAAATAAAAGAAAATTAAATGAATTGATTCCTTTACTATCTTCTACACTGAAAAAGTAAATATATTTCAAATTTTGAATTAGCTTCATTGAAACCCTTTTACCCGATATATTGGAAAACTTACTACAATTTTCCAAACTTATTTTTCTTTTTTAATTCTTAGAGCTTGGCAGTTAGCTCTAGAGCAAGCAAGGCTATTTGGTGTAAGTTTTTTTTATATATATCCTATTTTTGAATTCTATAGTTCATAAAAGTTGTTGACTGGTTGTAATGGTTTCTTTTCTTATATATTTAGATGCATCCTCATCTGACTGGACATCCTTCTGCCTATTTACCTGCATATAATCCTGGATATCTTCCTGCATATGGTGGTAAGTAAATTTAATGTATATAAAATTATTTTAAGTGTCTTACTTCAAAAGCAGAAAAATTTAATTTCCTGTTATCTTGAACTTTTCTTTGTTCATCAGAAGAAATGGTTTGATTAGTATCAAGCAATGTTTGCTTTTTATTTTATCTGTTTCATGTACCTTAAATAGTAAGCTAATCAATACCTTATGTTAATTTGACCTTAAAATGTATAATTTTATAAATTAAATAAATAAAAAATCTGACACTGTCTGTCTTGTACCTGCAATTTAATCTTCAACTAGCTCTTTATCCTAGAGTGAGGTCTCAATGTACTTAGTAGCTAATGAGAATGCTTTTTTCACCAATATACTGTAGCCTCAACATAAGGTTCCATTGTACTAACATTGTGTTTACCAGAACCATCAACAGAATTCCTTTTGTGGTGCATTTGATTTCTACTTATCATATGCACCCCCAAAGCTATTAAGGAAACCTTCTGCAAAGATTCGGGCAAAGCTAAGAGGTTTTGCTTAACCGTAAATATCTATTGCATTTGAATGATGTTTAGAACTGGTAAATTTTTTTAAGTTTTTCGTTGATAGAATGATGAGTGTTAACTGTATTTTGTACTTAGGAATGATTTTCTTTAGTTTAGAACTGTTGTTTTAAGTATGTAATACATCAAATAGCTTTTAAGTATCATTTAACTCATATTCTGAAATATTCACTTAAACTAGATCAGATCTAGTCAGAGAGAATGAATGCATAGGGATACTTATCCTTTCTTTCATTGTTTTCTTTTATAAAATAATTTTCAGATTGATAGCAAATTTTTAAAAATCAGATTTTAACGCAATTATCAACCAAAAACTTAGGTATCTCCACAGGAAGTCTCAACCAATATATCAGTATCTAATTTATAATTATAATTTGGAAACATTACTTCTTTAACCTTTAAAAATATAATAAAAATGAATGAAAAATTGTACACAAATTTATTCCTTTTTTATGTTGTTGAGGATATGACCCGCTCCACAAAAAGAAAATAAAGGAAAACTTTTTTCTATTTTACTTCAATATAAAAGTATTCTTTAAAATGTGACTTGTGCTCCTATGTCTTTTTTTGTATCTGCCTCACCTTCAAAATTTGTTTTAATTGTTTATATCAGTGGTTCCCAAACTATTTTGCTCGTGGAACTCCCCAATTTGTTGCCAATGATCGCAGAACCCTGAATATTTTTTAATCAACGACTTTTATGATATTAAATGAAACCAGCCTACTTAATGTTAAAAAAGTTTTGATTAAGCGAGTTCCAAGAACCATCAAGGGGGTTTGGGGGTCCCCCCAGAAAATTTTTGGAAATTTGACTATAAAAAGAGGGGTTTAGCTTGTTTTGGTACACCTAATCTGAATTTCGGATATACATTTTTAAGAATTTAACTTTTTTTATTTGAATTTGCATTTTGATGAACTTGATATAAAAAAACACAATTCTTATTTTCTTTACGAAAATAAAATTAGTCACGTGGAACCCCTAAATTTTTTCGTGGAACCCACTTTTGGAACCACTGGTTTATATTTATGCCTAGGTGGAATTCTTCATTGGGTAGTTTTTTTTTTCAAGAAAAAAAAATTTCTTAAATGTTTTCAATATTGATATTGTCATTTCCATTGGGTGATTAAATGTAAAATTTCTGTTGTCATTTATAATCTATATTAGCTTAAATATAGGTATGAATGAATATATTTTTAAGTCTTAATGATTGGTGTACATATTTTGCTTTTCAAAAGACCAAACTATTTTGATTTATTATTGTTCTGTCCTATGAGTATTATTTTTTCCCATTATTCTGGACTTGAGGTTTCACATAGTTAGTTAAGTGCATCTAAATGTCTAGTCTTAGTGTAATCCTATTAGTCATATTACTTCCAGAATGTACTCCATCTATAGAACTTTGACTTGATGAGAAAATATGGATGGATGTGTTTGTTGAGTAAGTTGCATGATCATGTTGTAGGTGGAAAAATCTTTGGGGCATTGAAATTTGCAAATTTTTATTATTATTTTGCATGTTCACATTAGTTTTTCCTAATATTTCTCTCTGCATGTTTATTCTGTGATTACTTTTAAAAAAACTTTATGAAAACTAAATTTTAGATAAAAATAAGTGTTGCAAAATACTTTTTTTTATGCCATACACAATTTTCCTTAATTTTTATGCTTCAAGTAAACTGGATTATAACCTTCAAAATATATTCTGGTTTATCCTATATAAAAAACACATACTTTTTTTGCATGATTTAGTGTATTAAGCATGGTGAATGGAGAGTCAAAGAGTTTTTAAAGTGCATGCATACTTAGTTTTAATGCCCCCTGCTTATCAACATTATCATGCATTTTTTTTCATGAGTTTGAAATATTACAGCTTATTAGGCATTTATATAACTGTTGTGTATTTTCTTCTTCTAGGTGATACATCAGTTACCTTTTTACCACAGTATACCTATCCGCACCCTGCCTATTATGGATATCCTGCACCTCAGTACAGTAAGTTTCCAATTCATTAAACAAATGTTTACTAAAAAAAGTAATTGTTTACATGTTTTATTTTTATAAACTACTACTTTCCTTATTTAAAATAATGCCACATTGTGTATATGCTGTGTATTGTGAGCTTGTCACAACATGTGCCTCCATCACATTTGACTTTTTGATTCTAAATTTATTATACTTTAGGTGGATCTAATGCCAACAAATTTTTGTGAGAATCAAAATTTTTGTTTTGGAATGTATAGACGAATTCAAATGTGTTTCATCACCAAGACCCTGAAGACTTCCATTTTAAACCAAAATACAATTTATCTTCAAGGTTATGAAATAAATATACACTGGAAGTGCTTGGGGTCTTTGGTCAACTTCCGGTTGAACTCCTCTATATATTCCTGCAATGAAGTTGATTGGTTTTTTTATTGCGTTTGTAGTGACTGCTGCACCTGGTCAGACTATGGTTTATCACCCTGAAAGGTACCGCCCTGAAGGTAGTGATTTAGCAATGGGGATGTTAGGAGGAGCTGCAGCTGGATCTCTCATGTGGAGTCCTTTATTATGGTGGTAAAAATACCTCAAATACACAGCTTGCAAAAGTTGTGCTTTGCCATTGACAACATGCCTCTACCATAGAAAAGAGGTTTCAATTTATGATTGTAAAGAACAAGTGTATTTTTTAAAACAGTTTGTCAGACTTTCATTTTAGTCAGTTGCTTTTTGTAGTAATTAAAAGTACTTTTTATATATAATATGTTAACTGTTTAACAGTAGAAAAGAAATCTGCTTTTTTAGAGTTCTTTATTTTAGAATAAAGAAATTACTAACACATCATCGCTTAAGGCACAACATTAAATTACTCAATACAAGGTCATATTGAGTTATTCATCAATCTTTAGTCAAAATTTGATGTTGGATCACCTAAAACAAATTTTTTGAGAAAACCCACTTGAATCAATGCAATTGCAATTTTTGTTATCACTTCATCCATGAAGAAGTGTACCTTACAAACAACTAGTTTTTCTCCTCTCCTTTAAGTTGGGGAGGTTTATAAGGGGAGGGTTGGGGAGTTATGTCATGTTGGACTTTAAGCGAGGATTTACCATACTGACATTATCTTGGTAACTTAACTAGTACAACATGTATTGCAATGTTTTTACAAAATAAGATGTATAAAAAGAGTGATATTTTTTATTAAGATGTCTTTAAATACTTCTAGTCATTTTTTATTATTATGGTCAAATTTTTATGTGTTATGAAATCAAAATATGTAACTGAATCAAGTTACTTTAGATTTTTATGTTTTTATATTTTTTCAAACACTTACCAAAATAGTTATCACATTTTTTTTTTCAAAAAAATAAGTTAAGTTTTATGAAAGAATAATTAAAACTATGAAAAAATCAAAATAATAAATATAATGTCCACATTTTCAATGTAATATAAATGTTTATTTTTTTATTTTGACAAAAGTTCTGATACTCTCCTATTCTATGCTTGAAAAAATATTTATTAGTCTTAAATTCTCTGAAAATATTTGGTACAGATTTTTATTCTTTATTGACTTTCTTCATTTGTTATATTTATAGTTTTATTGTTATGTTGTTCTATATACGTCTTGATATACCTCATTTGAAGCATTTATTTAAAAAACACAGCACTGCTTTCAAAACAATCTGTATTAGCGAATTTTCATAGCAGTCTACAAGTTGACTCTGAATTGTTGACACTTTCCATCTTGTAGCAAATGATTGAACAAAAAAATAGCAACTTGGCAACTGCTATAGAAGTTCATCTAGCACTATTGTTAAAGCTGTGCCATTGTGATTTTTGATTAGTTTCTGAAATAAGTTATTCAATTTTTCTCTTGGTCATAAAGGCAAACAGTCTGATTATGAATTTTAATTGAGTTTGGTTTGGCTATTGCATTTAATGTAGTAATATCTGTATGTATTCTTACATTCATTTAAGTACATTAAACATGATGAATTAAGTAATTGGAAAAATATTTTACGATCCATAATCAAGAGCAAATATATGGGCAACTTGCCTTTACTGAAAAGAAAAATGCTATTCATACATAAAGATATAACCCTTTTATTAAATTAATGAATATTTTATGACTTATAAATATTTCATTTATTGTGGGTTACCTGTTTTATATTGGTGAATATGTTTTCCAGAGAGAGAGGGGTTTCTGGGGATGTCCTTTATTCAAGTCTAACACAGCCTATGTGTACTACAGAGCCAAAGAAGTTAAAAGGGCCACATGCTTTTGAAAGAAGAGGCGATTATTTTGGAAGGACGAAAGAAAGCTGAGATAGTTGGTTGAACAATAGGTAGAGACACTTGCTTGCTCACAATGAAGCTAATAAAAAGTTACCTTTGATATTCGTGTCCTATGGGATCAACTTTGAAAAAGAATGCCACACTTTTGACAATAGGACCTTAATTTTTGGGTTATAGGCCCCTTTTATGATGGAGTCTGGGAATTCTGAGATGCATCCAAACCTAAAATATTTAGCCCATTCATATTTCCGGCTTTGTGAGCAAGCAAATGTCTCTTTCTCTTGTTCAACCAACTATCTCAGCTTCCTTCCAAGATAATCACTTTCCAATCGATTTTCAAAAGCACTGTATTAGTTAGTGTTATGTACAAACTATTTATAAAATCAATGAAATCTCATGAGAGAAGAAATTTAAAACTGATAAAGACCTTTGAATATAAAATGTAAGCTGGTCAAGATATTTTATAAGTCAATCAGTGGCCATTGGGTATTTAGTTATTATATTATTATTATATTAATTAAGCTGTTATTGGCTTCTGGTTTAAGTTAAAAAGTTTCTTTAATAACTTTTAAAATTAAACAAGATTAAAACAATTTTTCTTTTAAACCACTTTTGAATTTTTAACTTAAAAAAAAAAATGGTCAATTTTACTTTTTGTTTCACTTTTTTTTAAAAAATAAGTTATTTTCCTCCTTTAAAATATTTTTATTTCAATTGAAATCTCAACAAAACTACAGGAATCGAATTCTCATTTTAATTTATGTATTTGCTACAAAGATCTAGTAGTATTTAATAGTTAAATTAACGTTCTTGGAACATTTTAAAAATATGTGTGTGTAACCTATGCGTACATGGAAGTACAATTTATTATTTGTGATAAAACAGCTATTAAATTAATTTTGCTACTTCATTAATGAATTACATCACCTGATTGAAATATATGATAAGGAAGTTTTTAAAATTAGACTGTAACGATGTATAAATATTTATTATGTGTGTTTTCAAAATGATAACAATCATTTTTAAAGTATCTAGTCTATGATTTCTGAAACAACTAGATACAATAAAGTAATTTGGAAGTATTTTTTATGTTAAGTTAAAAATTGATTTAGTGCATTTTTTTTTTTTTTTTAATTTTCTTTTTCTCAGTTTTGAGAAAAGTGTGTAATGACTAGTGCCAACTGTTGCCAATGTTTAATATTTGTTTATTGCTATATAATAAATATAAAATTATTTAATTTGTTGATTTATTCTTTTACTAAGTCCCTTTGTTTGCAAAGTGTGCTTTCTGTAGCCCTTAGGGGTCTGAGAGTTGTCTCTAAGGTTTCTGATATGCAAAAAAAAGTATCACTTAATAATATTTTAGGGCTCTTTAAAATAATTTTTCTTCAAAAGGGCTCAATTTTCTGTAAATATTTTGGGAACCACTGGTTAACTCTATCATTAATTCCTCTGAGTTTGATTCTTGTTTAATTAATTTCTTTTATTCTGATTATATAATTATAAAAATACCTTATTGTGTTTTCTTTCCAGCTGCTTCCGATAATGATAAAAATTATAAAATAAGACTTGAAATCCGAAAATATTCTTTATATTTGCTTTCATTATTGTGACATTCTGATCAAGTCTGTGATTTAAATTCTTCCTGTTTGGGTAACAAATGACATAAAAGGTAGGTGTCTATTATCCTAAACTTAAAATTTGTTTATATGTGCATCTTTGGTAATTTTCAAATTAGAAAAAATATTTTCCAAGTACTATTTAAACAATGATTTTAATAAATAAAATTTGAAGAGTAAAGTAAATAATCTTTTGTTGCTCAAGAAAGAATGACAGTCTCGAAGACACAAGACAATAGTACTTTAGGAGACATCTATAAACAAGGGTCAAACCTGGTTTTATTTTTTGGGGCCCATTTTTTTAAAAAAGAAGATCTTTTTGTGGAAAAACTGAACTCAAATCATGTTTTAATTTTTCGAATTATTGTAAAAACATATTTTTGATTTGAAACAAACAAGATTTTGTGAATGTTTTCTTGCAAGTAATCATTAAATCTAATTTGAATTTTGTGAAAGTTCATTTTTATGAACTTTAATTTTGTGAAAGGGTCATTTTTAGGAGGTCCCGAACAAAAAAACAAACAAAAGGGTCCCGATTTTTGGCTGGATCGAAATTGGGAGGGGGACCAGCAAAATCACACCAAGAGGGAGGGAGGGGTCCAAAATTTGAAAAGAAAAAACACCTCGTATAATTTATGCAGGATTTCCATGGAAAGTCATGAATTGAAGTAATTTTTAAAATTTTGTCATGGAAAGTCATAGATTTCAGGAAAAAGTGAAGGAAAGTCATGGATTTTAACTCCAAAACTGGAAAATTACTAAAATATAATTTTTCTCAGATGGCTAGAGATTCCCTAACCTCGTCCTCATACTTGCCTGTATTGGCTCGCCGGTTACTGAAACAAGTAAAAACATGTCTTTTTTTTCATCCCAAATTTCCTGTACTTCATTGAAAAACATGCATTGAAGTACTGTTTATGTCACGAATTACGTAAATTATAAGTGTTTATAAGTCATTGGAAAATGAATTGCCATATTAGGGAAAGTCATGGATTTGAAAAATTTCATTTTGGCAGATACCCTGTTTATGGACGTTCCCTTACAATGTGTTTCTTGTCAATAAGTAAAATAAATTGGTTCAAATAAAAGATTAATCCTCATTTTTCTTACCAAGAGTCAGTCTCAGTGGTGAAGCCAGAAAAAAAAACTTGAATTTTGGGGAGTAGGTATATAGTATTTTTTTTATCATCAAAAAAGGAAAATATATTTCTTTCAATGTGATTATAATAATTTCGCCTATTTTATAACCTGTGCAACGCCGTGTATAGAACTAAATGAAATTTAAGTGGAAATTATTCATACAGGGAGGAATATCATATGGAAAAAGCTAGCAAACTCGCGCAGCTATACTTCATTTATTAATGCATTTTTATTGAAATATATAATTTTCTACTCATCTCTAGTGATAATAGTTATAAATATAGTGTGTTTTTATATTTTATATTAATTAATTTTTTAAGGAATTAATATTTTTAATAACTTAATCTGAAATATGTCTAATTTTTTATACTTTCTACTAGTCCTTTTTAATAAAATTTAAATTTGGTAAATAAAATCAAACTGAAGAAGTTTTAATCCATGGAAAGTACTGCTGCCTTCCTATGACCATAAAACTCTTGATGGAGTTTAAATAATGGGGTTAATTATCAGAAAAATATTACTTTTAAAGTAATTTTGATTCCGAAGTATATTTATTTTTATGGGCTGGTTATTAGTTAAACTTAACTTTTTTGTTTGTGATCGTCCCCCCTTTCTGTTTTGTGTTTATGTAATTCTAGTCTAAAACCAGTAATAAATTAACTTAATCCTAATCCCTTGCATTCACTGGCTTCCACACTACAATATTTGTAATTTTTTTTAAACATATTGCATCCAAACTATAAACTTAAGAACGTAAACACTCAGTTCTTTGATCTCAGACTATAATTTAATATTTTTAGCTCAATCTAAAAAATTTCTCAAATTTACTATGAAAATTCGTCACCAAGAGTCGGGTTCACTTTACTTTATAGTATGTCGTCGAGAGATGGCGCTGCAACTTAATAAATGCTCTTCGTTTCTATCTGCACCGTACTTTTACACTTTTACAAAATAATTTTAAAATTCTCTTATTTTGAACAAACCATTATGGCTACTTTTAACTTTTATCAGCTAGCTTTTAAACAGGAGGCTAACTAACGTAACGTGTTTAAATGTATCTGTTACGGGCAAGTGATTAATTTATCACATTGCCCGTAACATTTATATAGTAATTAAACTTTATTGAATATAACTTATTTGTGTAGGAAAATATACTCACAATTAGAATATTTACCGACATAAAAACTTCACAACTTGTTATGGTGTTGAGAGTGCTAGAAATGTAGTTAGAGTTTGGGATTCTTCTAAAATCCCAACCTCCAACTTTTTCAACTCGTTTTGGTTAGTTTTGGTACGCCTCAGTCGAATTTCGGGTATAGATTTTATGGTAGAATTTTTGAGTTTTAACAAATTTACTATAAAATAGAGTTGTAATGATAGAGTTACAAGTACCAAGGGGGTCTGGGGGTCCTCCCCCAGAAAATTTTTGAAAATTTGACCTTAAAATAACAGGGTTTTAACTCATTTTGGTGCATAAAATTCCATATTATAGAGTGTAAAACTTTTCATTTTATTTGGGAGGGGGCTCAAGCCCCCTAGCCTCCCCCCCTGGATCCGCTAGTGCAGCACCCCCATGAAAAACTTCCTGCTTATAAATTTTTGAAATGAGCTAATAAAAAACTTGACACAGGCACTTTTCCGACTTCATTTAATCCCTTAATGAAAGTATTTTTTATCACCGAAGTCGTCAATATCTCAGAATGGGATCCACAGTGTCGAAGAAAAAGCATCCGCATTGGACCTTCTTCTTCTTGCTTTTCTTAGAAGAGGAGCAATTTCGTCCCAGAATCCCTGGAGTGTCCACGTGCACCTTGTTTTGGCTATTTCCTAGAACAAGATGGTGTGTTCTTTCGTTCTTTTTCTTAGCGTAATTGGATCTTATTATTCTGCGACGTATTTATTATGCGTTTTTACCCGATTTTACCATCAAATTAGTCCATGCTTGTGAAAATAGCACTTTTTTAGACCTTAAAATAGAAAAAAAATTCACAAAGGTGCAAGTTTTTTTTAATTTTATGATTAAATTTTGTCTTTATTTTACAAAAAAACAAACTCGTAAGATTTTTTTTTTTTTTGTGATTTTGGAAAGGGTTTATTAAGAACTTTTAGTCGTATTCTGTGGTCGAAATGGAAAAACTTCTCATTTTTTAATGGGACTGTACACCAAAATATTTCCCAATTGGATCTTTAAATTCGAATTAATTTTAATTTGAATCGTGGTTAAACATGGTGGATCTGGGCAAACTATATCGGCCAAATAAATGAAATTGGATTAGAAAAAACAGAACAGAAAAAGAATTAATAGATGAGAGAAAGAATACGAGCATGAGGGAAAGGGTAAAAATACTTATCTCGTTGACAGTTCAGCGATGTCAAATTCAGCGGCACAGCTATAGAACAATCAATGGGCTTTGATAACGTTTTCGGATTCAGCGGCACGGACGACAGGATAGTACGTAAGAACCATGAAATAAAGGAAAAACTTTAGAGAAATCTAAAATAAAACTTTTGAATACCAAAATCTTATACTAGATACGTCTTAATTAACAGAAGAATGAAAATTTTATCTTCATTCCTAAAGAAAAATAATTTTCGATGAAATACTGCCAATCAGAAGTTCATAATAACTTATTTTTTATAGCGGAACAAATTTCAAAATCTATCTTGATTTCTAGAAATAAGAATTTATAAATCCTATAAAAGCACATAAAAAAATCACGGGACATTAGATCTATTCATTTCCGCATTCCCTACAGAGAATCAATCAAGTTCAGTGTGCTTTAAGGAAGGTATAATCAATCAGACAAACATCTTCAATTTAAGGGTTCAGTCTTTTTAAGGTATAAAGGAATCTCAATTTTCCTCAGCTTGGATATTTATAGATCTAAATATATTAACTGTTATATCGAGCCAACGATAATGGTTTAAGGAAATTAGAAAATTGCACTAGTGCGTACAATTATATAAACCTAATTTGATGTGTGAAATGGCTATAATACCAAGGTTGGTAGCGTATGTGATTATAGAATGAGAGTGCTTCTTACGTCCACCAAACCTTATTTATGGCTTATTGTATAACTCTTTTCAATACAAATTAAAAATTTTCCGAAGCAAATTATGCAGATGCCAATCCAGGGTGCAGCGCCTAAGTAGGTATTTGCGACACCTTGTTACCATTAAGGTTTAATGAAGAAAAGAACCGATTCACTCAGGTGTTTTAAGATTTCTTGGAAGGTTTGTCGGGTATGAATTTTGAAAACTTGCATTATAAATGTGGTTTGCCTTTGATATCATAATTAGTCTTGCAAAAAAAAATTAACTGTATGCATGATTCGAAATAGTTTTATTTGTGCATGAAATAAATAATTTTCTAGAGAAGAAGCTGAGAGTATCGTGGAAATAAGCAAGGATTTATTAATACCGTAAAACGTTTTTTAATTTTAAAATTGTTTAAAGATTTTGTATCATTGAATGTTAGGGAGACTGTTTGTACCTACATACAAAATTCATATTAGTTTTTCTAAAGCCAGATAAATAAATAAAAAAAAAAAGAATTTAGGTAAAAAAAGTAAACGAAAACGGGTTATTTTATCGGTAATAAGCCCAAGCAGAGCACAAACTCTCACTATTCGTCCAATTTTTTTTATGTATGGCCAAATTTCGTTTCCTCTAGTTGCAGTTAATATCTTGGCGTATTTGGTATGGAGCTGTGTGCTACTAAGGCGAAATAAAAACTAGCTTAATTGCTTGGGGGGTGCAGTTTCGCAGCCCCCTTACACGAGACACCATTTCGTTTTTCACCCTTGACAGTTATCGTTTTAAATGAAACACTTTTTAATAATATCAGAAAAATATGTCTTAATCGTAAAAAAAAACCTTAAAATTTTCATGTCCCTTTAAAAATTTAAAAAAACATTTCATTTTCAATAAATAAATTGTTCTTAAAAATATCAAGATCACAAGATATAGAGTCATTTAGTAATAATATTAAATAAACACAATTTGTTATATGCATAGTTAATTACAATACTTAATCATGAAAACTTTGCATACCTATACCAATTTTAAGTTTTAAAAAATGTTAGTTTTTATTTCAAAGTTCAGTGCACTTTTACTGCAAAGGTAAATCACAGAGTGATAAACTGAGGAGACAGAAAAGAATGGAGGAACGAAAAAAAAAAGAACGGTTGCATCAAGATCCAACACCAAATCATGAAGAATGGTCCACCAAAGGAGTCACGTTTTGCAAACCAAAAACATAGTAAGCTTCAGAAAATTTAATGACTCATTTAAGAAACTCTTGGCAACACTTTACAAGAGGACAGATTCAATGGACGACAATCGTAACATACAATCTTGTTTATCAGTAATTAAGAGCTTGTTTATGGGTGATCTACGAGTTTTTTAGTTCTTCGTGATATAGTTTGAGTGATTTATTGATCGTTACCCATTGTTGGACAGGTTGAAAATCATCGCAGCCGCCGAAAATGCTCTTATAGTAAGTGAAGTCAGGTTCATTCTTTTAACGGGGAGAATTTCTCAACTTCTTTTTTGACGTTTACTTGATACACTACAATTTCTCCTTTTTGCGGGTTGTGAAACTTTGGAGGGAAAGACTATTTCATAAAAGAAATTTATTATCTCGATTTTGAACATTAATTTATAATCGCTATTATACCAGAGTTTAGATTACGTACACTATCTTGATTTGTAGCTTCTGGAACTCAGTTCATCTATCAAAGATTCCTTTGTGAATCTCTATTAAACCAATACTTTTATGTATCAAAAAATAAGATATACTTCTTTGATTCTTAATATAGTTTATATGAGTAAGAAATTATATAATTATGATGATTTCTTATTTTTAAATATGAAATTAAAAAAAAAGGATTTTAAAAAAATTAGTCAAAATTGATTTTTTGGTGGTAAACCCACATATTTAACAAAATATAAGAATTTAAAACACTTTTTTATCATAAATTAAAGTAAATTATGTGAGGTTCATATCGATGTTTATCAAATGTTACGCCCAGGTCTATGGTTGCTTCTTAGAGGAACAACCCTTATCACAACCTAATCCTTTCCAGGAAGATATACTAATTAATTAGGTTAATTTTATTCTTCCTTGCATTATTTCATTATTGTGTATTAAACTAAATTTAAGAGTCATATTTTAATTTATAGGACGGGTACCAACCGTCTCAAAAGATGAAAAGATGCTTCAGTACATCTTTATTGTATTTCTGAGTATAAATGATGAAACTACAAATAGGTTTTTGCCCAAATGTAAATCACAATATTGGGTAGTGAATACATTCGTAACTAAATCAATTCTCACACAGATAATTATTTAATGAATACCAGGTTGTCTGGGTATCAATCATCCATAAGTAAATTTGCGAAATCTTACCCCCCCCCCAGTTAATTGCGTTTAGTTTGTATCTTATTGTATTTAAAAATATGCATGTATACAAATTTTCTTGAAAAAATATTTAAAATGGCTACCTTGATGAAATGTGACAAAAACCCTAACTTTTTTCAAACAAGTTTTTATTTCAAAGAACAAAATAAGTTTCTGGTGTTAGTTCCAGGGTTGGTTCAAGGTGGGGAATGAGGACACGTCCCCCCAGGTGAACTAAATTATTTTAACGGGATGAAAGGACTTCTGAGAACGTCTTCAATATGATTTTTAAAAAATATGGAGAACATAACTTGCGGCTAAAAGCTAACTTACCCGTAATTTGTTTCAATATTTTCTATACGAGCTTCACTGGTCTCAGAGCCCTCCCAGAAGTCAAACTTGCATCCGCCTCAGCTATGGGAGTATAATTAATTGCATATGAAAAGCAGAAAAAAGCAAATAAAAGTATGTTATCTCGTTTTACTATCGTTGTTGCATCAAGTCTAAAGAAACTCAACAGCACTGAAGAATTAGCCGGGGAAATTAATTTCTGTGAGAAAGACTTCCTGGGTCCTTTTATCTCCGTAAAGAGCCATTTTAAATAGAGCATTTACCGTCCCAAAAGCACTAAAAAGGATGAAAAATGTTTCCATTTCTATCTTGAGCGCAGAATTAAGAGGCTGGTAGAAAAATAAATCCACCTGGAAGAGTATAAAGCAGGCTTTTATGTTTGGGCATTAGGAGAATAGAGCTGAGACAATGGGCATCTGCCCACTGCTGAGGGAGGTAAGGGTCAGCGTGAAGCGTGGGTGTGGATGTGACGTCGGGAAATTTATTGGCTTCGATGTACGGACGCGGTGAGGGATGAGGACAGAGAGATCGTGAACTGGAATAAATTATGCAACTTGCATGCGATGAAAGGGAGCACTAAGGTGGGCGCAAATGAAGGAAAATTGTTTTTCTATTGAAAATAAAAGTTTATGGAAACGTATTTATGGTGGCCGCGTAGGACGGAATGGGTGCCCGCGCGGATTGGGTTCAATAGTGGAGGCTTTGAACGTGCGAGTTGGATGCTTGGTTTTACTGTAGTAGAACCTTTTACTACTTACCACCTTATGAAAAATTGAAAAAGAGAGAGAGAGAGAGAGAGAAATGCAATTATTAATTTGTTTTAAGTACTTTTGGTGAGAGCTTACCTAGAGAAATCTGAAAAAAAAAACCCTTAATTTCTATACAAAAAAAATTATAAGCATTCAAAAATATTAATATTTTTATTTTCAATGTGAATAGTGTTAAAATTCTTTCAACAAATATTTTCCTAAGTATTTTTCCCTTTTCGACCAAAAAACTTCGAAATTGCCAAATTTAAAACAATCTAAATTCTTCTTTATCCTGACTTTTCAATAAGATGGCTGTTGAATAGAGCAAGGGATTCATAAAACAAGTCAATAAAATGCAAATGAAATTAATTTAAACTTTCTATATCTGTTATCAAGTGAATAGGTAGGTTAAACAAATTATTCTTATAGAGTAAAAAAAAATTGTTAAAAATATTTGAATTTATTTACGCTTTAATCAAGTGGTATATATGAGTATAAATACTCGGAATTCATCGGACAGATTATCTACTATAACCTTCATCTTTTTTTGTAAACACAATTTTCAGATACGAATAAGGAACAATGGATTTAGATAGGTATGATAATATATGAGATGAGCAAATTGAAAATCAGAACATAAATTTAATAAAATAAGTTTTTCTCGTAAAGATCAGTATAGAATGTTTTGGACTATCCTTGAGACTAATATTTAAGAAGATTACTAATCAAGGTGAGAATATTTTATGTAATTATGCGATATGACTAATTATGCATCCATATATTTTTCTAGCACTGTAAAATAATTTTTATATTATTATCAATACTAATATTTAAAAATAACAATTTTTAAAATTGATAGAAATCCCTGGCTATTCTTGCTTTGAAGTAAACACTACAAGGTGGTCAAATTTATCAGGAATTAACAGTTGTTTTTGGGTTGATTGCAATAAGAGCCTCAAAAGGTTATTTCGTCGACGTCCCTATTAGGTCAAACAATTGTGCTATTCTACTCTCAAGACGTGACAGGGAGGGGTATCGAAAGTAATTCAAGGTCTTTATGTTGTATTCACTAGAGCAACGCTTTTTTATTTTGCCTCAAATATCACCTATTCAATCAATGTCTGAAGACGCCTAGGCAAAACTTCAAAAAATATTAACGGTAAAAAAACCAGTATCATAAAACACAATTCATTTTCTGCACAACAGGGTGCATCCGCCTGTCTATACAACATACTCAACGAGTTTTCTAACTTTCCTTGATTCACATTTTAACTCATTTTAAAGTTATGAATTTTTCCAAAAGACTGTTAACTTAATTAATTTTAAGTTGTTTGTGGAAGTTCTCCGATAGTTTAAAAAAAATTTCCGATACGCAACTATTCAGTTCAATGATTCCCTTAAAGATTCACAGACTACATTGTGCATTATGGGTTTCCATAAATGCTGAATACTTGATATAATGCAAAATTTAAAATTCATGTCAAGTAATTGACTCCATTGCATAATCTTCGGCATGAGGGATAGATAATTATAATGCCAGAATGAATGACAGTGAATTAGAGTTAGAAGGACAATGAGAGTAAAGGCCCATTTACTCTGGTTCACTTTCGATGTTCATTGGATGTGATCATCTCCGATGAATCACTCATTTGTGAACGAAATCGGAAAAGTAAAGAGTTAAAAGACAATTTAGAGTCATTTTGGATGAATCCTCTAAGATGAACATCGAAAGTGAAACAGTGTAAATGCGCTTTAAGATAATGATAATAAAGAAGAAAGGTGAAGAATAAAGTAAGCTCAAAAAACCATTATAGTAACCCGTCATGGTGGCAAATAAATAGTTCACTATTACCGGATGTTCACAATAATCCTGCACAACTACAACTTTTATTTCTGTATTATATAAAAGTTTGACTGTATCCTCTTATAAATATGCATTTAGTAAGTGTATTTCATTCTGTACAACAGATAAGCTAATATCAAATACTGACTACCGTTCGTATGTTACGGGCAAAGTGATTAACCGGGCATTATTAATAATGCCAGAAGTGAGGTGGGCAATGTGATAAATTCAATGACATTTATCAATGCGTATTTATCACACTTTACCCGAAATGCGTGGGCATTATTAATAATACCCGTATTTATCACATTGCCCGTAACATATATACCCACAAATAAAATCTACTCGTTTTTTATGGTTGAAGGTTTAGAACGATCCAAGGAAGAGGGATAGTGTGCTTTCAGGTATCAAATTGAAGGCATAAAATAGCTGGGTGAAATTAAATCCTGCCTCCCGAGTGCTAAAACATACTTGGCCCTGGCAACAATGTAGCGTTGCTACTTCATCGCACTCAGAATCCCACGACTGGTCGTGGAGCCCAGATGTGTTATCTGGGCAGCCCGCGTGTTTGGCCCAGCCCTCAGGTTCACAGCGGTCAGCAGGATGTTTATTTGCAAACAGGCTTGATACATATTCGCCCGTGAAGCTTAGGTTGCGGATGGACAGCCCAAAACTAGCCTTTCAGTTTTGTAATTCAGAACCGAACAAAGAGTTCGGTTGGGCCGTATCGTCTCTGGAAGATATTTAAGAGTTACTATATTACCTGTTGTTGAGTATCAAAGTGTTTTGATGTTAAATTATACTGTTTTATAAAGAAAATATAAAGACTTTTTGGTTCTTAAGTACTATCCCGTCAACCATCGTTTTCAGCGGCACAGTTAATGTGCTTTGGCCATGCATTTTCGTTTTAATGGGCACGGTCGACGGAATAATACGGAACTACCGAATTTTCAATTTATAAATAAATGAGCTTTCATTAAAATTTACTGATTTTAAAAATGTAAGATGTGGGAAGAATAATTTTAAGTTAAGTTGGCGTGTTTAAGAGTGGTCATGAGGGGCATTTCCACCTAACCGTTTTCAGTTGGTTATACGAAAAAACTGGTCAGTGTAAAAACCGGTCTATAAAAACAAATTTATTACAGGGGTTAAGCCATAATTTTTTTGTTTTTTTTCCCGGATTTTACCGACCGATTTTTAGATATATCGATATTTTCGCGACAACTTTTAGCTAAACCCATTGCGAATAAATGCAACCTTCCGAAAAAGGTGCTTATAAAACACTTTGGCTAATGACCCTAAATAAATATTAGTTGAAATTATGTTACTTGTACTACATAAAATGAACATTCATTGAATTCATTTCTTGAGAGCTCATGGGCGTATGAAGGTATAACATCAAGGTTAACGTATTCTTAAAAAAGTCCATTTCGAAGTTTAATTTTTTACTGAAGGTAACTATTTTCTCGTTTCCTCAAGGGTACATAAGATCATCGTTTTCCAAGCTACAATTTCCACTTCTCGTGCCCTCAGATAGCAAGAAGCTCGATTAAACCCTTTCTAAGGCTGGCTCACTTGGGAACTAAATGAAATTATCTTCTGTGTTCAGATCAAAATGCTTTTCGCCTGACGTCTGACCTTTGCGAGATACGAAAATCCGTGCCTTGCAAGGGCCGTGACGCTTTGGTTAGACATGATCTACCCTCAGCATCGGCTTTCTTAGGTCAACGGTCACTATTCTAAGATCCAATATTGCATGACTATTCACTTTACAGCGGCCCTTGCCTCTTCAAGATCATAGTTTTCAACACATTATTCATTCAAGGCCGTTGAGTTTTGGGAGGGCTCTTGCACGTGTGATCAAAAATGTATGGTGGAACGAACTCTACGCATCGTTTTATAAAGTGTAGTGCTCGGGGTACATTTAACTAGTTTAGTCTATCATCAGAAAATAAACTGGATATTTACTGCTTTGCTGAGACAGATATAGCAATGTTTCAAATAAGTAGTATATACCTATGTATTTACCATAAAAATTCTTACATTCCGTCGGACCTAGGTATACTTTGGGGATAACCAGGGAACACTAACCAATCCTAGTAGAATGACGAATTTTACTTCGTATGAACGACATTTACCTATACGTTCGTTAAGTCTCATAATTTAATATTATACGAACGAAAAACAAGAGTAAACACAAACAGTTGGCTGGATTCTATTAAAATGGAATGACGAGAAACAAAACAGACAGCCCATTGTTAAAGTCAGACTGATAAATTGTACATAAGTTCAGAATGCTAAACACCTGTTAAGACACCCGACATAGATAGGAAAAACCCCGTCAAATAAAAGCATATTAAAAATAAACAATTCGACACGGTAAAAGGAACAACTTGGCAAACACAAGGTGGTCTTACGAGCATCGTGGGCTTTAGTGGCACAATAGTTGTATACTTCGTGAGTTTCGTTTTTGAAGTGACTACTAGATCTTAAGATCCTTGTGGTTCATGCAAAGAAACGCACAATGCTACAAAATTTGACACTTAGACTATTACTCAAGAAGAAACGGCTATGGTTTGTCCGAATAGCAAAAGAAGATCGGTATCACTTTACAACCAACCTACACTCCAACCTACTTAAATATACACATAGAACAAAAGCTGGGCATAAAATATCGTTCCCCTGATAAGTTGGTGTCATAAAGGAATCTCATTTCCTCATAACGCATACAAATTTTAAGATTCTCTAGTTCAGGGGCGTCATTTCAGTTTTTGGTTGGGGGGGGGGCCACGCCGTAACCAGACTTGATTTTTTTTTGGGGGGGGGGTGACTAAAGTAAAGTGAGCTCTAAGTAAAAATGGGGTAATTTTGAGAAATTTTGCCTCATTTTTACAACATTTAAGTTAAATCCGAGGAGAACAGTCCCTTGTAAACCACATAATTTTCTAGAGAAAAAAGTTACAAATATACGTCAAAGTTTCAAGAGGAGCCGGAGGTCCTCCCTCAGAATTTTTTTTAAAATTTCCCTTTAAACTAGTGTTTTATCTCCTTTGTAACCCTCATTGGGGAGCACCCTGAGGGAACCACTTCTTGTAAGCGGCAGAATTTTCAATGGAAATACACTGTGTAACATACATATGTAAAAAAAGTAAAGGGGGGTCTGGGGGTTCTCCCCCAGAAATTTTTTTGAAATTTGCCTCTTAAAGTAGTGTTTCAGCTCATTTTGAGGCCCTTTGGGTTACATCCAAAAAGAACAGTTCCTTGTAAAGCATAGAATTTTCTAGGGGAAAAAGTTATAAATAAACGTCAAATTTTCAAGGGGGGGCAGAGATAAGCCCTCAGTGAAAATTTTTGAAAATTCCCCATTAAATCAGTGCTTTACCTCCTTTTCAAACTCCTTGGGGTTTCAAATTCTTTGTTTTCCATAGGGAACCGCTTCTTGTAAGGGGCAGAATTTTCAAGGCATCAAGGTATAACAGACATCAAAGGTCAGGAGGGGGTTTGGGGGTTCCACCCCAGAAATTTTTGAAATTTGAACCTCAAAAGTAGTGTTTTAACTCCTTTTGGGACTTTTTGAGTTAAATCCGATGCTCCTTGTGGAAGTTACAAATTTTCAAGGGACCTGCAGCAAATTTTCAATTAAGAGTGGAAACCTTGGGGGGGGGCAATTGCCCCCCCTGCCCCCCCTAAATGACGCCCATGCTCTAGTTTAACATTTTAAAAAGTTGTACAGAAATGAAGATTGATGGTAGTACTCAGAATTTTTAACTAACCCAAAATAATGATAAAATATTAAGCAATTCAATGAAAAGCATAAAATTTGAGGGAAAAAAGTATGCTTGAGGTATGTTTCTCTATGGAATGAAGATAAACGTTTTTTATTTATACTGAAAGTTCGTAAGTTTGAAGAGTAAAGGTTCTAGTTTTCTTTGTTATTATTCTGGGAGTACGAGAGGATTTTTTTTTTTTGATAACTTTAATTTGTGCTAAAAGTTTCCCAATTCACAGTTACCTTTGTGCACTTTACGAAAGTTTAATGAATAAAATTTAGTTTTAATTATTACTTCTAAAATTTAATGAGCGGGTGAACATTTTTTAGTTTAGATAAAGCTTTTAAAGATTATATTTTACGTTTTATTTTTATAATGTGAACCATGGTTTACATTAATGTTTTTATCCTTATTATATTCGTATTAGTCTTCAATCATTTCTTGATTCACACAGCCATTTTTATTGTGTGTGATCAAGATAAAATTTGTAATGTAAATCCGAAACATTCCCTTTTCATTTCTTTAGGAGACTAACCTCTCGTCTTCCAAAAGGTCTGTATTCAACGTGTTAAATTTAATTTATAATCAAAACCATGTTCATTCATCTTTCAATAACTAACTGCATATCTGGTTTAAAAGAAAGGGTGATTTTCTATCCGAGCCAACCGTAACTTTCTCAGTTTTTATCTAGGTCTTTGGTAAAAAAGATTTTATTCTAGAGAACTCATTTTTTTAATACGACTTACGCGAACTTAGTAATGGTAAATTGCATCACTTCTCCATGGCAGCTGTCCTTTTCACCTTTCACACCTTTTAGTCAAGAATCTGGCAATACAAGGGATTGTGAAAGAGATAAATTATATACTCGTCATATTGTACTCTTTATATCAAAGGACTTGAAGTTATAAGCTTCTATAGTCGTGACATTCCAAGTTACAGAAATTTCAGGGAGTATTTAATCTGCTCAAGCTGAACATTTCAGTTCGATCATAACAATAGATTTAATTACTAAGTATATAGTCCTGATTTTGAAAGTACAGACAGGTTAACGTATTTGTTTTAAATTTTACATTTTCGTTCCTGATATTAAATTTTGAAACTTTCAACTATTTTCCTTGTATCTTATTTATTGAGTGGATTCAAAGAAAACTCTTGGAGAAAACCAATCATCTCCGGGCAAAAGGAGGTGTTGGTCGTTTAATGAATTGATTTTCAATTGGTAAGTTCGACAATTAATAATTTCAATTGGATTTGAATCAAATAGTAGGTGTTATCTGTTGAATCGCTTGACAGAATGTATTTTCCCCCTGAACTTAAAAAACAACAACGTGGTGATCAGATATGCGTTAAAAAGTCTCTGATTCGTTATAGAAAAGAAAGTTCAAGCTGAAAATTGTTAATATAGAGGTCGAAAGGAAAGGAAGTCCAAAAATTGGGCGTCTTTTCATAAATGACGGCAATGAGTTTTGTAGAGTCGTTTGACGAATGTATATAATCATTTTTAAATCATTGTCATTTAATTAATGACTTTTTAAAACAGAGACGGACGTGTAAATGTCAAGTTTCCTAAAGAAAGGTATTGAAAAGCTTTCACTTATCCAAAAAAGACATTTAAAACATCCTTACAACCCAAATATATTTAAAATGAGTTGACTTCGTGGGTGGTCATCACAATTTTCCTTCGCTTTATGAGTTCTTTTCGCAACCAATATTTTACTCTCCGATTTAGAATACGTGACTCGTAACTAGTTACGTATAGGTTACAGCAATTTTTGAGACCACATCAAACACGATTGTTTTCTTAGCCGGAGACTGGATGCATTTTTTGCCATCAATTGAGGGTAGACATAACAGTCAAAACAGCGTTTTATTGACTTTGTGTGTATGAACTAGTTCATCATTAAATCTTTCATTTGAGGGTTTTCAGTTAGTATTCATAACGATTGAATAGGGAAGAATAATGAAAAATGACTTCTAACCCCAATAATTTGGGCCTTCGATCGAAGCTTATTGTTGAGAACCTGATTTCTTTGAAAATCCTCCAGTTTAAGAAAACTCTTCACCACATAGTCCTATCTTTTTAAAATGGGAGTATTTCTTACTCTTCCACTCATAGAGAAGAAAGCGGGACTGTAATGTAATGATAAGAATCCGAGATCTAAGATCTTATTCATCATCCCATATCAACTGCAAAATGGATGTTTAGTCATTCTGAGAATCATCATCCAGAAATCATAACGATCAAACATTCTAACCTCAAATGGCCTAAATATATTACTATCATCAATATAGATGAGTTACAAAATTAAAGTACATCCTTATGCAAGAGACATTAGAAAATTTAAGAATGGAATTGAAAAAGTCAAAATCACATTATTACATTCAAGAGTCAATTTTTGTATAGTAATTTTTAAGGTTTTCGAGACATAGAAGTTCGATAATCGGAATTATATATAATCGGACATTCTTCTTTCTGTTCTTTTAGTTGCTATTAAGCAGTCTTTAGCATTTTTAACTTTCCTTCTCCCATTTTAATGACTAGGAATTAATTTCAGTTTTCCTCTGTAGCGCAATTCATATAAGAAATATAGTATTAGATATTTTGTGAATTTTGGTATCAGTGAGAAATAATTGCTTGATATAATTCATTCTAGATACGATGTATTTTTGATACAAACATTAGTATAGATCAATGAAATTTAAGTCTTACTTTTTAAATTATTTTAAAATCATTTATTTTTTTTATGATACTAAACAGGTCCTTATACGTACAGTAAAAAATCTCCTTTATTTTAATGCTATTAGTTAGACTAAGAATAAGAAGGTTATCCTTATACAAGCAAGTTTAACTCAATATTCGGATCTTTTAAAAACAAGAAAAAAAAGATAAAAGGGGCGTATATCTATATAGAAAGCTTTAGATCAACAAACCATTCCAAAGGGAAAGTTAAAATCGTGCGTCTTAAAAATCACCAATCCTGTTACAACTAAACTCGCCATATTCGAGTATTTCGTCAGCTTAACGGCTAATGTAACTCACGTCTTCCAGCCTGCACTACACAAACTTTGTCTCTCTCCCATTCCCCTTCAAGTTATTAGATGCACCATTAATTTTGCCTTTCGAAGATTGTAGCAATTAATGGCAAATGACAAGATGATTTATCGCCATGGGTGAGTTTATTTTTATTTTTCTTCTAGTTAAATACTCATATACCAATGCGTTTCAACTTTCTATAACTAGTTCTCTATCGTATAATTACGTTCCTAATGAATTCGTAGTCTATTATTAGACTCTGGGTAATACTTGCATTAAAAGGTATTATCTCTAGTTGCGTTATTTTCTCAATAAAACATTGAAAGGCACATTTTTTAAATATTTGTTGAAGAATTACTCTGCAAAGTTAATATTAAATCGATACAAAATATTGCTGTATATTATTATGTGTTTTTGTTTAACGAATTGATAGTTGCTTTTTTTATCACTGTATGATGAAGACTGTAAATAGTTTTTTTTTTATTGTTTATGTGTTGATTCAAATGAAAGTGACAAAAATTAGTCACCTCGTAATCCAGCGTATAAAATTCCTGATCGCCTTGTTTAAAAAAAATAACCGCATAACTGAAATTTCATAAAAATATCAATTCCAAAATTTTATATGAGGGTACAAAGTATACTAGAAATTACGCGATAAACAAGAGGGATAAAATAGAATTATATCCAAAAAACACTTAAATCAGTTCAACGTTGGGCTGTGATAGGGGTCTAAAATGTAGGTTCAATCAATGTAGGGTTCTCTTAGATTTGTCTGCTATTTTGACAACGATGTATTTTAATTTTTTTAATTAAAATTTTAATTAATTTCCCTTTATGTTATGAATTTTATGGAATACTTTCAATAGACTGCACGAAAAATCGCATGAATCAGTGCTTCATACAAACTATTTTGACTTCGCTAAAAAGTAACACGTTTGCAGTTTTAATGAAAAAAAATGCGTATCTAAACTATGTTAACAAATGTGTTTAAGAAATGTGCGAGTACTTTCCAGTTCAATCAATTGAAATTAATATCTGAAAGTGATTCTGAAGGGTCTCTTCGCTTGAGAAAAAGAGCTGCTATGTATAAAGAGAAGAGGTAGATGACACTATTCATACCTCTTATAAATCTTGGAAACCTGTTATCCCCTTCCAGATAATAAGATTATGAAATTGAATACATCTTGTAGTAGCAATTTCAATCGTTAACAGCCTTTATAAAATAACCAACCTATCACAAAGGATACAATTATTCACAGAAATTAAATTCTAGTGGGAAGGTATTAAAGGAATTAGGAAGAATATGTTATTAAATACTCCATTATGTATCCCATACGAACAGTTTAGGAACATATCAAAAAGAGTAAAAATCCATTATAATAGAAAAGCACTGTATTTTACAAATTACGGAAAGTTAAATGCATTTTAAAGCGGGGGAACTCTACTTCCTGATTAAAAGTCAAACGTTTTGTATTTTACACTCACAGATATCACGTAACGGTCATCAGACTTACGCGAAAACGTGCTTAGATTTGATTATAAGGCTTTTTATAGCTTGATATGGAGCATAGGACAAAGCCGATGGACTGACATTAATTGCTGCATTAGGTGAGGATTACTGTTATTTATGAGACTTTTGGCTCATGATTCACTGACGAACGGAAAAGACATGTGAGAATAACTCACACACGTCGATGTACAGGTCTTTTAAACGGTCTGAAGGGATCTTACTTGTCCGTTCGACGGCCGTCATATAAATTAAATCGGAGATGGATATAAATTTCAAACCAACTGTTGCCATGACTAATTCGGACTGAGGACAGAACACGAGCCTTTTATCCTGGCTTAACCTGATGATGTCCTGGATTCCCTCCGTATTGAGATGAATGGGATAGAGAAGATTGAGGGAGGTCTTCTACACTCTTTGAGTGATAGGCTGTCAATGAGAAAAATCAAGCATTGTCCAATCCAAAAGTTAGTTTTTCATGACGTTTAGTGAACTGTTAATGCTGAAAAATGTGAGTAGGATCCACTATAAGTAGAAAAGAAGACGGCATTGAAAAGTTCCGTATTTTATTTTATTGTAAGTGAAAAGGTTACTAACATCTATCTTTACACATTTAATTAAAAATTCCTTTGAATATAAATGAGTAGCATAAAATGTATGGAAAGAGGAATTATATCATATTCCTATATTGAGTTTTCATGTTTCGCAATACAATACTAGAAATAGGTTTGCTTTAGAGGTATATCTGGCAGATCAACCAATTTTTCAGTTTTTTTAGAAAGGTGAATGGAATGTCTGTTTCAAGTGATTTGTTTTTTGATTTTTTTTAAATTAAGTATTTATACGTAGTGTGCTTTTTTGACTTTTTTATTTTTATTGTTATGTCTCTCCCTCTTTTCTTGTATCCCTACCATGTAATTGGAACTTTTCTTTTTGGCAGAAATAAATAAATAAATATTCTCGTTTGGGTGAAATTCAGGTAAAATATCAAGTAACCATGACTAAAACCATTTCAGTTTTAAGTGATCATTTTAGTATTCTCACAACATTTGAATGTTACATACACATACATACCTCTCAAACAAAATATTATAAGTTAAATAAATTATACAATTTACATTCACGGCTTTTTATTCCAAAAAATCCGAGCTCTCTATTAAAATTTATAACAATTAATAGTTATGTTATATCTCCCATTTTAATTATTCGACTCGGTGTATGGAAAATAAATCTTATTTCAAGGCTAAAAACACTAAGGGAAATAATAATTTTAGAAAACTAGTGCTAACCCATTGAGATTTTACACCCTTCCAAATAGCTTTGAAAGCACAATTCTGAATACGTAAAATTTGAGGTTGCAATTAATTGCAGCCCATCATTACTTTAAATTATCCATTACTGCGCTTACTTGAATGACATCGAAAACATCCATTCTGATCATTTATTTATCAAGACAACTATTGTTATCCTCCAATGATTGCATCTTTTACTAATTACACTTTATTTTGATCCTCGCTTTGACGTAAGATTAAAGAATATGCTCCCTTTCTTTCCCGTCACTCTTTCTGCAAATCCTACTCTCCTACTCATCTATTAGCCTTCCCAATCATACGTAACTTAAAACATTCAGAAATCTTCCTTTGTCCCGAACTTCCCTTATCTCGGAAATCTGAAGCAGGTGCACCCAAACAAACAATCCATTCCCTAATTTAAAAATACCTGTTATATATCCCTCTCGCCCCATAATAGCTATTGTGTTCGCGAATTTTCATTACGTTCAATCAACAAATTAATATATCGGAATCAATAACTATTGAGCAGTAGCGATCAATGACTATAATTTACCCGAAGACCATCTAATGCTCACCTGGCGAGCAGTGCGATCTCCCCGTGATTATGCGGAGCTGGTCCTCACCTCTGCAAGGAACAGTTCAGAGCTGCTTACGGATCCGACAAATTTCGCATTTAGTTTCGGATTACACTCCCTTCAAAGTCTTCGTATATCAAGCTAGAAGAAGAAGCCTGTTAATTCAAAGGTTGGATCAACTACCAAAATCATTAGGTCTTTTAGTCTTTGGACGGCTGCAAGGGGAGAGCGTATAGGAAGGGGGATAAAGTGTAATCCGACACCAACTGCGATATTTGCGGCCCTGCATGGATCTCTGGACGGGCCCTATCAGGAGATGAAGCTTTTTTTTTCTCAAAAGAGTTGAAAGGTCATTAAAATTCAGATAGGGAGTCCGTGAATAGGAGGATTTTTTCCTGTGAGATTTAAAGAGGGTGGAACAAACAAAAATCAGATGATGTTGTGTGTGTATCACGAACTTCCTCTGAAGATTATCGTGGAATTTGTGGGAGGGGATGCGAAGACGGGTGGGGGATGGTCAAATATTGCGTTCGGTAAAATATACTATACCCATTGTTTGGGCCTGATTCTAGGGTGAGTGGTTTGATACGAGACATTGAAGGGGTCAATGAACTTCAAGAGATCAATTGGGGGTCGATGATTATTAGAGAGATTTCTAGATTTGAAATCATTGCACTCTGTGTGGGGTTCTTTAGGTTTAGAAGCTGGGAGATTTGAAGTTTTAATTTTCCTTCAGAGTTATATACATAAAGAAATCATGATTGTAGTAAGTGTTTTCTGTGATATGGATATATTTGTGAACCGCATGGTTATTCAGAAATGTCTCATTGATATTAAAAATCCTTCTTTTGGAATAACTAAAGAAAATGTTACTCTCATTTCGTTTTGATAAATGAAATGGAAAAGTTAATTTGCTTAATTTGTGTAAAAACGGTTGAACACACACAACATTCCAAACTTTCTTTTTTAATTTATCTATATTTCAATCAACTTGATTAAAATAGTCAAACGCTTTGACTATGGTTAGAAAAAATAGTTGCATTGCATCATGCTAGACGAAAATTACTTTTTAAAAACTATTAATTAAATATTATGTCATTTGGTCAAGAATTATTGAGGAGATGTAAAACATTTTAGAGATTTGAGAATCATTACCTTGGTTCAAATTATATTATAAAACTGTCTTTTAAAAAAATTCATTATTTTACATAAAAATATAATATATTTTTGCTTAAACAACTTCATAAAGCCTTTATTAACTATTTTTAATTTTAATATAAAATTGTTTACATATTGCAATTATACGCATACAATTACTATGCATTTTTACAGTTATTTTCAAATCCTGCTTAAAAGAAAATCAAGCATCCTTTTAAATGTTTTGCTCTATGGATTTAAGTAGGTATATAAAAACTTCAAACTGTGCAATTTCGAAAAAAAAAGAATGTTTTCAAATGGAATGTTATAAAAACCAAGTTAGAGGGCTCCATAGTCTATCCTAAAATACATAAAATTGGGCAGATACGGAGAATTGGTGCCTTAAAAAATTGGTCGTTTGTAGATGCTTTATTTTAACTTTCTAGTTTCACTGGACATAGCAATGGACTCTAACCGTCTGACGTCACACAGAACCAACACGTGACCTACTGAGCTTGCAATTGGTTAACGCAGATACTACACTAATAGCGTTTTTAGTGAGATATGACGATAATGAGATATGATTTGATATTGAGAGTTTGTTTACCACCGACACGTGACATTTTATAGTCTCGAACCAGATAGGCGGTTAGAGTCCATTTTCTCGTTTCTCCCTTCACGCCATATCCTAACAGGAGAAAACTCTACGGTGTTAATCCATTCCATCCTCTTAACTACTTTGATGAATCTCTCCCCGCTTATTAGACAGTGAAAACTCAAAACAATACGTAATAACCTTTCTCCACCACAAAGCTAGTAAGTAATAACAAAATGAACCCAAAACAAAGAGTGGAATGATATTCACGGCAAGGGTTTTAATCCAAAGATAAAAGCTCCAAAAGCAATTAAAAATCCTTTCACTCCTGATGGTCATGAAACCATTTAGCACGCTGCAAACTTTTGTTTTGTTCAATTATTGAACTGGATGGTTGATCGTGCGCTACAGATCTCGATAAGTCGTGCAAAGGATCTAATTCACGATCGCCGCGGTTTATAGAGCATTCTCTCAGCGTGCTGTGGCGAGCGAGGTTAAAATGCCACTGTGTAAGAATCTGATAACAATTTGATTTGGAGGCAATCACTGGCCATAGCTTCGTTCCCATCAACGTTAATTTCCAAGGTTAAGTATTGCTATTTTTCACAGAGAGATAATGAACAGTGTGAATAGCTTTTCACACATAACAGCCCGCTGGAAAAAAAAGCTATTTGTAAAACCAAGATTGATTGAATTTGGTTTGATATTTTCTATATTTTCTCAGTTTTTGCATAATAAAGTAAACTTGGTTGAATAAGCTTGAACAGTGGTTGTGAGAAATATCTTGAAACTGAAGCGAAGGATTTTTATCAGAATACATGCATATTCTGTAGAGTACGTAACACTACCTATTATATTTCTAGTAGATTTTATTATTTTTAACTTCTCTGTACTCCCCTGTACTCTTTTCGAAATTTTTAAAAATTTATAAAATATTTTTAAGTTTTACACTATGGTAGAATATTGGTACTTAACCATAGAAACTGTCTTTTTATAGAACTTTTAAAAGTGTATAATTTCCACTTTCAGTATTGTTCCTCAGGTAGCCGTTACATTTTTTTTTTTTTTTTTTTTTTTTTTGAAAAAAGAAGTAAGTGTAATCGACGTAATACTCATAGTCTTTAACAGCCATATTTACAGCCATCAGCGTCAGTGTTAACCAGCAGCTGAAGAAAAAAAAATTAGCTTTTCGCTGACTCTGATTGGTGGAATCCTTCTTTGACCAAGAATTTAACACCGACGCTGATGGCTGTGAATATAGCAGTAAGACTATTTTAAATTCTTCTAAATCAGCAATAATATTTTAAGATTCAAATGGAAGATATTTTTCACCTTTATAAATGTTTTTATAGAAGGGATTATTTGATTTTATAGACATATAAAGGTTTCTTTATGCATTTTTCACGAATGTTAACTAGCATGCATGATAAAAAAACTTACATAGGTATTTATACCTCTCTTCATAAAGCGTTACTAATCAACAATACTATGATACTTTTAAATTCATGTCCCTATTATTTCATTATCAAGTTATTCCAGTTTAAATAACATTAGTTAAACAAGGAAACTTCCAAAAATCAAAAATATTTTGGTGAAATACGACAATTTTGTCAGGAAGAGTGAGTAAAGAGCATTTTTGGTGTAATAACAGTTTTTCAGCTTCTTTCCGAATTTTGTTACTAAGTTCAATAAGCGAGTTTCTCTTCTCTCTCTATTCTAAAAAAAGTTTTTGGTGAACGGAACTTTTTAATTACTGACTGAACCGAATGACACCTTTCTGGTATCAAAATGTCCAGATTCTTTTGAGGATGTGCAGCAAGCCATTAAAATTTCTAAAAAATTCTCAATTTTAAAATATTTCCATTTTTTAGATTTCGGATACGGTCGTAGTTACAAAGCAAGATACTGTGAATTTTAAAACAATTGAAAACATATTTTAATGGTTTTTTAATATTCAAATATAGTTTAATAATTATCTTTATATAAATAACACGAATTTAAAGAGCGTTATTGGGATTCTTTTTAACAATATTTTATATTTTTGTTATTCAAACGATTTTAATTATATTTAAACTAATGTAGCTATAATTAATCTTTTTATTTTTTAATTAACATATTGATACATTTTTATCTTTGTTGTTGTGGCAACCTAATCATTACTATATTTACAATAAAATAAAAACTCGCTTTCGGAAATTTTTAGATTTGGCATTTACACTTAATTATAACAAAAACTTTTTTTAATTTATTAAAAGTATGTTTTTTAAAGTAATAATATATAATTTTCATTTCATAATGCCAAAGCGCAAAAAAACTAGATATCATGGGTAGATGTTTTAGAAGTAAGGTATAATTTTTAATTTACTAGATATTTGTTAAGGAAGACATTTTGATTAACTTATTGGTAAGTTAGAGTTAATATATATTAAACTTTTAGTGTTATTCATGGAGATGACGTAAGGTTTGGAAAGTTCTTTTGCTAATTGTTTTTATTGTTTTATAAAGTGAGTTAAGTTCAGTGAGCTGGATTTAGTGAGGAAGCAATCCAAAAGGTCCTGTGTAAGCAGTTTACGGGGGTAGCTCCCTAGTAATTTAAAATGAAGTAGTGTCTACTAAATAAACAAAACCTACATCACGCCACAGGTGATTTGTCAAAACGCCTGTTACTTCAGGTTTCAGCTCAAATACTTTTAGAGTGGTTTGGTTAGTTAATTTCTTCCAAAAATTTGTGGGTTTTGTTGGTTTGAGATGGCGTCATCAGACATCCCCTCTGCAGTTAGTTATGCACAAAAGCAAGTAAAATACAGATAACTACGAAGCAAAAATAAGGAACGCAAGTTGTCAAATATTTCATTTTCGGGTGATTCTCGGTTGTTTTTTAGTTCAGTCAACCTTGAGAACTGGATGCCAAGGCTTGGTAGGGAGGTTATAAAACATGCATACGAATTTAATGATGTGTGGAAGTCATAGAAATTGTATGAAATATTTTGCTTTCCCACCACTAGGAAGTTAATAGAATCTGATGGTAGAAAGCGGAATCCAGCCGTAGTGGCATACGAAAACCGTAATCTGTCTACAAGAGCTAGTCGTTTTCATACTTTTTTTTGGTAATTTTAAGCTAGACCGTTAAGTTTAAAAAGTAAAGAAATTCTACTTCGTAGACTTTTGGTCTCGTTGATTTGATAAAAAATCCTCAAAGTCTCGTTTTCTCTTTTGTCTCGTCATATCAAAGTAGCGCGCCTAAATTAGAGCTCTTTCTTTTTATTTGTAATATAAAAAGTATAAAATTTCATTTTGAATTTTTCCTTCTTTGCTGCACTCTGTGAGAGTTTTTTTTAAACTTTTTTTCTATTACAGAAACTTGAAATCATCCCATAACCTATAAAATTCCAATACTCCCATCCGAAATATTTTTGACAATGCTTCTGGGTACTGTTAAAGAATTCAAAGTAGTATAGTAACCATATAATCATGCCGGCATGCCGGTAGTCATGCTTGTTACTGTCTTATGCAAAGCTCTCTAAACCTAAGGTCAATTTAATGATAAGAAACTACCTTTGACCATACGCTAGAGCTTTCATTCAATTGAGCACGTACCGGATTACAAAGAAAATCAACGTAAATCACTAATCCAATTTGCAACGACGTTCAACAACCATTCCCAATGAACCATTAGCTATTGTTTTTAGGCTAAGTAATAATTTCGTGTAGAACACCAAAGCGGAAAGTCAAGGCTCCCGCCAGACGTGTTAATAACATACAGCAACATAACAAACAACATACCCACGTGTTAATAAGTCTTCGTGTATGTTTAAATTATTAATTCGAGCGGCGAAGAAAGTCAGCGCTTGACTATTTGACCTTGTGTCCCTTTCGTGCTTCAAATATAAAATCAAGGGACATTAGGTATACGAATCGAATCCATCAAGTATATCTCATCGAACGCTATAATAGCGCAAGTCCTTTGTTTGGCTTATCTCAAGATCGAACGCTAGGAGAAGTTATTTTATTGTAGAACAGCTTTCTTTTTTGAAGTCGGAGTAGTAGTGTTCTTGAGGTGAGGGGGTATAATGGACTGAGTGGTTTTATGAATACCAGTGTATTGGTAGGATTAACCAGGGTGGGCTGAGTCATCGTGAAGCTATTGAAGGCCTACAATCTTTTTGGGAAATTTTCAAGTTTTGAACATTAGCTTCTTAAACTTTTCATTAACTTTTGAACATTAACTTCTTTCATATTTCCTTTTTTTTTTCATGTGTAGCGTGAATCTTGGAAAAAATTTGCAATCCAAATCTTATCAATCCAAATCCAATCAATTATCCAAATCAATCATCTTATTAAATTGCAAAGGAAATATTTATTAGAACTTAACATTTTTAATCTCACACTACTATCTTAAGGCTCCGAAGGGACTAAATTGGGCAAAAAGGAGTTATTTAATTTATTTCCTTTCTAACAAGGAAACATTCTCAGGGTGAACTCACAGAATTGGAAGAAAATTTTACAGGCATAAGAAGATGGCTAAAAAAACTTACTGTGAAAAAATTAGCTGCTAAATTTCATTAGGAAAAGAGTAAATTAACTTTGAAAATTGGATTCTGAGATGCCAACCACATTCAGTTAACACCACTTGGCGAATTTTCTATCGGATGGGATGATTAAATTTGTATTTAACGTGAAATTGAGATATTTTGTTAAAAGTACTTCAGAATATCCATTAAAACAACAGTTTTTTAATTAATTTCCCTTCCTTTAATTTAATTTTCCTCCTTTAATTCATTTTTAATCCTTTTTTGCATTTGATGAGCCTTTTTTTTATTCGCTCATTTAAACTCAAACGCGGCCAGTTTATTCTAGCATTTGGCACAGAGCCAAAGGAAGCATCCTCGCCTAGTAGGGTTACATTTGGCGTTAAATATGATAATTTTTAGTAATTTTTTACAGCTTTTCTACTGTAATTTAGCAGCTAATTTTTTTACAGAAGGTGTTTTGAGTCATATACTAACCCCTGTAAAATTTTCGTCCAATTCTGTGAGTTCACCCTAGAGAACGTTTCCTTGTAAGAAACATCCAAACTCATAAAAGTATAAATATTTAATAGGTTCAATGTTTAATTTGTATGATAACAACAATAAACTCAGAAGGACTGGTCTCTGCTATTCAGCCATATTGTGCAGTACATCTTTCAAAATGGGATCCCATAATTTTTACTGATTATCTATATACCCTCTTTTTTGTGAGTGTAAGATATTATTTATTTATTTCCTATTAACTGGAAAAAATTGTAAGTTAATAAAAATTACCCGATAATTAATTTTTGTTTTTAAGCTTTATAAATAAAGTATCTGGAGGTAACTGGGAGAATCGGTCTCATCGGTTAATTCACGTCACTTCTTCATGATTGGCATGACATGGGAATGTATTAAAAAACCACGATTACTATCATTACTGAACATTATAAATGGACAGCAATAAGAGCTGAACTCAATCACAAGCACATTTTTATTAAGTTCTATTTAGTTTTTAAAAAAGACGTTTACCTTTTGTATTGCATGCAATACAGGAACAGTTTCAGCCGAAAAGGTCCCGAGAATGATTCATTGCTTTGTAAAAAAACGAGAATTTGTTTGAATGCTAATAATAAAGATGACTGCCTCCTCTTTGCATCTCTAACCTCACCGTACTTAAACTGAGAACACACCTAACTTTTATTAGAAGTTTTGACAACTGACAAAGCAACTATCAGCGAATTAGTTGAGAGTTATTTTCAAACAATAGAATAATTCAATTGGATGGTCAGTGAGGAACAAGATAAAGTTCATTTCCTTTGTAGCGAGTGAAGCGCATCAAATCGAACTGACTACTAAAGCCTCAATGGAATACTAATAAGTCATACTCCACACTACACTAGCTCCTTCTAATCTGGAGTTGTGATACTCTGAATCATCCTTATTAAAACTGTAAGATAGAGTTACGTCAGTTTCAATACTAGCATTTTTTATGACATCTTTTTTGGATTGTCATATTTTTTTACTCACCAAGCAACACTGGAGAGCTGTGAAGATAAGGACAAGGTTTTCAATTAAATCTTTCAACAGGCGGAATTTTGAAATTCTTATTTGGCTTTATTATTCGGGTTGAGAATAACTTGTACTTGATACTTGTGATACTATTCTTATTCGTTTCAGATAAAAGAACTTCATTACGACTGTTAATAGAAGTTTTCTGTTATACAAGCTATCCATTTTTTATAAACTCGTAGAGAAGACTCAAATATTTTATATAAGAAAATGTTTGTAAAATTAACAAACAATGAAAAATATTATTGTATACAACTGTATAAAAACAATTTGTTAGGAAATGAAGTTATACGTATATTATATTCATGTTATACTCCAGAGATAAATGGAAAATTGCGCACAAAAAACATTTGAGTACACCAAATAAACCTACATCATACTTTGATTGCATTATATTAAGAAAAATTAGTACTTACTCGATGACAAATTAGGCACTCAATTAATTATATATTTGATCTGTTTTAAACATTAAAAAAACCCGATTTATTCTCGAATTAGGAGATTTTACTAATTAAATACTACTCAATCAGTAAAGTATCCTGTTCAAAACTTATTTAGAAGACGATTTTAGTTACATTTGTAGTGGGTTATTCCAGTTTATCTGTTTTTATGTTTATTGACTATACATCTTAGTTTTGAAAACGTCCTCAACAAAAGCATAAATGAATAGTACTCACACAATATGGATCATGAAGAGAATGGGTTTGAGAAAAACGCATTTTAAAGTTCCCCCATTAGGAAAATACCGAAAACTTGGTACAATTCTCTGCGTATTTTAAGAACGGGGATTTCAACATGAAAATTCTCCAAAGGGTCTAGAAGATTCGAATTAATTTTTTTAGCCCGATGTTGAGTGCCCCTGGTTCCCGGAAAGGCTCTCAGTTTATCTCCAACTATTACCCAGAAAAGTGGGGAAAGCTTTATTCTACACTACTATAGCGATGTAAAAAAACCTGTTACTGTATCTTCATTTTCGTGGGTATCTCATCTTCGAACCTGTGAATCGCTTTTGCTATCAAGTTACTTTAAGTAGCAATCGAAGATTTGACCTCAGTTTTTAGTTGCGGCCATTTGTTTGAAGCGTAATTTCATCGATTTCTCACTCTGATACCGCAGTCCGGTTGACTATTTCTGAACTGTATCAGGCCGAAGATGATACGGGAAACTTTTCTTCCCTACCTTTGCTCCTGATTTTCTCGATATGATATTCTCCTTGTTGTAAGAGATAAGGTGTTACAGGGAACATATCAGTCAATCACATCGTTGGACTCATCTTCGCAGGTTTTCTCAAGAACGTACACGATTTCATCTAAAATTGCATTAAGATTGTTAAACTTAAAGGAATAGATTGTTGTTGCTGTTAAGTTTTCTTTCTATACCAAAATCATGTTTTGAGAGATAGGAAATCGTTGAGTAATCGTGGGCATTTTTACGGGCGTTATTTATATTGTTTCTTTCCTTTCATCTATCGAATTGGAAGGAAATAAAGTTGATTACATCGGTCCTTTCTGAAAACTTTAGAAATTCGCAATGAATTGGTCCTTTTCACTAAAGGACACTAGTGTCAATAAATTTAAGGTTTAAGGTTGATTAATTGCTTGTATTGTGGAGAATCTTAACAGCTATAGATATGTTTTGAGACTTTATAAGTAGAGTATCAGTGAGTTACTCTTACTAGTGTAATTTCCTTAAACTTTTTGTTTTAAAGGTATCTTTTAGAAAAACCTTTTTTACGTTGCTTAATTTTCTTTGCTTGCTGTCGTTATTTTTAATTTCGTATTTCAAAATGACATTTAAAATAAGAACCAGAAAGATCAAACGAATTAACGAAAATGTCAAAGCCGTTGTTATTTGATATTCTTCTAAACTGATCCATCTATAATGAAAAATAGTTTAATCTCTCTTGCTATTTTAATCATAACAGTATAGAACGCCTTTTAACGTATACTGATGTTTGAAACTCTTAAGATACTCTTAAGAACATTTAACTTCATTTCAACAAAGTCAATTAGCATTCAATAGGAATCTTTCAAGAATGGTATGATACAGAATATTTGCAGCTTCTGATAAAAGTTAATAAAAACACATAGAGATGAGTAAGGCAGTTTGATAATTTTAAGAAATGATTAAATAAATTTTAAAAAAGTAAAAATACATTAATTTATTACAGGAGTTTGGAAAAGAGAATAAGTCTAAAAAATGGCAAATTAACTTATTATGCTAAAAAAATCCCCAAGCTTCGCTCTGCACCTGAGTGGAAAGAACGAAAAAATAACTTCCCCCTATAAGCAGTTATAGTCCCTTTAATCTGGTGAAATCGGTCTCCATTCACTGTATTTATTTATTTTATTTCAAATTTACGTGTCTTTAAATTTGAATTTAAATTTGGCTTTCTTTTCTTATTCCTTTTGCTGTAAACTGAGTAATAAATGTAATTTGTTTCAGTTTAAACAAAGTTGTTTTTACCTTTTTTACTCAGCGAATGTTGCCCTCCATTGATATTTATTAAACTGCCAGTTTCATAATGCTTTTTAAATTTATTTGTTTTATTCTTTCCATTTCTCACTTTTATGCCGTGAACTATACATAGAAAATTTCAATTTAAGTGTTTTTTACCTGAAAGTTTGAAAAAGGGAATAAGTCCATCAGCTATTTTCAACTGCAAAATTTTTTATTTGAACACACTTATATTTTTTCGATATATTCATTCTTCATTCTAAATTAGGTCCTGAATTTCCAGTAAAAATGAGGATGATTGGAAATTCCATTACTTATACAGTTTTTTTTCTCAATTTTCTCCAAACTTGGTTGTCGAACTTCTAACTTTTTCAAACCGACGATTCAATTGTTTTTATACGTTACTACATAAACACAGTTTAAGGAGCCTTCACGGTAGGGACCCAGTATTATGATTCATTTGCATTGCGTTAAATTTTTAGGACAAACAAACGGAAATACTATTACTTTCAAACTCTAGAATATTCTGCTTTCTAATTACGAAAGATGACACATCAAAAAGTAGCTTAATGGTAAACGACTTTTCTTTTCTGGGGTTGTGTATTTATGCTGTATCGTTCTTCATACACCGGAACAATCACTTTCACATCTAACCCACTTTTCTTCCTAAACATGGTAATATCGTTGGATACATCTAGTGTACACGAATCCAAAGCTTTTTTACAGACCTATTCTTAAGCTTTGCATTACATATGCCGGGGAAATGCCGCCGCTTTTGGAGATAGCGAACATTACCCCAAAACGTGGGAAGGTGTTTGTATTGTTTTTATATGGCTTCGTTGTGACAGACAATATAACAAATGTATAAGCTTGTTTTATTGTTAGAAAGACGAAGTATCAATTTTATTATTAACTCTGTTGTTTGACAGTCCCTAGTTCAAACGTACTTAAAAATAATATTATTTAAAGATTTAACAAATTTTTATTTAATTTAATTTTTTTATTCAAACTTTGTTTCTTATGAGGTTATTTAAATTTAATGTTTTGTCTTTCTCTCTCTACACATTGAAAATTGCTTTTCATATTATAATATAGCGGAAGTGGTTTCAGTGCATTATGAAGCATTATAAATTCGATCACAGAAATTATATGTTATCTATCAAACTGATTTCCCCCTTTACACTTGTTATAATATCAGTCGTCTCAATGAAACTCTTATTTGTGTTTGCTGCCCCAGAACAGAAGATTTTAAGTTAAATGAAAAGATTAAATTCAATCTTCTTTAATAAATATAATAACAATCTTCTACTTCGTCAAACCCGACTGTGTAATTTAAGAGGGCCGAAAGTTTCTCACTCCAGGTCAAATCTAATATACTATAAGGTTACAATAATTCAAAATATTTAAAGCATCTTTTTAATCAATGGTAAACAAGAAAAGAAAATAATTTTAATAACATCATAATACGAGTTCATTTGCAACATATGAAATTTAATTCCACAAATTGTTTGATTTAATGGAAAATCAGACATGCTGCTATTAATACAAAGGGCAAAGGCCTCTCTGATTCAGTGTTACAGTGTCCAAATTCAGGGGAAAACAAGTCGCTTACGAAAGATCTAATTTCATATCAGTGCCTGTTTGATTTCTGAGAATGTGGGTGATGGATTGACAGCTGGAAGTCTGTATAATTCGTGTGATGAATTCCGTTATCGTATTAAAGGGATTTTTTTTTTGCATAAATTGTTGAAAATTTTGGTCTTTGATGTCCGATAAATTTCCGAGTAATTTCAGAACCGGAGAGCGATTTAACACTATCAATTGATAGTGTCGGTGTTCTTAGTATGTATGAAAGATACCGCCAAGTATTTTTAATAATTTTCTTTCTCTTTAAAGAAGTTGAAGCTAAGCTTATTTGGCATATGTTTGTAATTTTTTTGGTGGGAGTAGGACATCTTTAAATAGTATTGATTTTTAGAACTTTAGATTTTTCAATTTACAATTTCAGCACAAGGAACTGATATTTTTTTTAGATTTTAAATAAATTGTAAAATTTTGGATTTAATAGCGCCATTTCAATAATCACATAATAATACATACTAGTTACAGTTTTCAATAAAATCAATAATATTTAGGGATAAGTAAGGCAGTATTAATGAATTCTAAAAGTGATTAAAATTATTAAATCAATTAAGAAAAGGAGAGAATGTATTATATTAATGAAATTATTTCAAAAACTTCATTCTTTTTAATATGAACAAAATTTATTACACTATCAATATTATACACATACATGCTACAATTACTGATTTTTACATTAAAGTGAAATCATTTTAATTCTCAAAGGAATTAAACATATAAATTACGTCCTTTCATTATAAATAATAACTTAAAAATCTTAGAAGGTTGTTAAATTGTAATATTTTTTAAAACTATATTGTATTAATTCTATGTTTCCTTATGTTGTTTATAATAAAGTTCCCCGTTGACTTTAATACAAAACTATACCATACGTTGGAACAAAATAATTTTCTTAAAATGTCATAATGCAATCCAATTTTTATTATATATTATTTATATTAATTTCATTAAAATAGTGCGATATCCCCTTTTCTAAATTGTTTTAATCATTTAAAAAACATAAAATATATTGCAATTGGATATTTCTTTAACAATTTCCCTTTGGTATTTGTTGGATAGGATAATGGGGTTACTTCGCTTTAAAAACAATACATCCAAATAATTATATTAAACAATTATATTTTAAATATATAGGAAGCCATGTTTTAATTGGTGAAAACGTTAGAGTATTACAATACAAATAAATAAATTTTTAATTACAAAAGCGAAATTAAATATCTACCAGCTATTGCGAAAATGCATAGTAATTTATGGAATACTCAAGCACATCTTTACTATACATACATTTTAGAAACAGGTCCACTAAGAATTTAGAAAATTTGAAACGCCTCCTAAACCTTTCTGTCTTTGAATGCTCTTGGGACGTTTTATTACTAACGTAAGAGACGTGAATCTTCCTTTATCTTCTAATCTCCAGTGTTATGGAATCCTCTTCAATACTTATGCAAATTAGAATTTTTCAAGTGTCAGTGTTGACCGGAGCTTTCAAAAATGCCATCTCTTATGCTCTTCGAAAAAACAGTCGTCTGTTAGGCTTAGATCGAACCAATCGAACTAATTTGTCACCACCTGTTTTTTTTTCTTTTGGAAACTATTCAGTCGCCATTTTTCATCTTAGATTCCTGGACTCGAATGATCTCTTTCAATAAATTAACACGTTCTGTCTCCCGTTTTACGTTTTTGCTTCGTTTCCGCAGGAACATTCTTTTTTAAAGGTGTCGCTCGAAGATTTGTTTTGCTTGGGCGTTGCTTTCACTCGGAGCGATCGACACGAGTGATAGGTCAATCAGGTTTTTTGTGTTTAGTCCAGTGAGCTGATTTACGATTTGGGCTCGAGCGAAGGCAAAAAAGAACAACCGATGTTTTCCACTCTATTGAATGCCCATCTATTTGGTTACAAATCTTTTGAACTTTAAAAATTTAGGGTCGATGTGCGGAAAATATATGCGCTTCATGAAAAACAATGAACACATTAATTTTTTTTTCAAAAAACCAACTGATCCAAAGAAATTTAGTTTCTTAAAAGTATTTACGGAATTACTATTAATTTATTTAGAGTTTACATTTCACCCTTTGTTTCTAACATTGATTTCACCTACCTCGACCCTTTCAAATTTAGACTGCCCGAGATTTCCATTAAATCCTATAAAAAAATTGGGGTGGTCAGAACAGAAGGAATTAATAAATAAAATGCAGCATCGTAAATGGGATCTCATTTACCCATTATACTATAATGATGTAAAACCAAACGTTTGCTTGCATATTAACATGCTAAAATGCTGCTATAAAAATGTGATGGATAGACTCTATAAATAAATAAAACCTAAAAAAGTTGTAATAAAAAAATTCTTTTTTTTTTTTCTCAATGCTTTTATTCGGTTAGAATTTGTTAAACCATTTTGACGTGCATATACATAGGAACATTTTCTTTTGCTCAAAATAAAGGTTTAGAATCAAAAGTTATTTTTTAAAAAAGTTTTTAATGTACGTTTAACCCGTAATTTTCTACATAAAAAGATGCCTTACTCAAGAAGAAAAGATAGAAAACATAATTGACCCAAAAAAAATAGTTTTTGACTGAAGATTTAATTTGAAAGATTCCCTACCAACATTCATGCTATATATAAATTAATGTATCGTTATCAAATTTGTTTTAAAAAATTATTCACCATCATATATTTATTTATCAACTGAAAAATAAATTATTGAGAAATAAAAAACCCCCACTTTTTTAATGTAACAATCGCCTTAAATTTTCGAGAAATCCATGTAAAAAATGCGCTTTTTCGCCTTTTATAACATTTTTAGCTCTCTTTTACTTTATTCAATTTTTACCATTATACGTATATACTTCTAAATAATTAAATCCCTTTGCAACTTTAATTAATTTGATAACTAAAGTAACTGTAATTTAAGAACTAGTTACTAAGTAGTTTAATTTAAGTGTGTTATTTAAATGACCAGTGGTTTATAACCAATGGTTATTTACAACTCAACTTTTTTTACAAGGCAACTATTGTGAATTTTTACCTCGTTTATTTTAACTCGCACTCCTTTCGACATTTTTTAATATATCAATAGTCATTTATACAGGTGAAATTCATTGTGCAGTTCCTCGCTTTAAAATGAGACACAGATGAGAGTGGCACCCATGAACTCCAAACTAAGAGGCTGCATCTCCTGAATCTCCTTTGAGCTCAGCCTGGTGAGTCTTTGTTAAAGAGGTTGGTTGTTAAGCTTTTTTGCCCTGATTTAATTTTAAGTCCACGAATGCTTTCCGAGAAAATTATGAGGAAGGAAAGCCATGTTGTTCTCTAGAAATGACGAAAACGATGCAAGAACCGTGAATTTAACTATACAATATATCACGCTTCTTTTTGTAACTTGGCGCTGTGAGGTTAAAATTAATAAGTAGCTGAACACGTTTTAGCTATTCCTGTTTTGTTCGAATTCGTTTTAAACTTCCCTTGGTCTTATGCAACATCGTAAAGTTTTCTATTTTGTTTATAAAAGTACCATTTATTTCTAGTGCTAGAGGGGAAACTGTAGTCTTATATAAGAAACTGATAATCATTGCTATAGACTTGGTATGATTTATATTCTAGTATTTCATAACCGAAAGGGTTGAAGGTGTTGGGAAAAAAGGTAGGCATTCCCAAGACAAAATTAAAGTTGAATAAATTTGTTTTCTGGTTTTTATAGATATTTTTTATGAAAGTAGGAAATTTAAGTTATTCTATGCATATGCACGGTGTTTCAAAAATCCGTTTTACGGCTTTTAATTGGAACCAACTTCTCTTAGGTTCATGGGGGTAAGGTGTACCCCTAGGTAAGACTGTGGAGAATCCAATGTGATGACTTACAGCGTCCCTAACGGAGAAATAAAAAAGTTAAAATATGAATTAAAAAACTAAAGGAGATAAAATAAAAACTTCAGTGCAAACATTGTTGGCAATATCATGACAAACCCACAGAAAAAGGTTTCATGAAAATATCTAAAACATATTCGAGGAGATATTAGCATGTGAAAATAGCGCTTTTTCAGGTCTAAAAAAGTTCCGCAAATTTGCAAGTTTCTTTGATTTTTTTATTAAAATTTGTCTTGTTAAACTTAAAACTACATGTTAGCACTGAAAAAGTTGCAAATTTGCAAACTTTTTCTTTTTTGGGGCCTGAAAAAGTGCTATTTTTACCTACTAATATCTCCCCGAATATTTTAAGATATTTTCATGAATCATTTTTCGGTGCGCTGAACATGATATTTCCAACAATGTTTGTACTGAAGTTTCTGTTCTATCTCCTTTAGTTTTTTAATTAATTTTTTAACTTTCTTATTTCGTCGCTAAGTGTGCTGTAAGTCATCTAATTGGATTCTTCATGGTCCTAGGTACCTAGGCGTAAACCTTACTTCTACGACCCTAGGAGACGTTGGTTCCAAATGAAAGCCGTTAAACGAACTTTTGAAACACCCTGCATGTATTTTGTTAAAATGAAAGAATATCAATTCATACACTTTGAAAAGAATGAATACATAAAAACTTGACTTAACTGTTTCGTATATGTGAGTTAGAAGATCACTTTACTAACTAAAAAAACGCATAATATTTTTTAACATGTAGCTAATTAATATAAATTATTTGTGAATATGATTGCTAGAAAACCAAGAAATATTATTTTTTTAACAAGTTATTTAAATTAAACAAAATTATCTTAATGTGAAATATTATTTTTTTAACAAGTTATTTAAATTAAACAAAATTATCTTATAATTTATGATAATAAAAAACCTTGTCGGGTGACCAAATTTATTATTATAGATTCTGCTTGAAATTTCAATTATACTTCATAATAAAAATTTTAAACCCTGTCGTTTCAGAAAAAAAACAACAAATAAAGTATTTAAAGTCTTAATGAATTTTAATTCAAATATCTTTTTATGTTCAAACTTTTTCAGAAGCAATGCGTTATGATAAGCTGATTCAGGATCTCATATATTAACTAAATATGTCTGAAAGGAAAAACAATAGTTTCCTTGGAAAAAAAAGCTAGAAAGGATTCGACAGTAATAAGAAAAAGAAGGTTGCCTGAAACTATTTATGTAATGTGTACGTTTGAGCTAGAAGGTTTGTAACTGTACCCCTCCTCCCTAACATTAAAAATATTTCTTCTACATTTGACCCGAGGGCTGGACTTGTGGTGTGTAATCCGCGGTAGCGAAGAGATGGTCATTAAATTCTGTTAGTAGCAATTGCTACGTTATTACGGGACAGAGTAGGACGCAACTGAGGAAATGTGTTTTGGATCTACATCTAGTAAATGAGTCTACTGCTGAGTGGATAGAAGAAAGATAATATGTTTGGAAATTGATATTTTCGGTAGAGGATGGAAGCATTAAAAGCGGAAAATATATATGAGTTTTTTAATTGCTTTTTTCTGCATTTTCATTTTGAGAGAGATAACTGCTAGAGGTTCGGTTTAAATGGGAAATTCTTCATTTGGCGACGTAGTTTAATTGTTTTTTTTTTGCGACTGTAGGTTGAATAGTACCGAAGTTCTTTTAGTAAGAAATCATAAATTCAAAACCAGGCATTAAACTTCAAAACCGTATGATCGTTCAATATTCCCTTCAGTCTCAAAAGATAGTTCTCTCTTAAAATTAAAAAAAAAAAATAACAGGATGTAGTTACCCAAACAAAATATATTGCCAATATTTTAGGTGAATGATTTGTTAAACTAAAATTTGTTGATGTTAACAGCCTTAAAATACATGTATCTCAATAATCTCAATAAAGATCTGAGTAAATCAATCTTGAGGCGAATCTTTAAGTAATTAATTCAAAATTAATAATTACTCGGTTTTTGTAGAAGAAATACATTTGATGTATCCCTTTAAAAATATATTTAAAAGAAGGCGTGATTCAAACAGTTTGGGAATCGATGCCTATAATAGTTCTTTCGATAATCCAATTACAATATGCCATTTTTGTTTAAAATCTGAAGAATTTATTGTTTACTTTAAAAAAAAACCATTGAAATTACCGGAAGTTTTTATCTTAGATAAGTCTTTGTAACTTGTGGATTATACTGTTTCCAGATTACCATGAAACACTGGCAAGTAGCGGGCCATTCCCAAATTACGACACACAATTTGAAGGATCCCTCACGCCTCCCTCCCTCAACGTAACAGGTTTTTATATTTCAGTGACCCCCTGTCCATTTGTGATGTCAGATTTTTGAAACTAAAAATTAAACCCAAATTTAATGCATTCTAAATCTTACTTTCATGTTCGTTGAGTCGTTGATGATAAAATAACTGTTTATTATTGTTAAATCAAAAATAGCAATGGAAAATGCCTCATTTAGCATTGCAACAGCGGTGTTTTAATTTTGAGTGAAATGAAGAAGGTCAATTTAAAAATATGATTATTTTGTTAAATCCATGCATATAAAGTGTCTTTTTATCACGATTTGCATTTTGCATACCGAAACTCCTCCTAGCAACCCAACAGGCTTTCTGTTTACGCCGTTTCTGCTTCCGCGTAGTGACGTCATAGGGTCAAGAAACGTTGCTGCCGAGTATAGCATTAGTGTATTGGAGCTTTTTAAGTTTGATTAATCACCAGTAAGTTTATATTAATAAATAACAGAGGTATCGCTGTTTGATACCTTGAAAATGAAGTACCTTCCAAATGTTCGGATCCAGAAAGTCGCCTCATTTGCGACATTGTATTACCGGAAAAAGTATAGTGCGACCGCCACGAGAAAAACTTTTGACGTCGTTCAATATTGTGGTGATTGTTATGGAAAACGGATTATTCCCCTCAATTTTGGGGGTGATGGTAATTCATAAACGCTGAAAAAAGGTTTTGGGCCAAATCTGTGTGCATCATTTAGATATGAACTTCTTTTCAAAGTTTTTCTCGTGGCGGTCGGACTATACAAAAATTTCGTATTTCAATAAACCCTTTTGCGGTTTAGTCTATTTGTCCTCAATAATGAGGAGCTTAGCTCTTAAAATAGCATCATTAATGGGAAATTGAGATGATTCTTTATTAAACTTAAGTTATTTATCCACGTTCGATTCTGACAAAAATCTGATATGATTAGTTTTGATTCTGAGTAGAGAAATGGTAACGTTCTAAACTTTTAAATGCAACGCACACTCGATGTCTTACTCTAAAAAAAATCCACAGCAAATCATTGAGAACGAATAAAGAGGTCAAATATAAAACAAATACCTACTAAACATTAAATACAAGATTCAGTATAACAAAATATACAAGGGTGTCTACACTTGACGTGGTATGACAGCTTATACAAGGAGATTCAAAACTATGGTCACAAATGCTAGGCGGTGTAGACTACACAAATAGAATTCAGAATCCCCCTGCATGGTAAGGTGGTCCCGGAAGCAATCCTGAACCGCGGACAAAAGTTCCCAGAATGTAAATGGATTACTGTGAACAAATGATTGGGGGGTAGAAATAAAATTCCAGTGCCATGAATCATCATGTTTTAACTTATTTATAAAAACTTTTTTTTATTTATAAAACTTTTTTCTCCCCAAGTTTTTATAAGTACATTAAAACATGATAATTGGCACTAGAATTTTATTTCTACCCTCAACTCTCTCTCTCAACCGTTTTGCTCACGATAACCCATTTTTCTTTGTCTCTGGCAAATTTTTTCCTCTCTCTAGTGCCTCAGGATTGTTTCGGATACCCCCTTTCAAGGGTGATTTTGAACTACTTAAGGTGGTCTACACCCCCTAGAATTTTTGTGTATTAATTTTGAATCAAACTCTATCTCATTCTCCCTCTTACCTTCCCACCCATCTCTCATTCAATCAATCTCATTCAGGCTACTATTCTTCCCTTATTTTGTTTGCTATATTATCTCTCATTCTCTCTTTTACTATTTTTTCCTTATTTACCTCACAAAATATCTCCTTCATTCCTTTTCTAATATAATCTATCTCTTATTTTTCTCTTTTACACATCATGCACCTTCCTTATCCTTACATAACTACTCTCTCTCTCTCTCCTATCCTATCCTATTCTATGTCTCATTTTCCCATATATTTCCCTCTAATTTTCTTCTCTTCTTTATCCTTATAACTACTATCTCTCCTATCCTATTCTATGTCTCATTTTATCATATATTTCTCTCTAATTTTCTTCTCTTCCTTATCCTTACATAACTACTGACTTTCCTATCCTATTCTATATATAATCATTCTCTCATAAATTTTCCCTCTAATTTTGCTATCTTCCTTATCCTTACATAACTACTCTCTCTCTCTCTCCTATCCTATTCTATGTCTCAATTCTCATATATTTTTCTCCTTCTTTTCCATAATCTCTGCCTTATTCTTCTTTCCCTCCATTCTTGTATTATTTTCTATCCCCTACCTTAAGCATCCCTTACTTATTTTTTCTTTCATTACAAACTAAGGTGCAGGAAGGTAGCAATGATTGTATGGCAAAAGCGAGCAAGCGAAGAAATTAGGGGACATCCATAAATTACGTGAGGTCAAAAAGGGGGGAGGGGTTTGGAAAAATCTCACCAAATCTTACCAAGAGGGGAGGGGGGTCGATTAAAATCTCACGTCAACTTTTTAAGTTAGAAATTATACGATTTTCTATGTTTTTTAAGTATGAGAAAGGAAAATCATTTTTAAAAAGCTGTAGGTAAATCTCACGTGGGGGGGGGAGGAGGGGGTCCAGCAAAATCTCACTAAACCTCACCAAGGGGGGAGGGGGGGTCCAGATTTTGGAAAAAACACCTCACGTAATTTATGGATGTTCCCTTATCAAAAGAAAACAAGAGTAATCATGACATGAAACCAACCACAAAACCTCTCTCCTTTTGTATCCCTCATTCTCTTCCCTTCCTTATTCTATCATACTCTCTCTCCCTTCCTCCTACCTTATTCTGTCTCATTCTCTTATGTATTTAGTACTTTCTCTCCCCTAAACTGAATAGGCCTCCCCGTAAAAATAAAACTTCTGAAACTCCGAGCCCGCCCGAATGCGGCGGCTCGAAAACAAGGCGCCTCCTAATTGAGCGATTGTTCTGAGCCGGCCGAAACGAAGGCGAAAGTCGCGCGGCTTACTACCTGTCCTTTCCCCCATTCATAAAAGCCGCGCTCGCCAGATGGCGCCTACAAACTCGCCAAGCGTGCAATAATGCATTTGCATTCCGGCTCTCGCGGCGTCCCTCGTGTTTTCGCCGTCTATTGTTGTGCGCGGTCCATCTCCCGACGGACACCCGCGAAATGGACCACCGGACTTTCGATTCCTGCGACGCGCGCGAACTCGTGTTGTGACGCACCCGCGATGTGTTAAAAAAAAAAGAGAGTGTATACAATGTGTGCGACACGTGCGTTTCTGTGAGAGCTTTGTTTTGACTGTCAAACCCAACCGGACTGCGAGATGATCCATGTGTTGTCCAAGATTCTGGGACGCAAGAGGTGAGTGGTTCTACTCCTCTCCCCTTCTCCTCTTGACCTGTTGATTGACCACCTGGGAGCACCCGGGGCTGGTTTCGGGACGTGGGGCGCCGGTATGGTGTGTGTGGGCTTTAGTTTTGGACTTGAATCATTCTGTACCGTCGTTACTAACCTTGGCGATTGTATGTAAACAAATACTGAAGAACTAGTTTGAATCTTGTAAGACAAGAGAAAGGGATAATTTTTCCCACGTTTCAGAAAGATATCACTTTTTTTTTTCAAAAGATTATTTGGTACAAATTGTTTTACCCGGCTAGGACTTTGAAATTTGTCGAATGAACACTTTTTTTCGTGCATAACTATGTATTTGAAGAAAATTATTACTTCACTGCTAAAATTTTCTGATCTGTAAAGGCTAACACAATATAGTTTATTAACATCTTTCCTTCTCATAACCAGATCTTGGTATAACCGAGAGCCAAGGACTGGCGAATCGGGGGTCTATCCCCTCAAGTGTTAATCAATTTTTATGAAATAGATTATATAGATCGATTATATATATTTTTAAGAAATCCTACCCTTAATTTGAACTGCATTTTATAGTTTTCTTGAAAAAGATATTGTAAATGAATTTATACTATTAAAATTAAAGAAAAACATTTTGTTAAGTCATGGAAATACACACTCAGGATCTTAGGATCTTAGCCTATCCCTCCCTTTAGTCGATTATCCTGGATTTTTCTTACTTGTTACACAAATATGCAGAGCTTTAAAATCGAGGATATTCGTATTGGGATGTCTAAACTGGAAAGATTAGGTTTGTAAAAACTGTTTGCATTCTTCTCAAAATAATTATCAGTTTGAAAAAGGTAATAAGTCCAAAAACTAGTTTTGAGAAAATCGGGGAAATAAAGCTGTGTACTTAGTATTGGAATTTTCATTTTATAAACACCAAATTTTTACTGGAAATTCCGTACCCTATTAAGAGTACAGAACAATCATAAAAAATATGAGTATATTCACACACAAAAGTATTAAAAAAAGTTGGACCTATTCCCTTTTTCTAACTTATAAAATTTTAGCTCTGAAAAGAAATTTAAAAACACCTTACATTGACAATTAAATTATATTTATGCTTAGTTCACGAAACAAAAGTGAGAAATAGAAAGTTTTATGACAAATAAAATTCAAAAGTATTATGAAACTGAGTGATTAAGACAATTTAATGAATATCAATGGATTCAAACATTCACTGGATATAGTTCACAGCACAAAAATAAGAAAAAAAAAATACTCTTAAATTACAAGTTAGTAAATAAAAAAAAAATCAAATGAATGGATATCGATTTCTCCAAATTCAAGGGGTTATATCTGCCTAAAGGGGTTGTTACTTTTTCCCTCTTTCCACTGATGTGTAAATCAAATCTTAAAGTGTTTTTTGAGCACAAAAAGTAAATTTACCATTTTTGGGACTTATTCCCTTTTTCAAACTGACGATTCAATTTATAGTCATTTGGTTACTCTGTTTTCGCAAACTTGCGTGAATGAAATAATTCCAATTCTAAAATAAAACATTTTTTCGTATTAAATCACTCTCCATCTTTTCTTTGAAAAACTATCATTGCTATGGTTTTTCGTAATAAAAAATTATCATTTGAAAAAAAAATTGTTTTAACAACTTTCTATTTAAATTAGTGTATCGTGTTTTTTGTTTTATTAAAGATAGTTTTTATGGCCATATTCCCTCTGTCAATTTAATATTTTCTTTACTTTTTCCCTATTTCTAGTTTCTCCATAATAGAAAAACTTCTACTACTGATTTTAAATTGATACTCACTAAAGTCTAATATTATTCCGAGTATTTTTTCCATTGATATGCTTCCTTCAAAAGTTAAATAAAAATAATTAGAATGATCTTGCTTTTAGTTCTAAGTTATTAATTAGGTTTTATATTTTACCCCTCATCATTTTTGAAATATTGGTTAAATGAAAGGAAATGTTTTCATGTCATGATTTCGTACCTAACCTAACCTGAGTATTATGTATCAAGGTCTCCTACAGATGATTAGGGGAGACTGTTGTTCCTTCGGACAAAAATCAGGTTTTAATTTAGACAGATTAGACAGATAAAATCACATTTCGACCATTTCAAGTGCCCAACCAATACTCACAACCTTAGTAAATAGGGTAATATTTTTGAGTAGCTTAAATTTTAAAAATTGGATTTTTAATCAATTTTTATAACTTGATAAAATGTGTGTCCATAGGTACAACAACCTGCTCTCCCTACGGACAAACAGTTGTACCTGTCGACACCATAAAAAGTGAAGTTTAAGTTTAAAAAATTAAAAATGAACACTTTTTTATTGATGCATTTCCTCTAAATGAAGAATTCCTCGCATGTAATGAATTTTGAAATCGATATTTAAGGTTAATAGTTTCATCGGTCATGCTGATTAATCTGATCATTTTACTGATACGAATTAATATCCTGCAAAACTCAAATAAAACTGTAAAAAGAATTCGATCATCACTTAGTTTTGCCAACACATTTTCACTTTTCACACATTTTCTTCGGTAGAAATTTTAATTTTTTCGTTATCATCATACCGGAATGTGATAGTAGTGATACAGATTTTATACTATATTTTACATTACATGCAAAGTAGAATAAAAAAGTAGTTAAGGTCACAAAATGTTTGATTTATCATCTAAAAATTACTAGAAAAAAATCTTTGAGCATTTGAAAGCAGTAAATTTATTATATTTATTTAAATTTTTAATTCAAAGAACAGTGATTTTACGTTAACAACTATTAGATAGTAGCATCTGTTTACATGTTTACATACAAAATCGACCTCCAATTAAATTTTCCTCTTTTTTTTCTTCGAATTTTTAAATTCAGTGTCCGAAGGTACAACTGTCCTTAGGACTTAGGTACAACATTCTCTCCAATCTGTAATAAAATATTACAATTTATTATAACAATGTCCTCAAGTATTTTTATACAGTAATTAAAATTTGTCTTACGGTGTTTATTTAAAATATCACGTGTTGTGTTTCTAATTTGAGTACCATAAATTTTCAGCGGATTTAAAAATCTATAAATTTATGCTGGGTTGTCTTTAAAATTTATTTAAAAAAATTCCTATTAGCTAATTGTCATAGCTTTAGCTTTTTGTGAGAGCTTTAGTGTTTTATTATTTTTTATTTAAGTTTCCTTTCTTTCATAATTACTTTCATAATTCTATCTAAAGAAATACGTTCAACGTGTTTAAAAAATTATTTTAAAAGAAATGTTTATTTATAATTAATAGAAATTGGAAGAATTTTATTTGATACTGAACTTCTCAGGTTATAAATTACAATTCAAAGAGATATACGTATAAACGAGTAACTAATAAAATTGTCCAGATTCAATATAAGTTTGATTTTAAACTTTAATTTATCCAATACGTATAATATCTATATAAGTATTGATTTTATCTTTAAAAGAAAATCTTTATAATTTTTCTACTATAATATTAAGAAGTAATAAAGCAACTAAAGGGAAAAACTTCTGGTATAATTAATTTTTTTATGATATTTAACTATATGCGATTATATCTTTTTAGAAAATTAAAAAAAAATTTTAAAACGCTTATTTTGTAAAAGAAGGTAAAAATATTTAAATCATTTCAAGTGCCCAAACATTTAGCTTCAAGATTTTCTTTACGCGTTAATTTAAAAAGATATTCAGTCATATTTTCGATCAGTTAATTTGTAGTTGATATAAAATAGTGAATTGATATCAAGTTATATAGTATTTTTTAAATATCAGTACTCTTACTTATAAGAAATGATCAAATTCTTTCTATCTAAAAATCAATTTATGATTACTTTAAGTTGTTTTAATGCGAAATAGCAGGAGGTAGATAATCGTTCTCATTGTAAAAAACAAGCTAAGTGCCTTTAACTTTCACATAGTCCCTCTAAAAATTATTTCTACGTTTTTCTTGCATTCACCCTCAAGTTTGAATACCTTAAGTAGAATTTATCTTTAAATTTCTCTTTTAAAATGTATAGTAGCATATGAAATACTATTAAAAGTTTTAAACATAAGTGTAGAGCAAACAAACGTGATGTTAGTTTGGGCTTTCTAAATTTTAGTTACCATGACATGGGCTGTTTCTGATTTTAAGTGACTTTATCCCGGTTTCATGTTGGTAGCATGATATTAAAACGTTTTGGGAAAGCTGACTAAATCATGCAAATGTATAACAACAGCTGCACTTTGGTTCAGAAAGGGACAATGCCCTTTTCAAGTTTCATAAATATAGCCTGATTAAATTACCAAAATGGAATACTTATTTACATGCAAGTATTACTTTATATTTTCGTATTGCGAGGTGCAAAACTTACTGGAAAAATAAGTTATATAGCAGAAGCATTCACTGCCTTTTTCAGTGTGCTTTTTCGACTGCGATTTTCTAAGGCTGGCAGTTGGTATCTTTCAACTGACCTCTCCTTAATAAACCTTTAATATTTATATTAACTATAAACTACAAAACACATTATATATCCTCTCCTCTAAACAACTGAAACAAAAGATAGGAGGTTCAAGATGAAATGGACAGTGATAGATAACGAGGGCTTCCGATACAAAGGGGAACCTCATCATAATAGTCCGAAAAATTTCATTCGAATCTAGAATCTTTAGAGATTTAATTAGTACTTTTTATGTTAAGATTGCCCCTTTATTTCTGTCTCAAAATACGCTGATAATGCTACTTCCTAAAGCTATAGACTACTGGGGAAACTTTTCAAAATTATTTACTCAATACTACCTTTCGGCCTTCGTATCTCGACGGCTTCATATTATAACTTCAAACTTGAAGTTCTTAAATATATTGTACCTAAAATGTCTTTATAACCACCCCAAATCGAAAACACACTTATAAAAGAGAACACACCAACTCGGACCTATGTATGAGAAACCCCGGTCTACAACTTTTCTTTAATGAAAGTCCTTTGGGAATTCCCGCTGGGGGCATGACTTAACCTCAATAAGTCCTACAAAAACCCCACTTATAAGCACTTGGTTTGATTAGGGCCTAGAATACCATTTTCTAAACGCATTCAAAACCTTAAGTGACGGGATTTACATGGAATGAGCACGCCCTTGTTAAGTACCACACTTCAATTCCCAACAGGACATAGGGGAGCTTCAGAAAGTTTCGTTGAATGCGACGTTACCTAAATACACGAGTAACCTAGTGACCTTTGGATACCTGTGGCCCCTCAACGCTGTAGGCCCCTTAATCATAGCCCTAGATGCTGGGCCTGATGTTGAAAAAAAGCATCTTCAGGTGTGCGGTTTGCTGTCATCTGTGAAATCAAGTGCACCCTGGCAAAAAGTTAATGATTTTGAGGAGGTTGGTGGTTTAGGGAGTACAAAAAGGGACCACTGCGGCGATTTTTTATGGCTTTTACTCTACTTTTCACCTTCTCGTGTGTCCGCTAGAATGTTAATCTGTTTAATATGGGGCAGGGAAGTCTGTGAGCGGAGTCACGAAATTTGGAGAGGGCTTATTCCTACAATGGATGGTTGAATGATTAATTGGGGATTTTTGTAGTTGATGGTTTTGATAAGTGGACTAGAATGCTGCTGCTGAAGAACCTCGACGTCAAACGTTTGGTTATTAATCGACCATGATAGAATAATATCCCATGGGACGGCCAACTATATGATGTTAGTCTAATTTGGCGTTAACTTTTCGGGTCACAGAGCACTTTTCAGTATTTAAATTTAGATTAGCATTTTCAAGAAAAATATTTATGGAAGCAAATGTTGTCGCGGTTGTTAACCTTGAGAACGTTAAACAGAACAACACAGTTTGAGAATATATCGCTTAGTAGAAAATACTACCTACCGAGATCAGACATATAAGGGTGGGAATACGTGTTCGATTTGAATTTTTGCATGCCCCAGGCTTGTCGGGGAATACCAACGTCAGCCTCCCCAATTTGAACATATTGTTTCGAATTTATCAAAATTTTTCTTTTGTTAACATATTTAAAAATTTAAGATTTTCACTGTATCTCGGTCATAGTCCCCGACTGCAACAGATTTTGATTTTAATAAGGGATTTTAACTTTTAAGAATAATTTTAATATGGATTTTGCAAAAATTGTTCTAGTAAAATTTTGAATGCTTTTTGCATTCAAAATTGACTGTAAGTTATATTGTGACTGTAAGTTATATTTTTATTTAATGCTTCCTCACGTTTAGAAAAGCTATAAAACTTTAAAGAGATGATTCTTCAAATTCCTAACACCATCAGAAAGTTTTAGGCTATTCCAAACAAATAGATTTAAGATTTTTATGCTCTTTTCTCTATCCTATAAACTTTGCTGGATTGTTTTAATTTTTTGCTTTATACAAAACCAAAATCTCATTTTAAAATGATAGCTTGATTTTATTTACTAAAATTATTTACAGTTAAAAATCGCATTGCAATTTTATCAATTACTGTGAAAATAAGTTTGGTTGTTCATAAATCAATGGATTAAATCTTATTTCAGCATTTATTGAAAAACGTCCAGCACCTTTTGACGATAAAAAACCTACTGAAAAGTTATTGTTTATAAATTTCCTTCTTCAACCAATCTCTAATTTCTTTCAAACCCTTTTTATTAAATCAAAAATGTGAATTGTTTCAGTTTCTTCGAAATGTAATTTAAAAAACCTGCTTTAAATCGTTTTCATTAAACATCATAAAGTGGGTATTTTATAAAATTTCAATCAAATGAAAATGATATGAAGCATTTACAATCGGTCTCTATTGATCTTTCCGAATTCTAACCGGTTTCCTGAATGTTATGGAACTACATAATATAATTCAAAACTTTTATCTTGATTATCATTTATACTTCTCTTTCATCCCAATACCTTTTTCTTAATAAAGGTCACACCTATGATTTTCATTGAATCGAAAATACCTGTTTTCGTAAAGATGCGCGACAAAACTACTTTTATCCCTTTTTAATATATTTTTCTACGAGGATTAATGTAGTTAAACACTCTGATTCGTTGCTCTTTTTAGTGAATTTAACACTAAGCGAGTCCTTTGCTCCAAATTACTGCTCAGCACACATCTAGCAATTACTCATAGAGAATAAATTAATTTTGTAGCTCTTGGTCTAATTTCCGGAGAGTACATCGGATGTAATTTCCATCATTGGAGAGATCTTTTGTTATTTACCATCCCGAAAATGTATGGTGTAATCTTTATTAGAACTTATGGTTGTAAAGAGGAAAAGCTTTTTTTAATTTTTAATTTCTATAATTTACTTTAAGTGTTATAGTTTTTCCATTATAATTTACAAAATTATTAATAGATTTAAATAATAAAAAAAAGTAGACTCCCTCTCAACCGGGAAGTTTCATTTTTTTTTTCGTCTTTAATTATTTTACTGCACAATTATATTATTTTTGGGTATTTCTATAAACAAAGAAAATTTAAATGAGGATTACCTTTTTATGTGGAGAAACTAACGATAAAAAGTACATTTTATAATCTGCAATCATACAAAAACTTATTAAATTTATTCAAGCACGCTTGTTGAATTTAACCTTCAAGATTAGTGTTATCACTATCAAAAATGTCATTCAGTTCATTAGGTTTAACTGTCTTAAAGGGAAAACACCCTAAGATTGTTCAAACCCAAGTTTTTAAGATCTCTTTTAGATTTAGCTGTATCCCGACTAATGTGGTATAAAATTTTTATACACCTCTCGAAATACTTCCTTCTTTTTTTCATTACTATGTCCGGATCATATCTCATAGAACCGATTGTTAAAATATTTCTCTTCGCCATAAGGCTTTAAGTTTAGTACCAGCTAAATTCCTGAAACTCCGAAAAATATATCTCCTGAGCTTGCCTTTAAAAAATGGTCGTGGCTAGTTCACAGGAGCAGTGGTATTGTGAAGTAACTTATAACCATGTAATTCACTTCTTAAATTAATAATCTTTATCTTATTATTTTAACTGATAATCTTGTTTTCATTCAAGAGTGTTAATTTTTCAACATTAAATAGTTTAAGATGTGAATTACATGGTTATATGTTACGTCACCATACCACCGCTCATGTGAACTAGCCTCGACCTTAAAAAGTACTATACATTTTTCATTGAAAAAGAAAAGATGCTGTAAAAGTTTCCCAACATCTGCTTCACTTCCACCATCCGACTCCCCGATTCCGATCCACCCAGCCAGAGTAACGCACAGGGAAATTCAATGACTTTACTGAGAAAGTCCGCCGCACTGGTTTTTATGGAGGCAATCCATTAACTCTTTTGATGTATCATTCCAAATTGAAGGGGTTCGCCATAATGTGGAATGCATCTTGCCGAGTGTGGGAATATATACATATCTGCCGCTGGAACTGCGGTTGAACGAAACCAAAATGAGTTTTGGAAACTAACGCCACTTTGCTCTAGCATCTGATGGCCGCGGAGCCATCATTTGCTGTGCCAGAGCTAAGACCTTGCTAATCGAATATCGCTCAAGCCGTGGAGGCATGATTCGGATCCCTGTAATCGAGCCATATTCGCGTCAACTTGTAAAATTTAAATAATAGAAAAAAGCGGAATTACCTAGTGGGGCAATTTTCTTCGACTTGAGTTTGTTTTTCTTCTAAACGTGTTGTTTGCTTTTTCTAACCTTTAGCGTGTTTTTCCCAGTTTTGTTAATCTTTTCGCAACATATAAACTGTCTATAGGTTAAGTTTAGCAAAAGGTTGCCTCTTAGGAAAATTTGGAAATATTTTGTTTCTAAATTCTATGCTTGTGATTGTAAGGGGTTACTATTATGCAGGGTGTTTCAAAAATGTTGCATCAAATTTCTAGGGGGCGTAGACGTTTCAGAATCACATATAGGAAAGTTTAGTCTTGAACATAATTTCGGGACACTGCGCTAGAATGTTTTCAAAAAATTTCAGGAGCAATGAAAGATATTATGTTATTGTGAGCAGACGGCTGTAGGGGGGATAGAAATGAAACTTATTAAATGTCAATTTTCTTGCTTTAGTTTTCTATATAAGATGTGTGTGATGCTTTTTTTAAGGGTTTTCTTATCTTCAGAATGCAACAATAACAAAAATATTTATTCTGATCTGAATGAACTGAATAGTCTGTGGGTAGTCTACGTCCCTAGAATAGTTTGACGCAAAATTTTTAGACTCTCTGTAAATTTTATTTTCTAAAATTTGTATATTTAATGTTAAACATTATTTTGTAAATACTATCAATTATTAAACTTTCAATTTTGTGACATTAACCTTGAAAACTGAGACATATTTCGTTTTCATTGTTTTCGCATCCACACCTGTATATTATATACCTGTATACCCTGTATATACCTGTATATATACACCTGTATGCCCTGTATATACCTGTATACAAAATAATCACCTTTACATAACTTCTTCACATACGAAGATGAAGTCAACTCTTTCTCTTCTATGCCAATTGAATAGAAATCTAAAGAGCCATCTAAGAAAATGACCGGAAACTGTCACTTCTTTATCTCTTACAGCCATATTCACAGCCATCAGCGTCGGTGTTAAATCCTTGGTCAAAGAAGGATTCCACCAATCAGAGTAAGCGAAAAGATAATTTTTCTTTCTTTAGCTGCTAGTTAACACCGACGCTGATGGCTATGAATATGGCTATTAGTCAATTTATCTTCTTTGTGGCATTTTAATAAGGTGTAAAAGGCTATTGCCCATTGTCTACTCTCTAGTCTTTATGAAAACTGGCAAACCCAAAGCAGTATTTAGTATCACTTAATTGAACTAAGCAATTAAAATAGGTGCTAGTTATTACTACGTGCTGTATCATTTACTACGGACTAGTATCATTTTTTGAGCAGAAATACAGTAACTTCCCCGAATATTGGTCCATAAACACAGCAATGTATGAACTATCACGTGCTTTTAAAAAATGCTGGATCATATTATAAGGCAAAATTATTAGAACATCACTTTTATCTAATTATACAGAATACAGTATAAACTTGTATTGGAATCAGCTACATCTGAAAAGCAAAGCTCTAGTTTTAAAGTATACAATACGTATGTAGTAATTTAAAATTATATGGCGTATACTGTAGCTAGGTATATACTAAGACATATTTTGGAAAAATGTAAGAAATAAACATAATTGTAAAATAATTGTTTCTGAAAGATATTTGAATAATTGGCAGTTCGAATGGCTGTAGTTAAGATAATTAGAATTCCACTGTACCCAAGAATAAATGCATGAAAATATATACTGATTTTTCCCTCACAATATTCGGGTATTTTTTAGTGTTCGGGAACTCATTACAATTAGTTGCATCTCGGACAGCTACTCTACATAGTAATTGCATTTCACGCTAGTTAGGTAATAAACAAAGGCACACGCTTCACTAGCGTTCTGGAATTTGCCGAGATTTTTGTTTTAGCCTATGTTAACTAGTAATCCCAGTGCACCGGAAAGAATTTTTCCTATGTTCGCGAAGAAAAATTAAATAATGAAGAAAACCCCCATTGAAGTGCCGAGTCACTCATCCTCACAATTTTCGAGGTTTCAAACGCCATTAGGGAGGTTTAGTTGCTACATACACGATGGTGCATGACGCTTGCATTGGATTTTTATTGCATCCCGCTTTTTTACAGGGTTTTTTACAAGTTTTTTTTCTCTCCACAGAGAAAGTCGTTACGTTATCTCGCTTGCTCTCGGAAAGGATGCTTCAGAACACTGCAAGTAAATGTTCATTTCATTTAGATTTCATTTGAACTACATTAGAGACGCTGTGTTCTGGACAGAGGCAAACATTTTAGGTGTAGAACGAAATACCAGGGTTGGCCTATAATATCATGAAATCTATCCAAAATCAACAGTTTTCCAAAGTTCATTTTTTAGTAGTACTTTGTTGACAAGTTCATTAAGTTATGAAAAATTTTAAACCTTGTAATTACAATTTAACACCTATAAAAATGTTAAAATCATCGTTAAAATATATAATATTATAAGTAATGCATTTTAAAAGCAGTTTTGATTTTTGGCACATTGTATTTAACAATGCTTATCATTAAAAATTGAAAAATAATCTAAATAAACTATTGATATCTTTTTTTATAGTAATTTCTTGTACTAGGCATTAGAGGGTAAAAATAGTCTTCAATAAATCCTCAAAGGATTTCTACCGAAAACGTTTACTTCTAATTTCCTATCAATATTATTATCAATAAAATTAAGTATTCATTATTAGTATTTTAGGATTAAGACATTACTTTTGAGTTTTTATAAACCTTGATTTATTTTTTCATAAGAATGTTTAGTGATAAAAATTAAATAAGTTCACTAGTATATTCCTTGATTTTTTTTATTTCATTCCTACTTCGTAAAGTTTTCTTTCTTAACCTTGCTTTAATTTCGTGTATGTGGATAATTTTTGGGAAACATAACAGTGAATTAACTAATATGGTAGTAACTTATTAACTAATATAGTAGTAACTAATTAACTAATATAGTAACTGAATAGTAACTGGAATGAATTTTCCAGCTACTACCCACTACATTTTCCTTTTCCACTTGTGTTGCATTTATTAAATACCATAAAAATGGCCTATACAAACTGGTCCCTTTTTTTCCCTCACCTTTATTTTCATCAGTTCTTGTGTTTTACTTAGATCTGGAGATGGAAAAGGGAAAATTGCTTACTTTGGTCGGCAAAGATAACTGTATTTTTTAAGAGTGGAAACTTTTTTTTAACCTTTCTTTCTTTTTTAAAAATTTTATTAATCACATAAATACAAAATAACAAATACAAAAGTTTATAGTCACCTGGGATCTTGTGTGATCCATATAGGTGACTGTATAATATGAACATAACAACTTTTGAGTAAAGCTAGGAAATCATAAAGCTAAATCTGGAATATTGTCGGAGAAAATTTTTTCCTACCATTCCAGAGAACTGAAATTAACCGTAAAGACAACGAAAATCTGCATTTGGGGAGGTATGGATACGAACAATCGAGTCCCAGTGAGGAAATGGCCTAAGGACTTTGCAATTAGTGCCACACGCTTCACTTCACGTGTCCTAAGTAGTCCCTTAAACTATGTATAGTGTGGTTCTGTAATGAAGGACAAACACGGGAATAACGTGTGTGAACCACCATGAATTATCTTCAGAGTGAGATATGTCAATCCTTTCTGCTGGTCATTAAATTAGCTCTTATCGTAAACAAGGTGTAATAATGTCACTATTCGACCAGTCTAACTGTGAACTGAATATATATTGTTTTCACGCGTGAGTCTTTTCGTAAGGATCGTTTTTTCGGAACTAGGAAGTTTTCCACCAATACATTTGGTTTCTGTGACCTAGATAGGAAGGATATGATGATGATTTTACATGTCGCTCACTCCTTTCAACAACGTCATATCTAAAAAAAAACTTGATTTTTCAGGAGAGTGATTTTAAAGTTTAAAAGTAGATTGAAATGCATTGAAAATAAATTTTAAGCATACAAATGAACTTTTTTCTATGCAGCATAAAGATATGACAATCTCGCAGGGTTATACAACTCTTTTTCAGAGCTTTTTAAAAACAGTCATAACTAAAAATCGTTGATTTTTGAGGTATGGCGCGCTGTTGAAAGGAGTGAGCGATGTATATGAAAAGGTGAATTAAGTCCTTGGTTAAAGGTACCCAAGTAGGTATTACCGTTTTGGGACATTTTGGTCATTCTGGGATTTATAAAAAAAAGAGGACATTCATTGTGAACTGTTTATATTTGGTTGCAGTATCAAAACTTTACATTTTACGAGATTAATTATTACCTTTAAATGTTACAATTGCTCGATAATCATTAAACCATTTTATAATATAAGAATGATTTTTAACTAGTTTTTATATTAAGCAATTTAGTTAATCTTTATCTCTTATTAATTAGAAACCTCTAAATCCAAACTTATCCTATTTAGATTACTAGGTAATAGTTTTATAGATGGTAACCTTTAATATTTTAACGCTGTATTCTAAATTACACAACTATACAAAGTGTTTTAAAAGTCCATTTCACGCTTTAGATTTGAAGCAATGTCACATAGAGTCATGGAAGTAATGTGTACCTATCGGAAAGTGAAACAATAAATTTTAAGTTTTTATATTGTTTTAAATTTTCCAGTAGGAGGACAGTATGTCATCTTTTTGGACTCATCACTGGCACTTTACTATAGGTCAGTACACATCCTTACTCCCATGAATTTACGAGACGTTGCTTCAGTCCTTTGAAACACCCTGTCAATTTCAACCCCTGCCAAATCCACAGGCACTTCCGAATACTCCGAAGTGGGTAGTATTCCGGGTTTAGAGCACTTGATCAAAAACACAAAATCGATCGAATCGAGAAGTGTCCAGAGCTGTGGTTTCGAGCTGAACCTCCGCATTAAATGCCGCTCCATCACTAGGAAAGAGCTGCAATTATTCGAGTGACAGGCTGCATTCTTGGATTCGATTGAAATCTATTGTGCGATATACAGAGGGGCTGCACTTGCAATGCGCGATCTGAATTTTGAGTATCTTTACTCAGAAGATGTGTGCATCCTTATTATTTAGAGGAAGGAGTTTTAAATTTGTTGCTGCGAAGGTATAATTTTCGCGACATAGTTTAGTTGCATTTCAAAGAGGAAGAGGGGAAATGCCCCGTAATCATCACATAAAATTAGATACTTGACAAAGTGATGGAATGCAGCGATGGAGATTTGGAGTGGAGAATATAATTTTCGGGGAACTTATTACGTCTACGTCTGTATCGGTTAAAGGGTGCAACTTAGATAGTTGTTATTAAGTGGTATTTTTATATTTATGGGGTGTTAAAAGGTTTGTACACCTATTATACTCGGAAAAACCCATGAATAAATATTGAACGCTTGAACCTTTCAACTGAATTTTGTCTATCAGAACACTTCTTCAGGGTATTAAACAAAAATTATGCATTATAGGCGCTGTTTTTTAGTCTGGTAAAAAAAATCTTAAATAGTACTTTGAAAAACAGTTTTAATTCGTACTTTCTAAATGTTAATAAATATACTTAATTCTTAAAAATTAAAGCTTAAATGTAAAATTTTGCTATAATGATTCGTATATTTTTCAAAACTATAATCAAACCATGAAGATGTTGTTTGATTGTAACTTTCTTATCCAACTTTTCTAGATCATAGGTGGTTGGTCTTTCGCTTTTTTAAAGAATAATTAAAAAAAAATCATTTATTAAAATTAAAGATAATTTTAAAATATAAGTTTCACGAATTAGTTTTTATTTCATTATTCCAGAAAGTTTTGATGTTAATAAGAAAGACAACGTGATTAGAATTTAAATTTTTTCATGTCTGGGATTTTTATTTTCAATCCTTCGCTCATTATTTTAACTTGTGTTAATGGATGTTGCGTTTCAATCAGTTTAAACATTTAAGATATGCCATCGAAAGCTAAAGCTCTTAAGAAAGATACACGATTGTGTATGTTCTTAACAAGAAAAAAATCAAAGATTCAAATCAGCAAGCACACATAACGCAATATACGATCACTGAAAAAACAAAGTGAAAAACTTCCTGTAATAAGGGATTCCGCGTTGTAAATCCATGTTTGACAGTTCACAATAAATGATAGTAATTGATTGTTCGGGATATATTCCGATCACAAAGAAACCGTGACTTCTCACAGTTCTCCCTTTCCCTTTTCTTGTTCTCTCGTCATGCTGCTCTGATCAAAGGGATTTACATTGAGTGAGCAACAATTAGCAAACTGATCGGATTTAGCATAGTATGCCTTCCGAAATTCATTCGTTTGTTTTTTATGCAGTTGTATGCCAACGAGAAAAAAAACTTATGGTTGGATTCGCTATGTTGTTTGAATGCTAATCTCGTTCTGTGTGTTAGAGATTTTTTTTTTATGTTTCGTTTTGAAGGTGGTGGCACCATTGCAATTTAGAAACACACTAGATGAGGGGATGAAAATTTTTAAAAGTATCAAATTTCTGTTTTTCAAAGTGATAAGTTCTCTCTTTCCCTGTGATGAGAATCTTTATTCCATATCATTTGAAATTTTATCAAATTATTTGGCTAGTTTATAAAGTTATATATTATTTTTCCCAGTTTAAAAAACCCGCTTTAATTAAGAAAAAGTAGTAAGTTTCCATGATAACGGAGGTCATATCGACACGAATTGTAGATAGTTCTGAGTAATTTTCCATTATGGCTCTCTCAGTTTAGTATCGTTTTTACATTTTTGTTACCATTAAACCTTTGAATTCTAAGCAGTCCGAGATTTCTATTGAATCCAATGAAGTATTTGGGGCGGTTAGGTCTGAAAGGGTTAAAAGGTTAAACTTGGTTGCAGGAAATGTAAAACGGTGTAAAATATTTAAACAAATTTTTTTTCCTAGTGAAAGTCATTCCAGAACAACTCCTTAAAATTTCCAAGCGATTGAAGTAAAATCCACATCGTTGAATAGAGACTGTTTTCCAACCATAAACATAACCTTATAATAAAATCTTCAAAATCCGCGTTCCGTAGTTCGAGTGTGAGAGCTAACGGTCCAGAAATGAGCCACCTGTCAACGGAGTGCACATCCTGTATAAAAGACGGAATCAAACTTCGCCTATTAAGCAAAAGCGGCTGGAGTGAAACCAAAGCCATGTCGGTCCCCTCGGGCAAAGGAGGCTGACGGAACGGCACCAGCCCAGCGGAACATCGCAGCAGCACCCTCGAAAGCGCGAAAGGGGAAAGATGGAATTGGCCGGCGCTGCGCGGGTCAGTGCTCTGGCCCCTTGTGGTAGCCAAGGTCAGAAAACAAGTCTCGCAACAGTACAGTCTGCTACATCATTGCGCGCGATTCAGGGGAGGTATGTTAACTGGATTGCGGCGGTCGAGCTTCTCTCTCGCGGATGTGGGGGATTCCAAGATGCGGATGTTTTGGCACTGCCTGCCCGGAAAACATCGGTGTATCTCCCTCTTTCTGTTATCCCCTCATCCTTTTTCAACATGCTTTTCTTTCATTCTCTGTCTGTTCCCTCGGCCTGTCTCTTTCTCCCTCCTCCTTTTTCTCTCTCTTTATCACACTGTTCACATCAACCTCTCAATGATCTCCTTTACTTCTGCCTCTCTCATCTCCTTCTTTCAATATATCTCTTTATCTCTATCTTATATCAGTCTGTAAATCTATCTATTACTATTACCTCTCTCTCTCTCTCTCTCTCTTGTCTTATTCTATCTCCCTTTTCTCGTTCTAAAAATATCTCTCTTTCCTTGTTCTCTCTCTCTTACCTTAATTAAAATATCTTCTCTTAATTTAAATTTCCCTCTCTGTCTCTTTCTTTTTTTTTCTAATTTTCTCAATTTAAATTTCCCTCTGTCTCTTTCTCTTTTTTTCTAATTCTCTCAATCTTGTACCTCCCTCCTCAGCTTTTCTTTCCATTTTATCTCTTTCATAATACTTCTCTCTCGTTTGTAATCTCTCTTATCCTTTTATCTTCTTCTCTTTTCCCTATATCTCTCCTTCTACCCTTCTCTTTTTTTCTGTATCCCTTCCACTCCGTTATTCCAAACAAATGTGCAGGGAAGAAAAAGATGGAAACACAAATGAAAATACCAGTCATCTCTACAAAAGGATTTAACTGTAATGCTGATATTTTCGGAAAAGCAATAAAGAAAAAGAGCTCTATACTAAACACATTGTTCTCGAAAAAATATTAAATAAATGTTTTGTCGGTTGAAACTTGACCCATTCAATTTCAAAGTCAGTATTGAGAGTAAATGACTGAAAATCATAACGATAAAAAAAATAATCGTTGAAAATTTTGATACTTTTAATTTTTATTTAAACATACCTAACCAAGTTGTAGAAAAGATTCTTTACAATCCAAAACTTAGCAATTCATTTTGAAATTTATTAAAAATTTTGGATTTTATGAATATTTAAATCTAGTATCAGTAAATGAGTGTTTTAAAAATTAGGAGATAACCTTAAAATCTGATGATGAAAGATGTAGACTTTCTTTACAAATTGTAAAAATGTTTTGACAGTGTATAAAACTGAAGAATATCTGCATCCTCACTTTCCTGAAAGAAGCTTTACGAAAGAAACTAGTATGTAGTATTTAAAAAAGTAAATTATATATATGTAATAAAATTTGGACTAGAAATTCCAATGAATTTAATTTTTTTTTGATATTAAGATTTAAATTGTTAAAATTTTAATAACAAAATTGTATCTTTTACTAGTGAACCATAACACCTGATAAGAGCATTTCGGTGATTTCCGAACGAAATCACTTCAGCAGTTTATTTCATCCAAAAGTCATTATTTCACCACGAATCAATTTCTAACCGACCTACCCATCTGTTTATGATATTCAAGAAACGCTCTGGACTCTTTCTCTCATTGTTCAGCATTGCTGTAAAACGGGGAGCCCTCCATTCTTGTTCGTTCAAAAAGAGGACTGTTCTCAACCTGCAATTACTCTAACCAGTTTAATTGAAGATGGGGCATCAGAACACCGCTAACGTACAATGGAGGCTCACCTAACTCTGTTTCCAGTTATTTTACTTCTCTATTTAATTGTATTGACTTCGAGAAAATGGAGTTAATTTCCCCTGGCCTTTTTATTTTTGGTCGGATCGGAGCTGAGGGCTCTGCTGTTTATAAAAAGTGAGGGAAATATTCCAGAATGCATGTCTGTGTTTGTTTACGTTGAACAATAGCTATTTATCAAATCAACGTCAGGCTGGTCTGATGAACAACCTTGCTTAGGAAGTGACGGCAAAGATAGGTGGTGATGGTGGTATGGAAGGAATTGATGGCAGAAACCGAACCTTTTGACAGTTGTTTTATACATCGCATTTCATTGTTTTCGTGTAGTGGGGAAATGATTCTGCTTGCTCTGTCGGTGTGTACTTGTTTTGGAGTTAATGCCCCCCTAAAGGTTTTGAAGATTGTGATAATTTGGATGAGTTATGTTTGGTATTTTCAATTAAGAGAGATCGGGCTATAAATTTTGGTTGCTTTGCTTTCTGTTCGGTCTGGGGTTTTCAGAAGATAATGATAGTAATTGCTACACAGCAGAGGTTCTGAACCTTTTTAAAACGATAGAACATTTGCAAGAGTTTTGTTGAACACCAATTTTGACAATAGTCTTTTTATTTGGAATTAACCCAAAATTGTTAAGATTGGCGAAACGTTTTAGGGACTCATAGTGTACCCAATAAATTAAGGTTGTTGATTTAATTTTTTTTAGTGATTTAAGTTTTTTTTTATCAACATAAGTATTGCTTTCCAGTAAAAATGTTAATAGTTTTTAAATTGAAAATTTGTGTATAAAATTTAAAAACTAATTATTACTTAGAGTTAAAACATTTTTCTTAACCATTAAGTAACTTCTTTCATTTAGAAAGTAACCAGTTTTTTAAACTAGTATATCTTAAAAACGAATTATTATTTTCTAATATTATGGAATTCAATGATATTATAATCATTTTTCAATAAATTAAAAGGCTTGCTGCAACGTAATAACTTTATGTTAAAAACTTGGACGGAATATTTTAAATTTATTTAGTTAAACAGTTTTTCCACTGCGTGTGTTTTTATATTATTAATTAATCAATACTTCAAAAACAATCATTTTCCTCGAGATATCAAAAGCAAATTCTTAAAAATATAGTGTTTTAAAACCCATCTGTAGTGGCTGTGGACATGGTCTCAGGCGATTGCTTCCTATGCTCGGCTGGCTGCTCGCTGACTCCATCATATGAATAGTGACTTTGTTCCAGCTGGCTGATCTAAGCTCCTCTTCACGATAAAACAGATTGTTTAAATTGGGTAGAGATACGGCTAATTTTCGGCCCACAAATAGAGCCTCTTGCGCGTGGTTCTTCGGCTAGAAAGTAGAAAGTGTTTCTCGTATTCAAGTTAGAAAAAATGTTAGAAGAGATCTAATTTTTCCAATTCTGACAGCTAATTGTAACTGTTTGCTTTAATGTTTAACTCAATAAACACAAGTGTTTGAATAGTAATTAAGTTGTCTTTTAATTCTGTTTATTTTTTTTAAATAAAAACACAAAAGGTTATTTTATGTAGCTCTATTTTATTGTTAGTAAAATTTATTATACAGTTTAGTTAATAATATGTCAACTTTAAAAAGGGAAAAATGAATTAGCAAGTAAATTAGGATTTCAAACGGAATTTGAAAGGTTAATAGCCAAACATTACTACATTCTTTCTAATTTCTGCTTTTTTAAAGTATTTCTAAATTTACTTGATCTGGAGTCCATTCTCTTGCGTAGAGATGGTTCACCACTTGACCTCATCTCTCCCATCCTTTCACAATGTACACTTCAACAAACTTGCTTTTGATTCAAGGTTCCCGAGAAGAAAAAGCAAAATTTCAGAAGGTCGTTAGCGTTTGCGTAAAGAAAGGTTGAGTAAAATGTTCAAGAAAAAGTGAAAGAGAGTGGTAAATACTTCAGGCTGAACCAACAACCCGCTTAAACTTGACATCATCTCGAAATAAAAGTCCATCTACCTTCAAGTTTCCGAACAGAAAACTTGTTCAAACAGGAAAATAAACACGCGCGCTGTCTCGACTGTTTTTAATCTTTGAAAACTTCGATTTAAATTCGACTCTGGCATTGAAGAATTTGTCAATTTTGAGATTTGCATGGAGGGTTTATTTTGAAAGTAGTTAACAAATCTTCCGAGGGATTTCGGTAGGTGTCACAGAAAGAACGGCACGAAGGCGCTCTGTAAACACCCCTCTCTGGAATCGTTGGACCTTGATCCCCAATTGGGGAGTGAAAGGACCACGGCAACGGAGTTCTCTCCCGCTGTGAAAATTGAAAGTAGGTGGGGCGCTCTCTACCTGCGTTCTTACTCCACTTTCCCGTTGTTGTTTTTGCTCTTTAATAGAGTCGGCTCACGTCTTCTGTTTTCTTTGTGGGCTTCGTTGGCGATTTTTTCGCCGTCTCCCATCTACTTATGCCCGGAATATGCGATTCCTGGCAGTGGCGGTAGATGAGGAATTTTTTACGGCATTTCCCCTGCTTCAATGTCAGCGGAGTATTTGAATTTTTGTTTCAATTTCAAGGATAGAGGAAATTTTTCTTTGTCTACATCAGCCTGTACCCCTCCTGGCGCTATTTCTTAGGTTAACCATTTACTTTTTTTTTAGATTGATTGTTAGTGATGTGTTTTAGTAATTGAAAAACAAAACTTTCAGACTATTTTTGGTCTAATATTTTTTAAACTGTGGTATTTGTATTGAGTGAGACCATCTACTAGAACTAGGGTATACCTATCATATTTGAGTAAAATTTTGACTTACTAATAAATAACATTAATAACTATTATGTGAGTTCGAAAGCGTGCAAAGTGCTCAAAATAAATTGTTAACGCACAAACTTTATTTTTTAAGTATTATGCATTGAATGTGCAGTAATTTGTGATGTGTAATAAAATCTTAAGTGTCATTTTATAAAAAAAACTATCAATAGATAACAAAGTATTGAAAAATCTTAATTACACCATCCCCTGTAGCTACAAAATTTACCTGGCTTGAAAACAAATTTTTAATTCAAACCTTGAGAGTTACTTATTTGAAACTTAATTGGAAGTGACTACTCAAGCCCTTTAGTGTAAAAACGTGTTCAAATCCATCGAAAAAAATATGTATCTAAGGCACCTGCTTAAAAAAAATCTGGGCATGAACTCAAAACTCTGATGGGTAAAAACTCAATGAATTAAAAACCATCTTTCACTTTGTTTGAATTAACATTTGAAATATACTTTATATTAACTAGTGTTCGGAAACTAGTGGTCAAAAAATAGTTAACTACCAACTACTAACTAGTCTGGATAAATCTAGTTGCAACTAGTAGTTAACTATTTTTTCCTGGGACTAGTTGCAACTAGTAAATAAATGTTTCCCAAAGTAGTTAACTACTAGTTAACTAGTCTATTTAACTTTATAACCTATTTTTTGCCCAAATTCTAATACATCTCTCTTATCTATATCACAAAAAAGTGTATGCTTCGCGCAAAAAAAGGCCTTTATGACATTGCAGTTATAGATGGCAGTACAATTTTTTGTATATTTTGATAAAAATTAATTTTTTTTTTAAATTTAAAACAAAAATCAAGAGAAAAAGTAGTTGAAAATTTGAAAGTAGTTTTAACTAGTAGTTATTAAAAAAAGTAGTTCAACTAATAGTTGAACTAGTTTAAACTAAAAGTAGTTAAACTACTAGTTAACTACTAGTTGATCGGTAGTTAACTACTAGTTGCAACTAGTTCTAGTTAGCTAGTGCCGAACACTAATATTAACAATAGACATTTTAAGTACTTGTATAGAATCAAAAGGAATATTATTTTGACTTGCATATTGTTTTCTCTGCTAGAACATTACCCACTCGAAATTTCCTGCTGAGCCAGAATTGCAAGAAACGCAATTGTCGCAGCCACCCGATAACAAAATGTTGTTAGATGCGTTGAAAAACGCGCGTTTTCGCTTCTGCCTCGCATATTACGTGGTAGAAGGTCGCCTTTATTTGGAGGTATTTTAATGCTGGCTGGGGCCTAGTGAGAAAAACTGTTCGGGAAAAGAGTAAGGTTGACGATCCCTGCGCGCATGCGTTCGCCTCGGTTTATCAAAACGTTCGAAAACGTACACTTTTTGACGCTCACCGTAAATAAATTTTATGAATGCTATCCATGCGTCGCTGCACGTGAAGTGAATGAATAAATAAAGGGAAGGAGGAATAGGCTTTAACGTAAGCGCTCCCAACTCTCCGAGAAGCCTCAGTATGACGAATTTCATTATTGTGTACTTTTTGTTTCAATGTATTTGGTTTTAATTTTACTGCTTGAATTACATACACAGTCGAACCCCGCTAGAGTGAACCTGGTATGCAGTGAGCTCTCGGTTACGATGAACCTATTAACCGACAAAAAATAGTTCCTCCAGAAAAATCCAGAATTTTATACATTAATAAATATAGGGGTTATAGTGAACTTCCATTCCCCGTTAATAGTGAGCTGTTTATTCTATCTCATGTCAGTGTGAGTAGTTTCTATTAACTAAGTTTGAATCAATTTCTAAAATAAATATTTTGTTCTGTATGACGTGCATTTTATTAATTAAAATAAACTCTATACTATCTCATGATCCTATTATTTAATGTCACAAATAGCTAAGCAAAATTATATTCAATTCGTATACCACTCACCAAATTGGTATGTTACCATTTAAACTCCACACCTTAAAATATTAAAGAAATTTATTAAAAATCTTGAATAAACCGTTGCACGTTTTTCAGCAGCCTACTCCCCTAACGATAAAATCCAACCGCTCACAACCATTGTTAGGCGTACCATATTTTAAACGTAACGGGTAAATATTGAACGAAAACACCAAAGTTTCCCCACCCTCTTAAGTCCCAGTCTAAAAAACGAACCAGTTTGTTGACTGGAATACTTGACCCTAGTTCGTAGGATTCAGGATTGTACTCTAATCAATAAAAGAGGGTCTCTTCTTGGAAGAATGCTAATGTCTGGATTGAAATGGATCACTATTTTGTTTAAATATCCATGACGTGCCTCTTTTTCTCACCTTCGTTCAAAAGGATATTTTGCTTGATTGATGTTTTCTATTTGGAAGCTTTCTGTAGTCTCACCCCTTGTTAATTTATTCAGGTTTTTTTGGGTATTCATCATTCAGAGCTATACTTTTGAAGGGAAATGTGATTATCTTATCTACTATCGCTTTTCTCCGTAACGTTTTGAAAAAGTTAAGACTTGCTATCTCTATTTATCTATCCGCTCTCTACAAATAATTGTTAATTATCTGATTTAAATTATTTGTGTTTAAAGCTTTGGAATATTGAGTATATTTGTTTGTACACTTTGGCTTGAGCTATAGGGTAGTATAGAAACTCTTAGATTTAACTTAGATCATTTTTAATTTAAAATCTTTTGTTACACAAATACTAACAAACTATTTTTGAATAAAGATAGCTGTTAAACAAGTTTTCCAAGATTTTCTGTCATTATATTTTTGGAAAATTAAATTAAAATATCGTCAAATTCTACTTTATGTTAGCTTGTATAACGAATTTTTTTTTTATCGTGTCACTTATTTTTCTTTGTATTTGATTCTGTTAAAGATCTTATTTGGTGTGTGTACAAATACTATAATAGTAATATTATTTAGTACAACGAATAAACCAAATATTACAGAAATTTGTAACATCATTTAATTTATTTTTAAAACTGGGTAAAACAATTTAACTTATTCTTCATCCTCAACAAATGTACTATTACATTATATTTATTATTTTAATGTTTCACCATAATTTACTGTTGTACATTTTCAAATAGTACAGATACATATGAATATAACCTAGTATTTTATCTTAAAAATCTCTAATATTAACATTTTTTTTTAGGTAAGATATTTTATTTCCTCATGATCCAAGAGTATGCTTCCATAATGAGTACGTATTCAAAAAATTACTTCTAGCTTTTAATTTAATGATGCCATTAAAGTTTGTCAATCTCGTTATTCGTCCAAGTTATATTTAACTTGTGGTGACTCGAGTTATCATTACTATTTAAGACTTTATAAATTTTTCTCTAGATGCAATTCTACTATAGGCGAACCGGTAGTAAATTTATATAACTTTTACATTTAATTTAAAAAGTGGAAGAACCTTACACTGAGCATTAATATTTTAATATTGTTTCAGGTTAATTTTTTCTGTGAACAGTAGTGAATTTTTGATGTATAGCAGGATAAAAAAAAACAATATCAAAATTTTTTTAAAAATTATTGTAAAAATATGTGTACAAAATCAGTTACTTCAAAGTTATGAAAATAAAAATTCCATAGAATGTTGAAACACAAATAAAATTTAGCTTATGACTAAAAATGCATTCTCCCTTAAAATATTCTGATCATTAAAATATTCTGATCATTAAAATATCTTTAAAGTTTTGAGTGTGTGAATACTCCACTTAAAGTAGCAAAAACTAGAACTTACATCAGAAGAATGTGTTATGCAAAGGAGAAAATATTTTTTGTAATATCAAGATTACGCTGTACAGTTTTATTTGAAGAATATTGGTGCGTAACTTAACTTTTAAAAGAAGAGAAATCAATGTTTCTCATCAGGAGTCTATCACGGCAAACCAAGGTCATTCATTTCCTTTACCAACTTGGCAAAAGTTGCCCAAATATCCAATCCTCGTCATAAATAACGCTTTTGCCCACGCATTTGGCCCTGCAATTGGGACCCCAACTGGATAGTTGCAGGCGGACACACCTAGACGCTTACTATTAAAGCATGGCGCTGCATACTGATTCCAGCGTTGGTAGCTCTGTAACCCATTCCTTGAGGGTGCCACCAGATTTATTTTTATTGCTAATCACACTCACTGGTCTCTTTCTAAATGAATGAATGGTGTTAAATCACCCGTTCGTTGTAGAGAATGTTTCGAATTCCTTTGTCCTCTGGAGAAACCTAAACGCTCTGAGAGGAATAATAAGTGGCGCCTTCTATTAATGCCACCATAAATATGCATTTTTTGCATATCTTCTAGTAAGACAGTTTTATATCGCCATCTATTACGACTTGCATAAGGTTTCTTCGAGGAAAATGTATGTCCTCTTCCATAGATGACAGAAGTCCAGTCATAGATAATGTTCACCATGTCCCACTTTGAGTATTAATGTACTTAACTTCGCATTTTTACGTAGGGTTGTTAATATCAACGAAGCTTTCTGGGAACCTATATTTTATTTTAACCGTCTTTTTTATATTTCAACCTGTTGGCCCTTTTCAATGAAAGTAGATTGATATCGTATTTCTTTTTGCCTGAATATATTTAATTTTATCAAATATTTATTGCCAGAAAATTTTCTCACCATCTTATTTTTCTTTGATGATAATAATAAAGGAATGCTGTTTGAGAGAACTTAAAATGAAAGCTATAATTCAAACAACCTTCTTTTTTGACCTTGAATAATATTAAACTAAATCGCCCGTGAAACTCAACTAACCAAAAAAAACATCCCTCTTTTCATTCACAGTCCCAAGCGTTTAGTATCAAAAGAAAGATGACTGTTTGTATAACCGGCACTTTTGAAATAAATACGTTGATATTTATGATAGGGGTATTTTTCTCCGCGGACTGGATTAGCTTTCAATCTAAAGGCACATTCCATGCATAATCACCGGCCAAGTCTATTCACCCCTGGAAACAAAGAATTCCAGTAAAACAAAATGACACTCAAAACAGCTCTCCAATAATTAAGCTCCGCTGTTGTTTTCTCATCAGCAGCTTCCGAACCCTCAGCTTCCGCTGCAGCACATTTGAATACGAAAATCGAAAAAAGTCCCGTTCAGGCGTGTTTTTGCTCACATCTTTGAGTGATCTCTGCTTAGTGCTACCTAACCTGATGATATCTCATCCATCATCTCATTACTTTTGAAGGCATTCTTAGAATTAACTTTGTTTGAGAACCGTCTCGGACTGTAATTTGACTACTGATCAATCATAGCTTTGCATTTGGCGTTATTAGACCAAATATGTAATCCATTAAGCTTAACTCCAGGTGGGTCGATCTTAAGTAATCAATGAATAATGAAACAACTTTTATACATGGAATAATGGTTGTGTTATTCCTCCCCCCCCTAGTCTTTGAGAATAGGGATCATCCTAAAAATACATACCAGGAGTTAGGGGTTTAGAATAAAGTGTAAAGAAGAAAGAAAAATTTGTTTCAACACTTAAATGATTTTTTGTTCTACTTAATAAAAAACTCAAAATTTTTACGCACGTTGTTTAATTTAGATTCTTTTTTTACGAATACTGTGTAAAAACAACAGTTATGAGAAATATAATATAATAATGAGAAAGTTCTAACTCTGTCTTATGCTTATATCATTCAATTCGCTAAATATTAAAACCGTTGATAGTTTTTAATATTAATTTTAATAAATAATATTTTCTATAGACTGTTAATGTTCTATAGACAGTAAAAGGATCATAAGGGGGGGGGATTTCACCACAAACCTATTACCTAAGTTAATACATAATTTTCATATTTTACTATATAAAAAACAATAAAAATGCTCTCCCCTCTTAGTGTTTAATATTACCTCTATATCTCTTACATTTTACCCTTACTTATTACTATTTTATCATGGCTTTCAGACACAAATAACATTTGATATCTTTTATTATTTTTGACTTTAACCTCTTCAATTATATACCTCCATAATTATTTTTATGTAAACTCAAATTACAATTTATATATTATTTTTACCTCAGCCTATTGAATTTCATCTCTATTTGTTATCTTGCTGAACTTTTTGTATTACTATTTCCTATCATATTTCCCTTCAATTTAACCAAGTAACCATCGACAAACTTGTCAAACTTTTTACTTCTTAACTCTACTTCCGAAACTAAAAACTTATCATTTTATCCTACTTCCCAAACATATTTGAGTTCGTTACAGGTGGCTCCCAAGTACCTGGCTCAATTCTACAACAGGTAGGGGGACAAGTTCATTGTCAGCAGGGGGTCAGGAATACTCTAGCACCTGGCACTGGGGCTTTTTTTTTCCTCTGGGAAGGGCTTTCGCGGCAGAGGGGTGCATGTGAAGGGAATACCAACAGGCTGAATAGATATCATCTCGTGGGCTCGCAATTTGTAATTTGGCAGTAACCTACATCTGCTTTCAAGGCTTTTATCCTGTAATGATTTGAGCCCACATTTCCGTTTTATCAAATTGGTTTCATGTTGAATGAGTTTGGTGATGCTAAATACTGTCGACGTGGGTTTTTTACAAACTCGTACATCATAAGTTCGTAAACTAGAGAGTTCGGAAAATCGAAAAACACTTAAAATGATTAAATAATTAAAATTTTGAGTCAATTTTTATCAAATCTTCTTCTTCAGGCAATTAAACGTTTTATTAAATAAGTTATACAATTATATTTTGTATATTCCATTTATACTAAATGGAAAATTAAAAACAAACAAACAAAAATACACTACTCTTACTTATAAATTTATCACTAACTGCAATTGGAGTTTTAATTCATTAAATGGGGATTGAAATTATTAATATGCCTATGGAATAAAGTCAACTAACATTTGGTAAAATTGCAGTGTTCGTAAAAAGGGCGGTTTGTTATGAATCTGTATTGAGAATGGTAATCTGAAAAGCAGGGAGCAGATAGACAGACATATGGAATATTCTTATATCAAGATAATAAGTAGCTTTTTCATAATCAAAGTAGAATTTATATGTTGTATATGAGTATCATTTTTGGTTACTATTACCTTTATGATTGAAACACAATGTATTTTTATTATTATACATTATAACACCATCATTATTCAAAATAAAACATTAATTATAAAATATATATTTTAAAAAAATTAAATAAAACATTTACTATTATCTTTATGATTGAATTGCAATGTATTTTTATTTTTTAATTATAAAATACTTTTATTGTTAAAACTTTTATTACTATAAGTTTTATTACTACTATTAAGTTATAAAAAAATATTTCTTTAATATTTAATTTTGCGCATTACAACCTCACTTGATTCTTGCACGATAAAACTCCAAATAAACCAACATTTAAAGTTAAAAAAATATTTTTTTTTTATCAATTAAGTACTAAACAACTAAACTAAAATAGAAAGTTCCTCTTCAATTATATAATTTCACTTTTGTTAAAAATATGTATGAAGTAGTATTAACGGGGTTATTTATAAAGATATTAGTTTCAAAAAAATAGTGTAAAGAGTAAAATTCAATAATAAAATATATTAAATATCTTTAACATTAAAATGTTTATAATTGTAACATGAAACGTTTTGATTGAAATAAAAAGTGTTGTTAATTTCAATGCAATTGTTTTTATAATTAAAATACTATAAACCTAAATTTTTTCTTAATAAAATACATATAAGCATATATATATCAATCCAAAAGTATAAAGTTTATAAGAATAGATAATTTTTTTATATTAACTTCTTACATTTAAATTTGAAACTTAATTATTGTAAAAAGCATAAAATTTCATTAAAACATACATAGTTTCCTTTTAAATAGTAAATTTAGTAATAAAGTATACAGTTTTATAATTTTAATATTTTATTTATTTGTTGTTGAAATAAAACAACTCCATTATTAATATGAGAGTTTATTATTAAAATATAAACGACTTCTTTAGTAATACGTATATAAATTATATTATTAAAATGTGAATATCTTAATTTTTAAGTGTTTATTTTGTATAGTTTGTTTATTTTAAAGATTTTAATCTCCTTTAGAAAGTAAAATACCAAATATTAATAATAATTTTTTTATTATAATATAGTCTTTCATTTTAAATTTATAAATTTAAAAAGTTTTCCAGTTTTCCAATATTAAATTTAAATAGATTTTTTTAATTCTAAAAAATGAAAACAATGTGAAACTAATTTATTGTTTAAGTTTGAAATTTTATTTTAACTAAAGTATAAATTTTTTAAAACAAAAGTATATTTATTAAAAAATATGCTACTATTTTGTAATACAGGGTGTCCCAAAAAAGACTGACGCATTTTAAAAATCAATAACTCGAAAACTAAAAAAGATAAAAATATGCGGTTTCTTGCATCCCACTCAGGGGGGCAAAGAATTTTCGTTCCCAAAATTTCAAAATTTTAGTTCCAAAATGCATTTGTAGATGGCAGCACGAGAAGTTTTCCCGAAATTTAGGTATAAACTGTCAGCGGAATCCCTGCTATTGCCTTGTGGTAGGAAAATCGAAGTTGAGAGATAGAATCGATTTCAGAATCGAATTAGATTGAAATGCTTTAGGGTCATTCCATTTCAAGTGGTCCAGCACTGGTTGCTCGACCATTTTTAAAAAATCTGAAATTTTTTGTACATCAACCCTAACCTAAAAGAAGATCAAAACAACCATTATTTTTAATTTAACCTATTTTGCTTGTCCGCAGCAGCCATGCAAATTTCGACGTTTTAGCGGTTTTTGCTAATTTAAGCGTTTACGGGATTGGAAATATCTCCCCTTTAAAATCTCCAAATCAAATGGGGTTTGAAGCAAAATTGTTTAGAATAAAACGGTCTAAAAGACTAGACCAAGTATGTTTTTCTAAAATAAACCCTTAGGGGTGAAATTTTAGTTTAAAGTTGAAATTTTTTTAAAAATATCTGCCCACTTTAAGAAGATTTTTTTATAAGAAGGAAACCTGTCAAGGCACCAATATTTTTTTTATTAATAGTCCAAATACATTTCAGGTCATATGCAAAGTTTTGGATCTGAGCCTCAATTTGTCTTTATTTAAAAAAATCTCAAAGTCGAAGATTTGTCAAAATTTGCAATTTTGAGGGTTAAATATCTCTGGTGGGGGACCAGTTAAAAATTTTAAAATGGTTCATTCTAGAGTACTATATATTAGTGTTAAGCTCAAGAAGTTCATAGGAGGAGATTTGACTACAAGCCGAGGTATGATTTTTACAAAGTGCCCCTAAATGTCGCAAAATTTGGAAGTTAAGGATTTCTACAAAATTTGTCTGTTTTCAAGAGAACTTTTTTATAGGAAGGAAACCATTCAACACAACACATATTTTTATACAAATAGTCCAAATGTAATTCAAGTTACACGCAAAATTTGAAACCTGAAACTTGGTTTTTCTTTGCTTAAAAAAATCCCAAAATCAACGATTTGTCAAGAATTTCACTTTTTTAGAGTGATATCTCTCTGAAGGAGCAGGAGATAAAAATTTGAAACTTTGTCACCTTAGAGTATATTATGGTAGTGTTATGCCCTTAAAGTTTCAAGATGGAGGATATCTTTATCCGGGTATCTTTTCTCTTTTTAAATGCTCTATTTTAATTTCATTAAGTCCTTTGGTTATAACTTTTTTTATGAATTTTTAGTGGACCCGAACAAGTATTGCCAAAGAGATTATGATATTTTAACAAATACTTTTTCTCATGATATTTGCATGTATTTTTGAGATTTATTGATCCTTAGAACAAACAAATTTTGATTATCTTCCCTTAGTTCACTTAACCGATTAAACTCAAGAGTTACTGGGCCATAAGGCGACATCCATAAATTACGTGAGGTGTTTTTTCCAAAATCTGAATCCCCCCTCCCCTCTTGGTGAGATTTTGCTGGACCCCCCCCTCCCCCCCGCGTGAGATTTACCTACAACTTTTTAAAAATTATTTTCCTTTCTCATACTTAAAAAACAAAGAAAATCGAATAATTTCTAACTTAAAAAGTTAACGTGAGATGCCCCCCTCCCCCCTTGGTGAGATTTTTCCAAACCCCTCCCCCCTTTTTGACCTCATGTAATTTATGGATGTCCCCTAAACAGACTTGTGACAATTTTCTCTGATAAATTGACCCACATCACAATCCATTTTTTAACATGAACTTGAGACTAATAAAAAATACAACAACAAAACACCTTGGTGAATCAAAATGTTCTTCCGATCTTGGTGCAGGTTTGCAGTCAGTGGCGTATATAGGAATTTATTTCGGGAGGGGCCCAAAATTACTCTCCAGCCCCTTCCCCACATATTTAATAGGTCCAATGTAGCTTTTTAAGGTTATAACTTAGGTTCTAAAAACTTAATATAGGAAAAGGTGTTAGTAATAAAAATACAAGTACCAAAGGGGGGGTCTGGGGGCCTTCCCCCAGAAAATTTTTGGAAGTTTGACTAAAAAAAACAGGTTTTTAACTAGTTTTGGTCCGAATTTTGATGTACATTTTTATGAACTTAATATTTAAAAAGTAATAAAATAGAGTTCCAAGTACAAAAAGGGATCTGGAGTCCTTCCCCAGAAAATTTTTGGAACTTTACCCCTAAAAAAAGGGGTTTATCTTGTTTTTGGAACACTAAGTCCGAATTTTGGACATATATTTTTTGGTAGGATTTGGATTTTGATGAACTTATTATATATGTAATATAGTTGTTAATAATAAAATTCCAAGTACAAAAGGGGGGTTTGGGGGTCCTCCCCCAGAAAATTTTTTAAAATTGGACCCTAAAATACAATGTTTTAACTTGTTTTGGTACACCTAGTCCGAATTTCGGGGGGGGCAGGGCCCCCTCGGCCCCCCCTTATATACGCCACTGTTTGCAGTATGCAATAAAACAATTCTCATCGCGGTTTTCTTCTTCCCTCTCCGTCTCTCAGGTTGTAAAGATTGTCAATGGCTGAATGCTAAGGTTAAGCAGTTAATATAATTACTTATATCAAGCCCAACTTTAACATATGTTTGGTAAAAAATAGAGATAAATATTTTAATTCATAAAGTTCATTGCTAAGCTTTTCTATATTGCTGTATTTTGTATAATTAAAATTAAAAAGTAATGAAACATTAATAAAATTTACAAAATAATTGTAAAGTAAAAAAAATCACTCAAAAAAATCACAAAAAAAAAGTTTAATATCATCCTTGCCATTTCTATGTTTGTAGCCAAATAATCCTCCATCTTGAAACTTTTAGGGCATAACACTACCATAATATACTCTAAGATGACAAAGTTTCAAATTTTTATCTCCTGCTCCTTCAGAGAGATATCACTCTAAAAAAGTGAAATTCTTGACAAATCGTTGATTTTGGGATTTTTTTAAGCAAAGAAAAACAAAGTTTCAGGTTTCAAATTTTGCGTGTAACTTGAATTACATTTGGACTATTTGTATAAAAATATGTGTTGTGTTGAATGGTTTCCTTCCTATAAAAAAGTTCTCTTGAAAACAGACAAATTTTGTAGAAATCCTTAACTTCCAAATTTTGCCACATTTGGGGGCACCTTGTAAAAATCATACCTCGGCTTGTAGTCAAATCTCCTCCTATGAACTTCTTGAGCTTAACACTAATATATAGTACTCTAGAATGAACCATTTTAAAATTTTTAACTGGTCCCCCACCAGAGATATTTAACCCTCAAAATTGCAAATTTTGACAAATCTTCGACTTTGAGATTTTTTTAAATAAAGACAAATTGAGGCTCAGATCCAAAACTTTGCATATGACCTGAAATGTATTTGGACTATTAATAAAAAAAATATTGGTGCCTTGACAGGTTTCCTTCTTATAAAAAAATCTTCTTAAAGTGGGCAGATATTTTTAAAAAAATTTCAACTTTAAACTAAAATTTCACCCCTAAGGGTTTATTTTAGAAAAACATACTTGGTCTAGTCTTTTAGACCATTTTATTCTAAACAATTTTGCTTCAAACCCCATTTGATTTGGAGATTTTAAAGGGGAGATATTTCCAATCCCGTAAACGCTTAAATTAGCAAAAACCGCTAAAACGTCGAAATTTGCATGGCTGCTGCGGACAAGCAAAATAGGTTAAATTAAAAATAATGGTTGTTTTGATCTTCTTTTAGGTTAGGGTTGATGTACAAAAAATTTCAGATTTTTTAAAAATGGTCGAGCAACCAATTTTACTTTTTTTGGACCACTTGAAATGGAATGACCCTTTAGCTAGTTGGTTGTTTGATTGATCTTTTATGGCACAGAGGAGATATTGTTAGGATTTAATTCTAAATAATAAAATCTTTGGGAAATCGAACTTTGAGTTCTAATTGGAAATTATTTTTAAGGAATATCATGGAAAATTAGAACATGATTTCTGACAAAGGCTGCGCCATAAATTGTTTAATCCAGTGGGTTATACACATTTAACCCGAAACTTTTTTATTTAAAATTTCTATATGACGCGTTTTTCACTGCTTTTTTTTCAGAGGATGGTTTAATGTAAAATATTTTAAAGGGAAATCAAAGTTTTAGAATCTTTGAGATAACTTTTTAGAGGGGATATTAAATTTGACTTGGTGTTTGAGAAAGGGCCCCGATCAGACTAAGTTACACTAAATTTAAACTACATTTATTTTCGGAATTAAATAAGTGGATGAATTTGGCAAGAATTTCAGTGGAAGTGCGGAACTTCTTTAAACTATTATTTTAGTGAAAATAGGGTTGGTTAGCTGAAAAATGATCTTTTGGGGTTAAACAGAATATATTTATATATAATATATTTTATTTTGGCATGCTGATTTTTCTATTGGGCTCAAAAGAATCAGGATGTCAAAAAATAATAAATTTCATATAGTCTGTTTAACCCCATATGTTTATTTTACCCTACCCATCACTACTCGCATATGTAATGTACCCACATCTCTATCGAATTATGAGTAGGTTGGGGTGGAGAAAAATGGGTCTAGTGGGGTAAAATAGGTCTAGCTATTTTAACAGTTTATAGCCGCGTTCACAACAGCCAACCTGTTCAACCGGAGAAAGAGCTAAAGAAGTAGGGGAAAAGAGATCTCCGAAAACCAGCCGTGAGGAAATTTAATAGCCCGTTCACAAGAGCACTCGTCCTACCAGTAGAAAGAATCACGTGACAAGCGAGCGAGCTCGTAGATATGCGGGAAGCGAGCGAGAGCGCTGTCTACGAGAGTTGATCCAATTAAAACATTTTTCCTACTGCTATTGCCCAGGAGAGAATATCCAACTGATAGTCAAGTGATTTATTCCCTGCGTAGGGAGAGCGGTGGAAGAAGAACCAGTTTTCTCTGCCTTTCGTCCGGTAGAATGGCTGTTGTGACCGCGGCTAATATTTATAAAATTTAATGTTTTTTTGGCATGCTGATTTTACTTGAGTCTCAATAAAAATAAGCATGCCAAAAACATTAAATTTTATAAATATAAACTGCTAAAATCCCTAGACCTATTTTAGCCCACTAGACCCATTTTCCCACCCAACGCTATCTGACCAACATCCGCCATAGAAACTTGCAAGTTTAATAGAAAACCCGGTAATCTAGGATATTCACTCGGAACACAATCACCCCTGTTATGTGCATCGTAGCACAAACTACCATATACTGTTCTTCTAAAGATCACCAATAATCTAAACTTCTCATTCCCTCAATAAACGTTTAAAGAATTTATTCGGATTTCCCCTATTTAGAAAAAATTAATGCGTATTTAACAAAATCAAATTCAGGAATTTGAAAAATATTGGCTGAAATGAGAGATCCGTCTTAAGGGGAGACGACAGTTTGGTTTAGTTGTCAAACTGATTCAAAGCGTAACCCAAATCTTAATATTTTTCTTAGATCGAATCTTAAATCTTCCGAGAATCGAATAAGATTCGTTCAGGATCGAACAACATTCGATTCTGTGAATCGATTTTTAATCAAACTTTGGTTTTCCTGTCACAAGTTAAGTAACAGGGATTATTCCGATACCTTTTCCCTAAATCCCTCAAAAAATTCTTGTGCTGCCATCTAGTTAAAATTTTGGAACTAAAATCGAAAATTCTGGGATGAAAATTCTTTGGCCTAACAAGTAGGGGGCAAGAAACCGCACATTTTTATCTTTTTTAGTTTTTGAGTTATTGATTTTTAAAATGCGTCAGTCTTTTTTGGGACACCCTGTACATTTAATGTCTTTTTTGATCATTATAAAATATAATATTGCAAAAACAAAGAGAAAATGTTTCACTAAATTTTAAAATAAAGAATAAATCTATTTCAATTTAATATTTAATTTTTTTAAAATTATTTATAAATAAATATATTTATACATTATAATGAAAAGCCTTATAGTATCATAATAACAGATTTAAATATTTTTTAGATAAATGTTTATTTCATGCATAAATAAGATTAAAACTTAAAATACACTAACAAAGACATTTTTAAAAGCTTTTTATTTTAATTAAAAACAAACTTTGTAATAGTTTAAATACAAAGATAATTTATATTTTAATATAAAGTTTTTATTACTGAAATCTAAATGTCTTAATTCATGTGATGTGTATGTTTAGTACAGTGGTTGTTTTTTAATGTTAACTTTTTTTTACAAAAAAAAAAATTATAAATTTTAAAACATGTTATTTATTACTAAATTTTTAAAATATAAAGTTCTTTTACTGTTTAAATACTAAGTATGTTATTAAATAAATGTCATTACTAATTAAATTTATTATATATCTTTAAAAATAAAATACAAATATTATAATCAAAATATACAGTTCCTTTAATAAAATATAAAATTTCTCTGTAATTCAAATGTATTTTTATCTTTAAAATATTACTTCTTCATATTTTAAACATAAGTTTTTAATGATAAACTAAAAAATCTTAATTTATATCCAAACATAAATTCCTTTATTATTAAAATTATAACTTTCTTTGAGGGTTCTTTCTACTTTCTTTGCAACTTTCTTTTAAGATTTTAGTTTTCTGTACGATATAAAATCCCATTTGACAATACATCTACTATTTCTGAAGGATGCTCTTAATCAAATTTCGATAATAATGCTGGATTTTATGAAAATGTAATTCAGTATTCTTCATTATTTTACGCTGCACATAAATTAATGTTGCATTACATTGCATTTTAACAAGTCCGAAACATACACAAACGAAGCAAACACATTCTGAAACCAAAAAAAAAATACATAGCAAAATACTACTCTTATTAATGAATATTCCAAGTACAGGCAGAGCAGGAGGGTTATCACTAGGTTAAAGGTGGTTATCACTTTATGTATGTTTAGTTGAAAATTCAAAGATCATTAAACACTGCTGGCGATGTCAAAACATCTAAAAAATTAGTAGGAATATAAAAAGTAAAAAAAAGGTTATTTTTAACCACAAAAGGTCACGGTTAATGCTTTCCGTTGATGGCTCTTTAAAAGTAATTCTGCTTCTCTTCTATTTATCTTGATTCACCTCCATGGGTCTAAGGATTGGTGCACTGATAGCTCAAAGCTTGTGTACACGCACCGCTGCATTTCCATTTCAGTGTGCAATGGGTGCACTATGCCATAGGGAACGCAAGCGTTGCTAAGTAAATAGAGACTTGTCATTACCTTCTGGAGAAGGGAAGTGCTGTTTGAAACCAGTCATAAATGCTAGAGGCACTCTGAAATGACCAATTGGACGTGTTTTTTAGTCTCCATCGTTCTAGCTGAAACTATGAATTATTCTAAAATGTGTTTAGAGCTTTGCCTGAAGAGCTCATTTTTTTATGAATAGGTAGAAAAATGATTTGGAAGAAAAGGCGAATTCCTTTGAAATTGAATGTAGATAAACAGAATTTGAACTTACTGTAAATAAGAATTCATTTGAAAATAATCGTAGATATCGGGAGATAACTCAGTAGGAAATACAATTAATATGAAAAAAGTAGCTTTGAAAATGCGATGCTTGGGAATAGTTTTATTATTTGAAATAACTAAGCTTTTTGTTTTTCTATTAAAAGTGAGTTAATCTAAATATTTCGACCATTTAAGCCTTTCCGTTCAAAAATATCAGAGTTTGAGGAAAAAAATTATGCTGCTTAGTATAAAAATATTCAGCAAGCAATTTTTAGATTATTTAAAAATCATGTCTTCATTTTGTATATAATTTGCACTTTTTCTGGTGTTTCGCATTCACATTATCCAGCAAGGTGACAAATAATAGAAAGGATTAAACATAGATTTCATAGTTATTTTCATAAATTTAATACAAATTTTCTGTTAGATTATAGATGCAGAGACCTTTGCGAAAAAATTTCATGTTTTGGTTGCGTAAATTAATTTAGATGTAAAAAGGAATTTCTCAGAAAAAGTTTCTTAAAAATAACGAAATAATTCTATGGAGGGGATTACATGATAACCAGCTGATCATCCATCTTGATTTTGTAAAAAAGGACCTTTATATCCACAAGTCAAACATAAAAAATGTCACTTTCACTTTAGAAACTTAAGTTATGGGTGTCTTGTGATAATGACTTTAACGTGACAAGTTTTCTCTCTTTCTTTTTATGACTCACTCCTGGGGTATTTAGCAACATTCGTTTGGACGTTAATTACTCAACTGACGCATTACTGTATGACTCAATATTCTTCTTCAATTTTGAAGCGTTGAATAGCAAAGTGTTCTTAGAACTTTGGAGCGCTTTCTCCTTAAGAATTCGAAGAATACATTCAAGAAAAATTTAAATTTATCCTTATTTTTCGAAGAGTATTTCACAATTTACCTTATTTGATCAATATGTTTCCCAGCATGCTATTTCCACTCGTGTAATTTTTTTTTTCGTTATTCTCAGCGTCTTTCTAAATTTTTATAAATCATGTCAATGAGTGAATCTTTCATCGCTTTAGTGAGGAATAAACCTTTAATAAATCATTCATGTTTATGTTTATTTCATGTTTATTTCTTGCAGAAAAAGTATTGAATTACGAATTTATTTTACTGATAATGAATAAAGTTTCTGTTATCTATAAAAATTCACTATTGAAATTACAATGTATGATGCTACATTCATTTTCCCACCCCATGAACTATAAATCCCACAAAGATTCATGGGTTTTTGACACTTATTTTGTTTCTTTTCTCCACACATCAATTATCCTCAGTTAGTTTAACCTCAGTTAGTTAATCCTCAGTTAGTTTTGGAATAAAGGTAGATCTCTTTTAGTGTAAAATCCAGAGTTCCTTATAATATAAGCATAGTGGACACACATTTCTGCCTCCTTCCCTTATATATTTTAAATGCTATCTCCTAAGCAAAAGTGTACCCACAACTTGGTCTTTAAGATCGCTCTAGAAAGTGTTAATTTTAAAAGTGAAGTGAAGAAAGAAAATTTTAATGTCTATTTTCTTTGAAACGATACAAATAGATAACAATAAAATACTACTTAAATAAAACGGTAATAGAAATCAAAATATATTAATAACCAATCATTTATTTAATCATGGAATAATAATTAATCATTGATTGCGATAAAATTAATCTTCATTTTCTTTAAAGAGATAATTTATTATAAAATTTCTTTAAAAGTATTTTATCGAAGATTATCTGCTACGTTTTAATAAGATTTAATTAATAAAATCACAGAAAAGTCATCCCAGTAAATTTCTATAACTAAATTGATTGTCGCGAATATGATGTATAAATTCACGTAGCATTTGAGACCTATTTTAAAAGTTAATACTGTTATTCCCTCGTCAGATTGAGGATCGAATATGAATATTCCTTCTCATGGCTGACATTAAATTACATAAAATTACTTTCATAATTGTCACAGTCGTCTGCTTAAGAAATTATTCCTCCACGTTCTCAAAGAATCCCTGCTTGCAAGAAAATAAACAGTTTAGGCTCGCTCCTTATCAAAAGGATGCCGCAATACTTCTTAAGCCCTTTGCCGATACTAATTCCCCGAAATGAAGGGTTGCAGTAAGATTCTCCGTGGAAAAAATTTTAATTGGGGAGATGTGTTTGAAGAAGAGGAACAATCGGCAATTTTTAACAGTACGGCCTTCGCCGCTCAGCTGAACTAATAAAAAAGAACGGACACGTTCTGTGCGTAATAAAATAGGTCATGAATAGGTTTCGTCGAAGATAGAATAACATTGGTTTCTTATTTGAGCAATGAGTGGCGGCCATTTTGAGTTCCTGGCATTTCCGTCGCGTTGTCATGGGAACGTGTCTTGCGTTTACAGGCGGTGCTGGCCGGTAAAAACCACAGGATGACGCAAAGTGGAGCAGGCTTGATTTGTGTCACTGTCGGACTAAGCAAACATTGGGCGTCATTCATACTAGTAGCTTCTGCTTTATTTTCCTTTTTCGTAGAAACTCTGGAATTTTAAAAGTTAAGAGTATTTGCAAACCTATACCACGCACTAACTTATGCTCTTTCCTTCAACTTTCAATAACACACCATTACATCAATAGTATGAAATAAGAGCTTCTATATTAAAATTGTCAGACGCAACAACTTTTTTTGGTACAGATACCAACTTTTAGGGCTTTGTACCATATAGCAATGTTGTTTGTACAAAATGATACCAACTCTTTGACCCGAAAAACACATTGGAAATCCAAGTTATTTTCAAAAATAATTATTATTTTAATATTAACTTTTTGGAACTCTTGTACCTGGATTAACCTCAGGACCATATTGAAGCATTGTTCTGAATCTTTAAGATGTGTGATAAATGTTTACTAAAAGAATGACTGTTAATAATACTTTTATTGCTCTTTTATTAATACCGAAATTTGCTGTCAAAAATAGTTTTAACGGTAAAAAAAGTTTTTTAATTACTTTTTAATCTCCTAAAAGTCCTATTTAGAAACATACCTTTATACTTTAATTCCAGTGTTTTATGTTATTAAACTTAAGATTTAAAAAAAATTAAAATCTACAGCAATGAAAATGCAATTTCTATAACTAGCGTTTCTAAAAACAAACTAGCATAAATTATTCGCACTTGATTTTAGTCCTGCCACTCCAATAAACTTCTCTTCAATTCCTTTAAACCTTTCGGTCCTGCCCGCCCTAAATGTTTATTAAGATTCGTTTGCTATCTCGGGCGGTCTAGGGTAAAAAGGGTTAAACTCGTTTCACGATCGAAGCGAAATTTTTCTTTAAAAGAAATCCAATTCTCATTAAGTCATCAAAGTTGTATGAGATGGAATGGGATCCAAATGATGAACAACGCTGTAAAAGAATAAGAGGTGTCATCGCTTGTACTTCCCCAGAAGTGACCGTAGGGCACACACTCGCTTGTCACTTCGAGATAGACAGAGATTTTATGTCTCCTGCGATTGACTTTCAAGGGCGGCAGCAGGTTTTGGAAGATCGTAAAATTAGAAGTGCAAGATTCATTAGAGGCCGTAGAACACGTCGTGACATGCATGAGGACCATCTGATGCATTTGATGTAATCGAGATTAATGTAATGGTTCTAGATAAGAGAGCAAAAGACAACCGAAATTTCGTTTGAACGGGTGTAAAATATGATGAACGTGAATGGAATTGCCTCGGGTGTTTCCGCAACTTGCAGAGAAACCGTTTTCTGTGAAAAGTCGTAATAAATTAGTTGAAATTGAAGTATCCATTGTTTAGAGCGCTACTATTTAAGTATATTTATTGTCTCAGTCGATAGAGATAAGCCTCATCTTTTCTGGAACTTTTCTTGCACACACATTTATTTGGGCTAGTTTGTAAGTTTTGCGTAGCTCTGTTATTAACTGAAAATAGATTTTATTTTACACTCTTTATGACTTTTTTAAAATTATGTAGGTATATGTGTTTTGTAGACTCGGGTGTTTAAATCAGACAAATTTTGCATTGTGCACTGTATAAATGGTTTCCATAACATTTTAAACTTCTCTAGTTCTCTCTGAGTTGAGTCCTTTTTTGTAATTACCCTATTTTGTTGAACTTTTTATTTCTACTCTCCCGTTCAAACTGATACTTTCTTATAATCTAATTACTATTTAACATCAAAATAAGCTTTTGAACTGAGCAAACCGTACAATTATTGCTTACCCCAATTTGAAATTATTCCTCAAATGCATTCAACTCCCCGCTAAACTCTTTGCGCCTCCTGTTCGATGGTTTCAAATAAGTCACGCTTGATAAGTCAGTGAACCTGCCAACAAAGCGGTTCCCTTCCTATTACAGCTATGATTGCTGATTCTGGTGCTTCTATGACTCTCACTCTCACTTGGATCAGTATCTGGGAGTATTAGGAAACGACAATGAGAAACCTGATAATAATCTAGAAAATGACCACCCGGTGGGAATGCTGTAGGAAGAGTTCTGTGATTCTACAGTTGTTTAATGACTACGGAGGTGATTTTCACAAGCATCATTCGAAAGTAACGATTCTCACTGGAACTTTTTGATATCTCTTCCCCCTCTGCTTCAAGTAAAGAGCGACTTTGCTTCTTTCTTAGTATGTGGGGATGAAAACAAATCAAAATGCTAATTTTTAGTTTTGAGGAATTCCTCCTAAAATAATGTTTCAATAACTCCTTCCCTATACGTTTATAATGACTCCTTCCAATTCATGCTCCCGTAAATAATAATCCCTATTTATAAGGTTAATTATCATTAACCTGAAGAGATCATAGATAAGTAGACTAGTATATCATACCACCAGGAGAAAAACTTCGACGGAAAAATCAAAACTCTGAAAAGAAGTATACAAAGCCGAATGATAGTCTCGCAGATTATGCACAAAACATTTGTTCAGCGCTTGTAAATTAATATAACCCCTGAAATTGAGTGGAAAAATCCGTTTCCATAACAATAGAGACAATATTGTAAAACGTCAAAAGTTTTTCTCGGTATGGTCTCCAAATTGATCCCTGAAGCTTTTGAAATGGATAAAAGTTCTTAGGGCATTATTCTACTACATCTACTAAAAAACTTAAGATAATATAAAGATTATTGTTGACATTTTTCATTTTGATAAAATATTGCTTCCAATATCATTTAAAATTTAATTCTTTAAAAAATTCTTTCCAACCTATTTGTTTTTAAAATACCAGGTTTACTTGGAATTAGTTCCAGATGATAACATCTTTAGTGATGTGTTTTCTACAAAATAATGCCCTTCACTGCTACGCTGTACTCTCATCACTTATGTCAGATAGCTTTACATTCATGACGTTTCTTCCTCAGTGATCTTGAAATCAATAACCGACATGATACGCCGGATATTGGGCATCACGCAAATGTCAACAGCTGACTATGCACAGCTGCTGTTAGTATGGTCTATACACGAATTTGTGACAATAGAGGTAAATTATGTACTTATAACCGTGTGTTCCAAGGTAATAATAGTCTGAAACAAAAGCAATGGTGTCGCTGCAATGGGGAATTTGTTTAAGGGGTATGTTTTCAATGGTAGAAGGAGAGGGGTTTTGTTTAGTTTCCAGGGGTATGTATCCCGACAATTCCCCCTATTCGGCTTCTCCCTTAGACAAAAACAGTCGCATTTCCATTTTTGTTTAAAGATATTATGCATTCTTTCAGGTCACACAGTTAAACAAATATGGCTTTTTTCTCCGTTCGTTTAATATAACTTTCTTTAACTTTGACAACATTCTTGTGAACTTTCTGGTTATAATGCACCCTCTTACTGGTCCCGAATCAACATTGTAATAACATCGGTTATGTAACGAACCTCCAGTAATATTGAACTATTCATTGATCCTAGATCTTGATTTAGATCCCTAGTGAACCTAATGAATGGGGTCTCAGAAATAAGACTTTTCATTTCAAACCCTTTCATCATAGTTTTGAGGGTCAAACTCCATAATCTTGGAATCTCTGCGCATAAGATAATTCCTCATCAAGCATTCCTCGCATATCTAAAAAATATCATCGAGAAAAATTTCGTAATGGGAACATAAATGCTCTCACTAATGTTAATTTAGCTCATCTGAAGCCTGTAATAAAAGTAAATGAACAGAAAGAGCGGATCCATTTTCTCTGAAGCAATCCTTTATCTGAATGAATGATGTCTCTCTGAAACTTCAATCAATATATCCTCTAATTGATGTGAGCGCACGAATTGTGCCACCTGATTTATTGAGCAAAAAGAATACCTCAGTATTTCTGTCGGCCATTGCACCAACGATCCACGTGACACTTGAAGGTCGAACTTAACCAACCTTTGGTTTTATTGCGCTTTTTCTATCAAAATGATACTGCCTCCGCATCAAGTGCGCTTAAGTACATGTTCTGGAGTAAATTAATAAATGCGCGCTCATTGTGGAACTAATCAGGGGATAACGATCGATTTCTGATAGTGTGGAAGGTTGCCATTACGTCGTTTTTTGGTTATTATACCTTTAAGTGGGGATTCGAAAGTGTTTTCCGTCCACTTCTTGTAAACGACCAACAATCAGTGTACTAAATTAGCATCTTTTCTTGAAAATTTATTAGAATTGAAAAACGGGAAGAATTTTGTCGATACTTTTTTCTGCTACATTGAAAAATTACATATTATACCTCTTAATACATATTAACTTATTCAGTAAGTCATAATATAATCCAGTAATAAAAAAATTACCTATTGACACTTATTTATTAAGATTACTTGTAAACACTTTTTAGTAGTTGTTGTTAGTAAGTCACAAAAGAGGTAATTATGAATGTTGATAATTTTTAGATATTGAGAGAGAATTCAGAACATAGCAGAAAAGTATGACAGTAAAATTGAAAAACATTACTCCTTTCTTCAATTTTTGAATATACTTAATAGGAGCCGTTTTGTTTACATTTAAGTAGCCATATGTTAGAATTGATAAATAACTGGATTCAGTTTCATAATTAAAAAAAAAAACGTTTTTATACACCAAATAAGTACAAATAAATTAAAATTCCGTTGTATCTTCAATTAAAAACCACATTTTAATTATTATATTATCTTATTTATCTTTTCAGTCTAAAATAAATTCCATACAATTATGTAAATAGCATTTGCATAACATTTTCTTGAAATTGTTAAACTCACACTTATAAAAAATTATCAATGGATGATATAACTGTAGGAAATTCTAAAACTGAGTATTAAGTATAAAGTTTACAAAGTTATTTTTTTAAATATAATTTAAAATTTTATTGAAATATTTTTATTTATTAGATATTTTTACTCTTTTGTTATTTTCAAGTAACGAACGGTGGTTTAGCATTGAAACATAGTTTTTAGTGGGATATCCAGCGCTCATATCGGGGAAAGCTGTCCCCCTAAATATTTAGACCATCCTACGAAATTATTTAGATCGTCCCCCCACAAAATATGCTGAGAGAATAAAAATGAGTCCTCCGGAAAAATCTTGTCACAATTAGAACCATTTCTCTTTGACGCGTTACTTAATTTGTGGATGTCCCCTTCTTCGCTTTTGGGAAAGGAATGCGAACTTGTTCTATCATAATTGAAAACTACTAACAAAACATGAAATACCTACAGAAGATTTGATCAACTGATAATATTTATTTATTTAATACCACTCGACTCTTAATCTCAAGTTATGGTTTTGGTCATCGTGCTCTTCATTGCCACACGTGTTTGGGCATAGTGGATCGCCAATCTGTCCAGCCAACGCACCTAAAAGAAACGACCCTGAAAAGCCGTCCGCGCAATTAGAGAAAACAAGCGAGACAGATGGCAAAAAAACTTCTTGCAGATGATCCTCTAAATAGAGGCAGCCGTGTAAGAAGAATTAAAAATGGCCAACAAACGACGCATTGTCGTCCTGCAAGCAGAACAAAGTTGCACGCGAACTGTCGTGTGGATGGTGTTTTTCTTCCTCCCAAAATATGTTTAGTGACTTCGATTCGAGGAAGCTTGATTGAGGATTCACTGCCGAGTTTTTATGGAATGTGGATGATAAAAAGTCTCATCCAGAGTGGTTGGTTGGCGTTCTTTCTAATAGATGGCAGGATGGATGTAGTTGGTGAAGTGTCCAATCTGCTTTTGTTTTGGGAGCCAAACTGGTGTAACTTCATTAGGATAACTCTTCATGGCGGATTTTTTAGCAGCGCGTCAAAAGCGGTTTGTGGCAAAAGCGACAAATTTTTTTTCCAAAATACCCATATAGGAAGCCTCGAAAACGACCGCTGTTCATCGCTTTTGCTGCTTTACCCTCTTTTGACTCGGTGGTGTAAATCCCCCATCAGGGTAGTAGGATGGAGGATGTAGCTATTGCATTGTGCTTTACTCATAACCAGAAAATTATGAGGGTTCAATTCCGTTATCTGTCCCGTTAATTACAACCAAGCTGTTTTGGGTACCAAATATTCAAATATCGCAAAACATTTTTAAGGTTTTCATTGATATATCTATGTTTTATTCGGTTAGTTGGCCATTTTTGGCAATAGTTCTAATCTTTGGCAACCAAAACAGCTTTATGATATATAACGGAATTGAACCAGTATGAAACACCTATGCGCAATATTTTTTAAGAGATTAAGTATAGTCATCTCAAAAAACGAGAACTTTATATTCTTTGTTTACTATGAAAATGTGTTTTAAACTGATCAAATTTTGTAAATCCTTTTGTGAAAAATCGCCTCTGTTCTATTATCATTTTCTCTCACACGATCTTCTTCCCCTGTAAAATCTTCCAAGCATTCTTCTATGTAGTATCAAAGAAGGTATCAGAATTTTTTTTAGAAATTTGAGGAACATATTTTTCAGGAAATTAAATAAATGATTCATTTATACCAAACCAACTTATTATAAAATAATATTTCCTTTTGAGAGAAGATCCTTTCTCTTAATAAACTAAAGTGAATCTTTACAAGTTCAAGCATTCATAACCCTGAGAACCTGAACTTACGATATAAACCGATATTTGCCTGATATCCACAGATATTATATCATAGTTTTAATATCGGCAAATTGACAGGAAATATCGGTTAATATAATGTGCTTTTAGGAATAAAATATTACATTCTTGCTTCTTTGCAATAACAAAAATTAAATTGGTAAAGTACATAACCAAATCGACCAACCTAAACTTTTTCATCTACATTTATGTTCACTTTTTCAACTACTACCTTCAAAACAAGAATTGATATTTATTCCAAAGCCATATGTAACTGAAAAGCCATCTTCTTGTAAGAAAACCGTAAGACCTACAGCATAGACCGAAAGTGTGGCTTTCCTTCTACCTTTCACAACGAGTGACGATGTTTGCTTTGAGAACTACCCAATCTTCAAGGCCGCATCGCTCTTTTCTTCACTTCATTCTCTTCATCACCTGTCAAAATACCTGATTTTGACTCTTTGCCCCCAGCCAAGGGACGGGAATATTCGCCAATATTTAAGAGAGTGTCCGACAAACAGGCTCTCGGGAGTCAATATTTGAGCGATATACGCGACAATGCTCTGCGGGGGAAAGTGGCGTCTTGGAAAGTGATGAACAAATATTGCCCCACTCTTTAAAACAAAAGGAAAGGCTCAGTGGAAGGAGGTTTAAAAAATATATTCACGGCCATTTGCCTGTTTTCGCTTTTTTGTGGTCATTTCAGAGAACCGTTTATCTTCGTTTGCTTTCATTATGCTGGGATAAATAGGGAGGCACACATACTATAAAAATAATATAGTTATGAGAGTTATAATTAAAAACAGGATTAAAACTTTTTCTCACATTTCATTACTTTCCATTACTAATCACCTAGTAATTTATCTAGGGTGAAATATTTTTTAAATTTAAAAGTTTCCTTAATACTATTTTTTTAGAAACTCGTTATCCCCTTTTTTGGTATTGAATTTTGAAACCATCTTTTTGTATCTTTAGGTAAACTTCTTTTAGAATTTTAGACAATGAGGGACTGAAAAATATTTTTTGTAATAGGAAGTAAGCTTTTGATGACCTGAATTGATATTTAAACTCTTCACTTTAAGGAAGGAATTAAGCGAAATTCAAATTTTATGTAGTCAAGTTTTTGTATAAGTAATAAAAAAGAATATTAATTGTTTTTAATCTATTTCATTTCATCAAATTCCATCAAAATGTTAAATAACCATCTTAAGCAATTATTGCATCTGTGCATAACAAAATTTGGACACTTCAAAGTATAACTTTTAATATTAAAAATCAAATAGCACATCTATGCAGCTAAATTAATTTCGCTCAAAAGGCCTTTTTTTCAATCATAAAAGAAATCCAATGTGGTATTAGAACGAAACTAATATTTCACTGCAGCGCTTGTTGTTAAAAATATGAACCCTGGAAATAAACGAGACTCAAACGGAAAAGCAATAAAATCCCCCTATCGTTAAAAAATTCATTTAAATTCTTCAAAAACACGTTCCATCCTATCCCCAAGCAAACACTTATAATCCGAATCACCTCATGCTCTCTACATCACTCTCCAATCGACCATTAAAAGCGAACTGTCTGCGGCAAAACGTGACACTGTCCAACCAATTTCTAGCCAAGAAAAAATCAGGTTCCGAGCCTCCAATAGCTCACTCTCGGACATTCCCGCCGCCTTAGTTTTAAACGAGAGGTCTTTGAACCGTCACTTAATGCATGATTCCAGACATAAGCTCCAGGTATTAAAAAAGAAGCCTCCAACTCCCGAAATTTGCCTGCCTAGCGGCTCCACGAAAAAACCAAAACCCACATCTCCAGAGATCAAGAGTTCCTCTGAGGCTGTATATGTATGCATCGCTGTAAACACGATTGAAATAGCTGATGATAGACCGAGTCTGATAGGTCAGCCTGCTGTATGGGGGAAGGTTATTACATAGGCATCCCGCTACTACCTGTGTTTACCAATATTGGTATCGGCTCTTTTGGTTTTTTGCTTTCTTGTCTAGGTGTGGAAAATTAGCTTTTTTTACAGACTTGATTTCTTTTTTGAGTGGGTTTAAGGTTACATAAAGGAATATCAGTTAAATTAATTTGTTATTATTCGCCTGCTTATTGTACATCTAAATATTTTTGCTGTTTCGTTAGTTTTGTATTTTCTAAACATTTCAAGATTGGTTCTCAGATGATATGAATATTCTGTAACGTTTTAATTTTTGCAAGGATTAGACTTTTATGCTAATATGAATGAACAAATTTTATGCAAAGAAGTTTCAGATGGATAAAAGTATTCTTCGTTTGAAATTACCTTACCAAAAAGTTTTGTCATTTACGAAATGTTCGGATATTACTTTTTTTATTTTTTAATACACAATATTTACCCGTTTTAATTTCATTTGAATTTTGGGGTCTTTGTTGATAATTAAAACAATTTGTATAAGTATTCTGTTTTAATATATAGTATTCTGTTTGTATAGTATTGTTTAAAAATAAAAGACGAAACTTATTTTTTTTACTTACAAATTGGAACAATTGAAATTCAATATAATTTTAAAACAAAATTTTCTTTAAATGCATTTAATAATCGTTATTTCCTAAATTAAACTATTTTACATTGGATTAGCAATTTAATGTTATTACTACGACATAACTTTTCCTTATTTGTTCAGCTTGTTGTTATAGTTTTTGAATAGACATATTTTTCATATTTTTATTTCCACTTTTAACGAGTTCTTTACTTAGTGGTCTTATCATTACCTAAATAAACATTGAACACTTTTGTAAATAACGAATTTTAGAGGAAAACTAGACCCAAATGAAATTGTAAATGTAATGTACAACGTAAAACAATTAACGCACCCTACCTTCAAGTTAGTAATCTTATTTTAGCACATTCTTTACAGCGCTAAAAGAGCTTCAAGATTTGATGTTTCTTTGAAAGTAACTGTATAAATCGCCATAGCTAAAAATTACATACTAAAAAATTCTCAGATTAAAAGGATTTCGTCTGGTGCTATATATGCTCTGATCAAAGTTCGCTATTTTTAACAATAAATCTTAAAAAAGCCCTTTAATCATTCTTGCAAAAACTATACCTATCTTACAACGAAGAACACACAAGCATTTTTATCATTTAACTATAATGTTCGGCACTAGTTAACTAGAACTAGTTGCAACTAGTAGTTAACTAGTGGTTTAACTACTTTTGGTTTAAACTAGTTCAACTATTAGTTGAACTACTTTTTTTTAATAACTACTAGTTGAAACTACTTTCAAAATTTCAACTACTACTTTCAAAAAAATTCTTATTAAAATTTTTATCAAAATATAGAAAAAATTGTACTGTAACAAATTTAATTAAGATGGTAGAGTACTTAAAATACCACAACCAGAATTAAAGGCCCTTTTTGCGCGTTTTTTGTGATATAGATAAGAAAGATGTATTTGAATTTGGGCAAAAATTAGGTTATGAAATTAAATAGACTAGTTAACTAGTAGTTAACTACTTTGCGAAACAGTTAACTACTAGTTGTAACTAGTCCCAGGAAAAAATAGGTAACTACTAGTTGTAACTAGATTTTCCCAGACTAGTTAGTAGTTGGTAGTTAACTATTTTTTGACCACTAGTTGCCGAACACTACATTTAACCCTTTTGATACCCTTATTTCATAAAACTTAAGTAAACGCTTCGTATATAAAATCCGAGCATTTCTACTCTTTAGATTAAAAAATATCATTATTCACAATTTGTACGATAAAAAATAAAGCGCTTAAATTAATGATCCTTTCAAAAAGAATTTAATGATTTCTCCCGGCCGGCCGGAAGGAATGCGGCATGCAATTACACTCCTAAAACTATAAAACTTCACCCAATCCTAAACTCCTCAAAAAAGAACTCATAAAATTCCGTTTAGAGCTAGCTGCGGCTCTGCAGGGTTGAGTTTCCTGCTGTCTATTGTATTCCGGACCCAATCCTATCCTCGAGTGCACAATCTATACCATATGAAAGCTCTAACCTTAACCTCGAAGAAAACAAGTTCGTGCTAAGAAACTTAATTTCTTTATTTTTTCCCTCCCCTTCCCCTTGACATTGACGGATACTGGTCTCTCTTTTCTCCAATGAAGGCTGCTTGTAGAACAAGTTTGGTAGTAATTTCTGCTGTTTTTTGCTTTACAATCAGAAACTACACAGCCCCTTTTCCATTATTCCTCACCTCTCGGGATCATTTGCTCTGCTGTGAGACATAGCTACCTTATCTCTGCTGCTTTTAGGGTGAAATTAAATAAGTGCAATATTGGGGTTCCATTTGAGGTGGTGGTGGTTCTCTTGCCCCATTGTGAGTGTATCATTTCAACCTTAAAAAACCTTTAATGGTCTGGATTGAGCAATTTCAGAGAAACACGTGTAATTTGGAGAGGTTTTTTTCTTTCGGTTGAAGCGTATCATCCAATGTGAAAATATTGTGGTCTAGTATTTTCTCGTAAACTCTAAACCTTCCTGTCCCCAATTTCTAACATTCAGAAAAGTTCCAAGTCTGAAAATTAAACTATTAATACTCTGTGCAAAGAATGCACACTTAAATCTTCAATTAATATTAAATCTTTAATTAATATTCTTGTAAATATTTTACAAATATGTTCGGATTATCTCCATTATATTGTCAATTTATTAATATTGTTATTTTAAAAATTATTTAAAAAATTCGTATGCTTTTCTCAAAGCTTTGACAATTTATAATGGATTAGCTAAAGCTAAAACCAATGCATTTTTTTTTTTAATATTTAGAAAAAAATGTCACGTATGAAAATCTATTTCCATTTTTTCTGATGTTAAGTTTTAAAATTATTTCAAGTAGGATAATATTTTTTTTATCTAAATGCAGCAACCTAATTAGTTTTACAACGATAGTTAAAAGGTCATGAAGATTTTATTGTAAATTTTATATAAGTTGTATACAAAATATTAGATTTAAAGTTTTTTTTAGCTCTTCTAATGTAAAATCCTAATATTTTTACTTGTATAAATGGGTTTTAAAATCTATAAGCTATATAAATGTTGTTGATAAAACTAAATTTTCTCTTTAAAACTAAACCTCTCTCTTACAGCATAGAAAATGTGTATTGAACGTTTGAATAATTAACATTAAAACCTACAGGGATAAATGAAAGTCACGCTTTTCCTGTCATAATCTGCGTTCTTTTCACCGGGGGATATTCTTTTTTGTTTATTTGTATTAGATCTTTAATTTAATGAATAAATGAATTCAAACTTGTGTTTCCATCTTTTTAAAGATTACTATAAGTATAAAGAATTGTCTTCAACTTTTTTTGTCTCGTTTCTACAGCTTTAAAAATACATATTAAAATTACTTTTCCGTAGGTTTATCGAAATAAAAATGTCCTACTTTAGAACATGTTAATAGAAACTAACTTATTTGTATAAATTGAAGAAGTTTAAAAACTTTGTTACTGTATATGGTCTTTTAAGAAAACCCCTGCTGGATTGGATATAAAATACCTGCGACTGGAGTTTTCTTTACTCATAAACTAAAGATGAATTCTTCAATAATATGTTTAATGATACTTTACAGCTCTTATAAAATGGGATAAAAATTATTTGGTTTAAATTATATATAATCTACTTACAACATTGTTTGGATTCAATTTTTTTCCTTATTTATAATTTCCTTAAAATTATATATATACATGATTTTAACAATTTGTTTCTGAAAAAAAATTAAATAGAAAAACTGGAATAAAGATTAGGGTCCCGGAACCTTCAGTTAACCTCAGGTCATTAGTAGGGGTTAAATTACGTTACACGTTTAGGGATAAAGGAGTCTTTTGTGTGAGACAACGTCAAAAAGGGATGGAAGAGTTCCAATTTTGTGACATCCCCACTTTAAAAATTGATTTCATTGTTGTTTGAAGCCTAAAGAAAATATTCCAGTTTCGTTAAATAGAAATCTAGCTTTTATTATTTCTCCAGAAGGAAGAAAAATGGTGTTGCAAATTTAGAAAATGTTAAACTGGATTTCAAGATTGTAACATCATACATGGCGGGGGTATAAATCCCCTGAAAATCGAGTGACGTAAATTTTAAATGACCCCTAGGCTAGGGCAACTTTTGAGTTTAATCCGGTAATGAGATGTGTGTAGAATGTAACGGTTGTAGCAAAAAGAAATGAAAGTGAAATGAATACAACATTCCCCCAAAACAATTTTAAACTCTCTCGAGAGTCCTCAATTAACGACTAGGAAATACAGTTATTATTTTAATTTGTCTAATGATGAATCACAAGAGAATGAAGTTGCTCTGCATTGTGTTCAAACAGTGGGCTAGCCATTAACACTCTCCGGACGGCTTGAAAGCATCCCTAGGAGAGTGATTTGTGTTTCTTTTTTTTCCAACGGAAGAATTCCTGTTGATGGTATCTTCAACCTAAACCACTCGACTGTGAAATGAGATTTTTATTAAAGCAACAGATTATATCTGCAGTGCAATGTATAAATATGGGATTATTTCTATCATACCCAGTCCCTTTCAGACTCCTGCCCTCTTATAATGGTCATTCAATTGAAGAATATGGTGCAGTGGTGTTTTTATCGAATTTGGTGTTATAGGTACAATTCTTGATTTATCTCTGGAGATTTTATTTCTTCGCAGACCTCGTACAGGGTTTTGAAGTTTTACCATCAAAGGGTTACACTAACTCAGGGGTTTTCAACAGATGGGTCGTGACCCCCTGAGGTGAAAGAATACGCGAAATTAAAAGAAATTGATAAATAAAACAAATTACTTTAATAAAACTATTGCGACTATCTTAAATTTACTGGTTTTATTACTTATCTTAGAGGAATGTGTAGCTATTAGCAATGTTTCCTCAACAACAACAATTACGGATTTTTGAAATAAATTTAAAATTATAATTCAGAGGGAGTCAGGAAAATATTGAACCTAAAAAGGGGGTTGAAGTGTCTAAGAGGTTGAAAACCCATTACCAGTCGCTTAGAAACATTAATGAGTTAAAAGACAGAAGTCTTGTATAGGTATATAAATCTCACCTTAAGATGGAGAAACTTGATAATAAAATTACAAATCTAAATTTATTTTCTCCAAAGAATAAATATCACCGTACAACATTAATTAAATTTACGAATAAAAGTGTTAGCTCTCGCCAGTCTTTATTAAATTGAATTAAATAAAGTAAAGTTGGGATTATTCACAAATTCATGCCATAATTTTAAGTAGTCTTGTATCCCATCCTCCTCCTGTCCCAAAAGGGTAGTTCTGATATATTGATAAATATACAATATATATCTCATATATATCATTATATATCAAATACACATGACAGCGATTAATCCCCAAAGATTTTACCTTGTATATCAAGTATTTTTGTCAATGGCATGCAGATAATAAGTAAGTACCCACAAAAGGATTTTAAAATAGAAGAGTTCCATCATCAGAAAGTGTGAAGTCATATAAACTTTTGAAATTAAAATAATACCCAAACTTGACAAAGGTATTACTTCAATTTTAATACTCTTTTTTGCTACTTGGAATTAGTAGGTAACTATTTAACAAATTAAATCTGGAAGAAATGCCTTCTTTAGCATCGCTATAAAAAATTTTTACAAAATTTGATTTCACTAAAATTTTTCTACCCTTTGTCACATTGTATAACGTATACATTACAAGACCTGCTTCTCTCCCTACATAACATTTTGCGTTTTTTTGTGAATGGTCCCTTGGTAAAAACAAACCAAAAGACTGGGTGCGTGTACATTTAGAAAAATTTTACAAATGAAATATGGATGGTATGAGGTGGAACTTATATGAATGAGAATAGTACTAACTTCGAACACTGATCACAGTAGTAACTACTTGTAAAATGGTGATCACCACTTTTATAAGTAAGCTTAATATATTTAGTACCAATATCGCCACTAATGCTTATGATACGATGCTTATATCTCACTGATTTTAAACAAGTTTCTCTCCTCAAGGGAAATATTGATCTCAGAGAAGAAGTTTTTAGCTCTACTCACTGCGTAAGAATTAAGCACCCAAAAAACGCTATTTTTTTATCTTCATTTCGGGGCAACGGAAGCCGGGAATCTATTTTGTGTACTATAACGAGGTCCCCCCCCAGCCCAAGGATTCCAAATATTTTCTCCAAACGTAATCTGGTTGCACTTTCAGCTTTGATCGTCATATATTTTAAAGACAAACCTTTGTGTAACATTAAGACCCATTTGTATGAATTTGCTCTATGTTATTTTGAATCTTTTCTATTTCACATAAATATTTTCTTTTAGCGTATTTACTTTCAAATCGAAGCAGAATATTTTGGACATTCATCGAATACATTTTTATAGAGTCCATTAGGCTGGGATAAATCTTATATACCAGCTCGCCAATTAAGGGAACTTTCTGATCTCTTCATGAGAATATCATATCAATTTCAAGATATAAAACCAAAACACATTGAGGGGTAAATGAGATGGAAGAATTTTAAAATACACACTTCCGATAAGAGTGCAGCGAGGCTATTGCACCGACATCGGTTCCCTTCTCCGATGCATACCTATCTACATTTCCTAACAAGCCAAAATTAATGGATCACTTAGCACGTCAAAAAGCGAACAGGCCTCGTCCCCCCTGATTTACGACCCCCGTTTCGTAAAGCCCGACGCGAAAGTGTCGAAATCCGCAGACAGCTTTTCAAAAAAAGAAAAAAACGTTCCGCTCTTTTTCTTCGGGTCCAATATTTCCTTTTGGTCATTCGAAAGCTGCTCCCATCCCAGAACGTGAATTGTGGGACGGGCGAAGGAAAGCAAAAGAAGAAAATAAAAACACGCGTCCGGCCGGTCTTGGAGAGAGAGATGAAAGTTACGGGAGGGTCGGCATCAGTGCCAGCCACCCTGACCCTGTGAGTGCACGTGCCTTCCAGAAATGACTTTCGCTTATTTTCTTCTTGGATCCATGTGTACATTCAGCCAATGAGGAGACTAGCCTTTGGGCAGGCGGTAGACAAGATACGCAGAAACACGCCGCTGGAGATGATCCTTTTCCGATTAAGTTAAACTGGAGTTGACTCTGGTAGGGTGATCTCCGTGGCCGTTGCTGGCGAGCGGCTCTGGAGACTTGTGACCGTTACTCCGTGGTGGATGACTGTAGTGACTCGCGTTTGGATGTGACTTTTCGCCGGGCGGACTTCAAACTCGTGCCTTGCAAATCACCTAGTCAAAAGCCGTTTGATTCGAACTTCTGCTTACTATTGTGACTTTTTACTGTGACTGGACGATACCAATCTTATCCATGCAAATCACTTAGTCGCTTTTAAATCGAGGATGTGCAACTGTGGCTGATTTTGGAGCGTCTTGTTATTTTTTTTCAACGTTGCTGAAGATTAATACTCTCCGCATATTAAACAGTGAATCTTCCTCTTGCCTTACTTCTCTTCGTGAGTGCACTTGAAAGTTCTCAAGACAAATAAGAGTTTACAAAGATCTCTAGTTTTTTAGAAAGTGGATCTTAGATACTTTATTGTTAAAAGGGTGTGAAAATATCTTACTTCTTCTGAGAATATTTGTATTGGATGTGCTAAAATATTTTATCCTCGAGAATAAATGATTTGAATAGAACAATAGAAGCTGTTAACAAAAACAACTATCCGACCTGCTCTTGTTCGTCTATTCATACGATTTTGTTTCTTAAATTTGTCATCAATCTTCAACCTAGTTAATGTATTCACTTTCTATCTCTCAGTATTAAATTTCACAATACAGACGATTCTTCAGCGGACATTTTTTATTCTTCGAAAATGGATTCGCAGTAAAGTGGTGGATTAAATTGGAAAAGTCATACACAATTATTTCGGAATAAACTTTGATATTTCACCCATTCTCAAGAAGAGGAGCTGCTTGAAACCAACCAGAGGAATATTCAAGACACTCGTCAGAGAATACAATTGAATCATATTGTTCATCAAAAAAAAACCTACGTACTTTTCCGCGAGTATTACTAGAAAATTGAATCTTAATCATAGTTCCTATACAATCATGAATCCTAAGACCTCTACTTTGTCACTAACTTATGTCCTCTCTCTGGTTACCAAAACTGATTCTGACCATATCGTCAGTTTTCGATGCACTAAATAGTTTTCCCAATAATGCTCTGAACTAGTTTGTGTGCCTACCTGGTGGGACTGTGTTAGTGATTAAATAATTGAACTGCTTTCTTCATCTTGAGGGGAAACATGCCCGTTGGCGGCCTCTGCGGAAATGAAAGTAAACGTAGCGGCCCACACTTCATTTTGCCCAAAAGGAGCGTGAAGCAAGAAGTGTTTGATTTGCAACACAGGGGGTAAGTGCTCTTCCCAATACCTTCTCTGTGGATCTATAGTTTTTATGCATGGGTTTCAAAATAGTCCTGACCAATGCAAGTCACTCAAAACACTAAAAAAACAACTTTATAACTAATAGTTTTCCCCCTGTGGTTCAAAACGTTTCAGTTGGAAATTTATCTAAATCAATATTGAAACACTGTAATTTGATTTTTATTCTTAAAAAATGAAAAAAAAAATGATTCTTATTGAAGACGTTGCAATTATAGCCGTACAAAACTCTAGCAAATGCAATCTAATTTTGCAACGTGCATTTTAAGCAAAGCACAGCCTTGTACTTATTCCTCAATGTTAAAATGTTTCTTATTATTCCTTGGCCAGTTGGAAAAAATAATTGACATTGTAAACTTAAACTTGTGGTTCATTTTATAACGTTAATTTCTTATTCATACGTTCTGTTTACCTATTTGACTCTTTAACTTTTTCTAAGAAGAATCTTCATAAATTTCAATTACTTTTGCATATATTTTTTAGTGTTTTAGCCTTGAGTGATATTTTACTAAGGTGGGTCGTGAATTTATAGTGTTTATTCAACATATCTTTCTTTCCCAGTGGGTTCTATGTTCTTACGATGCAATAATCTTTAAGCGAATGAATATGGAAAAAAGGGGAGGGTGTTTCCGTTGAAGATTCACCAGGGGGTCCTAATTCGGTGTTAAGCAGTCAGTTGTTTATTAACGTTGTGTAAACCTTTCTGGGCTTAAGGTAACAATTTACCCGCTGTTTTTTTGCTTTATTTAAGGTGGTAGCTCTGCTAATGAACTCAATACGAGGGACATTTTCCAAGGAATATAGTTTTCTTACTTTTTTTTAATTCTTAAACGGTTTTTTCGGTTTGCTAAATGGTGTGTTAGCTGATTGCTGAAGGGAAGTTTTGAAAATAATATTGCGGAGTAAATGAAGTTTTACCGATATCTTTAAAGGGGCTATAATGAGCTCGAAAAAATGATAAATATTATTTATGGTCAAAACACTGAAAATATATTCTTTAAAGATTTTGGTTTATTAATTATTTTCATTGTGGTTATGTATTTTATTGAATCAATGATTTTATTTTTTAATCTTTTCCGTTCATTGAATAATTAAAAACCGAATGGGGACTTTAAATTAATATAAAAATTTAAATAGGGTTGATTGAATTTGTTCTTGATTTATTTAATTTATAAATATCCAATCCATTAATCCATATATTCTTACAATATTTTATTTCGTTTCCTGGGCTTCCTTATAAGGATCCTTTTCACACTTGTGGATAATAAGTTCTATTCAACAACTTTTGAACCTAGTTTTCATGCACAACATAGTTCGGTTATCAATCGAATTATACTTATTTTAATATTTCTGTTTTATAGCTCCTATAGAAAATCCCATAATCACACTATATGATACAAGTACAATAATTCATTTATTTCTTCTTATGTGATAATTCAAGTTGAACTTTGTTTTGCCCTGCTTTCTTTTTTCTTTTCCATTAACAAACCCTGTTTTAAGAAAATGAAAGAAAAAAGATAATAAACTCATGAAATGTTATATGTCGTATGAACTTCGTCATCATAATGTTTCCCTCTCTGGAACTATTAAGGCACACCTTTCTATGGACTGCCAAGTTAGTTAAAAGGTAGTCATTACAGGAAGAATATGCTAAACTACTTGACCTCCGTTGCTGGCTTCCTTACCACTTTCTGGCCATTAGACCTAAAAATGCTATTAGAACCAAAATTATTTTCTGGGTAAAAGATGGCATTCTTCTAAAGCCCTAATTGTGATAGTCGGGGAAAATAAAAGAAAATAGCTTCGGATGACTCTAGAAAGAAAAAAGGTTGATTTTCGAAAAGTTCATTTTGAAATTAATTGAATCGTATGCCATAGTACTGGATATAAATGGTTTTTATTTCGTGTCAGTTTTTGCATTTGTTAAAAAACATTTTCTTAGTATTTTCTGCTTTTAAGTTGTTATTTAGATAGCTTTCTAAAAGCAACTACAGTATAACCTCAATATCTCGAAATCAAAGGGACCCGAAACAAGGAAAAATAGAGAAACACTTAATTTCAAGGGGGGGGGCATTTTTTCGAGATAAAAAGGTTTTCGAAGTATCAAAGTTCAAGGTAACGAGGGTTGTAGATAATTTTGTTCCTACTCTCTGGTTTCTCAAGTTCATCGTCTAAGAAAACTTGGTTTTTCAAGAGGTGTTATTCTCTGGTGTAAATGAAATTGAGCGTATCGTGACGAAAATAAAACTTGTAGCTTACGTCATTGAAAAACTGATCAGCTATTTTATGACCCTTTAAAAACAGACAATGTATACTTTTTTTTTACAGGTAGACCAAATTTTTAACAGTTTCCAGATATTCCTTTATCGCCACCCCTCAACCTTCTTTATAACGATAACGCCATCCGAGATCTTTTGATTAATTTATAAGTTTTTTTTAATTTGGGTAAAACTATTATATATATATTTACACAATGAAACTTTGATATTGTTGGAGTGCATCACATAATCCTATGATTCACTTGCTGCGTGATCACATCGACTACTAGATGGGTATGGGTTAGCTAATACATTTCCTAATTTAAAAATCCAGTGCAATCCATTGTTTTTTCAGTTGAGTCCATACTTGGTTAAACTTATTGCTACTAATTTTGCTACTATTTCTACTCTGGACTGCTATTATATCTATCTATTCTATACTTAGTCTTACCAACTCATCTATTTCTTAAGAAACTGAAATTGACGAAAAGGGAAAGAATAGTAACTTATCCAAATCCACAGTCTTAGAGAAGTTGCTGTTCGTGCGCTTCGATTCTATTAACAACTGACCTCTTGAACTACATCATATCGGCAACCTTTCTTCACAAACTTGAAACAATGGTTTCTGAAGTATGATAAATTGAAAAGACCTAGGCAAAAACCAGAGCTATGGGAAAACAAAACAGTTTGAATGAAACGTTTGCAGAAGAAAAGATTGAAATGTAAAACAAATGCAAGAAAAATTGATGTCTTGCTACTCTGACCTCTTTCTTTAATACCGATAATTTAAAAGCAACTATATCAAATTGCAGCTTGCATGTTAAAATGCGAGAAAAAGTTTCGAATAGTTACGCTTTCCTGGCATTAAGGTATGCATGAATCTAACTCATAATTCTCAGTCAGTAACTAACCGCAAGAGTTGTAATTTTCCATTTTCTTTTTGCTCATTCCTTCCCCTCCTTTTCAGGGTCCATAAAGAGAAACGTTTCTCTAGAGTTTTGAAAGAGTATTCAGAACACTTTCCAAGAGAGTGTGCTGGGTAATTACACGAAAAGTTCATTTTAGTGAAAAAGACATTTCTACTGCTGGGCTTTTCACGGTTTCTTGATACAGTTGTGACTTGAAACCACCAATTGATGACTCTGTCACACAAATCCCACCTAATCATAGAGTCCGACAGTTTGGTTTAAATTACCAGGTTTTTACTGCTCAAAACTATTCCAATTATCCTCTAAGGTTTATAGTTTAACAAAAGGAAGAATTGTCATGATTTGTCTATTATCATATACTTTGTTTCATTGCCCTTATAAATATTGTACAAAAATATACCTGGACTTTCTTAAGAAAGCCTGCTGTTAATAGTATTTATAGTAGTACGAAATTCCTAACTTCGTAATGTCCCTTGCAACATAGAACATACTTTCTTTTCCGTAAATATCTAATTTGAGTGACATAATATGAGAATTCTTAAGGAGCCATTTACAAATTAAGGCAGACCAATATGACAAGGAGGGAAGGGGATTTCAAACATTTATGACACCAAATACTATATTAAAACTGATTTTATCACTGCAGTTACATTACTTACAATTTTTCCACTGCCAGTTTTGATATTGCAGTAAATAAGTTTAATTCTTAAGTAACGAAAATAAAGTAAAATTTGAAGTAATGTCAAATTTGCTTTAATAAGTAGATATAACATCACAATGGAGAGTCACTGAAATCTCACCACTTATCAGAGGGGTAAGAAATCTCCGAAAATTGTGTGATTTAATATGTGTATTACCCTTAAGTACTAAATGAAAAAATAGTGAAGTACCTAATTCCTGTGAAAATAATTATTTGTTGTAAAGGATAGGAACTGATCAAGCTAGGGATAGTTTTCAAAGAGAAAATTTAATGAACTTTTCTGCTCGCTTTTGCTCTACTGTAATAGTTAAAATTCCTACCAAATAAACAAATCATTAGAAAATTACCTAGTAGCTCCAAAAACAATTTCAAGAATCAGAAAATATCAAATTCAAAATTCGGACCATTCCTCCATTTTCAACTCTTATGGTCTCGAAGAGATGGATCTCTTGCTATGGGAAAATGTAAAGGAAGCGCTCTGGCGATTACTTATTATATCTTCATTTGGTCGCATCTTTGGGTTAAAAGATATCCTTAACTACCATTTGAAAGGGGGGGCAGTCTTCAGATAGGGATATGTAATAACTGAGTCTGGTTCGGGCTCTTCGCTTTATAATTACAGGTTTCTGTCTGTAATGAATGGGAGGGTTTTGGGATGATATGTGATTATTATGCAGTCGTGTTTCCTCCCTAGAATACATTTCTTATCTTATATCCAACGGTTGGCAAAATTTTATGTACATAATCTGGGCCCAAACTAAATCCTTTTTGGTTCTCCCTACATCGGTGTTGCTACGATGGCTTCTTTTTGACTTTGAGTGTTCATTGTCTCAACAAAAAAGCACTTCCACTAAGGGCCCTAAACATTAAACTTTTTTTTATATTTTAGACCTGGAATAATGAACCAAAATCGTTTTAATTGTATTGCGATTGTGTTGTGCGAGAAAAAGATAGTGCTATAAATTAGACACAGAAAATGCGTTCTGATAGGGTTTTGATCCAATTTTAAGAACACTTAAACATATTTTACAACACTATTTTTTAGAACATATTTTGTATAGAGCACATTTTTAGCACTTTTCAAAAATATTCAGAACACTATAAGGTGATGAAGGGTTCTTTCTAACAACACAACTAAAAAATTGTTAATTTGAGGACAAAAAAATGTTCATAAAATGTGTTTATAATGTGTTTAATTTTATGTATGAGCGTTTACAGTCAAACCATATCGAACCTGTTAAAGATAATACTTTGATAGTAAATTGAATCGTCAGTTTAAAAAAGGGAATAAGTCCGAAAACCAAGTTTTGAGAAAATCGAAAAAACTGTATAAGTAATAGAATTTTCATTGTATAACCACCAAATTTTTACTGGAATTTCAGGACCCTTTTCAGATAACAGAACAATCGTCTAAAAAATATAAGTACGTTCACACACAAAAATATTTTACAGTTGAAAAAAGTTGATGGGCTGATTCCCTTTCTTGAACTCATAAAAATTTCAGCTGAAAAAATCTTAAAAACCAATTTAATCTAGAGTTAACGTATATTTCTGCTTAGTTCACCGCACAAAAGTGAAAAATAGAAAGACTAAGAAAAATAAAATTAAAAGTTATTTAGAAATTAGTTATCAAGACAGTATCAATGGAGTAAGTGAATATCAATGGAGTCAAACATTCACTGAATGATTAAAAAAAAAGGTAAAAACACTTTTAAATCAAAAACAGATTTTATTTTGGTCACGTTTACAGCACAAAAGAATAAGAAAAGAAAGACAAATTAACTTAAATTTTAAATGAAATAAAAAAATACAATAAATGGACATCGATTTCGCCAAATTCAAGAGGCTATTTTGCCATTTTTAAAACTTATTCCTTTTTTCAAAATGAAGATTCAATTGTATGTTTTAATATGCTTAAAGGATTAATGCAAATTTAAAGTACGAAGTTCTGATCTGACCCACGGGCTGTAGTTCCTAAAGGACCACTAAATTATTGCTTCGTGATTGACACGATACTCCCAAACTGAACTATCTATCTTTCTGAATTCCCTAAACGAATAATACAAACCTGCTGAGGAAATGAAGTGCTGTAGAATGCAGAAGGCATAGAGGCACAATCGTTGATAGGATGTCAAAATAGATATGTCCTATTCGATATTATTTTCGTGCAAGTGTCTTAAGACGGGTGCATTTGTGATCAAACATGAGTCTCGCCATAAAATTCTTTTAACCGAATTAATGAACTTGAAATCTAACACGTTCAATACAAACATTAAAACTATAATTTGATTAAAAATTAATTAAAAGTACAGCGAGAGAACTATAGGTACCAATAGCGCTGAAGCTGCATATTAGCAAAAATTCTATGATACAATTTAAAAGAATGTTTAATAGAAAAATTATTAAAAAATTAAAAATAGTCTGTACCACCACGTCATCAAAAGCCATGGACACTTCAGTTTTTATCACAGGCCCACCCTTCATAAGTAACCGTGCAGAGGTTGTTTCTCAGTCCCAGTATTCACCAGTGTTTTAAATAAATTTAAAGTAAGTAAATGCACTGCTTTTGTTCCTCATTTGCGAAGCAGTTACGTTGTTTGTTTTGAGAAAACCCGCAAAATAAAACGTTTTGCGTGTTATGATTTGTATTGTAAAAAAATATTAAATTTGGATTTTGTTATCTAAAACACGTGACTCTTTTGACCGTGGTTAAACCGCAAAAAGATAAAACCATTATAGTATTACCCTAGAATTTTCTCTTCGCCTCGCTTTTACTCCGAAAGAAGAAATATTTAGATTAAAAACATAAATACATTTTTATAATATTCTTGAGTATCAAAATTAATCAAATCTTCATAAACATCAAAAAAATTTCCCTTTAAAGTGTGTCTAGAAAATATTTTTATCTTTGCCTGTTAAATCACTTTTTCCTTCCCTCGTACGACTGATATAATTTAAATAACGGGGTAATTTTAAAACACGCACGGCACATAACGCTTTTAATTTTTTAAATTTTATACTATTATTATATATTAGTATAGTATATTAAAGCATTATTGTATTGTTAAATTCTTTAATAAGTTCAGTCCAATACTATAAAATTGATGGTTATATTTTGTAACACAAAAGTTTTGAATGAAATAAAATCAATTTAATAAAACAGTTAAATTTATCGCATGGACAGAACGCTCCTCATGATCACATTTAAATTCTACTTAATCATAAAAAAGCAATTTTTTTCGTCATTAATTTTGAAAGTCATAAACAATTACAATGTGTGTATTTTGCCCATGGAAGTATAATTTTTCACTACAAATTTAATAAAGTTTTCAACTGCACCTTGAATTAAAAAAGTTTTTAAACGGACCTCATCCGTATGCATATGTTTGTCCTTAAATAATTCAAGTTAAACATGATTCGCTTTGGTTCTTCTTTTATACATTCTAAATAGGTCGAGTGTCTGTGGAAAATTCCTTTCCCTCTATTTTTCAACTAGAGCTGTTGAACGTTACCCTTCCATTTATCTACCAACCCTTTTGTTCCGTCAGTTTTTGAAATTGTTTTGTATCATAAGTTCACTTTGGGTGGGTACTTTGCACGGTGGACAAGAAAATTTATTATCGTTACGTTCTAGTCTCTTTTGGGTTCTGCTTAACATAAGAGTAGTGTCAGAATTTGCCATGGAAATTATGTAGTGAATGGAGTAACTTTGCGTAGAAATCGTGTATAATTTTTCATAACAAGTCTGTTTTCCATCAACCTAACAATCGTCAAATAAATTTTTACTCCAGCTTTTCAATAACTTACTTAATTTGATGTACGGTGTAACGTTTCTTTTGATCTTGCACGTTCATTGTAAAAATACATTTATATTCCTTTCCTTATAGTAACCATACCCCCATTTTATGACCTTACTCCTTTCTCTTCATCACCTCTATTAATAATAACTTGACCATGATGATGGATGTTTTACACTAAACGGACTAAATATGCCCTAAATAGTACTTGTGATTTTATTTTCTGAAAACACACCTTTATTGAATGTTCAAGCAAAACCGTTCAAAATTTCTCTTTTACTTTTTTCTTCTATTTTCTTCTTTGGATACCATAGATCTTATATCTGATGAGAAAAAAATATCATTTGTATACGCTGACCTCTTTGAACTTTGTAAGTTGTAATCATAATGGGTGGACGTTAGTGCAATAAAAGAGATCGTTGAATCAAAATTCTTAAACATTTATGACTTTTATTGTTATCTTTTAAACAAATGTTTAAAGTAAAATATTTTTCTGTGAATAATGAGACGAATATTTCCTTCCTTACTGATTTTGAATTCCTCAAGGGTGATGTCCCTAGTAGCAAACGATATTCACCAATATTGTTACTCTATTACTATAAACCGATTTGAAATTGTAGATTTAATATCGTCACACTATTGGAAGATATGGGAATGGTTTGGTTTGGTTTCAATGGTCCAAAAAGAAAGAATTAAGAATTTTGGTTGTACGATATTATTTTGATGCCCACTCTTGCCTAAACGCTTGATTTTGTCTTTGGATAGTTAGAACATATTACCATCAGTGTCAAATATAAGGAATACTGCTATTGTATCTAACAGTTTTTATGGATGGTGGAAGCAATTTATCTCTATAAAGAATTAGAAATACTATTCCTATGTCTAATACCAGTTCTTAACCGATTCCCAACCGTGTAAGTTTCACCCAAAAGTGAATGGGAGTCAACAACAAATCTCTCTCTTTTGAAGGACCATCGTGCTGAAGAACTAAAAACCGCGAGATTATCTCCAACACGTGTTTCCGAACAAAAAAGATCGAGCCAATGAATGGTTGGTGCTGCAAGAAAGGAAACTTTTCAAGATGGGAAACGATTAATCAGCTGTCTGTAAACACTCTCGGTTGACGGCCGATCGTGCCGATAAAGGCATGTTTCATGCAAAGTACTGTGCGCGCGATCGGGATGACGAAGAGGAGCCAAGTGTGAGGAACGGTCAAACCAATCGTTGAAGGGTCAAAAAGCTGGTCTCTCTCTAGAGGAGACACTTGCGTCAGGACCTGATGGTGGATCTTTATTATCTTTCTACAAATTGTATAGTTTTATTATAGTATGAGGCTTTTCGGATCTAAAAGGTAGTTTAAAAAAAAAACAATTGGAAAAATTTCTCATAGGGTGATATCAGTAACATATAATATCATTGTCTGTGTATTTTGAGAAGGACAGAAGGGTGGTCTTAACTTAAAAAATATATACCTATCGATTCTCTGAAGGGTATTGGCAAGTATCGATAAATGTAAGATATTTTGTAGAATTTTTTAATTATTATAAACGTGTTTAAAACATATTGAATAATACTATTTCAATGAAATAATCCTGTAAATGTAAAATTAGATCTGTTTTGACCATCAATGTCGAGAAGATATATTGGCCACCAATAATCAATTCTGGGCAATAGTCGATATTTCAGAGAAGGTCATTTTGACAGAATTCATCTGCGTAACTTATTAGTTTCTTCGCTTTCTATTTTTTACTTAGAATTTTTTTTGAATACTTTGGAGATTTTTAACTACCCGAGGACTTCTTTGGACTGAATAAATAACATTAGTGATCTGGTGGAATTATTTTCTAAAGCATCAAAAAAGATAGAAAGTATCGTTTCAATAAAACACCCTTTGAAATGCGAAGAACGTAATACATAGTTGGAAGAACAGAAAGTTAGAAAGTTGCGTTCGCCCTATCGCCTTTATCCCAATGCCTTAATTAAAGCTTTCTTTTCACCGCTGTTAGCTTAAGATCATGGCCGTTGCTCTGCTTGGTAGGAAAGGCAGATATAAATAAAAGCTTATAAATTAAGAGAAAAAAATGAATACAAAAACAAAACCATGAAACTGGTTCGCCGGTAAGAGCCGAAGGAACTCGTTTCAAACCAGTTCCCGGCTTCGTTTTCCGAAACACCTCGTCTGATGTGCTAATGTCAACTTTCAGTGTCAAAATTCTCTTCTTGCTCTTATAGTTGACCCCTCCCTCTGCTATTACCGCGCTGAGCTCTTCCCAGAAGTTATGGTCAGTAGTAATGACGACATCTCTAATAACCAAGTGCTGCCTCACAATTAATGTCATTTGGTCTTGTAACTGTAAAAGAGAACTAGTAGACGGCAATTTAAGTGAACCTTGCATTTTAATGCCGTCTCTGAATGCAGTACTGACCACGTATTATACCCCATTAGAAATGCGAAAATAAGACTATTACCTCCGGTTTTGACAATTTCCAAGAGAATGCCTGGAGTAAGTCTTCGAACTTTACGGGATGTTATTAACTTCCATGAATTAAGGCTACCGTACCTTGTAATAATACGCTTTCTGGAACTATTTTTGATTTAAAAATGTCTTTGTCTTTCTGTTGTGTGCGTCACTACCATTTTGGGGAAAGGAAACTGAGGAGGTATTTTTTAAAGAGGTAGTATTCATAATATTCTCGATAACTCAAAGGACGTCTAATAAGCATAGAGCTATCGAGTTCATGAAGGACATAAACATAGGATTGAAAATAAAAATATTTTTAATTACCTAGGTTTATAAGTTACTAAATTTCTAGACATTATACTATATCAGTCCTGCACAACATCACACTCTTATTTTCTATCATTTTGTCAACCTAACGCCAAAAACACCCATCTGGGTTTTTTTTGGTCATTTTCACTTAATATAAGTTAATTTTCGGAATGACTGAGGGAGGATGCACAAAATGCCAAAGAACAACAATCGTAATTCCCAATATATTTGTTAAGTACTGAGCTATTCATTCCGCATAACTGATCAAATACCTATTTTCGACCAACGTATTCGAAAGTGGTTTCCTAGAAATTGGGATAAAGCAGATTGGCGTTTTTGATGTTGTTGTGATGATATTCCTTCTTCAATCTTTTGTTCTCTTTTCAATCATTCTCTCTTCGTTCTTTCACTCTCTCGTTTCTTATCATTCCTTCCATCGTATTCTCTCTCACATTCCCTCCCTTTTGGTTCTCTCTCTCAAAAATACATATTTTTAAACAAGTGAACAGTGTAACTAAGAAACTCCAATATGAAAACCGAAATACCTAACACGTACCGTTGTATGATCGCAGGTGTGGGATACAACCATAGAGCTAATAGATACAATCCAGCTGATCGTGAAAACTATTGCGTCTCCAAGGTCCTTCGCTCTCATCCTATGTTAGCACTGAGCAGCAGTCGGCCTTGATGGCCCAATTGACATTGCGAAGAAACTTCATTCAACTGACGCCGTTCCTCCAATTCACTTTTTACTTTCCGAGTTTTATCTCCGAACAGCTGACATCGGGACAATTTGAGATTAGGATCTATCCGAGTCTGAAAAATGATCCTATTTCCTCTTCAAATGGGATGCCTGACCTTTAGGGTTAGGTGCTGTAATGAAAAGTGCTAGTTTTAAAAGTGAAGAAACCTTCGTGGGGCTATTATGGTTTCTCAAGACCCCAAGTAAAAGTTGGCTGTACTTAGTGGTTACCAAAGCAAAATAAAATCGAAATCATAACATCATTAGAAGCATTAAGGCGTGTTCAATGTTCATTTAGTAGAGCAGAAACATCGGATATCTATCCGCACATTCTCCTGAGAGAGTTTATTTCGTTTCAATTAAAATTGAACATTATCTTATCAGAGTTATCCGAATCACTGCTCTTCAAAGATTCACATCCTTACTACAGCATTATTTTTTAGTTTTCTCAAATTAGCAAAATGTTTTAAGACTTTTTCCGTTAAAAAATACTCTTACCCTTTTTTATCGACGTCTTTGATGTCGCGTAAGGTACATTTTCTTAAAGCTTAGATACACCGAAGTGTGGTCTTATGTTGTTGTTTAGCGTTTGATCGTGTAAACGTCTCCCTTTATTTGTTTCTTTCAATCCAAATAAAAAACTGTAATTCATAAATAACCTTTATGTGTCTCTGTTTCGTGACTTAAACCTAAGAGTCCATTCCCTGGTTCCCAATGAGTTCTTTCGCACATTTATCCAACCTGTTTTATCTTAATGTTCAAAATTACTCAATTCTGATCACCTATAACGCATTACCTTTGACACTGACTGTGAAGTGGACTTCCATGGTGGTCCAAGATAAAGGTTTCTCCTCAACGACCAGTTCTCTCCTCCTAATGTCCTTTACTACTCTACTCTGGTCGATTACCAATATTATCTATTGACCAAGAGGTGTCCAATTGGGGAGGAGACATTCCTGGCGACCAAGCCTACGTGATATTTCACAGCTACACCCTTTGTATTGTTCGCTATCAACTCTTTCGATTGTTCTGTTTTTGTAACACGCCAAAGAATAAGCTCTTAACCTTTGTGATCCTGGGTGTGAGACCCTTGTCTTCTTAAAGACTCGTTTGGTCACTGTTTTGCTGGGTGGGACTTATATTTCATGCATTTTTGTTTTTAGTCCGTTTTGTTTCTGGCACTGTTCTTTCCTTTACTGGAAAGCTGCGATTTATAAGAGCTGTTGAAGGAAACACTTCTTCGGCCAGCGTTAAAAATAGACCCGAACAATCAGATGACATTTCGAGTGGAGGCCACCTTCTGCAAGAGACTCTGCCCCCACACTCATGACTAACTATAGACCACCATTAGTTTTACCACGTTCGGACTTTTTTTTTCAGTTGGAAAGGTCCAATACCTTTTCATTCGGTGAAGTGTTGCGCGTTTTTGACATTTAATCGTTATCAGTGTCCTCTCCTACAGACTTCTTCTAAGGTCAAGAAACTGTTCGATTTAGACATCCAGTGATCTCCTCCCTCCATTTAGTTCCGATGTCGAAACCTATTCTCTTTTTGGAACTTTTAACTCCAAATTCGGACTTCAGAACCCGTTTTTCCTTCTTTCTATGTTAACGAAAAATGTAACAGGTTAATGCTTCGAATATTCTGTTGAGTCTATTTTATGATTTTATAAAGTTTGCGGTTCTTACCGATTTAAAAGTTTGATACAAATCTTTTTACGTTAAAATTATAATTTCGTTAATATTCTCCTTTTATTATCGTAAGATTGTTGAAGTCTATTCCAGCTTGACTTAGATTAAAGGATTATCTCTGATTGTATAACGAAAAAAACGATAGTTTACCACTTGAGTAGAGAAATATACAAGTGCGTCTGTTTTATCAAAAAAGTTACCTAGTTCCCCACCATGCCTTAGCTACCCACCTTAAAAATTAAGTTGGAGACTGACCAAGCTATTAGTACTGTTAAGTGTCCGTAAAAAAAAGCGACCCCCTCTGATAGAGAGGAAAATAATTAATACTCTTCTCCTTTCACTGGTCATACGCAAAAGAAACTCTTGCGTTTAATTTAGTAGAATATTGAGGGTCGGTTCATCCAACATGGAGCATCAAAATTTTAACAATATGTATCCAATTTTCATTTCAAAAGTGGTGAGTTTAAAACCCTTTTTAACACGTTATTTTTTATAAAAATAAACCCTTATTAGGTGACAGCGAGAACTACAATATCATGCTGGGAGAATTATGGGTGCTGCATTTATAAAAAAGTTTAACAATACACTTTTAGTTTTGCCGCAAATTCAAAAATATTTTGTTATAAATAGAAATTTTTAAAGTCGAAAGACTATCATTTAGTTCTTTAGATGTTACTATAATCATTACTATAAATAATATTACCTTATAATATTTAAGTTAACACTAAACAATGTATTATAAAAAGCGCTTTATTTTAAAAGAATTGTTTTCTTAAAAAGCTTGTAACTTTTCCGAAAAGTTTGATGTTTATTGATTTAAAGACAACACACACTACAGGTAAAATCCATTTGCAGTGGTGGTAGAAAAATAAAATTCAATTGAACAACAAAACATTTTCACATAACTTCTTAAAAACTATAAACAACGTATTTAAAAAAAATCAAGAAGATTTAAAAATATCATAAAATCTATATAAAGGAAAATTGATTAAATAACTGTATTTACAGGATGTGCTCAAAAATAAATTGTTAATACGTTAGCTATGGCATTTAACATACTGAAAATATCAGAACAATCGATCAAATTATTTATAAAAAAATAATAAACGAGACAAATCTCTATGACACTTTAAAGATGGAATATAATATAGACTACAAGTATAAATATCACAAGGGTAATGTTTAAGTTTTTTAAAGAACTTTTTTTGAACTCTTTCAATGCTTAAATTTTTATTTTTTCTTCAATTTTTAAATTTTCAACTACTTATTACCTTATTTAGTTAAAAATTTTCAGAAGCCAGGTTTCTTTTATGGTAACCAAAACGAATGATTTGAGTGAGGCCTATTTTCATTGGCATGGCTTTGGACATTGCATTGTTCTCAAAGGGGTCGTGACACACCCATTAAAAGTTCTAAAAAATAGAAACTCTCGTTTCCTGACAGACTCGAGAAGGTCACCTGTAGCTTTGACCCGAAAGGTACGAGCTGCCTTCCTCGAACGGTTACCTCGCCTTGTATTTAAAATGCTTGACAAATTGAACTGTTACTTCAGGTTTTGACTTTTTTCTGAAGAATCTGAATTTTCCGGATTCCTCTCGCCTTAGACGTAAGAGGCACGTTTTTGGTTCCAATGATTTGAGTGGTTCAAATGGGACTGTTTTGATTGGGTTCAACTGTTTGAGGGTACGTGAAAGCGTTTGAGGAATTGCTGATTTTGAACGAGTCAATATAAGTTGTTCTATTCCTGTGGTTCATACTTGGTGTTTTAAAGAGCTTAGAGAAAGTACCTAATTCGCCGAGTGTAGAAAGAAACAGTAAAATGATGTTTTGGGATTGTCTCGAAAATATGTAAAGATAACAAATTCCCGGCGAGGTTCCATAAAAATACTGTGAAGGAAGTTTATTAGTTTTGAAAAGTTTAAAACTTTCTGAATAAAACAAGTGCTAAAAGAATATCATAGAAATCAACTTTGAATTAATATCAATCCTTATTAATTGGATAATTTACAATTTTTCTACATTTTCCTTTTCCCCCTCATTTTTTTAAGGCTGAAAAGAGTCTTTTAATATTAATTTACCGGGATATAATTCTCTATTACTAGTTCATTATTTCAAGAGAAATCTGCTTACCTGTTTTATGTATTTCATCTTTTTGGAAGCATAAAATATTTTAGCTCTTTTAGATATACTTTTGAATATTTTGGTTATAAGAATACTGTACTTGACAAATTTGATTTATAACTACTATGTGTGCTTATCGTTTTAAATACTAGTTAAGTGCAAAAATGTAGAGAAATAATTCTTAATAGGCTGTAGTACTACAAATAATTTCCTTTGTGGTACTGAGCTCTGAAATAGTAATTCAAATATATAAATTATTAGGTGTAAAATGAATCGTCTATTTGAAAAAGGGAATAAAAAACCCTTTTTTGAGACAATCGAAAAAAAACTGTATACCTAAGTAATAAAATTTTCATTGTATAAACCCTAAATTTTTACTGGAAATTCAGTACTCTATTTAGAAAAATAATAAAAACAGGTATGAGTATATATCTATCAAAAAAAAAAACAGTACAGTTGAAAAAGGTTAATGATGTTAATGTTAAAGGTTAATGGTGTTCCCTTTTTAAAATTTATAAATGTCAGCTGAAAATAATTTAAAAATATTACTTATATTGACAATTATGTTTCTGCTTATTTCACAGCACAAAAGTGAGTAATAGAAAGACTAAGACAAATAAAATTCAAAAGTATAATGATACTTAGTCATTAAGGCAGTTTAATGAATATTAATGGAGTAAAAAATGCACCGGATAAAAAGGTAAAGACACTTTTAAATTAAAACCAAATTTTGTTTTTGGCTTAGTGTACAGCACAAATAATAAGAAAAGAAAGACAAAAAAAAATGCAATGAATGGACATCGATTTTACTAAATTTAAGGGGCTATATCTGCTTAAAGAGGGTAGGGTTTTTTTTTTTCCTTTTCCCATTCATGTGTAGAGCGAAGCTTCGAGATTTTTTTTAGTACAAAAAGAAACTTTCTATTTTTTGGACTCGTTCCCTGTTTTAAACTGACGATGCAAATGCATACTGCAAAACACGCAAGAGTCCTTTACAGCATTCCTTATCCGACCCATCCCGGTTTGATCCAAACCTTCTCCACTGGTCTTTATCCCGTTCGTCTGTGGAGTAATCCTTATACATATACCTGACCTCGAAAATAACAACCTGCACCATCCTTTGATTACTATAGTAGCAGCTCGAAATGCAGGTATGCGGAGAAGCACGTCACACCGTCTCGCACCTTCCTTCAAAAGCTTGCAGAGCATTCCAACTACCTGAATTAAAATTACAAAGGGCGAAAATTTGCGAATGCTTTCCGAACCACCCGCTGCGATAAACGGACGAACGCATGCCTCCTTTTCCTTTCGTTCCGTAAGAGGCAAAAAAGCTGAGGCTATGCATACTTGTCACTTAACCTATGACAGAGCGAGCGGAGATGTATGGCTGGAGCCCAAGTGACATCCTCAGTAGGCATGAGACAAAACGTTTTGCATCCGGGTTTTTAATGCGAAGTTTTATTTACGTGGCAGAAAAGTACGATTCGATGCATCAGGGTAGCTGATTGAAGCTTGACTCATTTCTTGAGCGTTTTTCGTTCGCCCGGTTTTAACGAGGCCTCTTTGTTAAGTGCTTAAGTCTGTTAAATCTGGTTATGGGTAATTATGGAGAATTTAATCGTGTAAGGGGGTTCTCAGAAAATGCAAATCACACAGTACAATGTAATATTCCTCATGAATCACTGGTTCAAAATCTCCAGACCAAGTTATATGAATCGTATTTCCAATACTTTTTCTACCTTTCACTTACCCCAGTGGTTCTTCGCACCAAGGCACTATAATATTTTTACAAGGGCGCCGCGAACTTTTACAACTTTTTTAAACAACAACAGATCCTTTTATAAAGAAAGTGATAGTGTGAGTATAAGTAAAACTAGTTTACCGTTAGAAATGTTTTTTAAAAAGTCTTTTCACACGGAAATACCAATATTCCAAGTGTAAATAATAGTTTTAAGCTTACACTTTTTATAATTTTCTTTTGTGGTTGCTCGTGTCAACGCCTCAATCGCAATATTATTTAAATGTTGAATCCACTTTTGTTGGGGAAATCAGCCGATTGCCATGTTTAATATACCTAAAATTCTGGTTTATTTAATGGTAATAATAATTACCCTTAGTGGTCAACAAAAATATTATGCATCTTTTTAAAAATATCTCGTCATTCTGGAACAAAATAAGCAAAATTTTTACTTTAATTCATTACTTCTGTTTTTTATGTTCCTAAAGAATAATTATAAGTAAAACGCGAATTTAAAAGTAGTTTTTGAAAATTATAAATTTTTCATTTGCAATGATATTTATCCCTCTAAATTATTGGTCCATAATTACCCCATTTGACCAACTTATCCTGCCTATGGGTAAGGACAGAACCATTCCATATAAGAGAAAGTTCATTAAAATATATAGAACACTATTTTTTTGGGCTGCTGTCAATGGATAAAAACAATCTGAGAAAATTCCCACAATTACTCTTTTTGGGATCGAAATTTCTGTTCAGTGTTTTCTCTTCTGCTTTTCTTCTAACTGATCACTATCTCATCAAACTCAAATAAGACACACATCCCCTCTCTGTAAACAAGCAATTGCACTAGACTAGTATGTTTTTGGTATGAAGTTGTTGTATTGTTATTCTATTCAGATGGTGGCCATCAGTCTTCGTTTAGTATGTTCGAAGAACATTCCTAAGGAGAAGATCAATCACGTTTAGAGAAGGTAAATGTTGATCTAGACGAGTTGATATTAAAGTGTAGTGGGGGAATATTTGCAGAGCACAGGCAATCACCTTTCCCCTGCTCAGCTAGCATTGCGTTAACTTTCCCAATAACTTCCACCAGTCAGAATGACAAATTGATAGATGAGCATGATTAGATGATTTTGTGAACCTGATAAATAAACCTTTCTATCTTTTATATATATAACCTTCCTTTTTTATCAACATCCTTTTTTCTTTTTAAAGAGGAAGTACTATATGAAAGTGGGAATACTGGTATTTGATTTCAGTATATTAGCAAATAGCAATGCGAATTTTCTCTTTACAAAATAGTTTATAGAGGTAACCCTTTAAGAATATATCAACCATATCTTTTAAAAAATTAATCGTTGTGTGCTCTTTTCTGAGAATCCTTTTCTCTACAGTTGGGGGATTAAACGTAGGTGGGTTTATGGGGGGAATTTATATCCGACAGGGCAATATTTTAGCGAAGCATTTCAAAGCAACCAAATATCTAAAAAATGTAAATATCTTCACAAAAAAAACGATAAGATAATACTTTAAAACTTTTTATTACATTTTTAAAAGAGCACCACTGTATCTATTATAACTAGTTTGTTTCAAAGAGAGTCTGGGTATCCTTATCTCATCATTTTAGATTGGCCTTCTCCAAAAACAGTCTAGGAACCAGTCTTAAACTTAGTACATTTCTTCTTATACAATTGTAAAAATTGAAAAACCTTTCTCCGTCCGACTACACCCTCGCACGGGCAAATGAAACAAACTGGGGTTAAACGTGAGTGTGGTGGCCAGAAAATGAAAAGCAAATGAAGACAAGGGGAACTCAAGATGGTATCCGGGTCTTTTTAATCGCTTATTTAATTGTGGACGCCACATGTAGGCTTGCACCGTAGGAGGACTCATAAAGAAGTGTAAAGGCTAAAGGTAAATGTGTGACACCCTCCAAATGATTCATTGTAAGGAGTGTTACCCATTCACATTTTCTGAGGGGCAGAATCCTCCTGCCGACACGACATAAACACGGATCCGCGGGGTTATTCGTCCCGAGTGGAAGAATAGGAAACTCGACCCTCAGATTGTGAACATGCTAATTATACTTTCATGTAGTATATTCACTTCGTTCAAATTTATGCTTGACACTCTTGTTGCTCTCTTTATCATAACTTTTATCACCAAATCAAATCAAAGTTTATTCCCAACAATATACAAAGCAGTACATACAATAATATGAACAAGGGAAACAAATTACAAGGGGGGAAAAACACAAAAAGCAAAAAGAAAAAAAACATTGAATTGTTAATTCACGTGACATTATAAGAAAGAGGGGGGTTCTGTACTGAATTAAAAAGTTATTGCAGCAATCACATTCGTTTCCAAATAGGAGTTAGTATTTTTTCTTCACACACATTGATTATCTAGAATGGGATTTTCTTTTAAAAGGAGAGTTTTAACTATCAGCAGTATACTTGCTGTAATGCCCCATGTTCTGTGCACGCATTTACATCCAACAAATCTTTTTGAAATCTTTTAAATCCTCCTTAGAAATCACATAATTTTTTTTCCAAATTTACTAAACCTTTCACTAATTTTTCTGTAGAAAAATCTTTTTTCTACATATTTAAGGAATAAAAGTTGGGAAAATGCTATTTTGAACTTGAAGTAGAATTTATCTTCGTGTAATAATAGGAAATGCTCAAATTCAATTATAAAAGAAAAATCTGCAGGTGGTGTTCAACAAAACAAAAGTACTAAATTGAGAAAAACATTAAGATAACTCAAAAGTATTTTAATAGATTGAAAATTATCCGAAAAAATGTTAACTCTAAATCTGCACTAAAAATGATTTTTGATTCTATTTATTGTCTGGATTAATTAATGAATTCCAACAAAATATTTAGAATATAATTTTTATATAAGACTAAGTAAAATAAAATTTTCTTTTGCTTTGGAGATATTGGTATTCATTCCTCATAGAGGTAGAAGAGGTAGGAGGGAAAGTTTCTTCACCTACCTTTCTCCTCCGTTCCATTACAACTCAACTTATTCAATGGCTCTGTCGGATTTGTAGTGGCGCCATCTATTCGCTTTGCGTCTGACTATTTTAAAGATACTTGTGAAACTACTTATATAATTGTTTTCAGAAAAGTGTAAGTAATTTTATCAGAAAACTGAAGAAAATTTTTTTTTATTCATCTAATTTGTTATTAAATAGGAATTGATGAGAGTGAAGAAATAAACACGTAAATTTCATAATAAGATTTAGTTGACAGTAATTTTAAATTCCACGAAATAGAAAATGTTTATTGTCTCTTAGCTCTTAGTGTACTATATTTTTCTTTTCTTCTTAGATAAATTTTTAATAATTTTTTGTTTTTAATTTAGTATTACGTTAAAATAGGATTCCGCAAAATATCAAACTAATTAATTAGTAAGCATCAATTTTTGTACTCCAGTCTTCTTTATAGTTAATTTAAATTTAAATAGTGATTTAAGTCAAATAAAACTCGAGGAAAGTTTTTTGAAGTTTCAATGTCTCAGAAATGTTATTTGTTTTTTGAAATTGAATCTGTTGAAATGACTGAAATTCAAGCTAGTCGATTTTGTTTTCTTTTTTAAAAGATCTTAAGATCATCTATCCAACGCGAGATATGAGTTTATTTTTTTCTTAACTTTCCAAATAAATAAGTATTTAAATTTATTTTACTAATTTATACTGCACATAAATTTAAACGTTTGTTTTAAATTTTTTCCTAAAAAGTATTCTCTGAAGTTAACTGTCTATTAAGGGTAAAAAAAAAAGGTTCCATCGTCTTTAATTGAAGATACTTTTTTTGTGTAAAAACACATTTACATTATTCCCTTCAAGTTTTGAATTTACGAAACTTTTATTTAAAAAAATTGCATTTAACGGGATTCATAACTATTTCATATTATCGAACTGACTCGTTCTTTTCCTTAATAAAATTTTGAGTTATTATATTAACTTGAGTTATAGACTGCCCTTATAAATTATTAAAATAAACCGCGCCACATTAAACATAAATATGATCTCTAACTTTTTTGCCGCTACTCCCCCTCCCAATATGAAATTATTCTTCAAAATAAATAAGGACAATTTCAAGATGAACTCGCCGAAATGAAAAACAAATTCATTCATAATCCTTTCAAAAAAATACTGCATCCGAAAATAAATTTCTTATCGGTTATCTGTTATAAAGAGAGCAAAGCAATTTTTCCCATGCTATTCAAATCAAATAGCGAGAGTTGGAGTGGACAACCGATGTCGTAAGAGCTAAAAAGTGGTCATATGTTTATTTGGGTCACTTTTGTCACGGAAGTTGAACCTTTTTCAAACAGATCTGACCTTTTGGTGACCCTGAAGCTTTAACGAAGAGATATTGGAGACTATTCTTAAAGCATGTTTCTTCAAATAAAAAAAATATGCTCAAAAACTATCTCAAGATTGTTGAAAAATATGTAGGATATTAAATCGGTAACGTTCGGTGGTAAGGATAAAGGTGGAGCAGTCCCATATTTGTTTTTCATGGTAAGGAAAATTATTTTTAGGTTTCTGTTATTTTTTACAATAGAGCATGAAATAATTCAGAGTCAGTACGAGGGAATGGTGTAATGACATAGACAGCAAAATTGCACCTTCTGCTATAAGTTCATCTGGTTAAGATTTCATCCATAAGTCATTTGCAACCCCTTCCAAAATGTTGATTGTTATTCTCAATTTATTAATGACTTTTTCCCCTTTAAAATTCTGCAGTGTAGAAAGGGAGGTCCAGTGTCATATTTAAAAAAATTTTCAGGAAGAGAACTCCCAGACCCCCTAATCTTGCTACTACCTACCGTTAAAAACGTGTCCCCATAGGAATAGCATTGGCGGAAGATCAAAGAAAGATCAAACATACCTGCCGTCAATGCTATTCCTATGGGGCCACTTTTTTTTAACGATAGGACCTGAATTTTTAGGTTATAACCCCCTTTCGTGATATGGCCCAGAAATCCTTGGACGCAACTTCATACAACAACCCAAACCTATAATATTAAGCCCCTCATATTTCAACAATGTAATAGATTCCTATTTAAGACAAATGACTTGACAAGAGCAACTGACATGTCGGGCAAACGTAGTCAGGATTATTAGCTGTTGGGCATTTATTTGGTTGTCGGATTTCGAACCAGACCCCACTGATTTATATTAAAGTATAACCTCGATATATCTCAAATTCGAAGGGTTTTTTTACGAGATAACTAAGGAAAATAACGAATGCTTAATTTCAAAGGGGAAAATACTTTTTCGAGATATCATGTTTTTCGAGATAACGAGGGTACACTCTTCATTATTCTCTCGCCACTCGGATCGCATGGTCGGAAGTGTCCTCCACGTTGACAAAGAACGAAGAATGCAGATAGAAACCGGCCTTAATATATTCTCGGGGAAAGGTGGATTAAACAGCAGACTAGTTAGGCCCCAAGCGGGGCAGGTGCAAGTGAACGGGGATCATTAGATTCTTTGCGATGGCAGAGATCACTCATCACGACAGGCAGACTTCAAAAAACAAATTGGTCGGAAGGCCGAACCAGGAGTTCAAATACTTTTGAACTCCTGGAGGAGTATTGGATGAATAGCTGAGTTTGTTCCCACAAGGGTGGCTTTTTTCGGTCGCTATGTTCCCGTGTTGTTGTTATACGGAATTATGCTCCAGGGCAGAATAGTTCCCAAAAAGGGCGGGCTTTCCAGGGGGGCAATGATAAATTGATTGAAAACTGAGGGAGTTGGTGGAGTAAAAAGGGGGTGTTGATTACATTAAAATAACCATTTATAAAATGTTCTTTTTATGTTGGAATACATTCAAAAACCCTTAAAAAGTAGCTTAAAATCACTCTTTTAAGTATTTAAAATTTAAAAATTTTTCGTGGGACCCTGTTTTCCTATAGCTTGGCTTTTTTTAGCTGGAAACAGAAAGTTTTAAAAGCTTCAATTTGGTATTGGAATTTTTTTTTGTGCATGGGAAAGGGAGAGAGAGTAGGCTACTTCCTATTTTTCTCTAATTGATCTTAATATTGTTCACTCATATTAACGAACTTAGATGCCATTCCACGTTGTAGTTAGCATTTCAGTGTCCCCCCATTGTGATAGCACGCTTTAGAAACTTTAAAATTTAACCATATTGCATAATTTCAATTTCCTTTTACATTTATTAGATGCATACTCTTTTACTGCAAAACCAAATCACATAGTGGAAGGAAGAAATACCTCTTTCATCATTTTAACAGCTCTGAAAAAAAAAAACATTTTTTAAGGTGTGATATCCCCGTCCTTTTGCACACATACTCCTTTCTAAACGTATTAGGCATGTAATTTGTGAAAGGCCTGCCATCAAGAGTTTGTGCTCTGAAATGCTTATTTGATGAAAATAGCCAACTTATATTTCCTTAGACTTTACCCTCCCCCATTAATTTATTTTTGAATGATTTTTCAAACTTATTTTAAAACAAACTAGTCGCATCATGTTTAAGTATTTTAGGTTTATTTTGTTGGTATGTTACGATGTCCTTGATGATGATAGCACAGCTACATGAAAAATTAATCTACAAGAAAATTGTGTTTTTAAACAAACTTAGTAAAAAAGAGATAAAAAAAGTAGTAGCAGAAAAAGAAAAAAATATGAGAAGGCGTTCAATAAATAACAAACATTTCTCCCCAAGGTAAGCGCGATAAAATGTGTGACAGCACCCTCTTAAAAATCCATTTCCTAAATTTATTGGTACGAAATCGTATCCCAATATCCTCTACTTACCTGGTTTTACGCGTCCGAATGTAAGAAAACAGTTTATTTTCCTTTCCTTGCAAAGAAAGGCTCAAGGACGGAATTCAGTCTTGAGTGCAGTGTGTATGCGTGCAAGCCGCAGCTGCCCAGGGTTTTTTGCCCGAGATGACACGAAGGCATAAATGATCCTTGCATCAATGTAGTCATTCTTTGAGCAGAAACGCAACCAAAATTAAGTGAAGAGAGGATGAAAGGTTAGGAGACGCTTGAGTCGTGGAGGATGACTTTTCATCATTCCCTATACTATATTATTTTTGTTTGATATGCTACGATCGTGTGGAAATTACGTAACAAAGTAGTATCACAAAAGGGTTTTTTTTCTCGTTCCTTGATGGTTCAGAGTATTAGACGCTGTCAATCTTATCTATACGAAATTCTTTTTTAATTATTCGAGAGATTTGAGGAAATAATTATATTTTTCAAGCATCGAATCAGTGTATACCGGGCGTGAATTATTGTTCTAAATATCCTTATTTAACGTTGTTTTTATGCTGCATTTGTGTAATGTAATTTATGCAATAAAAAAGGGCCAGGAGTCGGTGTAGATCTTTTTTGTATAATGCTTTCAAACTAATCAAATAAGCGCAATTTAATAAATTGGCTTCTTTGACTCAATTGCCTTAAAATTTCCCAGAAAATCAAAAGTAACTTAATTTCATATTGATAAAGATATTTTTATTAAAAATTGTCAAGTGGTTTATTCTGAGGGGTAGGGCTGCAGCTCCATATCCCCTCCCAATCTTGACTATATCAGGATGATTTTTAATGCATGTAAACTCTGAAAACAATGATATTGATAAAAAAGTGCAAATATCTAGTGATTCTGAAAGCTAGTAGAAATATTAAATTGGGCACTATTAAAAAATTAGTTCCGCTTGAAATTTGAAAGGGAATTTCCGAAAATCCATTTTAATATATTGAATGTAAAATTATTTAAAATCTGGTCCTAACTATTAAATGCATTGACTTCTGGTTCTGAACAGCACCAAAAATGCACGGTTTCCATTCGGCCGACCCCCATCCCATCGACTGATAGAAATAGAAGCGGGAGACTGCTCTCGAAAAAAAAAAAGAAAAGCGAAAATGGAAGGAAAACGCCGGGGTCAGGGTGCAAAGGAATCCCCCGAAATTTCGGCTCTCGAGAAATGCTCCCCTTCAGAAACCTGTTGTCCGCGCGCGCTGATTGGCTGTCGGCGGCGCGCGCTATTCAGGTAGGTTTGTTGGAAGGTGCCGTCGGCACGCTGGCACAGATCAATGGCACTGTCCGTTGGAAACGAAAAGTCAAGGTGGACGCAGCGGCGTTATCGCTGGGATGGATAGAGATCTTCGTATGGGCTGATTGGCGCTCATCATGAAGAGGTGAGATGCGATTTACCTTTGTGACCCCTTGAACTATCGATACATGCATGTGGAACCAAAATAACAAAATAGGTAGTCACAAATAGTTTTCAAAAACAACACGAGAAACACTATCATGTGAATCAGTATGGGAATCAATATTATTTTTACACTAAAGATGAGCGTTCGTTCGTAAATAATTCAGTTCTTGACAGTTTTTCAGTTATAATTTTATTGTATAAAGCACTAAGAAGCCAAAAGGAATGCGAGAACTATAAAATTTTTTTTGGTTATTATTACAAGTTAAATTTTCATAAAAATAACGAAATATATTTGCAAATCAATAGGACACTCGCTATCCCAGTTATTCAAAATTGCATTAGATTCATTTTGCGAGATAATACAGACACTTAACTAATTTGTTTTGTTTGTATTTTGTTTCATTCTAAAAACTAAATGTATTATTTAATTTCCTTCTTTTCTTGTTGTCTTTTGAGTTTTACATTTGCTTTGATCTCGTGTTTTGATATCGAATGGAATTGAGATGATATTTTAAATATTATTCGACATGGGTTATGACTGGAATTCTGATAAAAAATATATCTATTAAAGTTTCGATCTCTTAAAAGATTTTATTTCCCATGTTTTTAAAGTATCGAAATAAAATATTAACCACAAAAATACGTCGTAAGATAGTTTAACTATTATGCGTCGCTTTTAGTTGTGTTTTATAATAAGGAGTTTTTTTATACTAATTGATTTCTTCTCTTTTTTTTTCAAATTTTTCTTCATAACTACGACTATTTCATAAAATCCTTAAATTTTATTTAAGGTTGATAACCAGCATGCGTGTTTACATCAACTTTATTCATATTCTCTACAAATGTCCAATTGTATTTACTTTAAGAATAGAATTAGATAACTTTAAGTTATTATATTAATTATGCTTCGGTTCATAGTAAACATTACAATTTGTAAATACTACTACTATATTACATTTGACAATTTCCAATTAAACTTATAAAGAAATAGTTACATCTCAAAATATCTGTAGGCATTAATAAGGTAGTGCATATAGATAGGAAAAATGGAAAATTCTAGATAATCGTAAAGAGTGTATAATTTTTCATTTATACCTGTAATAATCTTTCATCCATGAAAATATTCGGTCACACAAAAAATACACTCATAACATACTTCCCTATTTAAGCCTTTTTAGTTCACGCATGAAAAATCAATATTGATTATAATTTTATGTTTACTTCTATAATTTGATTGTAGTTTGAGAATGCAGCCAATGGGAGAGAGCTTATTTAATGTCATGAATACTTCACTAAAAATAAATTTCTAAATATATTCTTATTTAATTTAGAAATATGGAGCAATTTCTACTAATTTAGCTTTGGACTTATAATCACCCCATCTTATATAAATATTTATGCGTTGGTGTTCCAATTTTCACCAATCTATTGAGTTTATTGCTCTTAAAATTTTATTGCTTGTCGTTCCAATTAAATCCTATTAATTATATTACGATATTTCGCTGAGCTTGGGGAAGATTAAATGCAATCCAATTTCTAGAGATTTTCTCATTATCGTGACTGACGGCTTTTAATGCTAGGTGATGCTGTTAGTATATTAAATAAAATAAAATAACTAAACAGCGGTATAAAATCACGATATTCAATTCAATTTAATAATTTTATATTCATTTAATACGTTTGTAATTCTATGTATTTTTTTTAAAGTAAGGCATAATAATGGTGTTCTATTGATAGTTTGTATAATTTATTTTCTTTTATTTTGAACCTAAATCCTTTTTCTCTATAAATCTGTATCTCTATCGTTCCAGTTTATCCTTATATAATTTTATTTTCGTGAATATTTACTTCAGTGTTTAGGAATTACATGATGTTATTTTTATAATGGCTATTATTAGAGTTATAGGATTTATAATTCCGATATGCATTTCTGGAAAGATATCCGTATAATTGTCTCGTCCACACGTATACTTGTTTAAAAAGTTTTTTAATTAAAGTTTCGATTTGCACTAAGCATGTTCATTTTTCTCTGTTAAGTTATCAAACTGTCCTTTTTGACATTTAATTCTCTCCTTTTACTCCCAATATTGATTTAAGTCGTTCATTCTAAAAAAATACGTGTTGTGGCTTCACTTTGTTTCAAGGGTATTTCACGGTATTGTTAGGGTCCTAAACATGTAATTTTTGTCTTTTAATTTCATATAAATTTGAAAAAAAAATCAATTCTGATATTAACATATCTTGCCAACAAAACATTAGTTTAAACAGTAGTTAAAGTTTTTAGTGTAAATAAAGAGACAAGTATTACATGATACACACTCTACCAAAATGTCATAAATACCATGAAATACCCATTCAATGAGGTTACTTTCAATCCTTACAAAAATTACCAGGTTTAAATTTACTAGACCATTACAGATACATTACTTCAACCCAAACCTCTATACTACCTATGTCCGCAAATTTTATGTGCAAGTGTCGCTGTTAGTTACAATTTTTTATCGATATTGTCTCTAATAATTCTTTTTGCCCAAGAATAAGACAATTCTCCACTTAAAGCGTAATGATTCCAACATGCCCCAAATATCTTAACAACAATGGCAGTGCTCTGTACTTTATGACCTGATCCAAACGAGACATTCCACCTCGAATACAAGACAGGGGATTCGTAAGGGTCTTGTACACCCATGTCTCGTCGTATATAACGAACGCTCTTTCCAAATCATTCGTTAGGCGAGCAACCTCTAAAAGGTTCCCTTCAACTCAAAAGGGCTGAAATATGGGATATGTCCGCAGAAGATACTCCGAGACAACGTTTATAACCGGCCATACATGTCGTCTTGAAGTGCAGAAATTTTAATCTCCATTTCCTCTTAGGGGGAGAAAGGAATTTATTGAACGTGTAAAAAATTGGAGAGCCAAGAGGTCGAGCCAGAGAGAAAATACTACAGCGATATCCGGGTTCATCTTAATCCAAATGCCGCGCAGTTGTACACACTTCTTGCCGAAGATAAAAGTGTCTTTCTCCAGATTTCCCCTGCCAACATTCTGCCTGTCAGTTGCATCTACGGGTGAAATATGGAACACTTGGTAATGCCTGCCCCAATTTAATGATTCCGTACGCGGAGCATAATGACAAATTCCTTTTTCATCAGTTTTGGGTTGGGACGGAACCCAGAGATTGTGTAATGGCCCCAGATAACAGGTGGATATTCCCCTGGAAAATTCCTTTGCATTTGTTTTCATTCTTGCGTGATGCACGCCTTTTGAAGCTGAATTCGTGTCTCTAGGTTTTTTCCCTTTGCAGTTGAAGTTGGACTTATTAACTTTGATTGATTCGTGTTTATAAATCAAATTTTGGAGATGGTGATATCTATTAAATTAATTTTTTGAATTATTCGTTTGTTAAATTTTATTTGTACTTAACTACCTCCCTGAATTATATCCCTGGCCTCAGAGACCTAGCTGGGGGTAGATATGGAGATGTAAAGATAAGAGAACCTGTGGTCCCTCCTAATTAAATAAATTAGTTATGAATAAAAGGAATTGTGACCCTTAATACAGACTATATAAAGGACATATTACCATTGAAATACATCTCGCAATTTATAATGAAGAAAGTTAAAAATCTTTTTACAGAAATATATTTCTTTGAGTAAAATACTTGGTTTAAATGTTAGGCCACTTCCGAAACATGTATATTAAAGACCCCAAAAATTTTAATTTGCCTCTACAAAATATTTTTCTCTAATTTTTTTCTTATTATTACTGTATCCCAATCAGTCCATAACATTTTATCTAAAACTTTTCTTAGTTAAGATAAACATTATTCAATTTCATAAGGGTTTCATAAACCCACTGTGCTAATATTTCAACTCTCAAATGAGTTAAAGCAGGTATTCTTTACCCAGATAAGTTAACGAATTGATTATTCATGAACGTAGTATTTCATTCAGGAAAAGGATATAAAACGATTGAAAAATCGCAGTATAGAGTTAATAAGCCATTAAGTCATAACTAGGTTTTCGCTTTCATTGAAATAAAGTCTCCTTCGTTAAAACCGCAATGAACCAAATAAAATATTAATTGCCAAGAAGCAGAGAAAATCTTAACATTTCGTTTTCAAAACAAATCCTGCCCAAGCACTTAATAAACATAAAAAAACTATTAAAATAAAAGTTGGGAAAACCCCAAAGAAATGAGTGGATTTGCCTCTCAAAAGTTGTTCTTTTGTTTTCGGGACCACGAAACACTTGCTGTGTGTTTCAGAGTCTTGAGAGGCATCTTGAAACCATCTGTTTGTTAAGGGTTGCCAGTTGTGGTTTTCCGCCCTTTTTTCTTCGAGAATGCCAAACTAAGAGCCAAATGTGGAATTATTTTTTGCAGCTTTAGTCTTTGATGATTCAAAATGCTTTTTATTCGTTAATGTTTATTATACTGTTTTGATTTTAACGTAAAACACTCAAATAATCTTTAAAAATTCTCAAATCAAAAGTTGTGGAAATGCTTTTAATAATGACGTATTGCTATGTTAAAGTAAATTTAATATTCAATTAAAATGTGTGCCTTAATACCGTACTATTTTATAAGGGCGGTTAACAAAAAACAACATTAAACATTAAACAATTCATTAACATTAAACACAAGATTTAGAATTGATATGCATTACACATACATATTGTGTTTATATGTAGGTACAGTACATTGTAATACATTATATATTCCATATTAGTCTTATATCTTGAGTTTTTGTGGTATAGGTCTAAGTCTATGTTAGTTAGTTTAGTTAGTTAATTTGTAATTAACTTTATTGCTGATTCATATTATTCTTCCGATTTCCATTTTGAATTTTTTGCATTCCTTTTATAACTGAAATCAAATCCCACGTTCGATGTATGATACCACGCAATTTTAAATTCGTTGTAAATAAATCAATTGAGTTCATCTCTCGACATTCTTGAACAGCCCTACTGAAAGATTGGACGATGTTCTTGAATTCCTCGCAGGAAATACGAGATAAAACACTCTTTGGGAGAAAAGGATATCTGTAAACAAATCAACAAACATCCCATCGCTGAAAGCCCAATCAGTCATCTCCGTCGTCGAAAGTTACAAGGATCTCTATCTATCTATTCCATCACTTATGATGTGCGAGCAAACACGACTTTCGAAAAGCTGAATTCCCAGACGAGTAAACAAAACTCGCCAACAAGCAACAGCAGATCGAAATAAACGTCTCCGATTCAAAAACCGAGTCATGACAAGATGGTATAGATCTTAGCAGCTCGTGTCTCCGCAAAGCCAACACCTCACGATCCCCGAGCAAATACATTGTCACAATTAACTGCCTCGGTGAATGGGGCTGGCAAGTAAACCGGCTATTGCGATAACAATGCCAAAAAGGTACTATGTCAAGGCTGTAAAGCAGGTGGTGTTCAGGGTGGGGTGTATACCTGAGAGATTTGGCAAAGGGGGGATGAATCAACGACCTTTCGCGGGTTGGCAAGGTAGCGACCTTGCCAAGGGCGTCTCAGCCGGCGCCATAGGCCCTCTTGGTCTTCCCTTTTTGTCTTTTTAATTAGTTTTCTTTCCTGTAAAATGGGCAATATGAAGACACTGATTTGTGTTTGAACGATTTGCTCCCATAGAGCTTGGTTTGAAGTAGACGCCGCGCTACAAATTTATCTTTACCTTGCCATCAACACCCCTCTTGAGCTAGGAACTTGAGAATGCCATCACCCGGAACTGCGGCTCTGTTTTAGACACTTGCATTAACAAAAAATCATTGTGGTGCTTTACTGGACGTGAACAGTGGCGTATATAGAAAGTAATTTTAGGAGTGGTCCAAATATCCTATAAAAAATGTAATCATCATCAGGCCCAAAGCTACATTTTTGCACCAAGGGAGAGACCTAAAATTGTTCGTAAGCCCCCTCCCATTTACCAAAGGGGATTCGCTCCCAGAATTTTTTTTGGAAATGTAACCCTAAAAAACTATGCCGAATTTCGGGGGGGGGGCTCCTTCGGCCCCTCTTTATATATGCCCAAGCCCATGGACGTAAATACATATAACACAATCATACGAAAAATAAAATCATATAAGTATGCATATAAAAAATGCAAATCACACAAAATATAAATCAATGGCGAATTTTCTTAAGCTACTTCTTCGGTCTCAAGATTCCAAGAAAACCAAACCTTTTTATTGTGTTTTTAGGATTTTCCAACTTAATTTGAGCTGTAGAGGTCAACGCAGAATTGCCACATTATTAAACTGCATCCGCAAGAAATTATAATGTAACTTCAAAAAAAAAACAAGGATTTAATTTTTTTCCAGACTTCTTTGAATAAAAACTCTAAATGTGATCGAGATAAGCTTTTTAACCCTTAAAACTTTAGTGAGATCACCACCCTCTCTGTTTGTGACCCTTCGGTTTGATTCGTAAGGTTTTCTTAATGGACTATAACGTTCGCCTGGTTTCACGGTAGTGCTTAAATACCAAGAATTCTGCCAGCAGAAAAATGGTATTTGGCATCTGCACGGGTTCGTTTTAGGTTTTCGTTTGAAAACAAGCTTCCAGGGGGATCGATGTGGGCCTACAATTTCGTCCCAAATAGGCCCTCATTATGTAGATTCCGTTTCAGAAGCCTGTAATCTGCAAATGGTATGCTAAAGAGTAACTAAATGACTGTCTGGAAGATGGACTTTTTGTCCTTCCTCTCAGATAGACTTTTTTTCAAAGGCGTACTACGGTAATTCCTCTTACTCGTTGAGCCAACAACGAGTATCCTAGTAGTATAAAATTTGACCTGAAACTTGTTTATGACAAAATCAGTTCCGTTTTCTGGTCTAAGAAAATTATTTAAGTATAATTTAAAAATAATATGTGGTCCCTCTTTTGATTCCAATAACAAATTTTCTTTGAAGCCTTTGAATATAATCATCTTAATGTAATGAAGTTTTAATGAACTTAATTCTTATATTCATTAATCTACAATTTTTTTGGCATTGAAAGTTTGTTGTCTTTCATGAGTTAACGGGGAAATTACTACACTATAAATTGGGGTAAAGAGAATTAGGAATGCCCATTGATAAATAGTCTTTTTGTTTTAAATATTGAATAAAAATTTATAATGGAAAGCTTACGCAAGGAATATCAATCTTTTCATTAAGGAATTTAAGAAAAATTATAAAAGGCTTACTTATTAAATTAACCCCAGCGTTTATCCCAGGTACAACAGGAAGATATTCATTATTTTGTGAAAAAGATTCCATTTCACAACCCACCAATTTCCATAAACGAAATTAATCTATAAACAATAGCTTTAAAAAGGCCTCTTTCCATACGAATTCCCGGTACATCATGGTACCTCTTTCATCCTGGTATTTGACACGGAATGTAGATCGGAATCCTCCCGCAAAAAAAAAAAAAAATCTCGCGGAATTCGCGTCATAGCCCCAGAGTGGTCCCCAGGTATTAGAATCGTAGGGGACACTGAAAAAAAGATGCGGAGAGCAGGCCCTTAAATTAGGCCCTCCTCGGGGTCGAGTGCGATGCTGACTCTTGAACCGGCCTTGATAGGAATGCCGGATAGCAATCCAACAAAAACAAATCCGTATATCCATCACTGTGCGAGCTCCGTATGTCTCCTAGCTGTGTAAAGGAGTTTCCTATTCGGGTTCCGTATTATCACCGAGTCCAGACCACTTGCCACCTTTTGCTTGCTATATGAGTTCTCATCATCACCGGGTTATAAAAATTATACTATTTTTGAAAAAGGGATTTCAAATTACTTACGTACCTTACAAACGTTACGAGACCCGGTAATAAAAATAACACTAATAAAAGAAGGTACTTTTCCGTTATTTATCCCGTTAAATATTGCCAACCTGTTTTAGATGCCAAAGATTAGAAATACCGCCAAAAGTTGCACACCATCACATATTTTTAGTTTATTTATTTTTTAACCATTAATGATTTTTATTTGCTTTATTTTCAATTTTTTTATTATTATTATTTTTTTTCCCAAATTATTTTAGTTAGTTTGGCAAATTATGCGGTTATATAAAGAATATGCGTGAGAGCAGTAAAAATTAAGCAATATTTGAATATTTAGCGTCCAAACTATTGCGGCGAATTTTAACGGGTTATACCTGAGGTTTGCTTCCAAAAAGGCAAGTTTAGTTTAAAACTTTTAACATTGCACCAACCGAAGGATTATATCTACTCTCTAAAACAGAGTTCTCGTTATATCGGTGCTCGCAATAAGGGATAAGGGGGTTCAGCTGTAGTTGCCTTTTAGGTGCTCAATGGCGTCTCTGGGGTTGAAACGAAACCAAAGTCGGCTTTCAATCGCGCATAAATAAACGTAATGGGATGAAATAATTTCGCGTGAGTGTTGGGCATTCTTCGGGACTTTTTATTTGCTTCCTTTCGTTGATTGCAGACCGGCCTTTGACCTGTCGTAAAGGGATGAACTTGCGGTAGGAAGGAATAGCATGCATAAATAAATACCCGACTTGAATACAGCCAGTTACTCCCTACGCCTTCTGCTATAGCGCGCCATATTACTCAGAGGATTTAGCACGTCTGCAATTAAGTTGTCAAAGCAGAACGACTGGGCGAAAGTTGCACCGATAGTAGTTAGTCCAAACTGATTTGCTGAACGAGACTTCTATCTAACGAAATATAAACAACAATTTCACGTAATCTAAATGTATTTCCTCAAAGCATGCCCTTTTTTACTGTTAGGTTAACGCACTGTTGGCATTCCTCAAGTCAACTGGCGAGGACAGATAAAAACGATCGTATTTTTTATCCAACCGCTAAAAGAAAGGTCGGAAAATGTCGTCTTGGTGTTCTAGTCTTTTTCTGGATCTCTTGAAAGGTTACTTAAGGATGATTGTGTTTGTACTTTTCACTTTAAATTTGAATAAGTTCTCAAACCTATGGATGGAATTGCAATTACGCAACTTAGCATCGCAAAAATTGGTAAATACACCTGCCAAAGTAGATCTGTGAAAATTTTTGTTTCTGTATTTCCCCTCATTTTGACTTGTTATTTTGGAAAATGATTTTTTAAAATAACAAGCGACTGAAACTTAAAATTTAAAAAACAAATTCTGTCCTCATATTATATAAATATTGTTACCTATTATAATGAAAGAATATTTCATGTGCATTTTTTAAACATAAAAAGTACTAGTCACATTCTTATCATTGTATAATACTGAATAACTCTGATAAAACCTCTACAGTGTTTGCTTCAAAGTCTTCCCGACTTTTGGGATCTCCAAACGCATCTTTTCTTATTTAGACCGAAAGAAGACAAACATACTAAATGATATGACGCTACTTCGGAAATTATGGCGTATATAAGATTACCCAAGACAGTCTCATTCTTATCATGAGTGATAATTACTTGAAACAGTCGGATATCAGTGTATTTTGTAAACAAAATCGCTCAGCAAACTGTGTTTTGAGATGGCTTGTCATCTTGTTAGGATTCTTATTTTGCCCTGAGACTTCATTTAGATTTTATCTTGTACTTCTTGAGTATTTTAGGGATTCCTCACTATCTTGGGTAAATGGTGAAGCGTTTGAAAATACTTTAATTTACTCTTGGATGTTTCTTACGCTGAAACCTTGACCTCTGTTTTATTTACACTACTAATACACTAAAATAAATATTGCGCAACTTGGTTAATTCGTAGCTGGAGATATCATTTAAAAAATACAAATTATCCCAAACTTCGAATTAAAAAAAAATATATTTTATATAATGTAAAGTTTATACAGGTTCAAAAGAAATCTTCGCATGAAAGACGTTCGAGTTATCCCAAATCGCACTGTACTATCTATACACTTCGCAAGAGATGTGCTAAGTGTGCCATCTTCACTCAATAATTGGATATGCTGGAATATATTCGATTAATAAGTGAATTTAGCTGAACTAGTGAGTGTTTTATTCCAATTGAAACTAATAAAAAATGTTCGTGGTATTTCTTAAAAATTTTCAGAACAAAAAATAAATATAAGTAAAAATAATTTGGTGCATTACTATGCTCCAGTGTTGTAACTATTCCTTTAAATTCTAATAAGTGATAGTTAATTATTTTTATACGATCCCTTAAGCTAAAGATATCATTTATCCCTGTCCAACCTAAACCTCCTTTTCAGATCCCCCGAAGAGGGAAAAGACGGAATTTACGTGTTCTTTTACATCTTCTGACATGCTCCATGCTTGTTTGGAAATAATTCCTCGTTTCTTTCTCGACCTACTCTCTTCCTGTTAACATATCTCAGCCGCAAGCTTTCGATTCATTTCCAATTCTGCGTTGGAACGTTTCGAATAGGCTTTGGGTTCTAATTGAAAGTGTATCTCAAACCCTAAAAGCTTTTTCGTCGACCAGAGAACAGAGAAGGCACGATAAGGCAATGATGTAAGCTCAGCGTGAGGCGATATGTATAAAATAATTCTCGAAATCCAGGCGCATGGGTGTACGATAAGGGTCGGATGGCGCCTGGATGGCTTCTGAAGGTCACATTCTGACGTTAAAAAAGTGATTGTTTTGGAATAGAGAAGGGGAGAAAAGTGCCAATTTCATTACCGCGAATGCACTGCTAATGCTTTTTTTCACACTCGCTATCGCCCACTGAAACGGAAAGATAGGCATCGTTGCCGGTTTCCCATTGAAAAAACCCTGGAACTTAATTCGATGCCGGGACTAACAAGATGGTGCAAATGCAGGTAGGCCGCAAAAAGTGAAAGAAGCGAACAAAGCGATCTGCATTTGGGGGTTCCGCTCATTTTTTCCGAAATCTCTTTGAAATTCCGTCGTCTGGATTCTGGAAAATGATTTAAAAAGAACTCTGGAGGAAAAAGCTGGTGGCGATTGTGGTTTGGAGCATTGCCCCCTGCAAGAATTAGTTGTTCGCATAGTTGATGCCAATTTATATAGCATTTGCCTCAATCCTCGGCATAACTTCTAAGTTTCACTGTTTTAGTTGAATAAGTTTACAGGAAATGGGCCCAAGCAATTTATGTGACTACATGCGAGTTTTCAGTATTTTTAATTGAAAAATACGTACATTTGCTTCGTAGCGTTTTTTAATGCTTTTGTTTCATTTATGCTGAATATATGCTTTCAATTTCAATTTTATATAAAACATTATATAAAAACTGAGACATATATTATTACAGAATGTTCTCAATATGACGAAGTCGAAGGGGCGGGTAAAAAATTCCGAGATAAAAATTAAATCTGTAACAGCTCTGCTCATGGTCATGGCCTCACCCTGTGAGGCTGCTTATAGTGAAGTTTGAGGGTCCAACGACCTAGATACTCCCTTAAGTATCCTAGGTGATTTTTTTGGCGCAACAACCCTCGTTGACCAAGACCTACGATGCCCATCTTCGTTCTCGTAACCGAGGGATCTGGGGTGCAAGACATGTTCCGGTTACGCCTCTCAAACACCTGAAGGGATGAAAGTCATTTTCATAAGACATTGCAAAAATTCAAATGCAGACATTTAAGCCAAGGTAAACCACTCATTAACCCCTTAGATATGCACATTAGTTTTCCTTTCCCTTTTCCTCTACTGTGTCCAATCGCCTCTTCAATGAAACTCACCAGTCTATTAGGGAGCTACTCCAGCTATGCAAGCATTTGATTTCTTCACCAACCCGTACTATCTCTCCGAAACAAAAAGAAACTTCCTGCACAGAATTCAAAATTTACACCAATACCACCCAGAAACCAGTCTGGACACGAAAAAGTTATCCTCCCACATCCACGCAACCATACACAAAAACCGTCTAGAATACCAACTACCTTGTCTGCCTCGGCTCTTCCCGGGGAATACGTCTACCAAGCAAGATTAAGCACCGATGATTTCATGCCTCCACTTAAAAATCCCACTTGAGGCAGTGCGTCAGACCCACACGGTGGAATCCTCCCCCACCGGCCTCAAGACTATTGCCTTCAAGTACTTAAGACACCGAAATACGCCATCAAACTCCCCTTCATTTAGGTCTTTGTACGTGTTGGTGCAGCTATTGGAAAACACCCTAGCCGCTGCCGGCTTTCTAAAAGCCGTGGGAGGCTGTGGGAATGGCCTTCCTCGCGGCATGCTGCCCATTGATGAATTAATTACGGTGTTTCAATCGCTCCATTTCCAATTCACACTGCACAGCCAGCATTTCCTGCTAGCCTCGGTATGTGGAGGTATGGGCTCGAAGCACACCTGGGTTATTGGAGTTGGAGGAGCCGTTAACTCATACTGAGTCAATTACCTTTCTCGAAATTACGTTCTTTTAGTAGCAGGGAACAACCGCTTATGGATCATTGCTTTTTGGGAAGGAGTTGCTGTTGAATATGGATGGTAAGTCAGCATGGCTGAGGATTGAGGTGTAGGGTTGTGTGGGAGTTTACTTTTTCATAACCTAGTTTTTTTTTAAATTACCGGCACATGTTTTTTAAATATTACTGACCCATGAACTGGATGAACTTGAGAACGTGCCTAAGGAAAATTTATGTTAAGTTACTTGTTGGACACGTTTGTGAGTGATTAAACTGGCGTTAAGATTTTTTACTCGCACACATAACTAAAAATAATAACCTCTAGAATCCCCATTATTCTGTATGTAGTCATTTAATTATCAATTCGTAAAACCATGTATAAATTCATATTGGTATGTAAGAAAATTTAATCATTAAAACACATTTATTACTTGGCAATTCAATGAAATGTAATAAATTAGATACATAAAAGGAAACTTTTAATTGAGTTTATTTTCTCTCATTTGATAGTTTGCAATGACTTTTATCAATATTGTATGAATTAGGCGTAGTAACAGCAAATCAATTATTGTGCTTTACTTAGATGCGGAATTTTATCTCTTGAAAAGGTTCTAATCAGACATGAAATATTAGTCATACTCCATATCTCAAACAATGTAGTATTAATCTTCATTTTTGTCATTGTGACTCTTATCTTTCCTATGACAGTAGAGTCATATCCTTAGAAGTGAATCATACCCACAATGACATAATGGAAGTATGGAAGAGTCCAAGAAATAATATTGTAATAGAATTCGTTAAAGGAATAAAATCAGAAATGTGCGGTCTGATTGTTCAATCCGTTTTCGTTTATACGCTTTTTTTAATTTCGCTGGATGGAGGTATAGAATTATTTTATTTCTAACTATTTATTGATAACGGTCGGTGATCTTTATCAATCTAAAGTGAAATATTTTCATCTGATCATAATACTGACATTGTGTACATGCACATTCATATCTTTATAAAACCACCCACATTGTTTGTAAGTTAGTTTAATTTTAAGTTAACTTATTCCTTTAATAAGTTTCACAACAATTTTAAGTTTTATATAACTTTATCTTATTTTCTTTTCATTAATTTTTTTTCGGAAAAAAATATTTACCATTTTATACATCTCTAACAGTCAAAATTACGTTGAAATAGTATTAGTATTAAATCCCACTTCTACAACAACCCTATAGTTGAGTAACTATGCAAAACGTCTGGAATACACTGCGCAACTGGAATCCAAATGAAAACTCGTGTAATATCTCTCTTACTGACTCGTAATATTTTTTAACGAGTGTAAAAATAACTTTTTAATATTTCAATCTACATACAAAAGAACATTATGAGAACCACCTCGTCCATGCAAAAAATTAACTTCCCAAATAATAACGTTTTAATATTAGTATGTTGCTATTTATGAAGATGGTATTTAAACTAAGTGAGGATGAGGGGAGCTAAAAGTGTCTACCCTCACGCAACTGGCAAACTGTCACGCAAGATAAGGGCACGCACGTTTATTATTAAAGAAAAGTTCGGTTTTCAGCTGGCAGCTGCTTTTTAGCTTGCAGCTTATCTGTCTCTTCAATTTATGGCATCCTTCAAGCCATCTGCTGGGACATTCTCTGCTGGAGATGGTTATGTATTGCTATCGACTAGCTCTTGGTTCTAGAGCGGCCACTTATTCACGATCACATTTCTGATAGGTTCGTTGATATTTGAATGGACTGGGCTTCCTATTATAGCACAAGAGAGAGTAGACATATATTTTTATATCGTATATTGTTGAACTTGCAGCACTTAGTCTCATGTCTCAATATCGAGCTGTGGCATAAATGTGAAGTTGTGATTCTCAATGTGAAGTTGTTAGGGGGGTTATTATCTTAGCGGCGCCAAATAAATTTCTAGTAAATTAGTCTAACCTGCAAGGAATAATTTTAACGGTTGTGACTATCTGTATACAGACATTTCGGCTCTATCGAAAAAATTTTTAGAGGTCGTGACTTGGTGAATAAGCGTTGAGAAATATTTAGTGGTTAAAAAATACTATTTACTAAATAATTATTCTAGTAGGAAAGAATTGGTTGACTAAGTGAATATTTGTTTTTGTTAGTGGTTATAATTTCTAGAGATAGGGATTATATGAACAAGTTATTTGCATAAATAATCGTTTTCGAATACTACGATATAAAATTAAGGAATTAAATAAAATAACTTAATTTGAATACTTAAAAAGTATTTTTAAATTTCAATTATCTTAGTTTTCAAACATGCAGGAGCCCAATTTTTAAACGAAAGTTAATAATTTCGATCCAGTTTGGTGATAGAATATGAATTTGAATGTAAAAGTATAGTTATTTTAAGTATGAAGTCTCTGATCTTTGTTACAAGTAAATGTTTATGAATTCATCTTGAAGAATACTAATTTTTAAAAGTAAGATTTAGTTGAATAACAACATAAATCTCAAGTTATTTTGTCGTATAATACTTTTCTAAAGTTATACCCGAGAAAAGTTATTGCCTAACAACCTCAAAAGAACTACAGATAGAGAAGTCAGAAGTAACATACTACGGCTTGTTTTCTCGTAAACAAAGATTGATTTGCTTATTTTCGATTCTTCTCGCAACGTCTCTGCTCCAAATGTTTTTTAAACTTTCCTCGGAATTCCCAAAACAGCCAACACTTTCACAAAACCAAACGCGAAAAATCGACCTCTTTTAGGAAGATAAAGTGACAGCCTGAAAGGAAACACATGAAAACATCTCATTTCATATCGGTAGGTATCACCCCCATAACTCTTACCTAACCCTAATCCAGAATACCCAGTCAAGGAAGCTAAGGGTCAGCAGCAGAAAATAATAAAAAGAGCCCACTTGAAGAGTCCAATAGGGTTACCGGCTAGGTGTGTTCCATTCCAAAGAGTTTTCAGCAAACATAGAACGCTCCATAATGATAAAAAGTCTGCTCTGTTTCGACGCCATTTTCTTTTGTGCCTTCTTGGAGGCTGACGCCCTGCAAGTTTTTTGGGAAACATAAAAGTAAACTCACTGCAACTTCCTCCCTTACGTGTTTTTTGTGATGGAAATGGGTATTGTGCTCTTTGCTTTCTATCAGCGGCTCCTGCTAGGTTTATAACTTCGTTACCAAGATCGTCGGTTTCGGGCAATCGGCTGTAGCTTTTAATTAAGTCATGCGAATGGGAAGGGGAATTACATTCTTTAGCATGGTTGGGAAACCCTCTTGAACAATTTAGGAAATTGATTTAATACATTCCTCGGTAGTGATAATCTGGAACCAATTAGAAGTTTCGCAAATAAATGCGTCCTAAATCAATTTTACGCTAGCGGGCGGTGAAAGAACCATGTACATCACAGCTCGTACAGATTTTAAAAAAAATTACATAACCGAAACCAAGCCTATATGTCTATGGACGTACTTAATTTCTCGTAACTTAATTTCTCTGATATGAATTTATTATTTGTTTAGAAGAACTTTACAACTTTTTTTGAACTTTTAGTTTTTATTAACTACAAAACAAGTAATAAAATATTTATTTTAAAAACTTTACAAACGTGATTCAATGAACTTCCAGACACATGTTCATGTTTTCTTTCAATTGTTAACTAATAATTTTTTTTCTTAGATTACCATTTAAATCAATAAATCAAACCGTGTTACAAAAAGGTTACGTAAATTCAGTACCTTATTTTAGAGTCATATGAACCTCAAATTCTAAATTTAACTTCGTTTGAAGTATGCTCTTGAAATATTTTACAAACATGCACAATTGTGTTGAACGAATTTCTAAATGATTTCCTTAGTTATCTCTCATTGTATTTTACTTTTAACTACCTTCCTATATTCAATTTGTTGAAATTGTAAATGGTTGTATGAAATTGTCGAGCACTACTAAATATATTTCTGAACTTTTTACTAATGATATTATTGATATTAAAAAAATGGTAAAGCAAGCTTTACACCTAGTTAGGTTGGGCTGACACAAGAGTTAAGTTTCCCAATTTTCTACTCCTCAAAACGCCGAGCATCAAAGAATACTAGATCCGTCATTGTCATCTTGTGTTTTGAATTAAATGACGATGACTCTTTTGTAATGTAACCCAAATTTTGATTATGAACCTGTTCTCAAGATCTGCTATTTCATTTTTTTTTACCATTTGAATATGGCATTTTCTTTCTCTCGCGAGCTGCTGTTCTTCATCTCGCCAACGCCCCGTCATTATCACATCATAAGCTGACATGTGCTGCTGTAAGGGCTCAACTTAACAAATGAAATTACAAACCCACCTACACATTACCACCTTTTAAGTGCACAAAAAGAAGAAACCATAGAATAATGGCCTCAACCTTTTCAATCTCATCCTGAGATGATAGGGTATGGTCCTGTGAAATGTTTGACTCGTAATACTAAGTTCATCAAACCAACCCTGATGTGTGTTGACCACCACAGTGGTGGGATGAACTAATACTGCCAGATTGCTAAGTAACTGTGAGTTCCATGGGCCCCTTAAAGGCTATGAGCAAATCCTTTGGTCTGTCCATCCATGGACCGTCTTTAGACCAAATCACAAACTGGCTGGACCTATCCTGATGAATTAAACTTGAGCTAGATTTTATAAATTTTGGTAACATGCGGAAAATATTGGATAGATTTGTGTTATTGTTGGTATTAGTTTGTTATTGAGATACTATGTATTAAATTAAGTTACTAGGTATTAAATTTGCATTTGTTTTTTCAGGTCCGGAAGCAATGAGAACGGCTCCTCCACTCCATCTACGAGGGTGAAGGAAGGACAGTCCATCTGGCAAAAGGCTACTTCCCTGCGCCAGTCTCTACGATACTCCTCAAGATCTAAAGTAATTTGCTGAACTTATATAAGAATCTGTTTGTAGAAAATCTTTTAATCCTAATCTCGGTTATTTATTCCTTGGGCACTGGATTCTGGTATTTCCATTCGACCTTAAGAATCCAGTAAAACTGACTAGATAGCTTAGTGATGTGAATCTTTACCTTCTTCAGAAGTTACATGAATTAACAGTAACCCGGGTGTGTTGCTTTTGCCTAGATTGTGGGACAGGTAGTTTTTATTATTTTAAAATCATCCAACAACAAAAATCTGCAAAAAAGAAATTTGCAGATTCCTCTCTCTTTTGACAATTCAGAGAGATTAAATTACTAACATAATAATATTTTTTTTTTAAAGAAAAATGATGGTTTCATATTTGACTTAAGATTTAGTTCTTTGAGGTGATGAGTAGTAAATAACTTACAATGCTTTTATGCTAGGGAAGTTATAGAAACCCTGGTGTTGTAACATAACCATCTCACCCACGCTTTTGTTCCAGGTTGGCCAAAAGCCTGTCCTGGAGTTCAGCAACCTGTCCCCAGCGGATAAATCTGCCACCCTCGACGGAAAACCCTTGCAGAGGGAATGGGGTTCCCAACGTAACCTGTCCCGTCGGAGCCTAGCCGAGCCCTCCAAACGGAGCCTGCACTCCAGGTCTCTGTGCATGGAATGGGACACGTCTGTCACACGGCAGACACGGTCCCCCAGAAAACTCACCAAGGACTCCGGATACGAGACTAGCGCTCAGGGAGACCCTGACTATGCCAACTCGCTTTCAGACTGGCTGTCAGAGGAGAAGGCTCTTGATCAGACTGGGCTGGTCAAGCCAAGGGTCATTCTGCCAGACAAGAAAGAGTTGAAAGACATCAGACCGCCAGTCAAAAATGGAGGAGAACGGTGAGTACTACTGCATGATTCTTTAAGTCTAAAACCTCAGACAGTAGATAACCTACACGATACAGTTGATACTCCATGATGTAGCTGTTAAAATACCTATAGAAGACTACGACCTGTAATTAAATAGTCTTGGGTTAATATTGGTTGTCAGTGCACCTTATATGGATTTTTACATAGAGGGTTACTGAAATTCATAACATCAGGTGTAGGGTTGATTCTGCAATGCTCTTTTTGCTTTTTTCTTACTTAAATTACTTCAAAATGCAATGCACTGATATTTACACCGAGGCTCAAACTCGAATGATTCATTACTCTTCCAAGTTTACCTTGAGAATGTAACTTCACCTCCAGGGATAATAGCTTTTGGGATACTGAACTGCTGCATCATTTGATGAAGCACATGTTTAAGTCGTTGATTCAAGTTCTTAAGCTGTGTTCTTAAGCTTCTATATAAAACCTTGTAATGTAATCTCAAAAAAAAAGTTGAAAGTAGACTATTTCAATCTGAAAAAGTATAAAAATCATATAAGCCCAAATATTTCATTTAATTATAGGTAGTACCTATTAACAGCTAAAACACAATTATTGTATACTCCACTCATTTAAAGCTTTTAGCTTCAATACATTTTTTAATTCAAAACTCTTAAAATACCCTTGACGCTTTTGTACCAGGAAATGCAATGACAGTTAGTAAAAACTACATCGCATCCTCTCCACTATGCAATCATTTGATAAATTAATTTGACAAGCAAAAATGAAGTAAATGCTGACTAGTATTTTGTTCCTTTTTCATTAAAAAATTTTAATTTCCAAAAAAATAATTTGTGTAGCTTGTCTCCTTTGTTTAAACTTAGTGGAACTTGGAACATCTCTTTACAGATTTTTTCGACCAACATTATCCTTATTTGTACTTGGTCGCAGGTGAAATTACAACATGACCTAAGTCTAATTCCAGTGGGAGACGGTTAGGAAACTACGTCTGGACAACGGGATATTTGACAAACAGTTGTTTTTTATTTAATTATAGTCTACAGGAAGGATCAAGTGGTCGGAATATTCAAAAACAAAAGAACAAATTGACGTCGGTGTTTCGGTGTTCTGAAAACCGGTATTAAACTTATGAAAATAATAAGTTTCCATTTTAAAGTATCATTTTAGAATTTTTCATCTTGATTCTTAACGCAGTGAGTTTGAAAAGAGCAATGACATCTGGGTGGATTATTTATTTAATGGATTTAAGATAGTAATGATTTTAAAACTGTTCGGAACTTTTTGGAATTTTACCTATCGAATTGAATAAGTTGGGTTATAAAAAATTTATTGTTAATGACATCAAAATATTTGACCACTTTTAACTTTTGATTATATTTTTGTATTTTTCCTATTTATCACTTTGAAAAATAAGTTTTGCAAATTCAGAAATGAGTGTGTAGTGCATTTGACTTCAGTGAATGCTATCCAACTCATCTATCTATTTTATCTCCTAAATATACATATTTATTTACGTGGACTTAATATTTTGTTTTAACTTTTTAAGGCATGGGCCATTGTCCTGGGATACATTTTTATCTTACCTAGGGCCTTTCTTGGCTATTACAACGAAATTCCAATTAATACTTTTTATTTTATTTAAAATTACTCTTTACAGTTCCGCTTCTGAATTTATTAAATATTAAATAAACTCTTATTCCCTTTTTATGATCTGTTCCAAATTTTTTAAATATTTTAATTTTTTTATACGAATTCCTGTTATTATATTATTTTTAACTGGGTTATTGTTATTACTAATATAATATTTTGTTTCTTAATTTTTAAATATCCTTTCAAACGGATTATTTTTGCATTAATAGTACCTATCTGGTAACAACTTTTAACGCAATTAAAAACCTTACATAGAATATTTTTCTAAATTGAAACTTGGTAACGCTAGTGGTTTTTATGAGTAAGAGATGGAATAGAAAACTTTAAAACCCCAAAAATTGGGAATTAGTTTTTTATCGTACGTGAACTCTAATTACCAATATATTTCCTCATCACGATAAATTTCATTTAGTCTAAAAAAGCCTTCAAATTTTTATTAATATTTTAATTTAATAAAAATTTGTAAAAATACCAAATTATCACCTGAACAATTTAAATACCGTATACTTTATGATTTATTAAAATTTGAAGTAACCAAGTTTTTCGAACGGTACTTCACTGAACTTCCGGTACTATATTATTGAGAACCTTACTCTAAACAAGACCTGTCATAAGACCTCTTACTAGCATCCTCAAAGAATTTCAGCCATCAATGCACCCTCTGCTATTGTTCGATGCATTCCGTTTTTTCTTTGGGGGACTATACTGTGTATTCAAGGTGTGGTATTTAGCCCTCTTGTGCCTGCATGCAGTGTGCAGATCATTTATTTTATTAGGGATTTACCACATGAAGAAAGATTCTCTAAAAATGTGGCTAACATCCCATCAAACTAGTCAAGAAACTTATTAAATCGTTCCTCGTGTATCGCCTATTGTTTCTCTTATCCATAGCGCAATGTGGGAATGACCCCCATACCTGCCTGCCGTAAAAACTTCATACGGTGTAGCGGCCTTGCGAGCACTATTTGAAGGTCGGAGGTATTTTCCGTAGTTCGTCTGCGGAATTTGGAGGGGGACTTCAACAACCTGTCCCGCCTTCTCCCCCCACCGTGGAATTCTTTTCCTATTCTATTTCTTTCGCCCCTTTTGGAATCCAGAGTCGGACATTATCCGAGTTCGTTAACTTCTGAGTTATCTCCTTGACTTTGGATATTTGATTCTCTGCATTAAGCTAATCAGTGGCGAATCCAGTAGGGGGGCTGTGGGGCTGCAGCCCCCCCCAGAACCAAGACATCCCAGTTTTGGTATAGTTAAAAATTGCAATAACATTTTTTTTTTAATTTTGGTAGTAAATATGATTATTCCGACTTACTTTTCCGTGATATTTTTTTAGTAGAATCGTTATTCTTCAGGGTCTGTAACCCTAGTCATTAGGTAGGTTTTGAATTTTTTAAAAAAAATTTCGTAGGTAGGTATTTGGAATTTTTTTTCAAAACAATTATATAGAAGGTTTTTTCACCGGTTTTATGTTTTTGAAGGCGCTGATTACGAATATCATATTTGCTCCCATTTGGAAGGTCGTCTTCATATTCAAAAATCACAAAAATTTTCGATTTTTTGCTTATATTTCAAAAACTACAAGTTTCTAGATCATAATCTCAATTCACATAATTTCAAGAAAACAAAATTTCACTACTTAAATTTGATTTTCTGAAGAGTGGTTCTGCAGCTAGAGTGTGCTGAAAAACGGCGATTTTTTGGTCTTTACGCAAAAAAAAGTGAAAAACGTGCGCTTCTAGCGTCTACAAAATGAAAAATATTCACGTTATCAACACAAATTTTATCTAATGTGAAAGAGAATTTAATTGTCTATTCATAATGTACCCTACATTATTATTTTTTGTGAAGGGGGAGAATAAAACTTTCGCGTCTTACATCCAAAACGAACTCTTCCCAGATGTTAATCAATCGGAAATTCAATCATTTTTTTAAGGCGTACGTACACACTTGACAACTTTTTCACTAATTGTAACTTAAAATATATAATTTTTTCAAACAAGTTCATAAGTATGTTGTTTAGATCATTTTAAGTACAAAAATCAATTTTGGCCAATAAATTAATTAGCTAATTAGCATAATTAGAGCTAATTGGCACATTTTTTAAACGGTGATTACACACACTGTAATTAAGCTATGCTTAAAATTCTTTTTGAATATCAATCGTAAATTAATACTTGATGTTATCAAGCAAAATCAAAAACATACCAAATAGAATTTAAAAAAAAAAAATGTTTAACTGAAAGTACCCAAACAAATTGTTATTTTTCGTGACATCTAATTATAAAAACCTTCATATAAAATAGAGTTTTTGACCAATTAGCTTGATAGAGCTTGATAACATGCTTGACTATATTGAGAATCAGTTGGCACAAAAAGCTAATGATTATCATTAGTTGCTTTTTGGTAATCACCGTTGAAACTTTTCATCGCACAACCAAAACATGCAAAAACCATATTCCTCAGAAATTGAGTTTAAAGTTTTCAAATTGGGTTTCCTCTAATATTTAACAAAACTGAAAGTTGATATTGGTTCAAAACATTGTCTATACTATTGGTAATAAGATGGTATAAGTAGTAATATGATAAAGTTTTCTATATTTTTTAAATTACTGTTTGAATAACACAATAATTTGAAAAACACGCTTTCGCTGGGAATGGAGTTCTATAGAGAAGACATGTTTTCACAACATAATGCCAGTTTTAAAAGGTTTTAAGACTAATATAATTTACACTTAAAAGGATAGGAAAACCATAAAAGAAATTTCTTACTGTTATGTAAATATTTAAAGAAATAATCCTTGTTTTAAACAAACACCAAGTACTTTAAATCAGGTTATTGAAAAACTTATTTTGAAAACGTATGTTTTCTAAATAGAAATAAAATATGATTTTAAAATCCTTACTTTAATTTAATACTCTCCAGCAGCATAGGTAACTCCTTCTTTCTCACTATTTTTGTCCATCTTCTGTTTCTTGGCCCCCCGCAAGCACTTCCGTCGTTGTTTCTGCCTCGGTGTAGACTGGCGAAAACTCTCCGAAACCCGCAGCTTGTTCCTTGCTTCTATCCCGTTGGCCATAAATGTTCCAGGATTAATCCTCATCCTCCTCATCACCTCAAGTTCTGGAGTATAACCACAGTTGAAGTGGGCGATGGCATCATACACGGAGAGTTTTACCGAAGTAGCCCCGGAAAACTTGGTTTTCGGGCTCCTCTTCCAAATCATGGAATGAAGGGTTTCATTATTGTTCTGTGTGAGTCCATGCAGGCATTTCTCCAACATTTCCGGGGAAGTGAGTCTCTCATAAATATGTTTAATTTTGGACATAATGGGAAGGGGCAGCCCTCCTTTATGCTTGTAGGAATCGAGTTTACCTCGAGCTGCTGCCCGCTGGTACGTACACCAACTGTCCCTACCTTTTGGACACCTCGTATGAAGAGGATGGCTGTCCATAGCACCGAGATGGAAAAATGTGCTCCAAATTGCGTCGGACATCTGCTTCACTGAGTCTGTATTGTTCCGCAAGGCTAATCCAAAGTAGTTTTGCATTCTGTTTATTTTGGCGTCAGTCAGTTTTCCTTTTCCTCCTATCCCTTTTACAGTCTTTTTTAATTTTCGGAGAGCAGTTCCAAGACGCTTTTGATAATGGCCAATACACTCTTTCTTTTTAATTTCCTTACCAGGGTATGGGTCCAGATCACGGACTGCAAAGTAGCTTTTGCTGTCACCATCCCCGTAGTATTCCACATATTCCAGCCCGCGGGTTTTATCAGATCTTTGGAAAATTCTTCCGGCTCCAACAGGCTCCATGTTGCCTGCTGATCCCTTGTAGTTGGTAGAGCACTTGTGGTTGGCCTTCCAGCAGAGGTATTCTTTGGAGGTTTTGCTTTTTCTGCTCCAAGCACGGCATCCATGGCAATCCTTGGTTAGCACCTCCGCATCTACCACTTCTCCCGTGTCCACAGAAACCGCAGTCACAACTCCAGTTAGTGATGAGTAGCCTCTCCTATGCCAGGAACCGTCGACAGAGACTCCACACTCCCTTGAATCCAACTTTTCACGGACACGATGAGCAGCGAGTTTCATAGTCTCCACTGCTAGAGGCTCGACGACACTCAGCAAAGCTTTAATATGCTGATTGTATGGCACAGGATTAGGAGGAGGGGGTAAGTTCATAACAGTGAGGAAATGGTCAGCTTCTCTGTATCCACCTCCTATCTGCTTCATGGCGTACACCAACCTTCTGTTAACTTCAAAAAACTGGCCCACTTTTTTGGAGCTGTAGCTTGCCGGTCCCACAAAGTTGCAGCTAGTACACGAAAGGTTTAGGCTCACTGCACATCCCATCTTCGAAGAAGAGTCGCATTGAACTTGCAACGAGTTCTTGGAACAACTGGGGCACTTCAAAACTTCAAAAAGTGAGTTTAGGCACTGAACATCAACAATAATTGATTGTCCCGGAGAATCATTTTTGGCAAGCACATCAGTTACATTGTCCAGCTTTCTTTTGGAGGCAGATGGTTTTTCAGCAACTGAGTCTGATTTTCCAGATGAACTACGACTATACTGATTACCAAGAAACTTCCTGGACTTTCTACGCTTGGATCTCGAAGATGAACCCATTCTAATCAAGAAATGAGAATATTCGCAAAATAGCTCAAAAATAGCAAATTTCTACAGTGTAAACACGTGCAGAATTGAATTTTCAAACAAAACAATTGTTCGAGTATACAGTTACAGTTAGTGTGTGTTGCCAACAAGAAAATAATAATAGTATATTTATTACCTTTTAATGAGTTAAAAACTATAATTTATAATTAAAATTCCGTACAAATGCCGTACAACATTGTTTGTTTACATCTCGTTTGGAAACCGAAACCAAAATTTTTGGAGACATCACTTCACTAAAAACACTATAACTCAAAAACTATTTTGAATATTGACTATATTCTGGTATCATTGGAAAGCTGAAGAACTGGAGATTGTTTTAAACGAAAAATATTTTTTTCGATATTTTGATCGATTTTGACGATCTGAAGTGTGTACGTACGCCTTAAATTCATAAATTAAATTATGGAAGTGCTCTAATGACTGAATTTATGTTTTTTACATTGCTGAATCCGAATTTTAAGTTTAAAAATTGCATTTTTTGATGTGAAGGTGACCTTTTAAATAAAAATAAACTCGAAATTTCCATAATTTAATTTATAAATTTAAAAATTGATTAAATTTCCGAATATTTTATTATGGTGTTGATAAAAATATTAATGAAGTGCTACATCGGTTCTTAAACTGTGGTCCGCGGACCCCCGGGGGTCCACGAGTAACCCTGTGGGGAACACTCAAGACTCAAGTTACCTTTGATTTGAGTGCTTCCCAAAGATTTTAATATGAGGTAAAACACCACTTGAAGGGGGAAAATTTTCAAAAACATTTCTTGGGGAGGACCCCCATCAATCCCCCTGAGAGTTTTGACTTTGATTTAAATTTTTTTCCTTGAAAATTCTGTGGTTTACAAGGAGCTGCTTTCTTTAGGTGTAACAAGAAATGTCAAAAATTAATTAAAATAGTAGCTTTTTGAAGCAAATTTTCAAAATTTTTCGGGGGAAGACCCCCCCTGAACTCAAATCTGGTTACTGCTCTGGGTGTTTAAATCTTGGGGGGACGTGAGGTCTGGCTGTTACATAAAGGGGGGGGGCCGCGGAGATCGAAAGTTTAAGAACCGCTGAAGCGCTAGATAAATTAAGCCAAAAGAGCCGAGAATTACAAATTTTGTAATGATTTCAAATTTAAAATTTAAATAATGATCGTGTAAGTAAAAATAAAAAATATTATTTTCAGTTAAAAAATTTGTACCTTATTTAGATAGGTCTTTAAGATCACAGTTTTTTTTGCAGTGTATTTTAGTACCATATAAAAAGTCTTACATAATAGGAGTTAAGACATTTGAAACTCAGCCCCTCCCAGACAAAAATCCTGGATTCGCCACTGAAGCTAATAGCTAAAAGACAGATTTATGTTTCGTACTGATCAGAACTCAACCCAAATGCCCCCTTTTTTCCCTCTATTGATCTAAGAAAGACTTCATGAAGTTCTGCTATGGGTGGTTCACCCCAGGCAGCCCACTTACCTCTATTTGATGATTTCTTACAATCTCCCCAATTTTAGAAAATAAGCCTATCCGAATCACCCTTAAATTTTATTTATATTCTTATTCTTACGTTTGAATATTATCATTCTTCCTTATACGTCTTGCTGGTTTGTTAAATGGTAAAAATCATAATACAAATTTTTTCCACGACATTAGTTTTATGTTAAACGATAGTACACTATGTCAACTTGTTCAGAGAACGAATTTCGTTACCTGAATACTAATAATTTAACTCTTATTAATCTATTAAATAATAAAATACCTTTGAGACAAATTTTACTGCAAGACATGATGCGAAAGTTAGTAATAGATAATAAAAACATAAATAACAACATAAACATAATTACTTGGACTTACCCTCTTTTGGCCCTGAAGTACACTACACTACAGCCTAGAAGGATCACGGTTTGTCACTTCGTTTTTGAATTGCCCTTGCGTCATGATTTCCGGTGGACCTAAATCACAAAATCTGAGTCCCATCCGTCCAGGTAATCCTGTCTTATCAAGTTATAGCGTATTTCCCCATGTTCTCTTTCACGAACTCTTTCCTTGACGAGGAAAGAAGTCTGATGGTGACAAAACCAATTTGAAAAGGATTGATATCTTTTTCTTCACTTTTTCTTTCTTTATTTAGTAATCGGTATTTCCTCTTCTTAGAAAGATTTATTTGTTTTGTGTAGGATTAAGAGGTGATGGATGTTTTTCTTCGACCGTCTATGAAGATTTTGCCTGTTATATTTACGCGTCAGTATAAATTGGTGATTATTAACAAGTACAAACATTCATTTCAATCTTTCTAATCTTTGAACATTGAGTTTCTAAAATGGTTTGAAATCTAATTTTAATTTTTAAGTATTAAAATAATACAGTTGAACCGTTGCGTGTCTATGGTTGAATATATATTGAAATCCCAAATTGGAAAAAATATAAAAGAAATATATGTTCCACTTTATTATAAAAGAAAAAGTTATTCCAATGTGATTCACTTTTCTTGTTGTGAGAATAAAAAATAGTTGGAATTTCAATTTATAATTATTAGCTGAATGCAGTACCTACTTAAAATCAATTGTAAGAACTTCATGACAGGATTACTTACACATAAGGGTTTTTGACAAAGTTCATGATTTTATAGTTAATAGTTTCCCCAAAGTTTCTAATGTTATTCTATTCATTCATTACACGCTTTTTAAAACTTCAAAGCCCACTTCCACGCCCATAAGTGTGTCACATTAAGAAAGCCGATATGCAAATCATCAAGTAGCATTCTTTAGTGTATACAGAATGTGACTTCGTTATGTGAGCATGAATTATTAAATCTGCTTTATTTTTCGTTCCTTTACATACCAGCCAAGGACGCGGGTTCTTATCATTATTCCTATTATTTTACCCAGAACAATGCTCGCGTTATGAAGTTTACTAGTACAATGAGTGTGGAGAAGTAGCGTTGAATACAGATGAGATTTATTTACTCTGAGAATCATTGAACAAGCGAAGGCGGCTTCATGACTATCAGATCGCACGGGGATATGTTTTTTTTATTAGATGGTCTTTTCTTTGAGAGGTTTCTGCCTTTTCCTGTCTAAATGAAAAGATTAGGCGAGAAGAAAACCCACGTGTTACGTTATGCTTTCTTGGAGCCAAACGAAATGGAGATAAAGGGTTTCGTATTATTGTTTTATTTTTGGGGGATGAAGGCTTTTTTTTTACCAAATTTGATTATGGAACTGCATTGATAAGAAAATCATGGGAATATTTCTTTGTGTTTGCTGATATAAGGGACGGGGATTAAAATTTTTTCAAGGTAGTTTTATCTTTTCTTAACGGTTCTTTACGCTTTTGGCCTACCGTTACATTAATAACATTGGAAAGGAGTTAAATTTGTGAAACCTTCTATTTTTATCGATAGATCTTCTGACTCGTTGTAACTCAAATTTTATACCATTCTTCAACGCTTTTGATGCCTCAAAAAGTCTTTGATATACTGAAATGGGTTTTCTTTTTGGTTGTACATTCCATATCATTTAATATTATTATTATAATTCTTATGTCAAACAGTTATCCTAGCTAGTCCAACCTTGGCAAATATAAATTTTATTTCTAAGACAATCGAAGATTTAAAAAAATACTGGGGAATGGAAATATTTTATACAATTCTGGCAAAAACTCGTGTACAAACTTCATACTCGTGTACAGATAATTTTCCGTCCATGATATATTGTGTTTATAGTTTGGCTATAGATCTTTAATGTCGAAAAATAATTATAAAGTTTTTACATCTCGCATATTTTTTACTGATCTTTTCTTTGATAAGTAGTCAAAAAGTTAACCACCACAGCGTAACAACATTGATGACTTTTGTTTATCTAGTGGTATTCCCTCAAATGGACAAGGTGGTTAACAATAACATAGTAGGATGCTAGAAAAAGCCGCGCTCGGTTGACTTGATCGTCAAAAGCGTTTGATTCCGATACGTCGCCGTCGGGCGGGTGTGGTTTTTCGAAGTGGAACCGACGACAAACCTCAGAAGGAAGCGAGCGGTCCCCTTGTCAGATTGTCTTTGCGCCACATACATAGATTTCAAGACGGGCTGTCACTTTTTTCACCCTTGTTTGCGTTGATAACTCCAAGTTGTGGCAGACACTGTTTTGTTATCATGCTTTCTGGAGATAATGTTATTCACCCCAACGGTTTTTAGAGTCCCTCTCTTGTCAGCACTCGTTTGTGCTTACAATAAAAACGTCGACTCGCGCTTTCGCTTCGACAAGGGAGGTCAGTTGCTTTTTTGCCGCTTTTGGTGTTTAGTGTAAACAAATCGAGTTGGGTCGCTCGTGGCACTTTGCCGCCCAAGTCGTCGAGAAGAGGGAATGAGAAGATTTGCTTTTTTTTTTGCGGTCTTTTTAATTGTTTGGTATGGTAGCTCGAAAAAACTTTACATTATAAATGACGAACGTTTTGGATGTGGACATAACCAGAAAGAATACCTGACTCTCGAAAGTTCGAAATTTAATGTTTTCACCATTTAAATGTTACATCTGCTATTTAAAATTATTTTTAAAGCTATATACTACTCCTTTGAACTTGGACTCATTGCCACTTAAATTTTCCAACTATCCAATGTTTTTTTAGATACACATTTGTTATTGTAAACTTCATTCCAATAATTGAAATTTCGAAATTTCTTTTGACCCTGTACTGTAGTCTGGAATAGTTTAAGATCACTGGCTTAATTTACTAGCCCCCATATTGTGTATTGTATTCCAAACAATATTTTTTCAGAAAAGAAGCTATGATTTGTGTGATAATGTTAATGTTCATTTTAAAATAGTTTGTGACTCTCTTATGCGGTATTTAAAGAACTTAGAAAATTTCCTTTCAAGTATTGCCAGCCATTAATATTTGAAATGAACAAGTCCTCTTAAGTTTTTTGAGCAATAAAGATGGCTTGAATTGTTCATTGCCACGTTTATCTTTATGACGGGATAGCAAAATCTTTCTCAGCGCTATGTGTCATTTCTTGACATGGCTACAAATGGTTCTTTGAACCAAGCAAACGAATCTAAATCTGTCATCAAATCAACTAGGCTATCAACGGGTTTGGTTATCATGCCAGTCTTAGGTTACCGAGTCAAGTTCTGGAAATAGTTGTAACACTGTAAAAGAAGTTTATCTACAGTTTTGGCAAGAGGGATTTAAAAGTAACCAAATGAATTGGATTTGTAGTAAAAGCTTTTTGAAACTTGTTTCTTCAAGATTTCTTCCTTGAACTGTGTTTTATAATGTGAAGTAACTCGCCTTAACTTGTACAATAACTTCTCAAAAGTTCACCAAATGGTGTTTCTTCTTAGAGCTTTTATACGCTGGAGAAAGATGACAATTCTAAAGAAAATAACTTAAAAATTCAATTTCATTATGACATAAAATATAAATTTTTCAGCTATGGTTAAATTTTAAGAAGTGAAAGATGTAAAACTTCCATTCCTTTTGTATGGAGTAGGTTTGCTCTATGTTCGCTATCTAGCTTGCTCAACTTCTCTGAAGACCTCGTTTTCACCTCATGCTAAGAGCGTTCGTTCATCACAATTATCCTTGATTAATTAGGCATCCGCAAAACGTGACTAAATTGCGATATTTGATCCATTTTCTGCACATTCTCTTGGGAACAAAGAACGTGGAACTTTCCCATTTTTTAAGATCTTTAAATGGGTAGCTGTCAATTGGCACTATTTCGATCAATTCAGAGCGTTAAAAACTTTGTCTTTCAATTCTTGAAGAAGAACTGCAATCCTTGGACGGATGGATATTGGTTGGCTATTTAGAGTTTTATGGAAATAAGGACATTCTTCGCCAAACAACGGATGGATATTGATATAACTTAGATGAAAAATAATTATGTTCATTGTTAACTAAACATCGATATGACTCTAACCTCTGGAGAATTTTTTCTATATATAATATCTTTTATTTATAATACTCATATTTATACACACTGTGGTGGTATGTAAAATGTATTTCAGTCATGTTTTTAGAAATAATAGAATGTTATAAAGTAAAGTCAACATTCTTATTTATCATACCAAGTAACCTAAGAAGTGTCCAATAAGCTCTAGCACACTGTCTTAAAAATAGTTCCTTTTTAGCTGAAATACATTCGTATCGATTCATGAAGTCTTCCATAAATATTCATAATTTTATAATGACTGTTTATATCTCTGAAATCGTGTCGTCAAATTATGGACATCTTGTAATAAGAGAATTGAAAAAATAGGTTACAAATCCTTCCTCACCTATTGTTATTATAATATTGATATTAACTGTAATTTTCTGTGAAATAAGATTATTCTGGTTTTAAAATAATAATTGCCCTATTCAATTTCATAATACTAATCATTAGAGAAATCCTACTTTTATCTGGGGTTGCTATTATGTGGACTATGTTAATAGGCCACGTGGAAATTCAATAGAAGCTGTTGTTTGTGATGCATATGCGAACATCTTTCTAATTATTTTTTGAAAATCTATCCTGAATTGTGTGACTTATCAAATATGAAATTATTTAAAACAGGGAAAACTAAACCGTGTCTCCGAGACAATTGATTCCAAGGGAAAACAATGCGAAAAGGCGGAAGTTTGATTCCCATGCAAAAACAGACATCCCGAACCCAACCTGGATATCCATGCCTGTCAACGATAACCTTCGATTCAATCTCTCCATTCTTGTGATAATTTGAATCCATTTTCTCTCTTGATACCAAAAACACCATCTTTTTAATGACCCCTTCCAAATATTCACACCTTTATCAACTCTATCTCTCTGCTCTAAATCAAAGCAATGTTTACCTTTACGATGGACGGTCTCAAACGACTAACACCCTTTGCTTAACCTTCGTCAGCTGCGAATGGATTCGTCCATTGTTTTTATGCTAAGGGTGGTGCTGCCCGAGAACTAGAGGTGGCTAATTGGGACAAGGCTGTGCAGAAAATTCTATGATTTTTGCATTAATTCTATAATTGTGGGAAGTGGAGTGGTTGGTTTTGCTGCTTATTATGGAATGCCTTCACTTCTCTTGGCTATTGTGCCTCATTACAAAACATTGTCGCCCATTGTGTTGATGCATGTAACTGAAATAGTTTTAACTGTTAAATTTAAAACATTCGAAAGTAATTGCTGTGACATTTCTCCTTGATAAATTCGTATTAGTTGTTAGTTCTTTAGCAGTGAAATATTATTTTTTAAGTAGAAGTAGGATGCACGAGAAAAATAAGCTTTTATCGTACTTTATTATAAATATGTAGCATTTTCTTTGAGTATGACTGAATAATGAATTAGCTGCTAGTGTTTTTTAATTCTTGATTTTGACAACGAAGTAGGTTTTTTTATATCGAACCACTCATACCTAGTGATCCTTTATTGTCATTGGGGTCATTGCACTCTAAAACTTAGCAGGATATAAATTTCAAAGTCACTACTACTACACCAAGTTCCCATCCCGATATCGACACCCCATCATCTTTCCGTCTTCTTGTTAGTTACATTTTATTTACTAGGATTTAAAGTTTTTTCTCCGGTTTTTTTTTTAACTTAGAAAAAACATGCCCCAACTGATAAGGTTCACCGCAGTGAAAGAATACTGCTCCAAGTAGCCGACAATAACTCACACAAGTAGCCCCAAATAACTCAAGTAACCATCAGCTAACTACAATGCGTTGAAACATATTGCCTCAAGTGGCTAACAATTCAAGTTCCAAATAGCAATTAAAATGATGTTCACGATCGCAAGTCTTGCAAAAGTGACCTTGACCATTGCGACTAGCACTAATTGCAATAGAAATTGGGATGGCTAGAAAAACGTTAGCGTTGAGAATGAAAAGTTGACAGTCGCGGCCGCTTGGACACGTGAAAAGAAACTGTCAATTAACAACAGCTCTTTCGACAGTTCCAAAGATCCATTAAAAACAACGGATTGATTGTCGTTGCTGTTAATGTTCTTACATCAGTTCACGAAGCTAATGTTTAACTGTTTTTTGCTTCCAAGTAATCAGTAAGTAACGCTCGCTAGCATTATAAAGAATCGGGAGTTATTTCCAAACTATGGGCATACCAAAGGCTTTTATCTGGTTCTTGAGCTTTAGCAATTATTTTTGTTGTTATTTAGAACATTTTCACACATCAACACTACATACCTGTCATGTACTCTTTGAATTCATCCCGGTTTTTTTTCTGCTCAATTTAGTTTAATCTGATATCTGAGGTTAATGATTAAGTGCAAAATACTATTGGATAATTTTTACCAGCAATAGTTTTTTATTTTATTAGAAAAAATTGTCTAATAAACATAAACATATTTTTTCAGAGTGTGTAACATATTTTCTTGGATAGCATAAATTCAGAGGTTTATTTCGGGAGTAAAATAGAGTAACTCTAATTCTCATTAATACTGTACGGTATACTCTCGACATAACGTCATAGTGCACGGTATGATAGAAATAGAACTTCTCAATTTAGCAATAATTTACTTGTAATACAGTAATAATAAATTAATTAAAAATAAGTTAAATTAGAAAATAATTAAATATTTTTTTAAAAGAATTTCTCACCTAATAATCAGTAAAAAGTGAGAGGATTATTTTGAGCCCAAGGCCAAGGGTTTTATGGAAAAGTCTTCAACGTAAGAATATAGTTTAATATTAAAGGAACACGTAATGCCAAGAAGGAAAATACTATGTCCTTCCTTTACTTTCTACTTACTTTGATAAGGGGCCGTTCAAATATTACGTAATCGCCTTAGGAGGAGGGGGTTGCCATTTGCTTACTTTGGCTGACAAGGGGGAGGGGGATGAGAGGGAAGGAGAATAAAAAAAGATGAAGTAATAGAAAAGGGAATGAGTAATAGTAAAGGGAATGAGCTTCCAAAAATTGCGTGATTGCAAAAATTTTTCGATGGCATTTCCGTTTGAAAGCATCATCATCACCACCACAACCTGTTGACGGAATCGCAGTCACACCTCAAAGGCATCTCCTCAAAGCCTTCATTTGTGGTATAAAAATAGTTATAGGGTCCAATGTCAAAACGCAGTGGTGGCTGCTGCATATTTATTTCTGGGTACACAGCGCAGCGCATCAGGGAGGTATACAGTGGACCGGCCGCTTTTTGACGCATTCCGCGAGCGTAGCGGCAACTGACAGCGGCGTGCTTCGCTTGTGACGTCACGAAGACCTGACTTCCGGCCGGCCGAAAAGAATTCGGGGAAGGATCGTGCGAGAATCCCCGCTGCCGAACCAAAATAAAGGCGATTGATAGGCAGATTTGTTTTTTTTCTCTTTTGAAATCCTCTGAAAATAGAACCGATGTGTTTTTGAGGAGTATGTGGAGAAACATCCTCTATGGGAAACATCTGTCGTACACATGACTTTGTGATGCTCAGAAGCATTCCACGTGAAATCTTCTCAATATAAGGCGATTCTCAAGACTTTATTTGAGCCAGAACGCCGTTCCTGTACATTTCTTTACAAAATTGGAGTAGGGGGGTTGGGGATTCACTCGCCAAAAATGATGCCCATTATTTATTTAAGATATTACTTTTAAATAGAGCTTTAATGAATTAAAAATTTTAATGGGTGGGGAACGGGCGGTGGCAAGGAGATAAAATGTTTTACTACTATTAGGAGTATTAGGCAGAGGGAGAGCCTTTTATTACTTATATCTGTGAGTTATGGTGTATTCTTCTCTAACCGCTACGGTTTTTTATTAAAAGGAGTTTTAAGTTCAAAGAAAACAATATTAAAAATTCAATAATTTTAATTACTTCGATGCATCCAGAATCAGTACAAAATCCTTGCATTTAAACTAAAATACTATATACCCTACTACCTGCAAGAATTCTACTGGAAAAACAATGGTGATGCGAAAAGTACGGATAAGTTGCGGTCTGGGCTGGATGCAGGTGAACTAATAGTACTTCCAGGATGAAACTCGGATCACCTTGAATTTTGAACTTGGTTTCTGTTTGTGCATGAGATTTCGTCGGGACTCATTATTTTCCTTAGAACAAATGTGGAATTTTAACTGCAATAACAAGACCTCTACCAGATTAGTCATTGGTACTGCGTTTTTTATGGAGCAATTTGAACGACTGCCAAAAGACGTATTAATCTACTTTGTTATTTTTTCTTCCATTTTAAGAAAATTGACGGTGTATTTCATGGTTCTTTTGTATCATTTAACTGATTCTCATAATCATTTATTGAATTTCTAAATTTTTATAAATAAATGTCACACATTGTGTAAAATAAATTAATTTGTGCTGACATGCATGTTCTTCAATTTTAATCTTACTTTAGATATCACGTATTTATCTTACCCATAACCTTGTCTTTAAAAGATGGGCAGAGAAAAAAGAACAAAATAATGTTTGCTTGAAGTGCTATTAAGCCATTCCGTTCAGTTTTCCTAAACCCGATTACACTGTGCATAACTCTCACTTCGATCCCCGTTTTCTTATTACTACCTGGTAACGTAAAGTAAGCAGAGGCTTGTTCGTATGACCGCTCAAGCAAATCTGGTTAGCGGTTTAAAAACAAAACGTTTCCCAAAGAAAATTGTTTTTCCTTTATATTGGTTTCCGTTTGCGTCCCCACTCGACCTTGATCTCGTTCATTCAGTGAGATCAAGAATTTTGCCCATTTATACGGGATCGTACACAAACAGCTTTTTTACATGTCTGCCAACTAAAAATAATAAATTTTACAATTTTCACGCTACAATGAACACTTTCATTTCATAGTTTAGCCCAGGGATATTTTACAACTCTATAATAGCACAAGTTCTTTGAAATAAAAACCAAATTGAACACAGTGAAAAACTTAAAAATGTTTAACAGGAGGCCTAAAGCTGTCTTTCCTTTTCTCTTGGAAAAAGAATATTTCTGTCTGGGTATTCTAAAGAAACAACATCCTGAATACCATAATTCAGTTTTGAAGTATGAATTATTCCAAATTTAGCTGAAAATGCATATTTATAAGAAATATTCTTCTTGGAAGAGAATGATATTCCATGGAATTGAACATACCACCAGAGAGCCTTAAAAACACACTAAATAAGTTGTACTAGAACATAACTTTGAAAACTTTTCTGTTCTTTTATCATACCATGAGTTTCTGTAACTTTTTCGCAAATTTTGACATGTCTTTAATTTGTTAAATTAAACAAAGTATTTTTTCGTGTTACTACACTATCTCTCTTCTTGTCAGTTTCTATCTAGATATTACAATCATTCTGTTTTTAAAGATAACTTTTTTGTCTTGATTATATCAGTTATTATCTAAGTTAGTTTCAACCGTTTCAACTTCGAGTAGACAATGCAGAAAAATATGTTAAATGATGTTATTTTCTAAAAATGTCCAGTTTATTTTTATGATGCATTTGCATATGTTTCTATATAACCACTAAATAGTCTAAAAATATTTCACCTCTTCAACATGAAAAATTTGTAGCATTCATATAAGGTTTGAAATTTTTCCTTGGTAATGCAATTGCAGGATTATTTCTCATTACTATAAAACAAAACAATAATTGTCTTTCTTCTCTCCCTAAACGGGGGTGCAACCATGTTTTATTTTTTTAAAAATTCTCGATAAAATCGAAAGAAAATTTTCAAAATATTGAACGAAAATACTTTTTCAGTCATGAAGCTGCATATTAAAGCATTTGAAAGGTTCGAAAATTTGATACATTAATAAATTTTCGGAAATCAGTTTATCCTGTGCTTTTCCAGCAAACGCCGACACATTTTTACGAAGAAGAATCTCGTGTGGTGGTTCACCCCAAGTTGTAACAACATGCATACCGCGTGATTCATCGCCCATCCAGCTTATTTTCCAGTAGGTGTCATTGGCAGGAATAGTGTGCAACTGGGTTAGTTCAAGGGCGCAATCAGTGCACTTACTTAGTTAAAGCTTGGCGATTAATTGGCCTCGGAGACTCCCTGCAACTATCCTCAGGAGTTAGTTATTCCACCAACTGGCTCGACGGGAAGTGGTAAAAGCGGGAAGGTTAGTTGGCTGAAGATGTCGTGCTGGGACGAACACACGTTCCAACCTGATCGCTGGCACGACCGGCGTGCCCGTGTAGCCAGTCGTCATGCAATAACATGGAGTGACTTGAGGAAGTCGGTGTGCTGGTGACTGAATCTTTATTTAAAACCGAGTGATTTATTTATGAAGGGTTAATCAGTTGTAAACCCGTCTTCAGTGGGAATTTTTTAAATATAGGGACGAGTTTAGAGGATGGAAAGGAAGTTTGGGCCGTTCCTGTGTTGTTATTGTTATACTAACTAAGGCGCCCTCCGTGCAAAATCATTTCTAACACCCTTCCCTCCAATTTTAAAAATTTATTTTGTTTAAGTAAACGCAATATTTTCCTTGCAATCGTTATTTAAATATTGAATGACGTGCTTGAAACTTTAAGTAATTATTTTTTATTGTAATGAAAATTATTTTATCGCTTTTTTAAAATTTAATTGTTTGTAGTGTTCGCCAATTAAAAATACTATACTTTTTATATGTCTTCTTACATTAAAAAAACAACTTTATATTTTAAATCACGTTAATAATTATTAACTTTAACGTTTTTTAATCAAATCCAATAATGTTAATCACGGAATGCATCCCTTTTTACATTAATAATATCTCCGCTTTTTCCGGTCAAAGTTAATTTAAGATCGAGGTAAAAAATTTCAATTTTATGCAAAAAGTCGTCGGATTTCGAGTTTTAGCACAAAAATGTCAGAAATTTCAAGTCCTCGTCTATAAAACTAATGCAATTAATTAACACATTGATTGCATTTCTAACACTATTTAGAACTACATATTTCATTCCCGCTTAAACCGGAGTTTCGCTTAACCAGTTTTTTACTTTTTTTTTTGCATCTACTTTGATTTATATTACTATCTGCTAAGAAAAGCCCTTATCCATAACCATAAACTTCACTACAAATTTCCACGAACCCGACAATTATACTCACCTTGCCCCACAGCTATATTTTATATCCTTTTCTTCCAAAAATACCTAGCCAAAGCTCATACATCTTTTTAAATGTAACGCCACTTGACCAGTATCCCATTCTTACAGCACGAGTCTCCGCCTTCAGCTAGCACAAGAGCAGAAAAAAATGGAAAGATTAGCATTACAATGATCCGTTAATAAGGGAGAACTTAGAATTGTAGAAACGGGTCCACCGCTCCCTTATTTTTGTGTGTTGTGCCCCGGCCTCATAAGGAAAACGTGCCGACAAACGGAGAGAAATGAGCTAAGAAGGATTAGTAAATGAGGAGATCATAAGTTACCGATCTACACCTCGGTGTTAAGGGGATGGAGCCATAAATAATGAAGAACCGCCCTCGATAGAATAGGCAAGAGGGTTATTTATGTGAAATCTTCAGGGCCAAACAGTGAACCGACTTTCATAAAGACAAAATAGCTGTTGCTAGTATTTATCACCTTTGAATTTTAGGAAAAAGAAAAAGATATGAGAAATAGTGGTGCATATAAAACACCGAACGAAAGGATTGCATATGAAAACAGCAAGTGATTGTACTAATTGTGTGTCGGACTTGGTGGTATTGTGTTTTTCTTCGAAATAAAAAAGAAGACTTAATATACTCTTATTAGTATTTTCTACTTCAATATTGAGTTCCGGCTTCCAGGTAAATGAACTTCTACCTTGTAGGTTTATTATTTTTGGAGAATCTTCCCTTTTATATTCCTTAACAATGGAAAATTATTTATAACGCCAAAAGAAAAAAGCTGTCCCCTTACTAAAGACATTAATAATTTTGTACTTTAAAACTTTAACAGTATTTATGACAAGGTTTGCCGAAATCCGGTCTTTTTTTTTGTTGGCTAGGTTTTTGAAAACAAAAACTGTTTTTTTTTGGGGGGGGGGGTTGAGCGGTTGAGCACAGCCAACCTTAATTTATGATGAACTAAATTATTGTTCCACATTTAAATACAATAAAGTTATGCATTTTTCAAATTATTTGTCCTGAAATTTCTCTCTAACTCTAATAAAGGGTTTTTTGCATTTTCAATGTTTGAAACAAAACGATTGCTTAAACATAAGATAATCAGTGTTCTTATCCTTGTGTGAGAAGAAAAATATGGTTTGAAAGACCCACAAAATAAAGCATAAAACTAAAGTAAAGTTTAATATTCCTTTAGTGTTACCTTTCCATTAAAAATCCTTTGAAATCAAAAGAATTGGTGCTCTTTACAAAACTTCCGCGTGAATATTGCATTCAATTATGAATTTAATATAGGGTAATTTATTTTAAACGCTGATATAGGGATGTAATAATGGGAATGTTCCGGTTCTGTGCTCTCAAAGAGCGGAAATTAATTAAATTTTGGGTTATTTTAATTGCCTTATCTGCATCGGTATCACTTTGATTTATCCCAACAATTGCTGATTTACGGAGGAAATTGTTTTTGAAGTTGGTTCAATTTCGATTTTATAGGAAACTCAAAAACACCAATTGAAACCACCATTATTTTTTCGCTCTTTAAGTTTGGCGGACTTTTCCAGTTAACTTGGACTTTTTCACTATCAAATAAATTTTAGTCAAACTAGCTTCAGATAGGAAAGCCTGTTATGATGATCGAAATTACTTTAATAGGTGAATTAACAAATTAGACTCATTCAACATTAAATAAACGAAGCATGAACCAAATAATAATCCTTGAGTTGAACGTATTTTAAAATTAATTTGGTAACACTTTACTTTCTTAGGTTTGAAACCTATGATCGATACTGCCATCCCTTTCCCCTATGATACCTATCCCAAACATTCTTTAAATTAAATACCATGACGAGATGCCGAACATAAAAAGAGAAACTTCCACCGAAAGTTTCAATAAGAAGTGACATCTCCCATTTCTATTCAAGACTCAGAAATCACTCCCTATCTGTCACGATAAATAACGAAATACCACGTCTACTAAAAGAGTATGAAAGAAATTTTACAGGGATCATGAAAAAACTGGTGCGTTCGGGAATAGTTTCTTTTTCATTGAAGAGCAATATTTTTCCAATGCCGTGCACGTTTCCTTACCTGCTCGTCTAGTAGACTCGCCCTCGGCCTCTGATTGGCTGAAAGTTAGTCGGTCGGAAGAGTGGCTTTTGCAATGAGAACGATTTTCAAATGGTGCGCATGCTTTTAGCTGGAAAGTTGTCTGTCAGTGTGTGTTTGTTATTATTTACAGTGACAGTGTTGGACTTATCTCTTGGCTTATTTCGGATTTTTCACACTATCAAGCTACTGAATTGATTTCAAGTAAGTGTTTCACGCAGAATGAGTAATTTGGTTTTGAAATTTTTAAAATATAACAGTAGGTACTTCTAAAGTTTGAATTTTCCGGTTGTATAAAGCGTGTTTCATATGTCGTGCTTTCACTTTGTATTTATTGGTTTAACCCAACCTCTAAGTGTGAATTGAAGATAATTGAGTATTAGGTATGACCTACGAAAAAATTAGTTTAGATATCAAGGGCGGGTCCAGACCAGATTTTCGGGGGGGGCCATGTCAAAGTCGGAGGGTATTACATTCGAAATTTTCAGTGCCTCAGAAAAATTTTTGAAGAGTGCTTGCTTTCAAGCAGCTTTTTAGGGGTTTATAGTAACTTAGAGGATATCCAGGGCCCGTGCCATTGTTTTAGAAAGTGGGGGGGGGGTGAAACATTTTTGTAAGGCCATAATAATACTTGTGTTCGCGAGGTGTTTGGCTCCCAACTTTCCGAGTATAACATAAATAAAATGCGAAACTTTGTTAAAGTTATAAAGGTTTCTTCAGATAATGCTAGCTCGAAAGCAAATGTGGGAGGGGGTCTGGGGGTCCTCCCCCAGAAATTTTTTTGAAATTTGGCTTCAAATAGAAGTTTTTCTACTCATTTTTGTACTTTTGGTATCCATTGGATAACACCTAAAGAGGGTGACTTCTTACACTCCTATAATGAGAGGAGAAAAACAAGTTCAAGGAGAAAACAGTAAATAAGTAACCATGAGAAATTAATAGGGGGTCTGGGGGGTGCCCCCAAGAAAATTTTTGAAAATTTGCCTCTAAAAATAAAGTTTCAGCTCATTTTAAAAGCATGTAAACCACAGAATTTTCAAGGATGAAATTATAAATAGATGCCCAATTTTGAAAAGGGCCGGGGGTCCTCTCCTGAAAATTTTTGCAAATACGTATTTGAACTATAGTATTACCGGTTTGAGAGGGCTTGAGCCCCATCCAATGTTAGCTGAAGGGGGGCTAAGCCCCTCCCCCAATATTTTGTGATGTTTGGATATTTTCTGGTTTGGAATCCCCTTCAAGAGCGGTTATTTGGGGAGAGGGTAACCCACAAAAGGTCTCAGAATGTGTTAAAAATTTCTTTTACAGGGTTCCCACTCTTTGAAAAGATTGAAAATCAAGGACTTTTCAAGGACCTCCACAAAATTTTTCATGGACCTTTTTTAAGAGACCCATATAAAAATCCTAATTCTTCTGAAGCAATCGCGATGTTTCCAGAAACAAGCTTACTCTTTAACTTTTTTTAAATTGATCAAGTGCCTCAATTTCTGACTATGCACACAGAATACAAGTTTTATAATAAGATTTTAAATAATATAAAAAGTAATCAAAGATGAATTTAAATATTTCATGCAAAAACCGGGAACTGCGAAAAGGAATCGTAGATGAATTTGAGATTGAGATTCAAGGACCTTTAAGGACTGGACCATTTTTCAAGGACTTTCAAGGACCTAAATTTAGCGAAAAAAAACTCAAGGACTTTTAAGGACTTTCAAGGACCGTGGGAACCCTGTTTTAAGGGTCAAATTTTAAAAATTTTCTTGGGGAGAGACCCCAAACTTTGGAATTAAGCTGAAATGCTACTTTTAACAGAGAAATTTCTAAAATTTTTCTGGGAGAGATCCCCCAGACCCCCATCTTATTTCGAGCTCGCAATAATTACACAAAACTTTTACATTAAATGCACCTCAAAATATTACACCTTGGCGATATTTAAAGGGACATGTAACGAAATTTAATCTATACATCTGATACAAAATTAGGTAATTAGGCACGTAAACTTAATGGTTGTTTCTTTTAATTTTATGTTTTTGAATTTTAAGTTTTTGAATTTTAACATTAAGAAAGTGTTTTTTAAGCTATTTGTTAGGGTTTCTCGGGGGGGGCCATGGCCCCCAGGGCCCCCCCCCTGGACCCGCCCCTGTTAGATATTCAAAAATGTGAGAGTAATTGCTCTTAATTCATTACCAAACAAACATCCTATCGCATTGAGCCAATCTTTATTGAATAATTCAACCTTAAATTATTTTGTTACTGAAAATTTAAATTGTGAAATGTATGCCTATTTGTTATGCTCGATCGTGCAAGTAAATAATCATTAATAAATCAGTCATTTCTTCTGGTGCAATTTGTTATGACTACTAAATTATGGTTATCAAAATTATATCAACAACATGCATGTTTAAATTTATTTTGACTTATAGTATTGCTTTTTAACATCGACTCTTTATCTGACAACAAAGCTTGCTTTATTTGCTGAAAAACCTTTTAGATCTGTCATCAAAATTTTATATACCTAACCTACTATAGCTAACTAACAACAACATTGTTATGAATTGTTACATCAAAACATAATAAAATAAATTTTGAGTATGATTTTATTTTGCACACTTAACAAGTTAGAATAAACATAGAATAATCTCAAAAACTTTGTTTATATTTGTTGGTGTTGGGGGATTATTACATTTTAAATCTTTATTCAAAGATTGAATGCACTTTCTCATTCAAATTTCCTATTTGAAACTGATTACTTGCTAATAAATGTTTTTGTTAGATAATTTATTCTAAATGGAGAAAGTTAAGAGTTATGCCTTTCTGTTGAAACAGCTACTATATATAAAAACTAAATTGGTATTACATTTATAAGATTTAATCTGTGTTTCTATATTTTTATTTCTATCAATAGAAAAAATTCAAAAAATATTTTCAAAAATTCCAATATTGGACTCCTTAATTTTTTCTTGTTATACCAGCATAATTAATTTCAAAGCAATATTTTCTTATTATTTCTTGTTTATTGCTATAATAGGAATATAAAAACAAATTGATTTGATGAGATACAATGTGAAATAAACCATAAATTATGTAAGGTGTTTTTTCCAAATTTAGGACCCCTCCCTCCCCCTTGGTAAGATTTAGTGAGATTTTTCTAGACCCCCCTCCCTCTGAAATTCTCACATGAGATTTTCTCAAACTTTAAATATATTTTGATACCTTCTTGACATGTTTTGTTTCGTCTTGTTGGCATTATGCTTAACATACACATTGTAAAATTTCGATAATATATCCATGTTGACAATGACTGACTAATGATTCCATTTTTGGACTCTGAAAAAACTCATATTCTCTAAACTAAAAGTTGACGTAAGATTTAACTGACACCCCCCTCCCCCTAGTGAGATTTAGTGAGATTCTGCTTGACCCATCCCCCTTTTTTAACCTCACGTAATTTATGGACGTTCCCATACAGATTGCAGATCCAATGTTAACAATTTAGCTGGTTTGTTATGTTTGTAGAATCTGAGTATAAAAATCAATATTAGTAATTATAAGTTTATCTTAAGTTGATAATTTTGGATTTCATTAATATTTTAATCTCATTGCTGATTTATCTCGAGAGTTTCTTAATCGAAATTCCTTCTACAGTCCATCCTCGATTTTATGTATTAATATTTTACTTTACGTCAGTGATCCATCTCCTATTATCATTTTCAGGAATTCTTAAAGACAAAACAAAATTTATGTAATTGATCTGGTTAGAATGAAAATTGGATAAGTCACCCCAACTTAGTTTTTTAGTAACTGCAACTATAGACCTCTGATGGAGAACATATTTTAAAAGCTGCCTTTACAGATATTGCATTGTTATTTTTTTTACTTGTGAAACTTTTGTGCTAAAAGGAGCAAAATAAATCCATTAATTTTATAGGCCAAAAGGCCTCTATGTAAGATACCAAATAATTTAATAAACTCAAATTTTTAATTTTGTAGCCAATCCCTCTTTTATTTTAACCTTAGTGAATTCAAGATTTTCGTCTCTGAGGTGAGGCTCCAAAGTATTAATATTGCCTTGATTTTTACAAAGCTGTTTTTTCATAGTTTTACATAAATTCTTTATTACGTTTTCTTTCTAAAAATAAGTAGATAAAGTTCAATTTCATGATGAAGCAATTTTTTTAAATAAACAAAAAATGGTTCTACTCTGGGAGTGGCGGATTTTGCCTGGTCCCATAGGGGGCATTCTTGTGGTTCCTTTAAATGCAAATGGATTTTTTTTCAATTTGGGTTTCTTGAAACACTCTCCCGCTAAGTAAGATGTATCATTTTGAACCCCAGTCCCCTTTGAAAAAAAGAATAATGCAGTACTACAATGGTTTCTTAAAATTATAATTACTACTCTCAAAACTTTGAGTTACCTCAGAGGTGTTAAATTTTTTCAAACCCACCATGTGTAATACTCTGTTAAATAGAAGGTCTGGGACCTCTTCTGAATTTTTTTTTTTAAATTGGACTCTAATCTGATAAGTTGATAAGTTTTTATTTGTATAATTTTCTTAATCATTTACATTTATACAGCTCCCCATGGGCTATTTTTCCTGATTTAATCCTTGAATCAGCTCTCCAATTACAACAATCTTAAATAACTGTAGTTTCACTATCTTACTTGTTTTGAACTACTGAAATTCACATCAAAACCTATAATATACTCCATATGTTGTTAAATTGGTGTTTTATACCCTGATCTATCCCAAATAGATGTTTCCTGGACATACACACTAAAAGTTGACTTTTTTAAGTAGCTGTTACTATTTTTATGTCAGGTTTTTCTGTTCCAAGTTTAAGTGCAATGATAGGCTGACAGTCATCCTTGTTGTGTGTAGAGCACTTAACTGAAAATGCCTAAGGACTTTTCTCCCCTTCACTTGATAATGCTCCAAAGAAATGTGTGGGAGTGACGAAGTGTTGTCCAGCAATTTTGATCGGAATAAAAATATTTCAACTGGTAAAAGAAATTGCTCTTGACATTTTTGATAGATCATGCTTTCAACTGAGACATTTAAGGTGTTAAAATTTAATTTTTTATGCATTTGGAAAAGCTTCAAAGTATTGATGATTCAGATTGAAGGAAACTTATTATTTCCCAACTTTTTAATATTTAGTTTAAAAAAGTTGGCTGTGTAGGCATTGGTGGTGTATGTTTTAAGAATTTGGATATTGTGCTACTTTTGACTGAAAGGACTAAATTTGTAATATAATTTAATTTTACATTCTATCAAATTCACAAAAAAAATTCCTTGTTATTTTACTCTTAACTTTTTATCTGTTTTGTTAAAACCAAGTTCATAATTTTTAAAACTAAGCCTCCAGTATCCCTATTTATTTGTCATGAAATTTATATTAATGGGGGGTTTTAAATTAGTTCATAGACTACTTTTTAATGTGATTAGACTTATAACAATATCTGATTGATATTAAGGGGTTTAATTAAAATTAATTGGTGTTTGAATAATGATCAAAAATTCGCAGACATTATTAAAGTATGTAATATGATTTTATAGTATGTATTATTTGCAACTTGAAAAATTTATGAGGAGTCCATATTTTTATTCTGATAAATTAATGACTTGCTAAAGTTGACCCATAAAATTGACCTTCAAAACTGGGAGAAAGTTTTTTTATGGGGGATATATAGAAAAATTTTGATAATATTTAAACATGTTTTGATCACATAAAACGATACATTTGGCGGTAATTTAAATAGTATCGATCGACCGGATCCTGTCGATTTTGATGACATTATCCAATTAATAATATTAACCGTGATCAAATTAAACAGAGTCCCCTGTACTAATCATAAGTACCTTACAATAATTGCTCAACTTTTATTCAAAACATCTTGATTCTTTAAGGCGTATTATCATTAGGATTTAAATGATCTTTAAACTTTAATGAAAATGATACAGAATTGCTTGCCTAGTTTTTATTTAAGTATATTTATTATATAACTGCCTAAACCTTATTCTCTTTGGAAAATTTATATTTTAAAATCCTTCTTTAATAACACTACTTATTTTTTTCTGCTCTCAAAGTTATTTTGACAACCATTGGTGTAGTGTTGATACCTTTTCTTTAAAACAAGTAAAAATTCTAACATGGCAGCCAATCATAGATAAGAAATAAGTCGCATTTTAGATCACTTTCCTGACAACCTCGTTTTGAAATTATCCTGAGGATCGACTCTTCTGTCACCGGACCAGATATCTAGCCAATTTGTTCCTTGCAAAAGCAGGTGCGGCTTAGGCAGGCTTCAGTAAGCTCTCCTATCAAGTTCAAGATCAGCCCCTTTGCAACTAACTTTTCCATCTCTTTTAATCAGGAGTTATCATCTCCTTCCTCCTGCCGGTCACTGTCGTCGATGCTCTTGCCCAATAAATGATGCGTCCAAGAAAAAAATGAGACTTTCTTTTTCTTATTTTGTCCGTGCGGACAAAAGCCTCGCGTCCTTCAATTCTTCTTTTTATTTTCCATTTCCTCGGAGTATTTTAACGTTGGCTCTTTTACGGAAATAATTTCCAAGGCGATTTTCGAGGATATATGGACATGCTCGCGCGTCTTCACTTTTCTGACCCCTCCATTGTCCTGTTTTTAGAGCTCACCAATCCCATGGTCTTATCTGGACGTTCTGATTCGAAGTTACACATGGATCGTTATTGTTGGTGGAGAAATTCTGTTTGGATTGCTTTCTTTTGAGTTTTTTTAAAACAATGGGTTCAATGTTATTTGCTTGTTGAACTGGGTCCAAAAGCTAATACCTTCTCTATTTAGCTGTAATATTTCTTACTTTAAATCTTGGGTAATATTATGCCTGTACCTTTTAGGAATTGGCAAAGAATTATCTCCAACAGATAGGATTGTTCTGTTGTCTTAACATGCTATAAAAAGCAGTAATAATTTTTATGCATTTATTATTTCGTCCTCTCTATGAAATCACTCTTTCATAGAAAAAGGGTGATCACCACTACTTTAGTTTAAGGGACGTATTCTCACTCAATAATGTTTCAAGATTTTTTTAAATAAAGAAAATCTATGTGCCATTAACCTAATTTTTTTTAAACTTTCGTAATACCCCCCAAACCCTCTTCCCTTTTAAAGTTTTTTCGATGTCATAAGTTTTAAATTTACAGAAAAACTCCAACTTTTACAAAAAGTTAACATTCGAACTAACATGGTGACTTTTTACAGCGAGATGACCTAAAATTTTTTTCTGTAACCAATTTTGTTGAGATTGAGTAAGATTATTTCAAAGAACTTTCGTTGTTTTTGTTTTAAATATATAACAAGGTAATATAAACATATTTCTATTAAGAATTATTCGCAAGGTATCTAATTGAATGCCTACTTTTTTAAATTAGTTCAACAATTAAACTCAAATTCCTTAATAGAAAATATTTACTTTGATAAGAAATTCGTTTTCACCAATTTTAAAATACTGCTGAAGCAAAAAGAAAATATTCAATTGCAGATAACACTCATATGACTAGGGGGCCGATCATTCCTAATTTCATACAGTGTTTAGTAGCGTTTTCAATTTGATCAATGAATGTTAATTTATCATTTTATTTATATTGAGATGGACGTTTAATGTTCTATTAAGTGTTTTATTTCTGAGGCTATGCTTATTTTAATTAATCCGCATGAATTGAACTTTGTAACTTCTATTATTACTGTTGAATAAAAACTGCTATCTGAAGCAATGCCTTTTTATTAAGAAGCATTGTAAATCAGTTTTAATGTGCTATGCCCCCCCATGTCCATTGACCCCTTTCCCCCTAAACAGTGGTGCGCCATAAAACACCAACCAACCAACAATGGGCGTGATTTGTGAATGTCCTCTAAGTAAAAGATCAACCAAACACTAAGTACAACTAAACTTTGTTCATTGCTAAACCTCAAAATTTAAGAAAGATAACCAAGTCTGATAAACATAACAATGAAAGAGGTCCTCGATTTCCTCTGCTCTGTGGAGTAAAATGTCTCAAATAATAAAAGAATTTCACTTATGCGTCTACTTGATCCAAGGCTGGCAAAAAATAATTACGACGCCCCCACACAAAACTTTAACCTTTTCCTCTCAGAAACAATAAAATACGTGTTTTCCCACGTGATCAGCTCGCAGTTTGTCTTCATCTAAATGTAGGACCTACGAAAGCGGACATTTAGGAAAAGAGGAAGAAGGACTTTATTTAATGGTGGCTTTAACACGCGATAAATGGAATAACAATTGACCTGAGTGGACGGAAATGTAACATTACTTAAGATTTAAGCACCGGGTTCCGAGGCGGGGTTCTTTTTCAACTTCTTTCTTTCAGCTTCGGGGAAAAGTAGTGTTTCTTGAGTAATAAAATGATGACTGGCGACTTTTAACTTTTGGTGTAATGTGAAGATTTCTACTCTTGACTGTCCATTTTTAATACTCGCTGATTTTTATAAAATTTGTGATGCAAGTGAGGATTTTCAAAATTAAAAACGAATATATTTCGATTAATATTTTAAATTGGATTATAAATTTATTTTAGATAAATGCATAAAACGTGGTATTACAGAAGACCATGAATTTAGCACTCAAATAGATACCTTTAAATGCATAGATAAAATCTGCACAACTAATACTAACCTCTCTTTTGGAACTCTCGGATATTAAATTTTCCCCCCACACACTCAGGCTCGACTAAACTCCCATTTAACTTATTTTACACGATCGTAGTGAACTACTGAAAAATGAAGTTCATGTAATACTATAAATTCTTAACTAAGAAAACACTGTAAGATTTGATATATTGTTAAATATGGGTTTAATTTTTGTTTCAAAATCATAATGAGGATCATTAAGATGTGACTAATGGCATGGGGATGTGAAAATTTTATGTGTCTTAATTTGTAAATACCACCAGTTTTCAAATTCCTCAGCATCGTAGGTTTTACTCGTTATATTTAATTTTGCCTGAGTTTTTTTAATGTAATTTTTAACAAGGGCATATAGAACACATCTGACTATGGCTTTCATGCCTGCTTATTATATTTTTTTTGATTGTCTTCTTGGCGCAATATGATCTAACTTATTCTTGCGCCATAAAACCATAACCAAACCAAACACCACCTTGGTGATTGAAGGCAATAAGTATAACCTTTTGACTCATTAACGTTGTGTGGAAATGTAAAATAATTGAGGTGAGAATAATGCGATTAAAAATATTTTGAAACGATTTATGTATAGAGAAAAATCATGAATATAATAGAAAACAAACATTGACTCACAACAAGCGTTGTTACACAAAATGTGACGTCTGAATCAAGTTTTTTCTTGCTCATAACTCGAAAATTTATTTGAATTATACCATTTTAATATATACCAGGTTTTTAAAGTGGACTAAAAATTTAAATTTTTTTAATCCTATACAGATTGTCATCCTGGAGAAATTGTGTTTGTAATTTTTAAAAATGGAATTACTTGTAAGATTTAAAATGTTAATTGGGTAAAGTTTTGCTAAAGGTAAGAATTATGTAAATTTTGAATTAGTAGCACATTAAAAAATAAAGCGGTAGCCCCACTGTTCTTATGAGTTTTAAGCATTTTCTATTAATTATACTCTATCAATGTTTCTTATCCACCCGAGTTCATAACTCTCCTCAGTAAGAAACTGGAGAAATGGTTACCAAACGCCTGTCTATCATTCAACGTGTCAAGACTTCACAATGCTCTTTGGTTCTTGAGTGACATGTGGCTCCAACTCGTCTTACTGTTACTTATTCGCTTGTGGGTTTGGTGATGAACCTTATTGAGATATTTGGCGAGATCATAAAATTCGACTGCAGGGAATTCTGGCAGTTACCATTACATGCCACCTTCCCCGAAAACTAGTTTTAATTACCTATCCTCCTCAGGCAACCACGGTCAGCAAACAGTCTTGTTTTTACTTTGTGTTATTCATAAATCCAGTTATGCAGAGGTTGACCCTTTATGGATTTAAAGGTTCTCCGTGGACCGCGCGGTGGGTTGTTTCACCTCTCAGGCGGGGTGATAGAGTAAATATCGCTTCTCTTTAATGGCGTGGATTGGGAAGACAAAAGCAAATAAGAAGTATACTTTTCTAACAACTTCTTCAATCATTTCTTATCTTCCTCCTCAATCCACCTCCGTAAATGTGTTTCATTATATGATTTGTTTAACTGAAGAAGTGACGATTTATGTGACATGTTTTGAACTTAATTATGCCAGCTCGTTATGAAAAGTAGTTAACAGGTTTGGAAAGAACTCTACTAGCCACCTCAAATGAAAGTGGATAACCTATAGGTTAGACTCCAACCTAAAGGCTTTCTGCACATGTGTTGTTTGGTACCCTCCTCTAACTGTTAGACGTGGTCTTCTATAAAAATATTACTTTACTTTTAATTAATTTACTCTTTTTACAAACTTTTAGAAGAGGATAATAAATAATTTATGAGTGTATAACTGGGTTCAAATGGTCCCCCAACAGCTAGTATTTAGTTTCTTATACCAAGAGTTTTTTTCTTCAATATTATTTTACCTGAATTTAATAAAAAAAACTCCTTGTGTTTGTTTAAAAATAGGTTAAAGTTCTAAAATTGTTTTATTCTTTCAGTTAGGAACCCTCAACGCTACATGATTAACCGGGTGTTATTGTTAGTCCTAAACTGTTATTCCCTCCCCCCCAAGAATCAATATTGTGGTCTTATTCGTCTGACACAGTTATTGTATTGATCCTATCGTATTATTCCATGCATTTGATGAATTCAAATTCCCTCACGTAGAAAAATATTTATGAACTCTCCCAATAATGAATCTTGGCCGTTTGACTCGGGTAAAATACCTGTTTTAAAGGTTATCAGAACACTAGTAAATAGCGGTTGTGGCTCAAACCTCAGTATTACCAACCTGTTTTTACTGAAGATGTATAGCTGTGGGTTCAGATACCCGCTGATAAGTTTTCCCCGCTCTTGTAATTCAGAGTGTGGTCATCTAATCTCTGGAGCATTAACTACTACGGGACGGTCTGTTTGAAGACCTATCTGCTCTGTATAGTAAGTCGATTACAACGTGTTTACAGTCTGCATATGAGACAAACCCCTTGCGAAACAAACGCGAGAAAGCTTCACTATGTTATCTGTACCCTGTTTCTTTTTTTCGTATGGGAACATCATAAATTTCACTATCCTGATAATACTTTGTGGGAAAACCTACCGCTACACACTGGCGCATTCCTTTGTGGAGATAATGGCTATGCTTCACTAACTAAATTCCGTTTCTTTTTCTGGCCGTTGGGAATCGGACTTCTTGCGGATTAAAGACAACGGGCATCGTTAGTTGCAAATTAATCTACTTCTGCTATTCTAGAGATGGTGTTTTAAAAAACCACGATAAGGAATCAGTTTCCCGAAAACCTATATTCTAAATTAGCGTTGGAAACATATTCGGCAAGCTTGAAAGCCGACCTTGAGGTTTCGTTTTGAGATGCTAAACCTCACTCAAATGTGAAAGATGCCATTTTTCAGTCCAAACGCTTCTGTCTCCGAATCCTATTGAATGGTTTGTCTGTCACCTTGAGACAAAAGTTGAGATATTGTCTTAACCTTCATGTAAGGCTTTATATTCTAATTTAGTTTTAAGTTGTGCATGTTACTGGTTATCTTGATTTGAAATGTCAAGTTTGTTCTAAAATCCCCAAATGAAGAAAGTTAAGTAAGTGTAAGGATGTTCTACTTACGATACGCCTCGATGCAGCCATTGTTGTTATGCATTGGGAAGGTGTAACTCAAGGTGACGTTAGGGACGTCTTATATTTTCTTTACCTAAGGGAACAAACGTAACTCCATAGGTTATTACCTTGTATGTGGCCCTTGACAACTGAGCAGTTTGAAGGTACATTAGTTTGAGGCAAGTTTAATGCAATTGTTAAAGGTATTAACTCGCGTGAATGTTTTCTCCAAATATTTGATAAGGCTATCGTCTTTCGTTTGTTATTGTGCATGTTTTCTTCCTAAAGCCGCCTTTTGCATTGTGTGGGTGGCATTCAAGTGGAATTATTGCGCCTTGTTTGGTTTGGTGACGTTCCTTACAGCTGTAAAACTAATCCCCCGGCTTATTCATCGGAAGTTGTGTTGGTCATAAGTTTGCATCTTGTTTCCGAACGAAAATTCAAGCTGACAAAGTCAGTGAAGATATAACGCGTCTTGAATTTTAAATAGGGATTTATGTAGCTCTTTATGATGTAAAAAGGCAGTTTCAAATATCAGTTTGATAAACTAGCCTTGAGTATTGACCCTGCATACTTGTGCCTTAACTGACAATGCTAGGGACTGGTTATGATTTGAAAAATGTATAGATTATCTCAACTAATCTCTTATTTGTTATTATGTGAATAGAATATTAATTAAAATTTTGAAGTTCCCCCATTCAAGAAATCTCTAGAAAATACTCAAACCTTCTCCAAGATCAGTATTCACATTATTCCTACCCTACTTCCCATATACATTCTATTAAAGTTCTGTTTTAACTTAAAAATAATAATTATCAGCATAATGCTATTACCCTTGAACTAAATATCGTCAAAATTAATTTCTAAAACATTTTAAATGTGAATAACTCTCTTTTGTTTATTTCTTAGTTTTAATTTACGGAAAACTGTAAAAGATAGTCATTACATGAGTTAAATTTCGTAAAAGAATTTTTCAATAATTAAGAAATCAATCACTATTCAGAGAAAATTTTTCTTTATCAGTTTTATAAAAGGAATATAGCGAATTATAGGTTTATTATTTCTCTTTATGTTTCGGATATTTGTAAAAGTAACAAGTAAATTATACTGCTAAAACTAAAGTTGAAAGCAATTTTTCAACAGTAGAATTAACATCAGATTTTCTTCTACGAAAACAGTTATTAAACTTTATCAACCACCGTACATATTTAATCACAGGATTACGACACTCGCAAAATAAGAATAAGATAATAAATCTCTTCTGTGAAACGCCAATCCATCCTAAGATCAATTTAGAATAGAAACATCATTTTAAATTAAATTAATCGTGTGGATGTGCGAAATTATTTTGCCTTAGTTTTACTTATTTTATTCTATGCTTGTTGTATTCCATTTCATTCAAAAACTTGTTTGAGTTAAAAGCTTTTTCAATTATGAGTTGAAAGAGGTTATCTATTAATTGTGCTTTGAAAGTTCCTTACTTTTCATTTTCTTCTATCACATTCTCAAGTGGTTTCTTGTGTCCCGTTCCTTTTTTTTTTCCTCTGGAAAGTTTTTATTTATCCCTTAGTTTAACTCCGAAAGTACAACGTTCTTTTTTTATTTAGACTATGTAAACTCTTTTATTTATGTTATTCTAGTAAGGAGGCAGATCTGACTATTACTGCTCAAATCCATTACTTTAAATGCCATATATATCTTGTGCTAAGTAACTGTCAGCCAATGCTATATTGGCGATAGAGATAAATCTCTACATAACCATTGATGAAACAGATTCAGTAACTGAACTAGGATTATTTTCTTGGGGGTTGAGGCCCCAAAATGTTTATATCGCAGTGACTTGTTAGAATTTTAAAGTTGTTATCTTAGTTTTTTCAATTATAATAACAATTCTTTATGACCATAGGGATATAAGCAACGATATTTCTACTAAGAACCTTTTCGTGTTTATGTGCCTTGTTGGGCTCTCCATCATATAGACTGTTGGCTGTCATATCTAGGTCTGGCGTAGGTTAAAATACATTAAATGCTAGAAAATGGTTCAACTCTGGGGCTGTAGCTCCATATCCCCTCTCCTGGGGAAATGGTGCTACGGACGTTTCGCCGGCACGGGGTTTCTGCCCCCACTCGTTGACCTTATACTCAAAAATCCCTGAAGCAAAGATTAACAGGAAACCATACAGGGGGAAAGGGAATATTTTGTCGGCGGAACGTCCGAGTCACCGGGCAAATTACAGCGAAACTGCTCCGATTTCCAATTTGTACTAACCACCACCAGAAAAAATAAAGAAGGACTCCATCATCAAGACATGCTTTACCGTTATCTAGCCGTTTCGAAAGAAGGGCCCCGAAAATCCGGATCTCGATGTAAACTGAGTCATGCGAGCATGATTATTAGTAGTATCGCGCGGACTCTTCTGTCAACGCAGTGACCGCAGACATTCCCGGGTGAGTCAGCGAAATAATAAATCGCGGCAGGCGGATATTCTCGAAACAAGAGATGGCCCGATCTTTTAAATCAAGTTGACTGGAGCGGATCCTTCCGCGGAGCGGGGGATATAAACTGGCTTTATTTCCCTTTGTTGGGGGAAAGAGAATTAAATTGGTTCCTATTGTGCGAATCCGTTGTCTTGTTAATATTCTTTGACCTTTGCCGGACTCCCCTTGGAGTAAACGGTCGAGGATGCCTCGATCCGACTTGTTCTGGGCTCTTTAAATCTCTTCCAGTCGTCGCTCTTTCTCTCTGTTTTGGTGGGTTTGTCATGTCCCGATAAATCTATGCTCAAGTTGGTTGTTGAGTTCGGCAGTCTGATACTGAACTATTTTCCTGGCTCCTCACCATTCTGTCTGTAGTGAATCTTTAAACTATCAAAGAATCTGATTTTGTTTTTAAATTTTGAAGTAACTAGAGTAAACTTTTGAGCGATTAGTTTACTTAGTAATATCTTGCAGTTAAATTAAAAGGGTTAAAAGGTAACAACGACCGAACGAGTAAGAAGTATCCTAGTTTTGAAGGGTAAACATATCTGATCAATTTTCTCAGGTACATTACTGAAGCTTTTAGGTAAATTCGAATACATGCGCTGTTTTTTTCTCTCTCAGTTTATATGAAAATAAGAGACTTGCCTAAAATTCAGACACGCTAGCTAAGCATGGAAATCTTTTGAAGTTAGCAGAAATTGTTTTTTTTTTTTTTAAATTTTAAGTTTTTAATAAATAATGTACCTCTTTGTACTGCATGTGGGTGAAGCAGCACTTACAGTGGTTAAGTTAGCAACATGACTAATATTTTGTTTGAAGTCAAAGTTCAATGAAAAAAGAACTGGGTCATCTAACCATACGTATACGTATATCAATATTTTGTTAAACAACTATTAATATGCAAAACTTTACAAATTGTTTGCTTGAAAAACCGTCATACAACTTATTATTGCGCTGATAATAAGCAATTTTCAAATTGAGCAAAATTTGTTTAGATTTTAATTTAAGTCTGATGACAGAGAGAGAAAATGTAAAATGTCTTGGTCCCTCTCAGTATTAAAAGTTTGCCCCGGAACTAACGTTTGATCTACTTGTGTTTAAACCCCTCTATTCTTGTTTAAGTTCAGTTTCTTCTTTCCTTCGATTTTTTTTTTATTTTCTCCAAATGTTTAAATAGCTCAGCCTGGTTTTCTAAGGTTCTGCACACGAAGAAAATATATTCCGAAAAACGGGTGGAGATAGTTAAACGGCTTTTTAAGAGCGGGTGTTATGTCTGAGGAGGTTAGGAGTTGTTTTCACTTCTACTTGAACTTGGTGATCTATTTTAAATGCAGTCTTAAATAAATTGAAAATAGCCTTGAAATGTGTGTTTTTAAAGTGCTCCGAGGGGAAAGTAAGACGTGCGCTGCTAACTAGAACTAGTACTCTTTCCGTTGTTTCTACCAAACTATTAATATTTTCTAGCTGCGGTTCTCGTCTGTTTAGTTTTGAATGGTTTTCGTGACATACTTGGCGTCATGTTTCATAACTGAGGCAATCATCAACGTGTAATTTCCATGGAATGTAAACATTGAATTGTTTTAGCACAGGTGTTGTGAAGGCGCTTTCTGCAATTTCTGCGATTTTCGTGGTGTTATGCCACGAAACGATTAAATGCTAGGAATTCCCGGTGTAATATATTCGGAATGTCTGAATGGATAACATTCTTAAATATTTCGTTTCAAATAAATTTGCCAGCTATTGCTGTAAATACAGCATTCCAAAATATGTTTCAAATAATTTGTACTTCATGTAATGGCAGCCTTACTTAAAAATTAAAATAATATCAATGCTTGAGTTAGGACTTTGTCCTTTCTGCTATTTTTTGTGCACTCTACTCTTTACAATTGACCTTCTGGTTTTAAGGAAAAACATAAAGAAATTACTCAACGATCATTGTTTATTTGTTGACCGCTAGAAAAATATTACGTACTCGAATTAACCTCTTTTTTGCGAATCATTGGAAGAGAAAACACAAACCAAAGCAATCCCTCGAATGCTTTGAGTTCCACGAAAAAGTCCCAACTGGGTAACTGCTCTTGACATTTAAACTCAGAAACAACACAGCCCGACTCCCCGTCTTTTCTTTTGCCAAACGTCTATACTAAAGAGCTCCTCGGAAATCTCGCATACGAATTGGCCATCGCAGAAAGAAAGCAAGCAGCCTTTTTATTATGAACTCGATCAGACCAGTGGTTCATATACCGGCACGAGGCCCACTTGTTGCGGAATGTCGCTGCATTTCGCGTGTTTTGGCCGCCGCATTGGCATTCAGCGGAGGTTGTCTACATTGTCTTTCCGCCACATAGTTGTGCGGCTCTGGTAATGACCACTCCTCCTCTTTCGACCAGAAAAATAAACCAGCGCCTCGGGCTGGCTGGTGGCTATAATTTAAAGATTTCTCTCTTGCTTTTTCCGTCGTCTTTTTGTTTCCTTCGTTGACTTTTTGACTCGCGCAGGGAGCTTTAGTTTTGTTTTGTTTGTTTGAAGGATAGATTAGTTTTACATTGAAGGGCTGACCATTCGTGTTTTGATTGCTCCTTGGTAATATAAATTGTACTTTGGGTTTAGTTGATAAAGATGCCTCTGTTAACTATTTCGTTTTAAAATTTTTCTTCTTTTACGGGAATTAAATGAACTTGTTTTTGCTTTACACTGCTTCATCAGACTGCAAGGGTTTGTATTAATATTAACTTGTTTATTATAAAAAGTAATAATCGAGTTCTTTCTTGTTATGGTGAAAAACTTCTTTTCGTCAACTACAATTTGGATTGCGTTTGACTTTTTGTTTGTCATATTTTAACATGACCAGCGAAAGATTCTAAAACTTATTCTTACATATGTCTTATTATAAAAAGACTGCATCTCTAGTATAAAAAGTCTGTTAATAAGACTGTCCAATACACAAACTCAAGTTATATTTAGATAGTTAGAAAAGTTCATCATGGGTGTGAATTCCACCTCTTTTGATGAAGTAGTTGATCTCAAATATACTGACTGGTTACGCCCTTGAACTGTACTTTTAACTGGTTGTGAATTAAATCCGGTGCAAAACTTGAGGTTTCCAGGTTACCTTTAAGTATTGAGTTTCCATCTTTTTTTCTGGTTTATATTCAGATGGACTTTTGAAGTAGCATTCGATTTATATTACTTGCCAGATTTACCCTTAAATCTTCCTTTGACTGTGTAGAATGTGCAAAAAAACTACTAGCTTGTCTTGATATTAGCTTATTTTGAAACATTTGACCTAAATTGAAACCCTAGTTCTTCAGGAAAAGCAAGAATTCAATTTTATTGTTAGTTACGTATTTGAATGGGCCAATACTCAGTTTCCATGTGAGAACCCATATTATCTTAAACGTAACAGTTTAAGTACTTCTTGTGTAAGATCTTAAAATGCTCCCATGATCCATTTATCTGAATAAAAATGGTTTAGATAATTTCCCCTCTTGCACTGGCCTTAAAAAATCTCTAGAAGAGGTTTTGGATTTGTTATACAAAAGATAAAAGTTCCTTTAGATAGTGAACCCGCCCCTCTTAGCTTTTATCTCTAATATTCTAGGACAAGTTGTTCCAAAAATAAGTACACCGCTTCTGCATCAGTAGCGAATAAAACCTTTTAGTCGTATAACTAAAAATTAATTTTCCTTTATTTCTCCGAAGCTTATACATATCTTTTCAACTACATTTTTGTGGGTTATACCTAAAATGGTCGTAGTATTAACTAAAATATTTTTCGATTACAAGAAATATTTTATTCCAACTTTACCTCTGCTCTGGAGATAAATGTTTTCCCCCCATCGCAAAGGTTGCTAGAGTGTTTGGGTATTTATTACTTTTTTTAAAAATAATCTTAGTCTAGTCAGTTTCCTGTAATTTTTTAAGTGTTACTTTTTTCACCGTATGCAGTGATGTAAATAAATGTTCGAGAAAAAGCGAATTAATGCGTAAAGAAATATTTTTCTCGTTATAATTTTGTCTTTTTCGTTCGGTTGTCGCCGTCGGTCCAGCGTCGCCGTCCATTCGTGCAAGGCTCTCACCGGCCCAAGCGAATCCATTACTTTCCGGCCGGAATGCGGGTAGTGCAGGCAATGGTACGCAATGACCCGCGATTGTCACTGCAGATTATGAATGCAAATCATGTATAAAACTCGATTTCTTCCCTCCGTAAATGGAGAAAGTCTTGAATGAGTTTTTTCCCCCAAAATGTCACGTGATGCATTATTGTCAAGTTGTTTGCGGTGTAATGATAGCAATTTCGGTCTTTTTTTGTTCTTTTTGTGTTATTGGAGCTTTTCCTTCGGGAGCGATGCTCCTCGTCTTGAGAGATCGTTGCTTGATCTTCGCCCTGGATGTGGCTAACTTTGTGAAAAAGACCCTCGTCTTTCTCCAATTCTGGTCTCGGTTGTCCAGTTTCAAGGGTCTCTCCAAGTGGTCTGTCGCGACGTTCGGCTATCAGTTACAAGATCTGCTCCGTTTGGAAAAGAGGTGTAGCTTTTAATGAAGTAAAAGGTGAAATTTTTGAGTCAATAAATATAAAATTCAAAAAATATTTAAACAATGTGCATTGCCGAGATATTGTATATCAGACAGGTCAATTAATCCCATTAGTTAATATCATCTACATCTTTTGAACAAGATTTCATTTCATTTTTTGAAAAAAGTTGCTTTGTTGAGTAATTACTTACTTTTCGATAGCCTTGAACAGCTGACCACTCCTTATTTGAAATGTATCGAATTTTTAAAACTTGTTGAATTGAGGCTGACAAAGTAGGTTAAAGATTGAAATATCATACAAAAGTGACTTGGTTTTTACTCGTTAGTAGTTCAACTTTTGTTTGACTTAAAAGAACTGAAAACTCTTCGTGTGATGCGATAGAATAATTTATGGTGTTCGCAATAATAGTTGCATTGCACTGGGTTTTTAGATGACATCCACGCAGTTCTTCCTGTGTCATATGACTTGTGATTTCACTTTTAATTATTATTGGGTTTCTCAATTTCATCATACAATATTTTTTATTTGTGTGTATTGTAGCGGATGTTTTATTTTATTGCGGAGAGTAAGTATAATGTTGCACAATATATCTACAGTAAATACTTGTGAGAGATGCTCCCCCGGATATTGAAATGTTTTTAAACAATAAAATAACTACTGGATTGGCATTTCACTGTTCTCGCGTGACCGATTTTCGAATAACCCCTTCGGCCGACGATATATTTTTAGAAATCAATTTCTGGTGCTTACCTTGTCGGAATTCGGCCCCCACATAAAGTGGGATGGTCGAATTTGACCTTAGTGCCGTAAAACCCACCCAAGCAAACCAACCCTCCTCTCCAAAGGCCGGGCTATTATTAGGATCTCTTCAGCGAATCTTATGAAATTGCCCTCCGTGAGATCCCACTGACACCTCAGTTCTAACCCGAGGATTCCCGAAGTGTGGTGGATTTACTATTTGAGACGAAATTGAGCGTTGAAAGAATAGGCGTCTTTTGTCCGCAAACAAAGCCTCTCGCGGGCCCTAAAAATCTGCCAAAATCTGGCCGGCCCGCGATACACTGTTTCGGCGAAGACCGCGAAAGCGTGACGGCGGAGAGGGGGCGGATTTTTGCGTGACAAGGTCACGCACCTCCGACGCGACTTTTCGCTGCCGGCCCGTATCGGAACGTTGCGGCCGGAATTTGTGTGTCTTTCTTCGCCTTGGGATGAGCTCTTTGAGCCGCAACTTTCTTTTTTTTTTTAATCGAGTGATGGTGGTTTAAGTTTGGATACGTAATTTACTCAATTTAATAATGATAGGGTGGGGGTTGATCCATTGGAAGTTTCCCTTCAGAAACGGCGCATATAACATTTATTTTAAACTTCTCTACCTGTAGTTCGTCATTTTTCTAACGTCATTACTTTTGAGAATATATTAACATAACTAATGTTTTTCTAAGGTTTAGGGTCCATTTCATATTTTAAAAAAGAAATACGTCTGTTTTGCACATTTACTTTACCTAGAGATTTGAATTAATTAAATAAAAAAAGTTGCATCTTCTTGATATGATCAAAGTTTACTTTCTTTTCATCGCATGTTATATATGTCTATCAAGGAAACTTCTCTAAATCAATTCTTTACTTGTTTTTCTTTTAGTAACCTAATAATTCTGTAATCTTAAAATTTGCACTGAAACGTCTGAAACCTATTAAGATTACAAAGTAAGTCGTAGCTGATTATAAATATGAGAATTCAAATATTTCATAGTGTTGAAAAGTTATTGGGTTTATTTCCTATTTAAACAAAACCTAGTACCTAATTCCAGTCCAATCAAGGGGCTATATTTGGCTACAGGGTAGAAGCTATGCTTTATTATTTATAGTATTTTTTTTTTCTTTACTCTCTTAAAACTGGCGGTTATTTCCGTTTAATTTTTGCTTAACTTACTATATCTTCTGGGTATCCAATATTGAATTAGGTATTTGATGAACCGAAATATAAAACGTTTGGCGCTGAATGGCCAAATATGATTTTTGCACCATAAAATCTTATCAAACAACCAATATTAAATTTTGGAATAGAATAGGGATTTATAAATTATGTAATTATATATTTTTAAAATACCTTTGTTTTAAGGAAATTATTGTCATATTCAATGTGTTAATTTGTTTTGAATCCATAACTGGAATGCATTTACTCTTAATAATTTGCTCTATTAAGTTAGATATCTTCTTTTGTATTGTGGTTATGTATTTAGTTATTAATGTATAATTTTTTTTCTTATTGGTAAGTTCATTTGGATATTCTTTATAAAGTGTCTTCATAATTGAGTAAGTTTTGACTTCTTATTTGTGCATATTCCTTGCTATTGACGTTTACTTAATTTTAAACTAAACTAAAATACGTCAAAATCACGACTCAACGTTTTTTAAACTTCCTGCATAATTTAAATAACTTAGTGTTAAATTTATAAACCTAACTCGGTCAAGAGTAAAAGAAGCGTCAATGAATGCGCTACAAAAGCTGTAATACTGTGATTCGTTTATAAGTTCTTAATCTAATATCTTTCATTAAACTCACCATTATGCTTTTCAAATATCTCTATAGAGCGATATTGTTTTCCAATATTTAAACCCATGACATATTAAATCCGAAAATACTCTCCTCTGTCCCCAAAAGCGAAATTAACTAAACGACCCTCAAAATACCTTCCAAAATGAGGCACTTTTATGTAAGTGACTAGGTAATGACCTCTCATTCTTTCTCTTGTGTGCCGGAATTGTGTGGGAAGTCAATTTTGTGAACCATCTTCTCCCAAGTGCTTCTTGTGGAGAGCGTTGGTTTCAAGGTGACATTCGATGCACAGATTAAGTAGTACGACAATACTGGTTCTCGTACACTAGATCTATATCTCCCATCGTTGTTCACCTGTTTAACACGGTGTAACGAAAGGGAACTGTTTCTTTTGGAGTGTACGGGTTCTTTTTCTCTTTCTTTTCTGCTTGACGACGAAATGGCTTATAGTTTTTGTTGGTAAACGTTGCTCTTGTATTAGATTAGATAGGGAAAGCCCTTTTTTGTCCAAGTACAGTTAGTGTATTCGTCTTTTCCACGGTATCATTTTATTTAATACAGTAGTATACTCTCGATATGACGAAGTCGAAGGGACGGGTAAAAATTTCGAGATAAAGAGTTTTCGGCTTAACAAGGTAACTTAGAGGAATACCTAACGTATAGGGAAAAATATTTTTTCGTAAAATGACGTAACAAAGTTCGTCTTATCGAGAGTATACTGTATTACTTTTTATTCAATACGCCATTTTATGCCTAGCCTTTCTAATAGTTTCCATATCTCTCTTCCTTAAAGGAGTTCAGATTCTCTAAAACTCTTAGTTCCATTTTTAAAAATAAGGATTCAAAAAAATTGAGACCGTTGAATTGGTAGTGGATTGTTTTCTAAATCCTCTAAACCAAATTCCAAAAACTATAAATCCTCCTTTGGCCCAGTGTAGTTTTATCTGGCCTTTTCGTAAGCAAAGCCAATAAACGAGCAGACTCCAAAAACTTTTCTGGTATGTCCTAGTTCATTTTAAAATTTTCCTTTGAATATTTTATGATCTAATCTCTCTTAAAGCGTAGAAAGCATGTGTTTTTGTATGTTCGGCCCTTGCACAACTAAACGTCAGCTCAGTGCATAAACAGTGGACAAGTGAAGTCTAAGTCACGTTTTTCTGCTTTTGTAATTCGACGAAATTTTTAAAGTACCATTAAAAAGGTTTTAGTGGACAATTGAATGACCACAACGGGCATTGTGAATGTCATCGAAAACGCTCAGAGCGCTCTTTTCCCGGCAATTTTTCGTGTTTTAAAACCCTGATGCAGATGTCTTGCACTGCCCGAGAATCTTTTGTTCGTCTCTTTTCAACCATTGCCGCCGACCTCTTTTACGTAATTACATAAATTCGGCCGCTATCTTAAAACAACTCGTAACAATCGAAGCTCCAGGGGTCTTTCTATTAAAGCCACTTCAGCGTTTGGATCTCTTTTCGTTCTACAGAGGTACTAGCGTTTGAAGTGTCACAGTCACGTCCAGTTCAAATTGACATGGCGATATGAAATTGTGGATTCATTCCTAGTCCACTTTTGATAGTTCGATAAGTTAGTTGAATGGAAATAAATAGTAAAAAAACGAAATTATAATAGCTGGTGCTAAATCAAATAAACTCGCCAATAAAGCCACTTTCAATTTGAAACAAGATGCATTACGATGCCGATAATCTACTTCCCACTCAAATAGCAAATAAAAAAGGACCACTCTTCCTTAGTTATGGGTTAATAAATTGAGTTCATAAACCAAATATAATCCTCCCGTAGCGAAATATCCGATTGTTCCACCCTCTCGTATAAATCAAAGTTATATCAACTCAGTATAAGCATGTTTGTAGGGTATTTATTGCTAGCTTAATCCACCAACATGTTCAATCTATGCCTTCTTTATAATCGAAAGTGTAACAACCCAAAAAAATAAATTAAGATGTATGGCTTATTTTAGGCCTCTTCCACTAGCCATTTTTTTCAAACCAATCAGAAAACCTTTCAAGTAGTTAACGTAGAGTCGGCATGTGTATGGATGCGATTAAGGCAATTCGACGCTCTTCCATACACCCTTTCACGCCTTTAGCCGCGTGAAATTGATGCCTTCCTTAGAAAAGGTTTGATTTATATTTAAAACATTTGCTCTGATCCATCGTCCTTTCAACACAGGCGGTCCACGCACGCTTTTTAATACCCCGTCTAATTCCTTCCAAGCAGCAGATTCTTCGTACTCGTTTGTCTCCCGAGGAGATCCTACCATTCAATGACATGCATGTCTATCGAACGGAGAGAGAGAGACTAATGACGACGAAAGAAAAATTCAACCGGTTTTATCCACAGAGTTTTATATACTCCCGAATGTCTCTGGATCAAAAGTAACTCCCTTGCAGAGAGCCTCGGGTTAACCGTTCTCTAAATAAACCTGAAGGAATGTCATATATCTGGCCACGTCTCTTATTAGCTGTCGAAGCATTTGGTTATGAATACTGGGTATGATTCCAATTAGGCTCCACAATAAACCGAGCCCTGTAGTTTTCTGGCGTTTCCTGGATGTAGGGATGTGAGTTTTGTCTCTTTTCTGCGGATCTGAGTGTTTTCGACCCCGGGCACAGTTTAATATTCTGACATTTTAAACCGGTCTTTATCGAGAGTTGCTTTATGAGAGAGAGGGAAAATATCAGCTCGACTGCCGGTCGGGATATTTTTTTGGAGTCTTGTGGATTTTTTTGGTAGGTTTTGGTATGTGTTTCTTTGCGGAGGGAAGTGATTTTATTTTAAATTGCGTCCATTTTAAAATGGCATTGTGTGCGTCACGGTTGATTGTGGTAGGGCCAATTGAATATTTTCATGCATATAGAATTAGGGCAATTCTCTCTGGCTGGTTCACGACTGGGAAAAGTCGAGATAACTTATGTGCTTAAAGAAACTGAAAGTGATAGAGCTGTGAATATTCGCTCTGGGTGTCAACATTAATTGTTGTAAAATTTTAATGATTTAATATAAAAATTAAGCTAGACAAAAAAGCAAAGTAGCAAAGACAATATTGAAAATATTATACCTTGAAAATAATACTATACTAATCTCAATTTCATTGATTGAGCTTGTCTGTGTAAAAATAAGTAATTCTATTTGAAGAAATTCTAGGTTATGAGATGTGCTATTTCCCAGCTAATTCTTTATACTATTTCAGATGTTAATCACAAATTAAAATATAAAATCTTAAAAGTGGAAGTGGTACCAATGTCAATTGTTTTGGTTTCAAAATTTTTAATGGTGTTTTCTAATTTAAGATATAAGAAAAATAAGTCAATTTACGCTTAATTTTTAGGTATTTCGAAAAGCACTAGCTCTAAAGCTTTTCACTATGGATCGTATTTTTTATTCACTTTTTTCCCCCTTTCTCAATAAAGGGCTTTAAAATGTTATTGCAAAATACCTGGACTACGGAGGATATAATGTAAATAATAATATGCATATATTTTCTTCACAAACATGTTAACTTTTATCGGTCTTAAATTTAACTTTAATCATTTAACTTTTAACTTAACAATTAATTTTTTAAAGATTATTAAAATAAAAAATTGATTTGTGTGGGCAATGTGAATTTGCAGTACCAAATTTTTATGCTTGAAACAACGAGAAAATTGAAACGAAAATTAAAAATGAAGGACTATTTTTTAAACTTTTAATTCTTAAGTGCCATTAACGATTTTCCTTTTTCTTAACCGTCTCTTACAAAGCTTCGTGAATGGCGGTTATCATTGAACACATCTTTCCTTAACTTTTTATATAGTTAGGCGGTTAGTTCAAACTGAGCCACGCGGTCCTGTGACGTCCACCCATCCTCCTTCATGTATGCCCAGCTTGCTAATTTCGTGATTTTCGCTGCCGATTAATATACGCGCGGCAACCTTGCGTCATGGTGCGATGGAACTTGAGATTAACGTGCTCCGGGCCTTGGAATTCAGAGTCTTGCATTTCAATCATGCGCGCGCGGTAACAATCGGTCAGTGAGGTGGAGCCTCTGTGTTGTTTTTTCTTTTGCACTTTGGGAGAGGAACGGGTCAAAATGTAGAGCTCTTGGAAACGCGCCGCGATGTGCTTCGTGAGAAGTGACCAAAAATGGCCGTTATCGGGAAGAGTCCAATGGAGTTAGCTGAAAGGTAGGTGGGTTTGGTGGGTTTTTCGCGTGCTTTTGTTTTTTTGAGGAAGTGGTTTTTAGCCTTTGCTGTCGTATACACGATTTCTGTATGGTTCGCCTCTTTTTCAGAACCCGAAAATTGTATTTTTTGTAGGGATTCTTATGCTTTTTGTAAGGTTTTTATAAAGTATGGGCATTGTAAGCTATCTTTTTGTTTTCTTTTCAAAAATTAATTCATAGATGAACGGGAGGGAGGTTGTGAATACAGATGCGTAACTTTTATGTCTTCGATTGACTTCTTTTTGTTTTGTACAACCCTGATGTCCTTATGTTCTTACATTTCAAAATCATTTTAATGATTTGTAAGTTTTATTTCTGTAGCATTCATTCTATCTACAGTTTACACCTTTTGATGTTGATTGATACAAAAAATTTATTTTTAAATAATATTTATGCAATAATTAAATTTTAATGAAGTTTTAAATTTAATTTTAGTTAAATATATAAAAAACCCAGTGTCTGGCGCTTTTTATCCGATAATGGACTTAGCTTAGCACCTCTTAAATTGATATGAATCAACCAACCACCTTTCTCTAAAATATAACGTGTTTGTAAGTTAAATTAAATTAAAAACAGCTTCAAATTTTAAAATAATTTTTTTTCATCGTTTATCGCTTTTTAAATTAGAATTTTAAGCATATTAGCTGTAAGGGTTTAATGCGCTAACTTTGATACATATATAGCTAGGCTTAAATTTCATTTTAACTTAAGGAAATAACACCCAAAATGCGACAAAATAGCCCAATAAATACCTGAAAAGTTTAGACACATGACAGAAGCAGTTAAGTAAAATAAAAGTTATCGTAATATTTTTCTATGCATTTTTTCGCTCACTTTTTTCGTAGTTATGGCAAAAAAAATGTGCTTTCATCTTGAATATTATTAGCTTAAAATCGTCAAAAATAGTTTTTATTACTTGTCACTGACAATGCTTTATTCGGTACCTCTATTTAAATGATGACGGATTTTATTATTCTTATCCTAACCCAGCCGCTCGTCAAAAAATTAACAATCGAAGCCAGTCAACGGGAAATTAATTCAAGTGTCTTTTTCCCGAAAACAATCGGTTTTTGACTTAAAACGCGAAACTGATTGTGTGATAAATACCTCGAGTTCATTTCTCTAACAATGTTTATGGGAAGACAGATCTGGAGCTCGAACTTCCTGAAAAACTGATATTGACTTTGATGGATCGATGGTTTCGTGCATCTTGATGTCTAATCCTGTTCCGATGCCAGAATTGTTCTTTCTTCGCTTTTTCGTGTTTTCGGATGCGGGTATTTAAAAATAAAGTCGTTGTACTTGGGTTAGTGATGTCTTTAAAGTTGATTCTTTTTTTATGTTTATATTTATTCACCCGATTGCTTTTATAAATATAGTATGCTATATTCTTAAATTAGTTCTGTTTATAAAATTAAAAGGTGTTAATGTTTCTCTTTGTGTGTTTTGTGGAAACGTTAAATTCAATCTTGGTGGGATAGACTTTTTAAAAATTAAATATGTTTTATGTCGGCTTGATTCATATCTAGAACAAGTTCTTATCCAATAAATTTGCATTTTGTACAATTTATTTTTTTAATATGCGAATGTGTGGAAAGTTGTCAACATTTTCATACTTTTGTTCGATTTACAAATGTGTTTTAAAACAACTTGAGTAAGTAAACTTTATTTTAATTTAAAACGTAGAGAGGATAAATTATCTTTAAAAAGATGAAAGGGTTAAAAACTAATGCTGTATTAAGATTCATTGCATATAATATTTTTAAGTTTTTATATTTCTTATCAATCCTGTACCGCCCAATATGGGGCGGACAGGGCGGAAAGAGTTAATGGTCCCTTTTCTGTTTTCTTTCGTCCTCTCTGCAGTTTTGAATATTATATTTTTATACGCTGTGATAATATGTTTGCCAATTAGAAATTAAGTCGTTGAATCCATTTCTTTCTGGTACAGAAGACACGCCATTTGCATAAATGGAGGGTGAAACTCTTCATCACGTGCACTTCATAAATTAGCTCCATTGAGAACGAAAGATTGACGTTTGATTCGGCGAGGATAGCTCCCATTTGACATTTTAAACAGACGTCCAGTGAATCAGGCTGTAATTTAATATCCGTTTCCTTGTTATACGGAATTTGTGGCTCCGTCCCTTTCTTGCCCTCCGTCATTTCATGCTTTTTAGGGTGCAATTAAGCGTTGTTTCCGAGCTTCAATTGAATCGTCTCTTTGTCTTCCAGAAATCACTCCGAAGAGAGAGAGAGAGCACTTTTTGACGTAGCGCAGCGTGCGTCAAACGGCGAGGACGGGTTTCGTGCACAAGCGTTGGACGAATAATAAAAAAAACGCCTTTTCTCCTTTGGGGAAAAAACTTCCTTCGTCGTGTGTGTTGAGATTTCCGAATTTTTTGCTTTGACGTGTGGGATAAAGCTTCTTTTGTCCGGCCGGGGTTCACTGAAGAGTTCGAACTCAAACAGTTGTCAACTGATTTTGGCCCCGAACAATGGGTATCACTTAATTATACTTCGGACACACAAAGTTGGCGTGATATGTTATGCCTTTATTTCTTTCAATATTGTTTCATTATATTGGTATTTTGCGTCTTTTTATCTTTTTAATAACGGTTAGGCTTTATAATTTAATCGTAATAGTTTAAAGATATTTATTTTCTCTGTGAACAACCATGTCTTTTAGATTGATAAAGGTATTAAAGTAGACTATTTTTATGTACCGTAATTTGGCGAAAAATTCGAGTTAATGATGCTTTTATATGTTTTCGATAACATGAGTTTAGTTTAAACCTCATTATTTTATGTAACAGCTGTTATGCTTCAAGTTTTTTATTTTTGTTGAATTAAGATCAATCTGGTTTGAAAAATTCTCTGTTAAATCGATTTCTTTGAAACTCAAGTTAAATTTCTAAAGCAATTCATTTCTTATTACATAAAATCCCCCTCGTAGAATTAAATTAATTTGTAGTTAAAAATAAATAGAAGAAACTAAATCCATCATTACCTAGAAATATAGATTTTCTTTCATATTTCTTGTAATATTTTTTAGGTTAGTCAACGCACCTTGCGTGATGAACTTTTATAGTAGAAAAAAGTTAAAGCTCACTCTACTAAAGACTTGACAAAAAATGTTTTAATCAGCCTCATTTCCCGCAACCTCTGAAGCCGCCCCCACGAAAAACTTAAAATAAAGTTACGAAAACTTGAGATCAATTTTTTCCGCCTCGTTATTCTGCTGCCTATAAACCGTATCCATTGTTCACTCATCGTGTGTGCGTAGCCTATTTAATGCTTCTTTTTAGCGCTGGAACAACTGAATGAATCGCTAGTAAATGTGGTTCAGGAGGACCAGCTCTTATCCGCTATGAATGTTTTCTCTCCTTTTCAATTAGACGTGTCAAAAATAGAAGGCAGTCCGTTTTTTTTTCTGGTATCGATGGCTACTTGAAACAAGGTTAAGCCTGTTAAAGACGCGGGAGGGTTTTTTTTTCATGTTGCTGAACTGGGGGTCGAACTTTAGGTGTCGAATCGTTCGGCGATTAGGATCTTTGTTTGGGCGGTTCCGTTATTTTCACTTTTGAAACTATCTATTGTGTATTTATTTCGGGAAATGGAAGAACTCTCGTCTTCTTTTATCGGATATGTGGGAAATGCTAATGGATAGTTCGTGTGTTTTGTTTGAGGATTTCATTTCTCTCGATATTAATCGCACAGCGAGACAGATTTGATTCGTTTGTTCCGTTCTGCTTTTGTTTATTAAGCTGCAGCTATTAATTTCCATTTGGTTTGTTTACAATGAAATGGGGTGTATTGGGTTGATTCTCTATCTCGTAAATTCATCTCTTTTCCTGACTGAATTATTCTACCAATTAAGTTCGTTCATTTGAAAGTCCAAACGAAATAGAAAAACAATTTTTATCAAACTAATTCAGAATACTGTATCTACTAAGTCAATGGTTTTTAATGTTTCTTAAGATTATTGTAGATGTTCCAACAAGCCCGAAAAACTGAAAATTCGGTATTAAATTTTCATGACAGTTTTATGATTCTGTTGTTCTGGGAAAATCTGATTAGCAAGTCTTGGTGTTGTGTAGTTATCTGGTCAGTCTGAATTAATATATAAATTTACACATATTGTTTGACCAAATATTTTTGACTACGACCCGACCAGTCAGTTCTCACTTCATTGGCATATCGTCGGCCGAAACTACGTGATCAATTCAAGGGGATTTCCATACTACATCGTGGAAAACAAGTGTTTTTGACCACTGTTATCGTTCTAATTTGAGTCAATCCACATGCGATTTCGGCCTCCCTTGCCCCAAATATCTATCTCCCCACACTCGAGATCCGACCTTAACTATTTTGTCCACCGGCTCGAATCTGGAATAGTCGGCCCAAACCCAACAATGGTTTTCGTCATTGGCGCTCGAATTACGTGGAAGAAAGGAAATGGGTGTTGTGCATTAAGTAGCATTGTCTCTCTCTCTGCTCCGTGAGCGGACTTGTGAAGATGGGAGCAGACAGAACAGTTAAAACCAGTAGAACCGAGTTTGTCGTAGAGTTTGGGACCACCCCCTGATTGAAATGACTTATAGAGATAGATGACCTTTTTTTGTTTAAAATGTAAAATTTGCTGTTGGTACGACTTATACAATTCAATCCGGATGGGTGGTTATAAACGACAGCCATGACAGATTCGAAAAAAAAAAAATATTTTCTAATTTGAGTACTGGTCTTTATATTTTTTTAACTTTATATTAATTCAACTGGAAATTTTCAAGTTATTAAAATAGATTTTTGTAATTTTTATTAAGGTTTCAGAATATTGAGCTAAATTTATATCATCTTAATTCACCGCATAAAAATTATCCCAGATATTTTTATAAATTGCTATAAAATATTTTTTACTGTAATTTAATTTTGCTATCTGTACTCTGTCGAAAACGGTTTACTCCTGAAAGGGAAACTTCTAATCGAGAACATTCGGTAGGAAAGGAACTCGTTCCCCCCGAAATTTTGACAACTTTTTAATATTTAATGGTACTGTACTGATTTTATCCTTGGAATTTCTGCAGTCGTATAAAAATTCTTCTTTAGGTGTCGAACCAAAGGGTCCCAAACGTCGCAAAATGAGTTAAATACTTTTAGGGGTCAATTTTCAGCAATTTTTCTGGAGAATGACTCCGTTACATGAACCCTCAATTTTGCTCTTGGGGTTACTAAGTTTCATATCCTACTTATAAATGTTATAATCAGGCTGTATTTAACGCACGACTTAGACGGGAGCTTAGAAATAATCTTGAATCAACCTCCCCCCTAAACTAAATTCTAATTTCAGGTCCCGACCCATTCATGTATAAAAGACAAAAGTTGGTAGTTTAGTGGCGTGTATTTCTATCTTTGAAATCCCGTCTGCGATGCGATACCTGGAGGTGTTAAGTGGATTTGATAGGAAAGCGATATGCAAGGTGTTGCGTGTAATTGAGAGTGGTATTGCGGAATGCCGGCTGTTGCGTGTAGTTTAGACGGAGTAGTATAGCGGAATGCAAGCTGTTCCGTGACCCCCTGCCTAACAAAGGAAAGGCCGTCGTCTCGCAGGTGCGACACGTGAACGAAACAAAAGCGGAAAGGTAAGCAGGTAAAGGGAAGGTGTGGTCATCTAATTGTCAAGTTTCTATCGTCTTAGGAAATTACCGGCTCCCAGTTCGCGATGCTGTGCTTTTTGTTGCGTCCTTCTGGTCCTGCTATTGTTTCCGATCGGGAACTTTATCAGCTTGATTTGCATAGCGTTTTTGCAAGGCCGCCGAGTTTTAAATTGAGGGGAAGGGAATGTTGGGGGATCGGGAGAAGGGGTTGACTGAGCCGGGGAAATGGTGGTCCGCCGTTGTATTGGTGAAAATGATGTCCTTAGATTTAAGGGTCCCGTAAGAAATTTCCTTGTCCCTCTTAGTTTTCAAGGTTTTATAAATGTGTGAATTTTTTATCTTTGAAAATGCCGACTTTATCTCTTATTTTTAGTATACTTCCCTTTTAAATATCGTCTCAACAAATTAATTTGAATTCATTAAGTTGCCAATGCCATGCACATTTAAAACAAAAAACAAATTGTCATACTTTGATATTAATCTCGTCTTTTACATTTACACTATTTTATTTTCTATTACTTTCTTATACTTTCTGTCTGTGCTTGACATAGCATGTCTATTTTTGGACATGGAGTCAAAGAACAATCAATTGAACCAATTCTACATTTACCATTTCCAACTGATTCTTTGAAATTTCCTCCATTGTGTATTTTTTATTGAATAATATTTTAAAATTCTGATTTTTTTGAATTCAGTTTTTAAATTTCTTTTAACCTTAGTGTATGTGTTTTGGTTATATTTCAAACTTTTAGCATCAATACTTAAAAAATATAGGTTTTCGAAATGATTAAGCTTTCTTTGTTAAGGTATAACTTTTCCTAAATCAGAACTATGAAGATAATTATTCGATTTAATAATAATTAATTTAATAAGATAATAATTAATTTAAAGTTAAAAATTAAAAAAACTTTTAATCTTATTTTTTATTAAGATAAGTAATGAAGTGTTATTTAAGATTTTTTTAAGAATTTTTTTTTCAGTTTTAAAATATTAGTTATCTTGGATATAAATTATTATATTGCATAAAATATTAAATTTTTCATTTTTTGTGTACTGTCGTTACCGACAGTAAAAGTAAAAAAAATTATCAATAATTACTCCTGTTGACATATAATTCTAGAAGTTAGTGAGAAACTTTTGGCGAACTCTTAAAAGATGGCGCCACGAATGAATGTTCAGGAAAAAGTACCGCTCTCTTTAAATAATTGATCTTTTTGATCTTAATGACTGGAAGAGGTTTTATATTAGTCAACGTTTCATTAACCTGAAGATGACACGCTCAAATATTTAAGCAAAATTATTTTCACTCAATTACTCTTGGTAAATAAATGCTGATTAGGGAAAAATACATATAACCCTTTTTTCACATTCTAAATAAGGTTTATTTATGATTTTTTAAAGTATTTATGAATTATTTAACAACAATTAATTATTTTTAAAGTAACAAATTGTTTTATAAACATTTCCATTGTTAAATCATAAAATTTTAATTTATAGTTACTTCGTACTTATATTTAAAAACATGTAAAAATTTATAATTCAAATGTATTTTAATATTTCCGTTTGTGCTCGCTTGCGTAGTGTATTTTCGACGTATCTCTTTTATGATACAGCTGTTTCTTGAAGGTCACAAGAAATATGCTGCTTTTATGCTCTCACGACTTCAGAGACAGTACACCTGGAATAGTTTTGATGTTTCGTCGATAATGATTTCTTCCTTCAAAGTCACTGAATTTATCGTGTTTTCCATCATTCAGAATACGATTAGCTGAAATAACGAAATAACTCGTGTGTTGGCTTAGCCGGCTAAGAATTCTAGTTATAATAAATGTTAAGTATCATTTACACCTGGCTTTCCTGTGCATGAGGGTTTTTTTTCAATCTCTGATGAGCGATATGGAATTTTGATATTTTTTAGATTGTTCCCCGAGTTCCCCCCTTCTTTCAATTCAATCTACATCTATTTCTATCACAGAAAGTGATTTTCTTCTGTTCTGGATTTAGAACATTTCCATGTACAACTGATTTTCTAGTGGCCTCGGTTGAGCATTTTATTCACAATAGAATTTTGAACCGTGTTCTTCGAATTCAATCGACTTTTTTTAGAATTGATAAGTACCATACCTTGTTCTGGAATCTGTAACTTACTATTCCTCGGACTAAGAAGTTGTTTGAGACATAAAGTTTGAAAAACAATGCTGTTCCCTTGTTTGGCTTACGTTAGAAAAAACTCGTGTATTTTTTACTAGTTGGAGCTTTTCTTTTCAATTTCGAACAAGTTTGTTTTCCAGCTCTATTGCTTTGCTATTGTTGGGAATTTTTGGAATTGGATTTAAGAAAATATAATAATTTTCTTCGGTATAAACTTTTACTCTTCGGGCTGGAGAGTAAGTGTATTAACTAATTTCTTATTCCAGTCCAAACTAATGTGTTATAGGCACGAAAAAACAGCGTTGTTGTCAAATTTCAGTTTTTTCCATTTAATTTATGGACGTGTTGTATTGTATGTATAATTAAGTTTAATTTTTGTTCTATGGCTCATTAACTAGTAATAGTGCCTGACGACTCTGAAAAAGACTTGAGGCGCCATCTGTTGTAGGTTTTGGCAAATGCCGCTTACATTGAATTTGATGTGGTGATGATTTCTATTTGATTGTGTCTTTTGATTTCTATTTATTGGTTAAAAAAGAGATGACTTTAATATTGTAATCTACTCTTTGTATCAAGCAGAAATTACTTCACTTGTTGATAAGGTGCTTAAAAAGAGACTCCGTAGCAGATTTTGAAGTCAAAGGCAGTTTTTCTGGGAGAGTTCTCTAGATTTGACTTGACTGTTATCAGAACGCTAATTAATATTACTTTGTCTCTAAACAATTCTTTTTGTTCTCTTTAACTTTTTATACGATTTAAACATAATTTTTCAAAAAAAAAAAAAAAATTACATATGAAGTGTTTCGCACCAGTTAGGAAAGTTTATTTTGAGTGCTCATACGACACTCAAGCATCTCGAACTTTATGCTAAAGCCTTCTTTTTTAATCCTCAATTAATTTCCCAGGGGCTCGTAACAAAATTGTTTTCTTCAATTTTAGCTAATAATTCCAAAATTTTTTCCTCTCGAATTCTAGTTTATAAGTACTTAAAAGGGCCCTAAGATTGTTTTTTTTTACTTTATTTTACTTTACTTTTATAAATGATAAGAAAAACCTGCTAGAAGAAGGCACCTTCTTTAATTTCTATCTTTTTTTTTACAATTGTAGAAAAAATCCCTGCATAGGTGTTGGAATACACTCTAATTTTCATTGATTTTCGAGTACTTTTTATTTATTGTCCATATTCATATATTTTGCTTCTTAACTGTTAAACCAAAATCTTATATGGATAATTTAATTGTCTTGCCTTTTAAAAACAATACTTCTGTCTGCCTTATGAAGAGATTTATTGAAATGAATTCATTCATTTAGTTATTTGTACTAAATGCTATGAACTTCATATTTATTATACTACTATTTCATTTTTATAAAAAGTTCCCTTATTAAGTTATCTAATGTAGATAATGTTGCTCATTAGGAAATATTTACCTGCCCCCTTGATCGTTAAGGTAGGGGGTTTAAGCTAAATACAAGATCCTAAAAAACTATTTTTTTCTTTTGTTTGATGGGCACTAAATCAAGAACTCCTCGAGATTTGGTGTCGAGAAAAAAAAGGGAGGCTATGTACTTGGGTGAAGGGCAGTTCGTTCTTAAAGGAAAGAAAAAGTACTGGAAGTTTTTTTTCTCTAAAAGAGTGTCAAAAGATCATTAAACATTTTTTCCCGCCTTGTATTTAAAAGTTGACAGCTTGGTTTTTAAAACCATTTGGTTTTGCATGTCTCGCTTTATTTTTGGCGTTTCGCTGGGAATCAAACTGTCACATTTGTTTGACTTCATTGATTATGCGACGGTTGGTATTTTCTTTGGCGCTCTTTTTGGCCGCCAGAGATGGATTGAAGAGTGTCGTTTAATTAGGACCGGTGGGGTGAAAAAGTGGCGTTTTTGAAATCTCTGAGTTGCCAAAGACAGTTGGTTTATTGGAATAACTGAACGAAAATGGTGACTTCGCAGGCAATTATTGTTTTTGTTTTTATTGTTTTTTGAACTTGAATGATGTGTCAGAAGGTTTTAAAGGATGGGGGACCGTTGAAAAAAACTTGGTGAGAAGCTTTAGGTGTGGGTGGTACAGTCTTCGTTAATTTTTGTTCAACGCAGAAGTGAATATTTTCTCAAATAAATATAGTACTCAAGCTTTCAAAAAACGGGGTTGGAAAAAACATGTTTTTTTTTTCATAAAAAAATGTTTTATTTTGTTTTAAACGTGTTTTTTTTAAACGTTTTATTTGTTTTTTACCCTCGACACAGAAATTCTAAAAAAAAAAACATGATTAAAAAAAAGTTTTTAAAATTGAAAAGGGATTAACAAAGCTCCCCCTGATATCATATGGCATCTTGAGCTGTTTTTAGCACCTGTTTCTTGAAGCTTGGCTGAAGCAAAATGATTGTTTTGGAAACATGTTACTATGTCAACAACTTCATCTTTAACATTAGAAATTTTGATATATTTTTGTAAAAGGTTTAAGATACGAGCTGAGCATTCATAAGTTATTTTATTCGTATTCCTTTCAGTACTTTTCAGTTCGTTTTTTGATGACATTAGCAGCATTGATCGTTTAAAATATTAAAATCAAACATAAAGAACAGGTCAATTATAAAAAAATATTATTTTAAAACAAGTTTATTTGTATTTTTTATTAAATAACTTTCTAGAAAAAAAAACAAATAAAACAGTTGAAAGTAAATATTAAGTTTTATATACTTATGCCATCTGTTCATAGAAAAAAGAATTGCTAAAAAAGTATGTGTTTTGTGTATGTTTTGGCAATTTTTGTGTGTACATGTGTGTATTTTTGTTTCATTAGTTATTTTCCCTTCTGCATTACATATAATTTTTAATTTATTTGGTATGGCTTTTTTGTATAACATATTATTTTTAGTAAATATTATTTCTTGTATATATTGTTATATTTATTATATATTTAGTATATATTATTTAATATTTTTCACATCAAAAGTTTTAGTTGTACTCTATCTAGTAATACTTTAGCAGTTAATAAGCTATTAATTCCATTCAGAACTCACAGAGAAATGTGCGGTTTTTTTTCTTAAAGGAATCAAGTTGCTTATAACTATAGTTTTTAATTTTAAGCCTTATATTTAAGTTAAATTTGCTTATAAAATTGAATTTTACTAATGAGTTCATTTTTGCTTTGTTTAAACTAGTTTTGCTTTAGTCATAATTTTTAAAACTAACTTCCTACTGTTTTGCGTACCAGTATTTCTATTTAAATGTATGTGACTGCTCTTTTGTTGTTTAATCGTCATACGTTCGTTGCAGCATTTATTTGTCTAATTTTTATAATTGGACTCGCTTTTTGAAATTTGAAAAAGTAGAGCCTTGTTAAAAGTGGTCTCCCAGTCCCATGCCTTTGTGTTTGTATTTAATTTTAATTGCTGGTCGGCGATACGAAAACGCTATTAGGAATGCATGCTGCCATTTGAAAGAAGGTGGACTGGAGACAAAAGGACTTCGTTAAAGTCGCTGTCATATACCCTTGATTGTTCCCCTGGAAAGTCTTGAGTCTCTCTTTTTTGTTTAATCCATGCAAGCATTTTTAATGATCGCTCGTATTGAATTACCTCCTGAAATGGGATTTGGGGAGAATTTTAAATTCAATCAATAAGGATTATGATTTTTTAGCGTCGCGGCCACTCTTAATTCGGCGAAGTAATTTTGATGAAGGGGGTCCCGCCGATTTTTCCTTTTCGGATGAGATTAGTTTAATTTTTGTGCTTCATTTCTTCTTGCCGCTTCCGATTTATTATTTAAAGCTCGAAATGGGTTCTCGCTGTGATTGTAATTACGTTTGGCCTCGTAGTTGGTCCCTTTTTCTTTGGGGCACTCTTTCCGTTTCGAAAGAAATGGAAGACGTGCTAGTGGCTTTTTAACCGCGGCATCTGGTTCTTGTTTTAGTTTTGGCGTTTGTCGTTATCTTTTCTCAAGTCTTTGGATTTCAGGTACGTTCATCACGTTTTTATAGAGGGAGTGAAGTATTTGTTTTAGTGGTTGCGTCGGAGACACGAGATAGACTGACTTTTATTTGGGAAGTAATTTTGCCCTTCTAGAAAGTATTTATCAAGGTCTGCGACTTAGGTTTATAGTATCGATTTTGTCTCACCCAAATTAAGTTCGCTTTATTTCGTGTTTGAATTTTTCATCTTTTTTTACTCTGCAAGTCATGCATGTAAATAGTTTGATATTTAATTTTAACTTTCAAAGTGAAAAGATTTTCTTGCTAACTTTAGCTGGCTTCTTTTTTTAGTTTTGTGTGTACACTAATTAACTGCTTTAAAAACTTAAACAGCACTTTTTATTATTTTAGTTCATATATTTCCATTTCTTTCTATTGTAATGGTAATTAAGTCACATTAATAATACTAATAATTAAAATTACATTCAACAACTCCATAAAAATTCCTTTCTATTAAAAATTGTATTACCCATTCTTCATTTTTATAACAATTACCTGTCGGTAATAAAATTCATAACTATACATATTGTTAAAGTATTTATTACAAAGATTAGAGAAAGAGTTACTCTAGTTTTTATCACTATTGCTAATAATTCAAATAAATAAATTTAATTAACTCATTTAATTAAAGTAATTTTATATTACAAAACAGCAATAGAGAGATAATGACTGCGCTATTACTTTTTACGATTAGATTTTTCTGCCATGATTGGAGGTAATTTTAAGTAATGAATACTTTCCCCTAAGATAAGCTACCCGCAAGGGTAAAAAAAACCCTCATCTATTTACAAAAGTAAAACTACGGTTTAAAATAAAATATCGGTACCAGTGAGTCTCTATTTCCAAACGTTGTACTGTCTTTTTGGTACTGGAAAAGTGGACGCTCCGGTTCTAAAATCGCATTGTCCCTCTCTCTGCGCGTTGGGGACGGAAATAAAAGTTCCCCAACCCCCCAGAAATAATACGATTCTATTTCGGTTGTTTCCAGTCGGCCCATGATTCGAATTTCGCTTATGTTTTGCGTGCTTGTCTTCAATAAAACGTTATATATATGCAAATATATCTTGACTGTATTTCTTTTGGATATTTCCCGTGTTTCCCAAATATGAATGCCGCAATCCTTGATGTTTTTGTTCGGCGGCCGCACCGGAATATTGATGAAAAATATTGAACTTTTTCCGCTCGGGACGCTAAAGCGATTTTCTGCCTTGAAAAGCAAGCACTTTGCACGCCAACTGTTAAGTGTGGGGAATCCATTTTCTTGTGCTTGTCGGATTGCGTATTTACCTGGGGCAAGGTGGCTCGACTTATTTATTGAGGCTGAGATCCAATTTAGGGCTAATCTACATTATCAAATTTGAATTCAAATATTTCTGATGAAGTCTCATTTTGAGTTATTTTCATTTTACTCAGAATAAATTGTTCGATTGTTCAATTTCTTTGGTAAAACCTAACAGTTTAACTGTACGGTATTTTTCAATACAATTTTATCTACCTGCACATTCTATTAATATTGATTAAGACGAAATAACAATGTGCAAAAGGAAAATTCCAGACGCAATTCAAAGAATATCCGCTTTAATAGATTAGTGTTGCGTCTTGGAAGTAACTCTTTTATATAGTATAAGGTGATGGATGATCAACTACACGATCCCAAAACAGGCAAAAGTATTAGTGACATTGGTTATTCTAAGCCACAGGGCATTTCTTGCGACTTTGATCCTAATTATATCAGTTTCTTTATACCCGTGTTGAAAATGTCCCAAGTTTCGGATCACCCTTGATGTTTCAGTGCGACAGCCTAAACCACTGCCGTACGTGGTCAGCATTAGCAGTGTGCTAAGCCCCGTTGCAAAGACTGCTGAGACCTTGTAATCCTGTTGCATATTTCATGGCTGCGTCGTGTCCAGTCTTTGAACTACTACACTCTAAAGCACTATGAAAGTGACAAAGAACTGAAATTTCGATTTGAATTTTTATCAACTCCTCTAAGGATAAATTAAAAATTCATCTCCCATCAATCTTTCTGAATAGGTACTAATGTTGAACTTATATCTTATTTGACACTTGAATTTCAAAGAGATGTCTCCGCGTTTTAAAGGTTGTATAATGTATATAGTTGTACTGGAATAAAACATTTTGGATTTACAGTCGTTTGAATTCCATGTAACTATTTGTTTGGTGTAGTACTAAACTGTAAATGATATTGTTAACTAATAGCTGTTGAGGCTAAATCCGTATCGAGTAGATGCATAGAGATGCACTCTATGGTGGACAAGGGATTAAGTTCCAATAAAGTCGGGTCAGATACTTTTCTTTTCGAAAGCGTTTTTTATTATGTAAAAATTAAGTTCAAAGCAAACTCTAATCCAAGAGATCTTGGTTATTATTTAAAAATTAAATTATTATTATTCTTGTCAAGGGGGGTTAAAATTTTCTTTTTTACTTTATAAATTAAAAAAGTAACATATAATTAAATTTTTGATAATTATTTTAATCACCTCGATATCTAGTAAATACTATTTATTCAACACTGAAAATGTCTGAGTGTTACTATTATTAACCCTAGAAATTGTCTCGCATTCTCAGGTCCAAGTTCTAAAGGCCTCGCTGATGGGAGCTCTTAAGATTTTGTTCATCGGCGGAAATAAGTTTAAGAAAGTGGCTGAAAGGTCCGAGATTTTTCCTCTCTTCTCTTCGTGATTACTTTGTGACCTCGAAGCCCTTCCCAATTTTCTGGCGAATTAATCAAGTCTATCCACTTGAAAGTAACTTTTCCTAAACATCTGCCGCGGAACTTAACTAAGAATCTCCCAAGTACCATCTCTTCGAGTTAATTTTTCGCCCCGCTCTCTTTCTGGAAATTCGGATACGCTCGTCCAAACAGTTCTTCCCCTATCGTTGGGGATATAAGAAAATTTTTCTACGCAATTGTTCGATTTAATTTGGTTTTAAACGCCTTTGGTGTCGTTTTCTCGGTAATTGCGCGTTGCGAAATCGTTTCATTTTCGGAGAATTTCAATTTGAATATTTCTGTATTAACGGGGCAATTTAAGTTGCATTGATTGTGATGGAGTGATTCTCGGATTTAATTTGAAAAGCGATTTTAAAAAATTGGGAAAAATTATGGTTGGAACCCTTTTAAAGCATTCCTTGATGCTTTTAGAAAAGTGTGATAAATATTTCATTTGGTTACACGTGTTAATTTCGGCCATTGAAAGTACTCTAAAATAGTTATCTATTTTGAAATTTAAATTAAAGTGTTTTCCTTAAGCTTCACTTAAATCGTAAAATCTAATTGTAATTAATTTTATTTAGGTAAAATACATTCAAAAATTAAAATGTCTTTTAATTACCACAATAACTTACTTTTTCTTGGAGTTTTTAACTTCATGTTAGCCAGTCATAATCTACCATCTCCGATTATTAGTAAATAATGGGTAAAATTTTTAAAGGGACGGATAATGTTAACAATTTTAAAAGCTAGTTAACACATTCTCGCTAAGCCTAACTGATACACATTAAAATGAGTTGTCTGAGATGAAAAGAACCTATTTATTATTCCTGTTCGAATTTTCATACCATCTGCATTTAAATCTACTAAATTCGATTCGCTCCATACTTTCGCTCCTGAACCCCCATTGTTAAAATGCATTCTGTCACGTCTCCCCAACTCACCACACAAGAGCGGACGCTCGTGTACCGCCAGCAATTAGGATTATATGACGCAGCGACTGTGTGACAACAAAAGGAAATCTGCGCCTCCATGATCTCGTTTTCTTTGTTCTTCGTTTCTCGATCATTTGGTTTCTAACGAGACGCGCTTGTTAAAACTGGGGACATTAAATTAACCAAAAATAATCCCGATTCACGTGTTCTGTTACTTCTTTCTTGTCCCGCCTTCTTTGATTTCTTAATTAATTGGTGTTTTTTCCATTCTTATTTTTGAAAGAATGGGAGGAATCTTCCAATGCCTCTGTGCTTTTAATGTGTATTTTTGCCCCGTGTTTCGTCTTTTTTTTATGTGTGTCGTCAGCATCGATTTCCAGAGGTTTTTTTTTTCAATCGTCGATTATGAAGCGCTTCGTTTGGTTTCCTAATATATGCGTTTCGTTTTTGGTTGCTGCGCTTTTTTCCTGTGCGTTCGAATCGTCACTTTTTTGAGAAGAGATGTAAAAATGCCTTGTTGTTTTTTGCTTCTCGAGTTAATTGCCGTGACTAAATGTATTCAGCGCTTTGTGAAAAGGATCTGTAAAGATATCGGTTGTTGTTAAGTAAAGGTACGTAAGTTAGGCACTAATTATGTCAATGTTTTGAGTTTTTCTGCGATTATGTATGGTTTTGATTTTGTTCTGAAAGGCTTTTACCTCTGATGTAATGGGGCGTAGAATTGTGTTCTAATTTGTGTCGTTCCTACTGTAATTATGCTTGACATAAATGTATAATCCCCCTCTGAGAGAGAAAATTACTTATCTAATGGTTATTAAGTTTTTTTTGTTTCTCTTCTTTATAATTGTTTCTTAAACACTGAAAGCTCACACAACTCACGTTCCTAAGAGACATATCGAATTTGAAATGTTTTAGAAATAACTAAGACTAACCAATTCAAAATTACGTATCATAAATTGTTTCGTTACCCTTCATTCCTTTCACACTTTAAAAATATAATTATGCTTCTGAGAAAAATTATTTTTATATCCATAACCTTATGAGACCTTAACCTTATGAGACCTTATTTTTTAGGGGTATCTATTGAAATTACTGCTCCATGCATTAATTAATTATATTTTTCTAAGGTTTAGGTAATTTTTATATTCCTAAAAAGTATTAATTTTCTATACCTTAATCGCGCAACCGGAACCAATGTTTTTTTTTTCTGTATAATTCAATATTAAGTATCAAGTCTGAGTGATTTTCATCCTTGACTACATAATCTACCATTTCACTAATTAAGTTATTAAGAGAAAACAATAAAAATAAATTTTTGAAGTTAATAAATATGTTGTGACATCTTAAAATAAGATATATTCATGCAACCCTTATTTCGCTTTTTTAAATTTTAAAGTTTTAAAAACCCAATCGTAACAATTCGTTAGAAATTGAATACCTCGCTTCCCAAGTCAAGGCTTTTCATATGCTTTTCTAAACCACCCTTTTCAGAAGTCTTTTGAATCTCATAATTTGTGTCATTTGTGTTAAGAAACTCTCCCAAATGGTTTACTTACATCCCCCCCCCACATTGTTTTTTACGCAAGAACTCGGATTCATTCGTGCAAAAACCTTTCATTCATCTTTTAATGATGCTTCATACATTCTTTCACCGAGACAAATATTAACCATTCGAAAACGCTCCATTTAGATACCATTTAAAACCGTCTTCCCGACAATTTATTTGACTCCCCCCACCCCTTTTGTTTCTGTTGCCCGAGCAACTTGCCAAGCGCGTGCAATTATCTCTCTCTTTGCGTTGGAAGAATCCCCCCAAAACCCGGTTTTCGATGCTTTTTGCGAGATTCAACTCTTTCCGTTTTGTTTTCCAACTCCGAGATAATGAAATAATTTTCTTTTCTTGTGCATTCGGAGAAAAGGGTGCAGTACGAAATATTGGAAAATAATCTCTTGAAACTTGAGGCAGAAAATGACCCCTCGTTACAGTCCAAGTAAACAAACAAATGTTTCTTTCTGGCTCCCTCTTTCTTAACCGTTCGATCAGTGGTTGGGATTTTCGTGCCATTTTCAGACGTTCGCAGGTAATGCTCTGGGATTTAGCCCCCCTGAAGGAACAGATCAGCTGATAGAATTGCCGGATGATGCGATTGGGGAGGGGATGTGTAGAAAAAGGCAAAGCGCGTTGCTGCCCGGATTGGATTGCTTTTCACTGTGCATTATGGATGGAAGGGCTGTCATATCTGTTTAGTCCCTTTGTATACGCGCTTAGGAGAAGAAAAAAAAAGCGCTGGAGATCTTTAAAAGTAACGGGTTTTTATGATTAAATTCACATTTTTCTTACATTAGCTTAGAAAAATGACACACTTTGGGTAAATAAATCTTACTGGCTTTTTAGTGTGGTATGTAAAGCGTCTTTAACTTTTTGTGTTTTGGAGTAGGTTTCTTTTGTGAAGCTTGTTACTATTTTATATTTTTTGTACTTTGGTTTATTGGTGGCAATTTTCCCTGACTGTTTAAATTCGTAAAGCCTTACGGATAAAGAAATTTTTTTATCATTTTTTATTTTTTCCAAAGTGATAGTTCCTTTGAAAGGATTATTCGTTTTACCAATTTCTTTTTCTTCTCCATTTTTGTTTCTTCTCCATTTAGTTTAATGAGTTTATCAACTTTTCCAAAACCACTCAATAGTTTTTTTTCAATGAATATTTTTTTCTTCCATCTAGCCTCAATTTTATCATAAAACCAGTGGATTATAGGGTCAGAGATCGTAATGATATTGCTTAGAAACTGTAGGTAATACAATATCTTCGAATGGTTCTTTCGTTATTCCATCTTTTGTCTGTTTACAAATTTCACTTTTCAAGTTAACTTTACTTAGGCTACCTTTTATTGAAATAAGAACTAATATCCTTGCGGATGCTTGTCTTTTTGGTTAACTCTGGGGGTAGTTGGAACTTTTGAGCCAATATCCCGGAAGTTTTATTTACTGAAGTATTTTTTTCTCTTAAAGAACGAGTGCAATGAAGAGAGTAAGCCTTTTAGCCAAACTGTTTCGTGGCAAAGACGTTTTTCTCTAATAACCCTTCAATCTGAATATTTAAAGTGTCCAAGCGATTGGGTAAAAGAAGGCCAATTTGGCGAGTTAGCGCATCCCGAACTTCGCCCTCGGGAAGCCTCTTAATGAATAATCAATCGTGATCGGCAAGTGCGATTTTTCTCATTTCGCCTGCAATAAAAGGAGCTCTATTGATTCGGACCAAATTATGTCGGTAACAAAGGTTACACGACGGAATAAATAAAAGCTCACCTTTTTCATCCGCTAAGGAAACAGCCCGCAGGATCCTTTTGAAATAAATAAACGAAGAAAAAGGCCGAAGAATTTCTTATCTCGTTTCTAGCAGCCCTAGAGATTAATTTGTGCTGTACCGCCGTCCAGTGCCGTAAGCGATCGTTAAGTCAACTATTCCTGGAATGTAGAAGGATTGTAATGGGGAAAGATAAAAAGAAAAAGATTAATTTTGTTGGTGAGATATTTTAGCCCTACACATATACATACAGATAGCTTTGAGGTATTTTCAATTAACGTGTGTGCCTAAGGTTTTCTGTTATTGCGTTTTTCCCCTCTTTTCTTTGTCTTGTTATATGCAGTGGAAAATTGAGCCTTTGGTCGTGTGTGAATTTCGGTTTCTGTTTCGAAACAAAGAAGACCATAGTCGCTAATTACCACAATCGAGCTTTTTTACTTTGACGCCTCTCTACTCTTGTAAGGTCCTTATTGAATCTTTGGTGACGGTGCAAACACGCTGGGTGCTTTTTCCCCCTTCAAAAAATTGAATTATGCTCATGAGTGTAACTTGAAACATTTTTAATTGGTGTAATTGGGACCGATAGAAAAGGATGCAAAGAGAACACTTTTGGGAAAAAAATAAGAATCTACGCGTGTGAAAAAGGGTGTTAAAAGAATATAGAGAAAGAACGACTCCTTTGTGTCTTTACAAAATGTTATTACCATTGTTGTGGATGTTTAAAATATGCGAATGTTATTATATGCATTACTATTATTAAAAAGTAATTATAGTAAGGGTATTGAAGCTACAGTATAAATATCATGTCAGACGTATAGATAGGCATAACAGTAATTTCATCATTAAATAACTAAATTTGCCCTTGAAAGTTTTATCATTTATTTGTTTAGAAATATACCAAAAAACTTTGAAATCCTACTTTAAGCATTAGTGTAGTTGTTAGTACTGTGAAAACCTCTAATTTAGTTGCAGTTTCGATAATGTGACCAATACATCCTTAAAATTTTAGTACAGATGTTGAAGAAACTTTCGTTTAGAATGTCTTTCGAGTTTGTTTTTGCCATTGCTTTACTATTGGGAAATATTTCCAAGTACGCAAACCTCAACAATATAGCTTTTCGTAGTACAAACTCAAAACTCTTAATTCAATGTCATTGCTTTTTGTTGTCAAAGCTTTTTGTGGCATCTTCTTTGCTTCTAAATTTGTTTCGGTGCAGTTTTGTTTCGAAATAACCCCTGTGGAGAAGGGTTTCGGCTCACCGTTGAGAATAAAATTTATATCTGAGTGCTCTTTTTGAGTTATACCCACTGTTGATCTCTAACTTATGCAAATAGAAACCTCTTGGAAGTCTAGCCTCCAAGATTTATGAGTGTGTGTGTGGGGGGGGTTCTTTCACTTTTCGAGCGTCCATGTTTGTGGAGTTGCCCAAAACTGTGGACATATTGATGTCGGTTTTTCCCTCTCGCCCAACACGCAAATATGAAAAACGTAATTTATCTATACTTATGTATGATTGAGTCTACTATAATTTATATTTTTGGTGCGCTATTTTCCTTTTCCTGCGAATTCTTTACATAGAATTTATTTTCCTCTAGAGACGCGTGGAGGAGTTCTCTCCCCTGTCCTCCCTTTTTCTTTTTTCTGACTTATGAAAATTCTGCGAGGGTGATATGGAGCGTTTTGGCTTTTTAAAAGAGATAGTTGGGGCTTCGAGAGGCTCGATTTGGCGACTTTCAGAAGCTCTATTGGAGAATTTTATTTAAACAAAATTTAGCACCTTTTTCTTTTGAGCATTTGAGACGAGTAACTGCCATTTCAGTTATTTTATTATTTTTTAAGTACGAAGTCGCGTATGTTTTTTACGATTTAATAGGGCTCTGTAGATTTACCCCTTGTATGGGTACAGCAGTTTTTGTGCGTATGGTGAATTGTAGATAATCGCATTCGAAAAGTTTGAGCTGTTAATCCTGTCCTCCCTTTTTTTGTGCTGATACGAGAAAGTTTTATTTGTTAAAAAACAAAGGCATTAGTCTCTCTCTAGGATTAAGAAATTTGTTTATATTCCATGTATGAAAACTAATTGTAAATGAAATGTGTCGGATGTTTTTTTATGAATTCATTAAACAGAGTTAAGAATTTGTATCTTTTCAAACCTGTAATTCGTGACGATTGATTTTTCTTTGTTTACTTTATAATGAAACAGAAATGAAAAAAGCTTGTTAAAACTAAAACACGTCTTTAATTTACTACAATCAATACGGTGAAATGGTCTTATCTTCTGTAAACTAAATACAATAAATTAAAATTGTATTGACCTATTTTGTTTACGGAATTTAATGTTCTTAAACACACTTTGTGTGTTGATTTGTGTCATGCTTCCCACTCTACAAATACGTATGGTTTACCTCTCTAATAAGTCAGTTTAAGTAACTTTTCTCAATATTTTAGATTTTTTTTGTTGAATGCTGTTCCCTCGGCTATAACACAAATTTTTTTGAACAAATATACTGAATCACCTAGTTGATTAAGAAATAAATATTTCTTTCCTTTAAAGATCGACCAAATTCATTTAGGGCTTATTAAATTCACATTGTGGAAAAGTACCTTTTAGGTAATAAATAGAAGAAAGTACTTCCCTATTTCCACGAACTTCAAAGAACCCGAATCTTATTCATTCTATTATCGAGTCAGTTTCCACTGAATTGGGGAATCGAGACCAAACCTCGCTCCTAAAACCTCCACATCGAGAATTTCGCAATCCTTTATTCGCCTCAAATCGCTATAAATGAAACGGACTTCGCGTGAAACCAGTTCGGAAGCGCTGTTTTAAGCCCTAAGAGGATTTTAATGTTTGAATTGACCCTCTTCTGCGTATCACGCCTGCATTTCCATATTCTATTTGGCCCTCCCTCCTTGTGTTCTTTTCGGTCTTAGGGATCGGAGCCCCTATTAAGGCTCAGCTGTGAAGGAAAAGCACTGGCTTAGGGATCGTTTACTTCAAAAACGCTACTCGCAGCGTGTATTGATTTACAGTTCTTCTATTTATTTATTTTATTGGCAGTGCAAAAAGTGCAAATATTACACTAATTAAGGTAGTGATATAATTCTTCTATTTGGAATTGGGGAAATTTTAGCCTAGTTTTGTAGGAATAGCAAACAGGCCAATTAATATCGCTGCGTTTGCTACTACGGGGATCTCCGAACTCAAAGGAGTAATGTTATTAGGATGGACTGTAACTCAATACGCGCTGCGGGTTGCGTTTTTTAAGAGAACGAGCCCTTATTTAAAGTAACGAGGCTATGAATTCCTGGGAGCAAGGATCCGTTTTTTGAATAAATCATTTGATGCCCCATCTCTTAGGAGCGCAAATAGGCACTGCCTTAGGTAGATGGAATTCGAGCTCACGTATATATCCAAAGAAAACAGTGAGTATATCCACTCCGAAAAATGCGTCTCCATGTTTTTTCGAAGGGGCCATCCGAGTGGTGCAAGCTTTCCCGATATGCACTGGGCGCAAGCCGTGGGGATGCTCCTTTTGTTGTTTGTTTCCGGGTATCCAGTTTGCCTGAAAGCTTTTTATTTATTTCTCCGCTGCAATATTTGTGGCCACGACCTGGAAGGATCATGGGTGGATAAGGACTGCTGTCTTGTAGTATGAATTTCCTGGAATCTGTGTTTAATTTATTTTGTTGCTTCTCTGTTTGCGTTTCTTGATTTTGGCGTAATTTCTGTTTTGAGGAGAGGGGAGGTAACGGATCTTTCGGACTGTGTAATCCAATTCTTCTCTAATCTGCAATATTGGTCAAATCTTGTTTGGATAGAAAGAATGTATAGAGTGTGTTACGTAATACCCGGTGGAGTGATTTTAATTCATGGAACTGAATTTTGTCCATGGACATGAATTACGTTCATGAAAGACTATTTTAGATGCTAATATTTTCCAAAAGACAGTGTGACCATAACTGTGAACTATCATAACCAACCTCAGATATTTAAACAAAGTAACTAATTTCAATAGAAATGTTTCATTAGATTATTTTTGATTATTTCCAACGTCTGCTTCGTTATAAAACTATTATTTTAACTGCGTAATACCTATTACTTCAACTTTAGAAAATTAGCCTAACTAATATAAAATATTCACAAAAATATAGTTTCATATCACAAATCTAAAATTAGATCTATCGGTGAAATGGGGTCTAAAAAGATGCAATGATAATGCTCAACAACCGTAATTCTAGTTACGAAAGTAGTACAGTACGATTGTAACGTATTTAATATGAGACGTTGATCCAGATGAACATCCTGTAAAAAAGTTCACTTTATACAGCGGGGGTGGATTGGCCCTTAGTTTTAGGTACGATCCCCACTCTCACGCCACGACATGGTTAGGTCACTCCGGTCAGCACTTCCATTTGCTGCACGCTCGGACGCACGACGACATCCTCCTTGACCCTTATCCTTTTCTTCTTCTTCTTCCTTATTCTCTTGTAGTATTTGGATTGGAGTCTCTTTTTTTTGTCTTCTATTTTTTGTTACTGCCGGACCCTTTGACGTTACTAAATGATTTAGATGGAACAAGAGCCGTATTTTTTGCTGGGACTTTTCTGGGGTAACATGTTCGTTGGATTAGGTTTTTCGCACCGGGAATCGATTATCGTGCGGCCTTTTTGTTTGATAAAACGGAGACGTGATTTTCGATGTGTCTTGAGTGCTGTATCCATTTGTTTATGGATGTGTGCTGGAGACACACTTACATTGAGAACGTTTATTCTTGTTCGTGTTTGGTAATTTTGACTTGTTCAACCCTTTTTGTTCTGACAGCCCTATATTTTCTCTAGGATTTAATGACAGTCTCGGGTGGTCTGGGTTTGTATAATTTATCATTGTAATTTTATCACAAATGTTAAAATTTATAATTAGTATATGTGTATCATTGTTTCGACTTTTTTTCAGTTAAAATTTAGGGAGGGCTGTTGTAGGCTCATTTAATATGGCTTTATTTTATATTTTAATAGTCATTTAAACTGCAACATTTATTTTACACCTTAAAGGAGTGGGGATGGAACCGCATCAAACATTGTTTGCACTGAAAAAAGCAGTACCAAAAACAAGAAAACATTTTTTTGGTGAAAATGCAGACACGGCAAATGTGCTATGAATTATTATATACGTTTTTTGATAAACTCATTTTTAAAATGCCTTAATACCGTTGAAACATCAGTCTTGGGTCTCCCTATATGACATGACAACGATTAAAATATCCCGGAAAAATACCTCGCGCAGCTATTCCCTGAAAGTATGGAAGCCCCATATACTCTGGCGCATAAAAACAAGTTTCGTGCATTAAAACGATCCGGCATCTGCAATCGGAATGTGCCTGCCCCACGAGCAAGCCGTTCTAATGAGACATGTCCCGCAGGCAGAAGCCATTGCTGCATGGGCCTCGTCCGGAAAAACGCTCCCGATGATGATGGATGCTCCTCTTGCTCCATCTCTCTCTCTCCCACTTTCTAAAAACGGGGCCTGGTCGAGTTATTTTGATTAATATGGAGCCTGGCCCGGCAAGACGGATGTCGGGGGTCTTCCTGGATGAAAAGCTGGGCTGGCTCAGCGCTGATTACTTTTCAATAAATTTCGGGATGCTTTTTATGGTGGTTTGTTGTAAATGAAAACTAATGAAGGGTGCTCGAGTCGAACTATATTATTTCGGTGTTCCATATGGGTTTGTTTCCGTTTCGTTATATGAAACTTGACGAAAGTATTTTGTAATGGGATAGTTATGTAGTCCGTAGATGTTTAAAATATTATCAATGCATATTATGCATGTACTCGTGGTGGGAAAACTGATACTTTTAGGTATTGTACGTGATCTCATTGATATAAAATTGTTGAAATCTTAAAGTATTTAATACTTAAGAATAGGTTTTGCTCGTGATAAGTATGTTCATTAACTACTAAATAGAGGAACGTGATTGGAGGACGTTATAATGTGCTTAACTTGTTTGGGTTAATGACTTAGCCATGTTTTGATCACCTGCTTGAAAGAATTTAAACGCTAATTTTTTTTTATTCTTGCAGGTATACTGCTTTTGAAACTTTATTCTGGCATTTTAAGATTAGTGTCATTAAAAAGTAATGAAAAAAATATAATAAAAAAGTATAATAGTTAATTAGAGTAAGAATTATATGTGACGTAATACGTTTGATATTTAAATAAATATAATAATAGTATTTTTATGAAGGGGATAAAGGGGAATATGTGTTCAGTATGTTATTTTAGTAATATAATTTATTACATCTACTGGCATGTACTTTGTATTGTAAAAATAATGAGTCTAAGAAATATTCTAGTTCTAGAAGTTCTTTAAACATTAATGTCATTGGAGAAAAAAAAATTTAACCTGATTAACTTTATTTCTGACTTATCGTAATTAGCTTAACTAACTTACTTAACAAACTTATCCCGATTTTAACTAAATTAGTAAAAGAAGATAGTCTCTTCGCTTCCGAGAAGCACTTAGCCTCTTCCATTTATTAATTTTAATTTCAGTCACGCACTCCTCCAATTAGAATCAAATGCTCACGAAAGAGACCGATTTTAAGCTTCACCCGATGAGAGGCATTTTCCTAATGGGATTAAAAGAAAATTACCCTTTTGAGCCTCTAATCTCACTATCCATAACCCCCAAGATCAGACTTTTCGCTTCTTGAAGGATCCAGAATACCGTGAGAATTTCGGCGACCACCGTTTTTAAATCTTTGGAGGGTCTATCGAAAATGTTGGGATATACCGTGCGAAGAAATTCAGGGGCGCCGGCTGCTTAAAGTATCACGGTCGCTTCGACGAAAATCTCATTTTCTGAGCGTGTACGCTGTAAATAACTGGCATTTTCCGTAATCCTCGTTAATAAATAGGGTGCCTTAAATTAATGTTTAACTTTACTCTTTCACAGTTTGCGTCTTAACGTGTGCTAAGGTATAACTTGAAGTACGCTTGATAAGTTTTGCTACGAATGTTGCAAGTTTTTGTATGCGTGAGGTCTTAGAAATTAGATAACCGGAATAATTTTGTGTTACCTATGTTTAATACCATACTTTTCCTCTTTATGAATATCTTATTGTTTAGCTGTTATTACTATACCTTGTGCCTATGTTCTACTTTCTATTTAAATTTGTGTTTACTTAAATAGCTTCTTTCTTTAATTGTATCAAAAACATAGATAAGTAGGCTTTTTTTATCTGTTTTAAACTTTTTAAAGCATAATCGTGTGTTCCTACAGCGGTTCATATCAGTGATATCATTTCGTAATCATTTGTCTTTTCATTTGTCAACAACAGTCTAATTACAATTATTAAGATAACTATTTATTCTTCATATTTCTTTTAAAATCCTGATAATCCTGCCCCCTATAATGAATATGCGACGTCATTACATGTTCATGTGCTGAGTAAGTTCCCATCCATTATTTTTATCGGAACACTGTACTAACTATTCCTATCCCAAACCATCTATGTTATGTAAAAACGTCATAGCTGTAGTTTAATGCAAGTCTGAGCTGAAACGAACGACTTGCGTTCCTTCGAAATGGCCCTATCTTCCCGGTATACCGTTGGCATGTATTGTGAAGGAATATTTATTATGGGTCGTTTTATAAGCTGTTCTTTTGATCGCTATTTGCATACAGGGGAAGGGGCCGCTAACCTTATATAGCCTCCGATTTTTATACCTTCGACTTGATTATGTGAAACGGCTAAAGACTTTCCGGGCTAAACTTTTTAATACTAGCGCCTCCATTTCCTGTACCTTATATAAAACTAATAAACGTTGGGAGCTGAAATTTTCTAATAAAACCCCTTTGAGTGTTCGATCCGAAAGTTTTCCATCATTAAAAAAAAAGTATATATAAATTTAGCCTTGTGTAATGCGATTCGATGACGAGCTATTTTATGGTTGGTGGGCACAATTATGGGGGCTATATCCAAATGACAGCTTTCGCCAATATCGTTTTCTTATTATCGGTTTTTTAACCAGTGATTAAAACTGCATTTCTCAATAGGTGCTGTCTAGATTCTTCAATGGTCACTGGTCCAATTTAATAAATGGAATTGGAAAATAAAATATTTTAAAAAAAGCGGTATAATGTTGTGATTTGAGGAAAAAAATTATTGTATCCATCTCAATTGCAACTCTATAGTTCACACATGGTTTCTAAAATGTAATGTTTTTAAAGCTTACTCCTAGTGATATCTATGCATTACGATGTTCTATATTTATTAGATATGTCACTGTTTTTTTTAATTAAAGAAATTTTAAATCAATAAATATTTATTTTTATTAATAACTCATACACACACACATTTTGATGTTGCTGATTGTGACATACAACGATGTACTTATCTTGTTAGAATAGTAAGCATTACTTTTGTGTAAATGACCAAAAGTAACCACTCAAACTTTTAAATGATGTCATTTATTAGTCCCTAGTGAAAGAGAAATGTATTTTCTCAAAACACTAACTACCACTAATTTAAACTTTCTCGTGATAAATATTAAAGTGAATAGCATGATTTATTTCCTTTTAAAAACTTGCTGCTGTTTGATTTAGTTTTATTGTCGTGTCAGGGTATTAAGTTTGGGTTATTATACTTTGGGGATTTAAGCTTCGTGGATAGTTGATGCATAAGTATTTATTACGCAAAGAGAATTTTCTGAGGAAAAATATTTCAAGGAGTTTTGGAGTTTATTTAAAATGAATCGCATTAATACTAAGGTATTAAAATTGCAAGCCTTTATAAATAAAACCGTAAATGTGGTTTCGAGTTTTTTTTTTGTAATATCAAAATGATTTCTCCGTCTTTATTTCGTGAAGTTTGTTTTCAATATATAATCTGTTCTTAACTGCCATTTGATAGAATTTATGTAGTTTTAATATGCATATGTGAGATGGTTTGAATTTGAATTATGCGTTTATGTAACTACACTTTAGGAAAATAAAGGACCTTTTTTTTAGTATTTCTGTTGCAATCCTGAATTATATCACTCTTGGAATAAGCGGACGTATATAATTAGATTTTGGTTCGATAATTGATGCGTAACAAGACAATTAGTTTATATTTTTATTTTAAGTTTGAAATTATTCTGTAACATGATACTTATTTAAGCTGAGCTTCTAAACTAAGAAAGAAAACATACATGCATTTAAACTCTTCAATTTGACTAAGACATTAAAAACTGAAATAAATTTTTGCTAATGTCTGAGTTTTTTTGGTTGGTCCAGAAAATCTTCTATCCATCATCGACATCGTCAGGATGAAATGTAGCGAAATTTTTTCCAGTATCTTTACTTCTGTTTACAATGGTCTCCATTTTAAGGAACTTCTATTTAAAAAAAAATATCTAGTAATTAAAGTTTTTACCAATTTTTTTAAATTTTCTGATATAATTTTTTTAAGTTTCCCTTACTCATTTTTTGGACTTAAGTTAAATTTGGAACTGTGAAACTTGGTTTAATGGACTCCACTTTATTTAGCTTTTTATTACGTCTTGAAACATACTCCTTTACAAAATGTAATGGGGTTATCAAATCTCCAAAAGTGCAGACCTATCCCTTTTCACTGCAACTTAAAATTTCTAATAACACTAAGCGTAGCGCTAGGACTTATCATCAAACAGAAGAATCTGTTGTGAAATATAAGGGAGTTCCATAAAAAGGAAGCCTGTTTTTCCTGTGTTAGGTGCTCATCAGGGCATTGTACAGGCTATAAATGTTTAGGTTTATGACTCTGCCTTCTCTTTTGTGATCCGTTGAGAAGATAACATCTAATGCTCCTATCCGAGGTCTATTGTCATAAACAATTGCTTAACTTTACTGCAGAGGCCTTTGCCAATGTCATGACAGAAATTGACTATCGATTGTTTTACTTTAAGGCCCCTATATCGCATCGGATGCCTTTGACCAATTATGGGAGAGAGTTTCCTACAAAATCCTCTAATTCCTGTATCATTTGAAAAGATGTGTCTCTAAAATGGTATAGAAATGCTTTTAGGAAACCTTAAATTCTGAAACTTTGGTAACTTGGTTTCTAAGAATGTTCTCTGAATGGGATATTGAAACAAACATTTCTAGCAATGGTAAAAATAAAACGCACCACTGTGCACCATTTATATGCTGCGTTTTACAGTTCACAGTTGAGATGTTATTTAAAACATTTCATTGCTTCACGTTTTACTAGAGTTAGTTTCATGTACACCTTGTTTTCAAACGTTTCGAAAAAATATTATAACTCAATGTAAATTGTAATGTGAAATCAAAGTCTAAAGTAAGAATGTTCCCCAAAAATCTTGTATAAATCAGTAAATTTTCTATGAATCATCATGTATGTAAGAAATTTCTCTTGTAAACACTTTAGAGCAAAAAAAAAAATCTTAAGCTATAGATGAGAAATACGAGTTTTTGGTTACCAAAAGTAGTAAATATACTAGGTTTAACGTGTAAATAAGATATTTAATTACACTCGACAGCAACGTTTCCTGCCATTATGACATCACTAACAAAGTAATTCCCAACGTGATTTCTGAATTTTGAGTGAAATGAAGAACATCAATTTAAAGATATGTTGATCTTGTTAAACCCATGTATATAGAGCGTCTTTTTATCACGATTTGCGTACCGAAACTCCTCCTAGCAACCCAGCAGGCTTTCTGTTTACGCAGTTTCTGCTAGACGTCATAGGGTCAGAAAACGTTGCCGTCGAGTTAAGCAATTATTTTTTTGTTATAACCTTCAAATGTAACTATCAGAATTAAATCCCAAACTTCTTGGATACTAACGATCGTTCTTGTGTTGCAGTCTTGAATGGAATGCCCGCCATAGACCCCTGAGCTTCAGCCACCAAGAAGTGCCTTCAGAATGCATGCCCAAGAACACGCGCCAACTCCGCCATAGTTACAGCCAGCGAGAGGTGTCTCGTCGGCAGGCCAGCGTGGAGTCGCTGGCCAGCAACTCGGCGGCTGCCTGGGCGTCGACGCCTCACCTGCCGCCCGGCAGGCCGCAGCGGACGGCGTCGGCCACACACCTGCAGGCCTCGGAGTCCGAAGACCCCGCATTGGTAAGTGACCACTCCTGGATTCCTGCTGAAATTCGTAAATTGCATTGTATTGCTTGCTCTTACACAAGTTTTCTGTTTTGCAGTCGAACAACATGGTAACTAGACGATTCAAGAAAGGTTCAGTTTACGATGCCCTTGCATCAACGAGCGGACTTGATTTTTCTCCTGTCGTGCAGCTGAAGGCGTACAATTCTCGAAGAGATGATTCCAGTCCTTCTGGGCAAGCTCCTAAACCGTCCGAAAAGCATAGAGAGAAGGCAACTAAAGTACCACATGACAACAGTCTTCTTAAGAAAGACGAAGTGCCTGTTTTTAGTGATAAACCCAAAATTGATCCTCCTCAAGCCTTCAGCTCGTCTCCAAGCTTACAAGAGCACAAACGAACTTCGCCAACTGAAGGGAACAATGAAGCCAACAAGTGCCTTGCCGCTCATGAAAAATACCCGTCCTGGCCTGTGGTGGATGCCGAATCTACCAATGTCTCGTATAGGTCTCACTCTTGGACTGGGCAGACGGATTACCCGAAGGAAAAGATAGCATACACCAGGCCGAAGAAAGCGCAACAATACAAAATCTCTACCAACCAATTGCAGCCTGTGTTGGAGCGAGCCCCTGACTACAACAGCACCAACAAATCTTCTCCCGAATCTTCGTGCCCTCCTGAAAGAAAGCGCAGCTCCGACTCCTATAGGCCGGCGCAGTATCCGACGTACAGCCCGTCCACCGAGCAGAAGCAGTTCGATTTCGAAGCGTTCTACTCTCCCTGCATCCCGCCCTGCTACGAAGAGAAGGACTATCGAATCCACTCGCCACCGGAGCGAGATGGGTCCTCGCCGCCGTCCAAGACGCCCAGCGAAGCTGCGTCGAGCGACTTCAACGGGTTCATCAGCCGCTACGAAGACATCATTGCCCACCAGGCGCAGTATTCAGTTCCTCTGTCCAATCTGGGAAACAGCAAGGAGCGAGGGATGGAGAACAAGATGGGGCTGGCCTCTCCTGATACGCCCTTCCTGGATCGCCTTCGGCTGGAGAACGCGTGGCAGATGCCGCCGCCCCCGGCGCCCATGTACCCGGCTGCCGGGGCGGCCATTCAGCCGGCCCAGCTGCAGCCACCGCAAGGCAACGACTTCGAGCTGTCCAGTGAGAACGGCACGTGGATGGGCAGCATGGAAAGCAGCAGTCACGGAGGCGGCCGGGGCATCCCGAAATGGCAAGGGTCCTACAGCGACCTGAGCACTCTCAGCACGCAGCTGTCCAACCGCAGCTCCTTGTTTGACAGTGGCCACTCTACAATGCCGGAGAGTGGCCGTCTGTCTCCGCAGTCCTCGTGCGACAGCACAGCCCCCAGTCTGCTCCTGGAAGGCCCCACCAGGGCCCAGGTGATCGCCCGCCACGGCTGCCATCGCGAGATCGTCGCCCACAGTGCTCGAGTGCAGCAGCCCGAACGCCACGGGTCCGAGAGCATTCTCTACTACGCGACCGGATCGACAAGCAGACCGAGCAGCTCCGAGAGCAAGAGCCCTTCCAAGCCCTTGGAAGGTGCTACAGGTGGCAGTAGTCACATGACAGCCGAAGAGGCTCTGTTCCGCAGCCACGCCTCCCTGACGCTGTCTCCAACCATTCCGAAGCCGAGAGACATCCCAGATCGGGACAAGAGCAGCAAGTGCCCTACTAGACAAGACTCCAGGAAAAGCTCCACTTCCTTCTCGTCCGACGATTCTTATTCCAGACCGCCCCGAGGGTCTTTTGGAGAAGACACGTCTGGTTCCTCGTCCGATGTGAGCAACATAACTTGCATATCCAACTACAAGGGAATCGCCAAATCTAAGAGCTTAGAGAAAAACACAATGGCCAACAATACAAATCCCAAAAACCTAGATAAATTTCCCAAGTATAAGCCCGAGCCCAATAAATCCAAAAGCATCGATGAAACGTCGAGGAAGTTCATCTTTCCCGAGCCTGACAAAAGACAAAGGGTCTCAGATCCAGAGCTGAAAGCCATCCAGAAGCAAGCCGTGTTGTCGTTCTACCAAAGAATGTCCCTTGCCGAATCGATCAAGTCTGAACCCCCAAAGCAGCTACTCCACTCTCCAGGAGCTGATACTGAGCCTCCACCTCCGTACGAAGCTCATTCTAGTGTCCGGTTGAAGATGCCCCCCAAGCTTTCCTTGCCTCCTAAGACTCAGATTCCAAAACAGCGACTTCCCAGGTCTCCTAATCAGAGTTCGCCCAAGGCCGAGATTCCTCCTAAGACTTCGGACATGGGACTCTTGAACCACCACAGCAAGTCGGTTCCTAACCTGGTGATGCTGAAATGTCAAGGTTTGGATTCGCAAGCTAGTCACCCTATGTTCCAGCAGCAGTTTGTCGGTCCTCAGGTGGGCGAACCGTATAGGCCGGTCATTCACGGTAAAAAGCCGTCGAGAGATGAAGTTACTTTGGATCACTTGCCAAATGTCCATGAAAAGAAGAGGGAATCTATTGGGAAGGTAAGTTCAATTTTCGTTCAATTATTTTTGGTAACGGTTTGTCAAAAGTTTTTTTAGGGTCTGCATTAATAATGGACAAAATCGATGCTTTTTAGACATAAAATACACTATGTGGTGTTTAAAAATCCTATGTATTTAAATTTAAAAGTTAAAAACTTATTTTAATACTAAATATTATTTGAATTAAAAACTGTTAGGTACCTAAAGCACTTTAATATTCGATGCCTAATTTAAACGTATCAATTTTGTCCATCATTAGTGTTTATAAACGATTGGTTGCATGAATACAGGAATAAAAATTGCTTTCAACCTTTTTTTTCAATCCGATTTTCATTTCCAAAATACGAGGGCAGCTGATTTTAGATACCTTATTAGAAACACTTAAGATTAATTTACTTTTATTTTGGGTTAAATTAAGGGGACATTTCAAGAACCTGAAAACTTGGACTAACAATTATCATGGCATTGAACATGGTTAAATTGAGTTACCTAATTAAAGAATAAAAAGGGATTGGATATTCGTCTTTGGACTAGCTTAGAGGTGGACCATATAGATAGATGAATCATTTTTCATTACGAGTCTCAAATAGAAGGAAAGGATTTACAATAATATTAATAACGTAATAGCTATGTAAATAATATGCTGAGATGCCACTATTTAAAGCTCTACTGTTCCTATCCTTTAAAAGTATCATTGATACTTCATCGATAATCTGTGATACTTAGTTTGTCGTTACTCGCTATTTAGAAGCGGCTTCGGATTCGATCTGTTCTCGGTTGGATAAGTCCTGTACTCTCCAAGATAAGTCCTATTCTCCTATGGGTCCGGTGTAAACGACAGGCGAAATGAATTCCTGGAAAGCTTTGCATCGGGCTTGACTTTCCCCTAACTCGAGCTCCCCTATCTTTGTACTAGGCTTTTCACTTCGTAGCTGGCTTGAGTTAGCGGTGGATGTATCGAACACAATTTCGGCAATAGATCCGGCCTGTATTCAGGAGCGTATGTGTCAGCTCCCCTTTAATATCCCTTGGAAAACCCTTCCATTCACTCTGGATGGTGCGTGTGTAATTCCATCCGGCTCTATGTGGGCCAATCCTTTTGTTCTGTTCTCGTATGTTTAGGAAGATCCTGCATGGTTACTATTTCAAATAGTTTGATTCATTTCACTTTTTGAGATCCTTTGTTGGTTATGAACTCGTTAAATATTTTCACATCTGCTCTTGTATGCTTTATTGACCACTCATTATATGCGTTGCGGGCGAACTATTTAAAATGATTTATTTGAAATAGGGAGCATTGATTTTGCTCCTCCCGTTGTCTGCATAGTGCGAAATTTTCTTGATATTTTTCTAAGGGATAGTTTCAAGATCCTTTTCTCTTCCTAAAGCTTTATTTTATTCATTTCTTTGCTCGAAGTGAATGCCGACGTGAGGTAAAAAAAACCTTACGAAAAAGTAGTGGCAGGAACAACTCTAGGTAGGTTCTTTTTAAATGGTTGAATTCTCCTTTCGATTCGAAATGGCAGAAAAAGAGGTTCATTAGATTCGGCTTATTTTTACTGGATGCGAGCAGTAATTGAAATTTAATTGTTTTAATTTAGTCGGAAATATTTAGCTACAGAAAAAATATTAAGAAATACTCTTGTGTAATATTTTTTTTTCAAAATGGTAAAAAAAAACAAGTTTTTATTACAAAATTCGTTAAATTCCACCTTTGGTTTAATGAAAAAATTACTCGGATCCCGAAACAATCTTACGGGAGAAAAATTTTCAGAATAGCTTCTCCCATAAAAAAAGCAACCATTTAAAATCTGCTACAAAACAATTCGAAATCTTTTTAAGCTCCGAACGTCTGGCTGTGCTTGGTTCAAAGCTGGCTGACAACCAAAGGATGTTTCAAAGAAGAAATACTTAGGGAAAGACAAAGGCATCTGAAATAAAAAATGCGGCAAAAACATTCTGATAAGCGCAAAATGGTAAATGTGTTTCCAACTTAAAAATTCTTTTCATTTTCGAAGTGTGCAACTTGCCTTTGTTTACACGGCTTTCATATCGTACTATTGTCAACGAAGGGAAGCTGCAACTCCATTAATTTGTCCCTTGTGTACCAGCTGCATCAATTTGTAAACCGTGTCATGCGGATTTTTTCCTTTGATTGTCTATTCCCTGTCTCAATGGAGTTGCATCTAATCTAAATTAAATTACAAGAATGCCTAGTAATAGGGGGGGGGTAAATTTAAACGTCCACTAAGAAGCTACCATATGAAAACGACACTCATATTGTATTAATTTCTGGGTAGTACACTTTAAGATATTTTAAAAAGTTACGTTTAGAGAAGTGTAAAAGTCCTCTTTTCTAAATTACCACTTCATATTTACTGACTCATTGTTAAAATTCTCTTATAACCATTCTCTTTGTTATTTTTATAGTCGCCGTCACCCACTTATTTAAGTTATAAAAATGTAGATAAATATTATCAGATAGTTTGAGCTTATTGATACAAATTCAAGATGTAAATACTTATCACAAAAATGCCAGTCTGGTTATAAAGTTTTCGATATTATCCAAATTAGCTGGATTGCAAAAGGATGCTTTCTCTGCAATGAGTTAAACTTTTCAAAATATTGCTGTGAATTTGGATATTTGTGTTGATTAGTGGAGATCGAGCCAAGTTTTTTTTTATCCCCACTGCATTTCAAAAAATGTAATTTAATATTCGCGTTGTTCCAGTTGTTCAAACAAAATAAAACTATATTAACGTGTTTTTTTCTACCCTTTTATTATTTCAAAGCATGTATCTTGGGCTGAGACGTTTCCTGAAGATTTCGTTTTTGTATTAGCGTTTTTTCATTCATTTTCATATGCTGTTTTTTCCATCAAAGTGTTTACAATTCATTTCATTCCCTCGGTTTGCCTTTTTATTTTTAAAAGCCTCACGAGATGTAGATCAGATGAAGATATACTAATTGTACATAAAGTTTGATCTGTTACACTTTTAGTGTATTGCAAGTTCAAGTATCTCACGTACGTTGTTACTGTCTGCTTTTACTAAACCATATGCTTCATTTTCTTACTTAATTATAAAGCTTAGAGGAATTTCCAAACCTTCATTCCGGTAATCCATTTACTGAAACAAAAATGCCCAAATTAAAGTTTGGGATTTAATAAGAAAAATAAAAACAGTTTATAACTTAGTTAAAGTATAAGCTGACCCAATTAAATTTTTATTTAGTAACTATTCTCATTATAAGTGTGACGCAAAATTGAAATATTTCCGTTCCCATTAGCTGCCTGATCATGGCTCAAGTATGTTTCTTTCAAAAGATTCAATCAAGCTCTCTCTCTCTCGGTGAATGAGCCAGGAAATCTTCCTCTTGAGTGGAAATATTTTTGAACATTTATGTAAGCCAGTTCCGTTTGAGAGAGAGGAGTTGTAACTGCGTCCTAAAGCCGGCAGAATCAATAACGCGACGTATTTACTTTTGGAATAGTTCGGAACTTGGTTTATTTTGCCGCTGCTGCGAGAATTCGCTCCGAAAAATATATTTCTTTCGTTCTTAATTGAAATAATCCCGAAATCTAAGCTGGGGCTCTCCCCCCGAGTTATCTTGTTTGCGGGATTGTTTAAGATTACATCTATTAAGGCAGAAAACAATTCGCTTCAGTTCCCCATCGAAACCGCCGCGCTTGTTTGTAATCTTTAAACTTAATGATTCGTTCTTCGATTCCCGTTCTTCGGCGGCCGTTTTAAAAGGCTCAATTCCCTGAAGAAAATCTCCAGTACTCGGTCGTCCCCTCACCTTTCTTCCGAAGGGGGGAATCGTCATTATTTTTTGGAATCGGCTCGGCCCCCGTTTGGAGGGAGACGAAACCCTTTGCGAGAAAATCATAACTTTTTATTTGGTTTACATCGACAAATGCAATCTCTTTGTTGGCAAATTACATTTCCCTCTTATGTGGCTGTGCGCCTAGTTAGGGAATAAAAGAGGCTGCGAAAGGGCCTTTTGGATGTTAAAGGGACTGTATGCGAGACACAAAGTACTCCCAAAACGTACTGCTCTGAAATATGGCCTTCTTTTGCCCTCCCCCATAAATCTAATGCCCCTGTTTTGTATTCGCTGGCTGCATGGCGAATCTTAGCTTTATGAAATATACCTTCGGGCAGCTTATTTCGAAATTCGGAAGGCTTGGCTGTAAGATTAGATTTCTTCTGCTTGTGACTTTCTATTGGGTTCATCGCGCCCCTTTTGACATCCCTCGTTTCGAGATTGTTTTAGGGGAATGTTCGTGTCAAATTTGAGACGTTAGTAGTTTCTTAGAGATTTTCTTTTCAGAACTAGGATTTTTTTTTGACGGAAGGATGTTGTTATAAAGGCTAGTTCGATGTAATATTAACAAGTAAAAAAGTAAAATTAGGTCAAAGTGTAATTAATACCAATATCTTAAACTTGGGAGTTTTTTAGATTGATAAAAATGTGTATTTTAACAAACAACACTTTTCTCAGTGTCTTTTTGTCTATTACTTTCTACCTATGAATCCTAATTATTTTAGAGAATTAAATAAAGTTAGTATGTTTTTAATTTAAATTTATTCCACTATGATAAACCCAGAGATTGGTGGTCATACATGTCTTAGGCACTTGTATTACCAGAAATCCTCGCCATATCCTTCAAAGGTTATTTTATTTGGAAGTTAAGTTACGCGTCTCAAGTGCATAGTTAAAGGTTTTTAGGGTATTTAGTATGTAGAATTTTAAATGGAAAAATGTGTCTAGTTCCCTATAGTGTAGTGAACTTATATCTTTCCGCACTAAATTGATTTTCTGTGTTCCTAAGAAAGAACAACGTAGAATTATATGTTTAACAATGAAGATAATAGTTTCAATTGGAATATAGTCGATCATACCCAATCCGAATTAATTTTGAGTTACTACTTTTCCTTATAAAGAACGAACTATTCTTTAAGACGCATTTACACGTAGATCCATTCTTTCGATACGTTTTCCAACTCTTTTAATAACTATTCATCCATTCCTTATCGACATTCCAAAGTGTCCGGAAGCCCCATCCCTTGAAATGGCGCATGCGAGCAATCGGGGCAAAAGCGTCCGTTATCTGATATATCTTGGAGTAGCCGTGGAAACGCAATACTTGGCCCTCCGTTCCATTCAGATCGATCCAGGTGAGTACAGACCAGCGGTTAATCCTGATAGTTGTCAACGGCCGGGCTATGGGCCCGGGTAATTGTTCCGGATCCCAAATCCCGGTTTTCTCCGGAAAGGAACTCAGGATTTTTGCCGCTTGGACGCTTGACGAAATTATCTCCTGGTTGCTGTTGAGACAATGGATGGGGCGGGGCGGCGTTATTGTTTGACTAATCAAGGGTTGGGGTTCTTGATAATAATTTTGTGGGGATCGATTATTCTCCCGGTTTTTGTTTTGGTGAAGGGTGAGGTGAGGGATGTCTGATGGAATAAAATAAGCGGTGTTTTGTATTGTGTCGCTTTTCGCGATGGAAAATTGGTGTATTGATATTTTGGGTGGGTTGGTTGGTTGAGAGATAGCTGTTGTGTTATTTTTTCATCCATTGGACTTAAATATTTCCATCTCTGTTATTTTCCTGTTTATTTGCGTGTGAGCTGCAGCCATTTAAGTTAATTTAAGTATTATAGTACTTTTTAAAAATTTGCCTAAGCAATGAATGCTGTTGTAAAACAGTGTAATTTCAAACATTGTAAAAAATTTTTGATAGTATTGATTTTTTTTTCGTAGCAGGTTCAAGAAAACAACTTTTTTAAGGCTATCATTCAGACTCTCTTAAAAAATGCAGTGATGCTATCTACGATAAACAGTAATCAATACTTTCACTTTGTAACCTCATATCACGTTAAATGCTAAAATCGTTCTGATTTATGAAAAAGTGGTTAAATATCTAAGGTTTTTCAATATTAATATCACTTTAGTTACTTCAAAGGTTTTACAAAATGTTTTGTCAAAAAGCCATCTGCTTTTGTTAATTAAGAAATGAACTTTATCTTAAAAGCATTTAAAAAATTAATAGGAAATTATCTGTTAAGAATTATCTGTATAAGAATATTTATTTTATTTATATCCAATCCTTATTTTCACTTTTTAAGTCGTTCACACCATTATCTTTAATAATTTACGTACAATATGCACATAAGCAATCGAAAATTGTCACAAACATAATTTATCGCTTAACAAGTTGACATCAATAAGAAACTTTAACAAGTAAAAAGAGAACTATTCGCTTTTCTCTACTTTCCAATATCTTATTGAATTTTTCACTTAAAAATTATAATGTATATTTTATCACTCTACTTAGCTTTCGTATTAGATTTAGTCCTAAACAAGGAGTATTTCTAACTCTCTGTATCTGTACCCTCCCTGAGTTTATTCACCTCACACACACAATTTTATTTACTATATATATTCTCTCCCGAACCTCCCCATAAGTTTTCTTGTACGGATAGGCGCTCTTTTATTTTCCTCTGTCGTCTTCCATTATGGTCATTTAATATTAAAACCTCTCATTTACGATGACAGACTAAAAAGAGTTTCTGTTCTGACAGCGGGGAAACCTTTTTAGCATGGTGCATCCGCAAAGTGCCTGGTGCACTCCGTCGGACAATTGCATTTTGTGCCCGCCCTCTGCTGAGAGCAATTTTTGGCAGACTTGGCTGCCTCGGGACGAAATATCCTTAAATAAAATTTATTTGTCTTGCGGAATTTCATTGAGGGATTGCTTTTTGGAGAAGTTTGGGAGCCCTGGAATGGATAATTTCGTTGGGATAAGGCTTTTGTTTTGCTATGCCTCTTCCTGCATAATGCGAAAGTAGAATGTTTTTTCAGCTTTGTGTATGAATTACATTTTTCGATTTTAAGCAGTTTAATAATGTTTACTTCGTGTTCCTCTCTTTGAGTTTTATTTATGTTACCTTTATATAATTTGACATTTCGTTTCACAGAACTTTCAATTTTCACCCTATTAAGTTAATGTACGAAAAATAGAATACAAATCTAATTATGAAATGGATATGAGCAGCGCAATAACTTCCTTACTTTGAAACGAGAAAACAAATTGTTCTCTAAAAATCTTGCATTTCTGCAAATCTGATTTCATAACACACCAACTCCCAGTTTGCGAAATCAACTATCTCCGGTTTCAACTTTTCGCGTTTCTTTTCCCGGAAAAGGGAATTCTTTGTTTATTCCATCTTGATTAGGTTCTCCGGTAGCTGGATGGTCGAACACAGAGCCGGGCATGTACACACTGATTAAAATACCATCTCCCAATACATAAAGATGAAAGCAAGATAAGTGAATTCAGTTACGGGCTGAATAGCGCCGCATCATTTTTCTTCTGGGAGCGATGTTTTAACTTTAGCTGTCAGGGGTTCACCTTGTAACTTTACGAATTGTGTTTTGATTCCGGCCATTGTTTGTGTTTGGAACTCTTCCAGACCCGAGCAGAATAGGTGACGGGGGGAGGCTTTTTTTGCCGCTTTCCCGTTATCGGGGCCCAACTCTTTGGCGAGTAGTTTCTGCATGCGAAATAAAGCGGCTCCCTCGTAATTGCGCGCTATTAGGAGAGTCGGAGGCACTATCGGTTTCGCGTCATTTTATTTATCTTCGCTCACCTAATGAACGCTGGTTTAAATAAAAAGTGCCTCATTTTGGCTGGAGTGTTTAATTCGGAGCGTAATTTTCAGTTATCTTTTCCAATGTGTTTTCGAATGAGAGCGCATTTGTAAAGCATCTATTTTAATGTGGTGTCTTTGCTTTTGTTTCGAATCTCTTTGTTTTTTGTGGTGATGAGTTTTAACGTTTTTAAACGCTTAACCTAAGGTGAGATAATTTGAGTTGCTCAGAATGATAGTGAAGGAAGTCGGGATTATAAAATTTGAGAGAAGCAGGGATTTGGATTTCTCTTTAGAACTTTTGTTTAGAGCCTGGAAGTTCCCCAAGTAAAGAGTTAAATATTTGTTGCTAAGATGCCCTAAAAATGCTTTCTCCATATTAACATCTTAATAGTCATTAAAAATACCCAAAACCTAATTAGTTGGACTTATACCACTTACTCTCTGAGTAATTTAGTTCAGATACTAATAGCAGACAATTTGTTTATCTTTTCCTTATCTTTTTGATCAATAAAATTTAGCTGTGACTTCTCTACCAAAATACTAATCAGAGAGTAAGACTGCAAATTGTTTTAAGTTCTCCATTTCGCAATTTTTTTTTTTTTTTCATTTCATTTTTCTGACTAGGGAAAACTTGACCCATCTGATACTATCTAAATAAAAAAAGATTTTGTTTCAATCTTTTTATTATTTATCATTAACGGTGTTTATCTTTCATTCTTTTTTGTTTCATGTTATCAAAGTAATTTCACTCCTTAATCGTACTCAACAAAAATTTTAAGAATTTTCATTGATCGTCCATTCCTTGCTGGTATTCCCCATTTTTAGGGCACCGTATCCAAATCCATCGACCGCATAAATCTGGCCTAAGCTGGAAAATCCATGGCCGCCCTCCACCAGAGTAATAACATTTCCTTAATAAACCGTGACGAGGTTTCCAAACTCTCTGAAGTGCTCTGCAACTGATATTCTCCCTGGAAAAACATCCGAACTACAAATAAACCCCCCTGATCTTGGGTGCTTATCCCTTGTCTAAGGATCTCCACTCTTGTGTCAGTCGGCGGGAGTGCTCTCCTGACAACCTGATTTCTCCCCCCATGGCTTTCATCATTTTTTATCATTTGGCTCTTTTATCTTATATTTTCTCTTTTGTACCGAAGTTTCCAGTTCGGTCGATCTGGTCGCTTTCGTCAGCATATTTACTTTTATTCGCTTCCGGGCTCGTTTAAGACGGGGATTTTTTTTTTTCAAATATTCTTTTTTCTTTTTCGGGCTCGCATTTATTTCCCCTGGATCCTATTTTCGATTTTTAAGTGCACTAAAAATGATCGTGTTTGCTCAGTGCGAGCTTCTGTTTGGGCAGGGAAGGCGTCGGATCTGCATTGTTTCGCCTCCCCGGGTCTAATAAATGTAGGAGCCCCTTTTTTCTTGCGAATTCCAATCGTTCCGAAAGAGCTGCGTATCTTTAATCTTATTCAATAAGACAGCGCACTATTTTGGCGATTGAATGTAGAGCTCTGTTGTAGTCTGGTGTATTGTTTTTTATTCTCAGCTGTATTAATTTGAAACGCAAAAGCTTAGTTATCTTGTGTTTAGGGGTTTATAAGCAAGTATTGTAATTGAACCACAGGTCCACAGGTAACCATTTCTAAGAACTTATAAGTTTTTAAAAGTTAGAACTTAGTCTAATAAGCTTTTCTAAATTAGAGCTTAATAATGAATAGAAAATAATTATAAATTTGAGAAAAATATAATAATTCCGCTATAATTTTGTGTCATGTTGTACTCTTAATGCTTATACGTATTTTGATATTGAATTATTCTTTTTTTAAACCCGGTGACATTTTTTCTTAAAAATCTATAAAAAATAAAGCTTTGATAACCTAATAAGTACTAATTCCCCAGCGATAAGTAGTTATAATTGTTGACATGAAATGTTTTCATTAAAGTAGCGGTTGTTTATGATTTGTTTCCAAAATATTTTCTATTGAGGATAAAAAGTATGAGTAATTCAAAAAAAAAAGTAAGAATTATCATTATACACGCAACTAATTTATCAACAAAATATTATGTCGAACGAAGAATGGATCCATATTCTTGTTTATTTCAAAAACAAAGCAATCTTTTTTCTTTATGCCATACTTATACACCTGTATATTTAATTAAATAATATTTCCAGCTCTCTAGAATTCCAGGTGCTTGGATAGGTGTCTAGAGTGGCTCTTTCACTCGAAATACCTGAATAAGAATTGTCTTGAGTTAAATTAGATTGTTCTGAGCAAGAGAAGAGCATAAAAAAACGATTTCTCTCATAATTGGAAACCAACTCTCTCTAGCCATTTCCTTCGCTAAAAATTAATCCAATGCGGAAAATAATTGACTTGATGAAGGCTATTTAGCAACTGGAGTAAATTTGAATAGAATTCCGTTCGTGGATAGTGAATGAAATTCTTCGCATGCATAGGACAGTATTAATTGGAATGATTTGCCCCGGTTAAGCATTTATTGGGCCGATACATTTACCTGGCCCACCCATTGATTCCGAGTTTTCAATTTCTGCGCGGGCCAATTTTTTCTCTCTAATTGGTTCTTCAATTCGAGAACTAATCGGTTTAAATTGCGGGAAGGAAGCAATTAAGACTGTACTATTAATCCCGGCCGAGCTTTCAAATTGGCCCCTAAAACTCTCCATTAGCCTTGTTTCTGGCCACTTTGCATGCGGTTTTTCCGGGCGCCGCAGAATTTCTGTCTGATTTATTGCCAGCCATGGAAGTGGCAGAATTGGTTCGGGAATATATATGGGGGAATAAACAGGTCTCAGTTTCAGGGTTGTGTTTCAAGTTTTTTAGGGATATATTTTTACTGTCATTTAGTTTAAGTTTGTTTTTTAAGGGGGAAAAGCTCCTTCAGAAATTTTTCCTCCATAAGGGGTTTGAATTAAAATTTTGATTACCATATAATAGGCATGACTTATCAAATGACAGTAATAAAAAACCATATTTCAATTACTAATTTTGAAAAAAAAAATTGTATTAAAAGTGAGGTATTTTTTGGCATTCATAATCTTTTCGAAATTGTAATGTTTTCTGGTGTTTTTCCCATTGCTTGTATGAAAAAATTTGTATGCCTGAAATTTTATTTTTTTTAATACTGCTGTATAAAAACGTAGAATGTAAAATTTTTTAACGACATTTTAATTTTCTTAAAGAAAAATTATCATTAATGCTGAATAAGTTTGTTAAATATAGTTTTAGAAATATATGTATTGTAGTAAACTCAGTCTGAAAAGTCTGAAAGTTTTCAAAAACCTTTGTATTTTAACTTTAAAAAATGAACGAAAGGGGGGAAAACGGCATTTAAAGATTATCTTGATGGGAAGGAGATTTATCTAATGATAATTAAAGTACTTACCTTTATTCAATAGGTATTTAAAACAAATCAATCGTTTTGAAATTTGCAGGAAACGTATTTTAAAGATCATTTTACAATCATAAGTTACTTTTTTATTTTTTTGAAACATTTAAACCCTGTATGTCCTTATACAAGAATAATCTTAATTAAAAGTATTTCTAAATTTTTAGTCCTAGAGATGTTGCGAGAATCCCCGCTTATACCCTTTAATCAAAACTATCTTCGAAAGCACTCTCTCTTTCTCGAATGTCTCCGAACTTTCATAAATTTCATTTTCATTCAGAATGCTGAATTTTTTTCCCTTGTTCAAGGCCTTTTGATTGTCTATTTTGTCTCGCCTTTTCTCAATTGTCAGAAAACACAAATTTAACCGTCACGAGCTCTTTTTAAACCAAAGAAATGTAGGAATAAAGTCTTATCTACAAGGGAGCAGGGTGTTGTTGAAATGATTTCGGACAGTGAAAAAAAAAATAGATTCTTTATCTGCATCTAGCAATACTAGTAAAGGCATCTCTTGAAATGTTACGAGTTTACTTGTCACTCCATTTATGCATTAAGTTCCGAACGTCGAAATAACCAGAAAATTCACTCTGAATGAAATGTGCCATGACATTCGATGCTGTAAAAATAACTTAAATTATTTAGACGGATTTGAGTTAATTAATTAGCTTAAATCATTAGTCATAAAAGATTGCATCTCCAGCAACTTGATACTTCGTTTCATGAATAGATTCCATTCCTCGAATTCAGAATCGCCATTTCGGAAGGACATGTTTGTAAAGCTAAAACACAGTTCATAATGCTCAGTCACAGGTTTATAAAGTTCAATGAGATGTTGGCGGATATGCTTTCATGAAAATTTACTTCGACTTTCCCAGAGGTGTGGCGGGCACAAATATGGTCTCTCTCGCCTGATCATCCTCATTTGGCTCAGGCTCATTAGAAGTTAATCACTCTGCGTATGGCCCCCTTTTTCCTGTTTTTCCCGGAAAACCGGGAACGGAACAAACTACCCTCTTGTTAGACTTTAATTAAGACAAAATACCGTCCCTCTTCAGATCCTTCGGGATCAGTGGACCGAGTGATTAATTCTGGGCTGCAAACAGCTTCCTTTCGGTAGAGGAAATTTAGGCCCTCAAGTTTACGCAACAACACTTTGCTTATGAACTACGGAAACGCGAAGAATTTTTGAGGCTGCCGGGAGCGCCGCCATAAATACTTAATAAACTTTTGCTCTCTTGCAGATACGCTTAATTTCGAGCAGCATAGGATGTGAGAGGCTGGAATTTCTGACTGGTCATATTTTTATCGAGAGATCTTTACGAGTCTTTTCAGGGCACTAATTGTATATTTGGAGATATATATTTTGACTTTTGGTCCTATAAGTATATGTCTGATGTCATATTCATGGGCCCATGGGAGTCAGATTTTCAAAGAAAGAAATGCTATTATTTTAAGAATAAATGGTGAAAAAACGCGATTTCATATAAATACCATTAAATTTAGTTTGAGGTAGATATTTTATAATTTAAAATTATTCAACTTAACAAAGAAAGTAGTTTTGTGTTTTGCCTTAGCCCGTAACTGAGCAGAAAGTCAAATAGTTGGCTTAATTTAAACTTCTTTTTAATTATTATTCATATTAGTTTAAAAGTTTGTTTGAAATACTTTGTTAAAAACCAGACCTGAGATGCGTAGTTTAATCTGAAAGAAATGATATGCCATAAGTATCCCAGCAAGAAATTAAAGAAAGAAATCCATCTCACAAGCTTGCCTGATAAAAAAGAATTTTCAGAAGCGTTTTCAAAACCGTATTCAATAGCCCCCATCGCATATAGCTCCGAAATCTAGCTTTTCTTACGTTACTTAAAGCTCGACATCCCATTTCTGCCGCGATACCTCTGCCCGTATTAGAAAGGTTTTGATGAAATGGACCGACGGAGAATATATCCGACACATTGTGTGGAAGTGTGATACGAGGGTTTTGTGAATTTTTCGATCTCGATGAAATATTTATGACGCAATATCCGTTTTTGTTGACTGACACCGTGACTTGGAGCACTACTTTCTGCTTATCTGTATGCGGTTTGGAGAACCCAACCGAAGATATGGAAATTTGGGACAAGAGTAAATTTGAAATGCTAACCTGTCGAAGTCTTGGTTATTTTTCGGCGAATTGCGATATGAGGCGACTGTTAGGCTTAGGTAGGGCTAATTGTTAACTGCTTGGCCATAGTTGTCTGTAGCAGTGGATCAGTGATAAATGATATACTCTTCCGAAAATGATGTCTAGAAATGTTTATATGTTTCGAAGACCATTCTGTTCTATGCTTTTGATAACTATATTTGAAGAGCTAGGTAAGCTCCTCCGAAAATAGCAGAGTTAATTAAATTTAAGCAATGGGATTTAATTAAATTAATTAGAAAGCTAATTAAATTTAACCATGCATTACCACAATAGTACATATTTTCCAAAACTTCGATAATGTCTCTGCTCGTAAATTAAAAGGATGTTTCCTACACATTCGTTCGAATTTTCGTTCATAGCTTATAAAAAATTATTTGTTTTCCACGATTTCTTTTTCATCACATCCATCAATTTTTTCCTAAATGAATGTTTATGCATTGAAACCCAAAAATTGAAAATTTCTGAGACAATTTAAACAGTGGAGGGGGCACGGACTTGGTTTCATTTTTGTCTCATACCGAAACGTCTATCCCTTTATTACCAGTTTTTTATTTGCTTTAGTACCGCACGATTTTGCTCTTAGATTTTCAGTCATTTTCCGCTTGTTTAATTTTAGCCATTATTCTCCTTCACTCCTAATTAAACATTATATGTTTATAACTTTAAACTATTTTTTTAAAATAATGTAAGAAGTTAAGTTTGTGTATAATTTTGATGCCTGATTGCCTGAGGGGAATAAGTTTTCTTTTTCCCAAATGCTAAAAAATTTTATTAAAAGCCATCGTGTTAATATGCAAATAAGGTGAATTTGTATGCTAAATCCTTAAAACTTATTAGCAATCTTTTAATGTGATGTCTTTCAGTATTTAATAAGGGCTACGTAATCTCCTTATTACCCTTACAAAATTGTAGATAGTATTTTCATATTTTATGTTAACTCGCTTTTAAATTCTATTAAATATCTGCATTAACGGTCGTTGTTTTACTCATAGTCATAATTGAAACAAAGGTTGAAAATCCAATTTATACCCTACTGAAATTTTTCAAAATGTTTTTTTTTTCTGAATTCTTGTTTTTGTTAACAATTATCTTAAAGTCTACGAAGAATCAGAAATAGAAATTCTTGAACTACTCCAATTATTACCAGATTACTCGAAATTATGTAACCTAAAGAAGTACCACCTGTAGTGTTTTTATGAGGTTGCGACCGTGGTACTTTTTGTTCACTAGGGATTCGTGCAAAATTTCAAATATTCCCTCGTTTCATGTCAAATTCAGTACTTAAATTTAATTTCTTTTTTTGACTTTTTTAATTTTTAAGGAAAATTAATTGATAATTCACTTTTGAAATGTGAGTTTTCAAAACCTTTCAGTTTCAGGCTTCCTTTAGGGTTGCGTATGCTATTTGATTAGTTCACATTTGGTTCTAGAAAACAAAAGAAAACCTCGTTTTCTTGCTTCTATTGGTTCTAAATAATTTCGCTTTGCACTCATCAGAATATTGCGGATTTTAAGGGGAGAAAACTTATTAAATTTTAGGGTAATGATGTGAAATTAATATGTTGTGAATTGAGAGAATTTAAATGTTAGTTAATAAAATAGAACTCCTGACACTAAAGTGTTAAAGCTCAGAGCGGACTTCAATTTTAATTTCAATGTCATAGTTGAGTGAGCTGGATTTCTTGTGGTTAATTAAATAAAAGCAAGTATTGGGGAAAACTGTGTAAAAGTGTTACTATTTAACGATCATAAAATACCCGCATTAATTTGCTGGTTTATTCATAATATTATTTAATTAGATATCAATGAAAAGAAAATAATTTTTAATACGTAATAATAAAATTTGTTTAACGACTTAGGTGATCGCTCCTTTACATCTTCAAATGTAACTATAAGTAAGATTTGGGTTTGAAAAAATTTCATTTGAAACCAAATGAAAATGCCCACAATTATTATGAAGCTCTAGTTTGATGAATAAAGTTATGGTTTGCCCGCCCGCGCTCACTACCTTTCTCTTTCTTCTTCTGAGGAGCTGCGAAAAGGGTCCATTACTTTCCCCTCACTCATTTTTGCCGCTCGCCTCGGAAGTTAATTCCAGCAATAAATTCTGCGCCATTTATTTTTGAAAGCGCCTATGAAATCGGGGGTCGAAATGTATTCGGGATGAAATTTGATTTCCCATCTCCTTTGTTGTCTGTTTTTGCGCAGCGTAACGGGAGATCGTCGTTGGGAAATTAAATCGCCAAAGAGGAATGAGTACTTACGCGACTTTGTTATTAATAATAGTATCGATTTCATCGGGCCCTGGCGAAATTGCTTTTTCTCTCCCGACTCGCGCAATAACTCCTGGCTGTCTTGATTGCGGGGGGTTGTGTCTGGCGGTAATTAGCGTAACCGAGAGGTGTTGGCCGACTCCTTTTTAATGGTTTTTAATTAGGGGGAGCGTAAAAGGGTTAAAGCACCCTCGCTTTTAAAGCGAATCCCTCGCTCTTTAGCTGCCGCCCGAATTGCCTTTGGCTGTGACGCCTTTATCTTAATTCGGAGCTTAGCTGTAAATGTCGTGCGTCTGTTATGTTTTGTCGGTGTTAATAAGTGTTGGGAATAAACTTGTGTAACTGGTCGTTTTTATGTTTTGTTATAAATTTTAATGAACGTAAATTTTTTCCAGTAAGTATTCTTCTGTCATTTCATTTTGCTTACATTATTTTTTTTCTTTTGTATCCTAATATAAACTTTATAATAAATGTAATAGTTTGATTGTTAGGAGAGCTATGTCTTTATGATAAAATATTTAAATAACTTAAATATCTTTTAAAAAGGATTTTCCATTGTTAATATATAAAAAAATACGTATTTGTTTAAGTTTTTAACGTGGCGGAAAGTTTTATATTTATTGCTGATATTTTAAATGCAATAAAATATTTTTCAGGATTTTATTCATTAAAATACATTTATTAGTCCACGTCCACTATATTTTTATGCCAAATGTTTTTCTTAATTTTTATTTAATTACATAGGCTAACTGTAGTCTATTTTAATTTATTTCTTATGTTGGCATTTAAAATTATTAGGATATATTTAGGATGTCGCTCTACTTTATTTTGTAGGTCAAATATTTTATCTTGCTTTCTTGATATTCAAATATTTAGTTTTTCTATAATGGCACGATCCAAAGGAAGGCCTTAAACTTGCATGAAGGGTTGAATTTCTTCTAAAACTTCAAAATTGAAACATTTTTGAAACATTTTATTTCGGTTTTTGGCATACGTTATAGAGAATGGGCGATGAATGCGTATCACGGATATTTATTTCTTCGTTCTGAAACCTTTTAAAGTGTTATTTTAGATTCTATTCAGCTTTCATGGGTTTTTGCCCTGAATTTGTATTGAAAATTATTGAATATAATACTAAAGAAAAATGTTTAAAATATTTGGGCAGTAATCCAACTTTGAGTTTCTCTGGGACAAAAAAAAATACGGGTGACATGTTTCTTACCAAACCAAATTTCAATCGTTCATAGAAAAAAGAATCCAACTTTGTTTTTCTGTTAACTTTTGAAGGAACTCGTCTTCAATACTGCGATATAAATATGAAATGGGTTATTTTAAACTTTCATAGATTGAGAGAGGAAAGAAAGGATGATCGAGAAAATCGATTTTAGTGCTATAATTTTAATATAAAACTTTTACTGTTAATTTTTTTTCATCCTTTTATACATCTGTCTATCTTTTTTGTATGTTATGTATTTTATTTTAAATCCATTTATGATTCTTGAATTTGTAAGAAGTGCCGAGAGATTGCATTATTGACATCATAATGCAATTCTTAAGTACAATAAATAAGTACTTAAAAATTGGTAGGGCGTATAGTTTTTAGTAAATTAAAAACTAAATCACACATCCTCCTCAAAAGTTTTCTAGTGACTTATAAACATGTTTTGAATTTAACATAAACTAGTGGAAAAATCGTACTTAGGCTTATAAAAGTATAAGCTTATAATTTAGTTTTATTTCAATTCTAGTATAAAGTTAAAATAATGTTACCTGTAACTGTTTTTTCTTTGTGGGAAATAGTATGCAGCAAAAACAACTAATTACAATTACTCTCAGTATGCAGCAAAAACAACTAATGACAATTACTCTCAGTATGCAGCAAAAACAACTAATGACAATTACTCTCAGTATGCAGCAAAAACAACTAATGACAATTACTCTCAGTATGCAGCAAAAACAACTAATGACAATTACTCTCAGTATGCAGCAAAAACAACTAATGGCAATTACTCTCAGTATGCAGCAAAAACAACTAATGACAATTACTCTCAGTATGCAGCAAAAACAACTAATGACAATTACTCTCAGTATCAGTAAGCTGCTTTGCTTATTATTGTTCGTTAAGATTTCAAAACTTATTAAAGTTATCGTGTTTAACTTATTTTTTAAAAAGTGATGATTTCTGCGATACTTATTTTTCCTTTGTAAGAGAACTGATGCTTTGCAAAACCACGAACTATTAATTCCTCGAAGTTGAAAGAATGTTACCTGTAAAACTGTTTTTCCTTTTAAAGACATTGTATGCAGCAAAACCAACTATTGAATAATCTCTGTAAGCTGCCACTTATCATTGAGTCCGTTAAACTTCAAGTTTTCTCAACCAAGATGGATGTTTTGTGTCCAACTTTTGAATATAAAATAATGATTTCTGTGAATCTAATGGTTCCTTTGAAAGTGAGCAGCTAACTGTATGCAGCAAAACCATGAATTATTTAATTTCACGTTCGCAAAAGGTTACCTGTAAAACTGTTTTTCCTTTGTAAGAGTTTGTATGCAGCAAAACCAACTAGCCTAACTTCCAAATACTACCCTGAAGGCTACTTCGTTTATCATTGAGTCCGTTCAGCTTTACGTTTTCTAAACCGATTTGACTGTTTCTTACCCAATTGATGAAGATAAAACAAAGACTTCATTAAAATGAATATTTTCTTTAAAAGAAAAATATGCAGCAAAACCAAGTTTAATATGATAAACTCATTAAGCTGCTTTTACGTTATTTAATTGATAGGGTATGAAAACACTAGCTTCCCGTTTATCCAGGTAAATTTCGGAAACTGAAAGAAAGGTGGCTTATTTAACTTATATGTGAAGTTGCTTCGAAAAAGTGGTACACGTATCTTGTTTTCACAGCTGATCAATACTACACCTTTAGGTACGTTTTTAATTCTTTAAAATACCATTCACCACAAAAAAAGACTAGTTTTTCCTCTAGTTTCTAGCCACTCGCAATTTTTTTTTTCGATATCGTGGGGGCTAAAAATATTTAAAGCTTCCCCTCTATTGATCCCAGTAAGAAAAGACCCTCATCCCATCAAATCCCTTTGTTTTCGATTTTTCTGACCAGCTCTGCACTTGGCAATTGCCGCAGAACGTCTGCCCCTTCTAAGGATTCGATTGTCTCCGAACGGAATTACGGACGAAACCTTTGCAAGCCCAACGGAGCCGGTCCCCCACCGGCAAAGCACTAATGCTAACAGCTTCCCGTGAGTTTAGCACGTCCTCGCGTTTTATTAAATTATATTTCATCTCGCGAGTATTTAATTTTGTCGCGACAAACGAGATTAAATCCCGGCTCCGGTGTTTTTTCGGGGAAAATTGAATTTTTGTTCCCTGCTTTTTTTTCTCTCCTCCGCCGAGCATAATACTTTTGGTGTTGGGGAATAATGGAGATGGGCTCCGGAAAAATGTAAATGTTGGGCTTGACGGGATCTGCCGAGAGGTTTCAATTTTCTGTTTCGGTTCTGCTAGATTTGGTTTGACAGGTGTGTGTATGTGTTTCGGAGTAATTAAACTTGCATGCTGCGAGGTTATATTGAGGTTCAGATTGAGGTTCTTTCGTTTTAGATGGTTTAATGAAGTTAACGCTATTGTTTATGCACATTGAACGCTAGTTTTTGTTTGAAATAGGGTGGGACCAGAGATATTTTTAACTCCTCTGACAGAGTATTTCACTCCTTGAAAATCGGAACTCTTTAAAAACTAGACAGGAGTATTTTCACTCTTTGAATTTTTCACAAAGGTTTAGCTTAAACCTTCAGCCACGGCATCCTAATTATCATACTCTTTAATTGTGTTTTCATACAGCCATAGTAATTTTTTTTTCATTTATTGTTCTGATGCTTAGGGAGTTTGATTGATGGAAACTCAAAATAGCAAACTCATTTTTTCTTCAATTTTATTTTGTCCATTAAAAAGTAAGCGTTTTTAAAAGAAATTTTGTCTTTGTATATGTAGTTAATACTATTTCCGTATTTCACTCCTAAAAAAGTAAAGGAGTATTTTTACTCTACCAAAAAAATCCTAGGAATAACACTGGGTGGGACATTCACATTCATAGAATCATAGCGTCAGAGCTAACTAAAAACTTACACTTGTGGAGTAAATTAACTTTCTAGATTGTTAATTTCTGATTTCGGTATTTTCTTATTGATGTTCTATAACATGAATTTCTAAAAAATATTTGTAAATAATATTTAGATTTCAGAACATATATTTTTTAAATATTTATCTTTTATTATTAAAATAGACATATTTTAAAAAAGTACAAATTATATTTTATAAGTTTTTTTTTTAAAATTTCATATTTTTAGGTATTCTTATCACATTTTTTCCACTCCAAATTAGTTTATTACAAAGTTAAAATCGTTCTCGGACATAATATACACTACATTTTGATAGAGATGGACAAATCAGTCAATTACCAAATAATGTTTGCTCTTGAACATAATATTCCCACACTTAAATAGAGGGGAGTAAAGCAAACATGGCCTTATAACGCCTCCTCACTACATTCAGCGCCATAGTTTTCCCTAATTCGACCATTTATGTGCAGCCCGGCCTTGCTAATCCTCCATAACATCGCCTCCCAGACATATTTTCGCGGCAATAGGAAAAACATCCTCCGTAATTGTAGATTGCATAATGCTCGGCGACAATCTGGAGAAAAATCCGCGTCCAGAGGATTCCATCCCCTCAGCTGTCCAGTGGCCAGTAATTGGATTCGAGACCTGGGGCTGAAGCTTTGCAGATATTGACATTATTATAATTCTCATCTCGTAAGTGGACGAGTCCCCAGCGCGATTTGATATGTGTGCAAATAGATGGCGTCGCATTCAAGTGTTGGAGCCCGGCCGATGGGATCAAAAGGTAGATGAAGTGAGTCATTTGGATCAAATCGCTAACTATGGGCAGCGCTGATCGCCCCGTGTTTGGTTTCTCTCTCGGACGTTGATGGTTACAGTGTTTGCCGAAGATGGGGATATTGACTTGCGTTTGATGGGCGTTGTTAACTGTTGGTTTGGTTACTAATGTACTACTTTGAGGCGTTTTGTTTGACCAGTTGTAAGGTTATTTAGTTTTCTTAACAGTTCAAGGGAAGGGTTTTTATTGGACAGCCAACAGTTTTTAATGCAAACACCACAATTTTTAACCGTAAACAAACATTTTCTGATGAAAGGCGGCCATGTTAAAAGTAATATATGATCAAAAAGCTAAAGCATATAATTAAAATGCAACATTTTTGATGGGAGGTAAGAAATTGTGGATTAAACATGAAATCTTTGGTTATTTTAGTTTTCTAATAAAAGTTAATGTACAAATATTAACTTGTTAAAAGGACGATTTTAGAATAACATCGAACCAGCTTATAACAAACAAGAAGTGACCTCCACCACCATTTGCCCCCTAAATATGAGTCCTCGTTATAACCGGGTTTTGAAAACTATTTAAAATATTTTGTGCCAACTAATTCCTCTCTTCGCGCAAAACTGAGTTCTTGTTATATCTGAGCTCGCTGTAAACGAGTTCGGCTCTATATCAGTATTTTTTTTGCATAGTAAATGAATGGCAAATACTCAAGTTAGTAGGAGAACTTAGTTTGGAGAACTATAGGGTCTTTTAAGTGAAGTAGTATTTCTATTTAAATGTCCTCCTGTTCAGAACAGGCACGAATAAAATAAATCTCGTTCTCCGTGGATATGAATAAATCGAAGCAATAGCGGAACACCTTTCACTTGATATTTTATTCCATAAATGTGGAAATGCTGAGCGAAAGCACACCGAGAATTTAAAAGTATTCTTTGTTCCCTCCCTCTGTTTCGCAGATCCACAGCACAATGGATACACAAATGCGATTTGCGAAGACATCCATCCCGTCCCCGGGAAATCCTCTGGCAACATTCAAAAACGCCGCCCGCTCACTTAAAATCGAACTGCCGCGAATGAATCGCTTTGACCAATTCCCAGAAAGTAAGATTGAATTCGCACCCGATGGATTGAAGCCCCTTTTTTTATTTGCGGCCCGGCTGCATCGATTGTTGCTACTATTTCTCAGCGCTCTCTCGAAAAATTGCCAAAAATCACGTTTCCCCGCTTATCGCGCTCTCGATGATTCAAATGAATCTTGTTGCGCCGGCCGTGTAAATAGGGGCTTTTCACTCGGTTGCGCGATTCTTCTCAGCGATGCGCTTTTTGCTCGTAATTATTATGGCGACTTATGCAATGTCTAGGAATGTCTGGAGTGTGGGTGGGTGGGTTGTGTGTGTGTGTTGGATATTTCCCAGAATTTGTGAGTGAGTAAAATCTTGAGGAAATCTGAATCAGTTGGGATGTTTATGGCGAGACAGTTGGGGATTACCCGTAATTTGTTCTCAGAATTGACTTTTCATTTAATTAGCGTTTGTTGTGTATGGGACCACGAATTCTGTTGCCGTTAGTGATCCTCCTTCCTCTTGGTGTTGTCAAACTTTTGTAATAAAAATTTAAACTCAACTTTACTTACTTTAAATCTACCTTTTTTTTTATTAAAAATTAGTTACTCTTTTATCAACTAAGAAGTTCAAACTCGGAGTTGTTAAAATAACTCAATTGAAGAGTTATTATTTTCATAGTAAGATCAATGTTTACATGCATTTTTGAATACGAATGGTTTATTTCTTGGAGGTGTGTCTTTTGGAAAAGGAAAAAAACTTTTTAGAACATTTGTGTGATAATTCATTAAGGAGAGTTATAGTTAAGGGACTTTAAAATGAATCTTTTTCCTTGTTTTAACATTGTTATTAAACCAGATATTATCAAATAATGTCTTTTGTACAGAAAACAAATTCATAGCATCGTTACAAATTTCTCTTACTTATTCATTCACACAAATGTTAGGTAATGAAAAAATATCGAACGTTCCAGAGACTTCCCAAACCGTTGATTTTTTCCTTTTTATGACAGAAAAAATAAATCAAAATTATGTTTAGAGCTTAACCTTGTTTAAATTGTAAACTGTGTTCATTTGCATTTGCTGTTGGAAAATATTGACTCTAAAATGATCAAAAACGAAAGTTCGTTTCAACCGAGACATTCAGAAGCTTATTCAAAGCACTCAAAATCCCCCTCTCTTTAATTTCAACTGCCGCCGCGTCACCAAAATACCTTCTTCATTTTCTCCAAACATTTTTCGAAGCGATCGAACGCTTCAACCGGGGGAATGACACATCTTCACTAAAACTAAGTGCACCAGCCACTTTCGAATGGAAAGGAAAAATGGGAATCCCGCGCTGAGACAGAAAGGCCTGGAGTCACAACCTCTGCGTGCAATATCAGTTTTGGAGCTGCAACTCATTAATAGTGCTCGATTTCTCGCAGACAAAAGTTATAACTTTTCTATTGCGACCCCTCTGTTGGCGACATATCACCTTACTTGGCTGCCTCTCTTGGAAGGGCTGCCATTGTGTTGTTCCCTTTTGTTGATTAACCCGTGAGAAATTCGTGTTTCTTGAAAAAGGGAGTTTTATTTCTTTTGGAAGAGATTTCTATCGAATTTATCTTTTGTCTATGGCCGCCCATAAAGGTTTAAAGTTTCTCAGTCCATTTCGGAAAATATGTATCTGAATGCATCTATCTATTTTTTCAATGGATACATTCCTTTTTGCCAATTTCTTTGTTTTTGTTAGAGATTTTCAGAAATGTAACCTGATCTCTTTTGCTCTTTTTTAAGGGGTGTTTTTCCCCATGAAAGAAAGGGTCTTGTTATTTCATCTCAGCCGATAGGAGAGTCTTTTTAGTAAATTTTAGAGGATTGCCTCATTCCTTGGAATCAAACTGGTATAGCTTAGAAGTAATGTTATTTACAAAAATAGATAAAGTTAAAGAATATCATATTTAAGCTAGTCACTGTTTGACGATATTGTGATAGGATATTCTATCTTTTAGGCTTTTTGAAGAAATGAATACCTTAAAAGGGGCCTTGTGCCATAAAACTCCAAACAACCGAACTGGAGGAATGAATGCAATTTGTTCCTTTATTGTTTGATCATTTATTCTTTTACATAATTTAATAATTTAATTTGTTGATAATCATGAGAGTATACTTTCCTCCCACACTACTTGAAATTTTTAAGTAATTTGGATTAGTGAGTTTTTGAAGTATAAGACTCAAAATGTTTGCATTCTGTTTATAAAAGGTTGGTTGGGTTATTTTAATTTTACTAGTGAGGTCCTTTTTTTAAACAAAAACTAACTTATTAGACAGTGTAGTGGGGTACTAAAAATGGTTTAACTATCATCATACTTGTCCTTAACTTGAAAAACACTTTGTTCGAAATGATTGTCCTGGTTTCTATCTGTTTAAAAAAATTTTGCAACACTTAGTTCTTTGTCACAAAGGGGGTCTTCCCCAGAAAGAATTTTGAAATTTTACTCCTATTAACAAGATTTTAACTACAACTTGTTTTTTTTTTCAGTTTTCCGGGATTATTTACATTAAAACACTTATTTCTTTAGGAAAGTTCTCCAAAATTCGTAATTGCTTCCCTGTTACTCCACACTGCCCCCCCCCCCCAGTGAGGCGTTGAGAAATAGTGAATTGCGGTTTCGACTTTAACTCCTTCAGAGATATATAGAGATGCGGAGGGTGTTGTGTCCTTGCCCAAGTTGTGGAAAGAGTTTTCCCGGGGCGCACCTGGCGCACTTGGCGGCCGCCAAGCCGGCTGTTGGCGCACCGCCGTCCGGCGCGCGGCAGTGCATCCAGCGGCAGCGAGCAGCTAGCAGCACCCTGCCCCCCGGGATGCGGACACTGTGACGTTGTTGCACGCCGGACACTCCGCTCGTGGCCCCCAGAGACCCGCGATGCCGGCCCCTTAGCGCCGTGGCAAGTCGACGGCACAGTTCGTACATGTTCCTTAGATCCTAGTGGCCGTTTAGTGTGTAGTCAGTTTTTAACCGGGGTTTTTAAGCAAAGCGGTAGTTTCTTGGTAGCCTTTGTACCGAATTCAACTAACTCCTCTGGTCAGCTCTCTTTTGGCACTGCTGGGGCACCGTTTTATATATGTGTGTGTCGTCGTATTATTCAAATGGAGGCGTTTAGAGTTGTAGCCCGTCTGACAATCTCAATCAATCTTAGGCAGTTTAATATGCGGCGGATGTAAATAGAGAGGCGTGCGGCGAACATATCGACCCCCTGGAAGAGTTTTTAAAGCTTCCCATTTTAGCGAAAGTTCGGTATTATGTGAGCGGGCTTTTTCTCCCTCTCTCCCCCCCTCAGAAGAGCCAAAAAATCCGCTCGAGTACATAAACGCTTAAATTCCGCGGAGAAAATTGCTGCGGAATCTGGAAATCAGCGCGAGGCGGGATCTAATACCTTCTCGAGAGTTTTAAATTGGAAGACATCTTTTGAAAGGGGAACTTTTTTTTTCATTTCCGCGGAATGCCGGATGTCTGCCGCTTTGCGAAAGGGTTTTCGGAGGTGTTTAATTTTTGAATTTTATTCCCCTCTTCCCCGATCATATTTTGATTTCCTCCCCACTGGGGGAGAGGACGCATTAAATCCTCGCGAATATATCTGAAAGGCAATTTGGCTTCTAGAATGCATTAGCGAATTGGCCCCAAAGCTGGCGATACCCATCTCGTGAGTAGGAGCCGATGGTCCAGGAGCCCCCAAAGTAAAAAAAAGGAGCTTTATGTGCTTTAATATTCACTGCAATAATTACTTGACTACCGACTCCTTTTTGTACGTGTTGCATTAGAGGAGCGCAAGCCTCACCATTGCTTATTCTCGGAGACCTTTTCGTAGCTACTATTTTTATGACGACTGTTTCCTTGCAAAGTGTAAAGCCGATGTATTTTCCCAAAGAGAACTAGTCGCTGCGTGGACCCCCACCCTTGTTTTACAAAGCGCCAATTTTGAACTAACTGGATTGAGATATTTTCGTGTGAGTTATATTTTGAGGTCTCATTTGTGTGGACGGCTTGAGCCCTAACCTAATCAAACCGTTCGTTGGAGGAGTAGGATTTTTTTATAAACCAGCCAACATATCAGCTTTTACTAATGCTTTTTGATAAGAATAAGGATTGTTAGTGGTAGCATATCAAGATTGGTCTTGTTTTAAAATGTGAAAGGACTGTCAAGATCTATTCCGACTGACATTTTATGTAGCCATGTTTCTTATGTCTCTCTATGCCGTCGCTATTACTGTTGGACTTTGCCTGTATTGGTTCCTTCACAGTATTACATCCAAGAAGTCTTCGACCTACCTGGAGGTAAGCAGTAGTTCTAGTAGGTGTTTATATCGATGTATTTATAATACTACTTTAATAATTATCCCCTAAAATCCCCTAAAATAGTTCCTCAAAATTTGGCATATATCAATTTTTGTTTAGATGTTTCTCACAATACATGAGGTTTTAAAACGAATTTAAATTATTGGTCCATCAATATGAGTGAAGACTTTTAAATTTGCATGATAGTATCATGTTATCAACTTATACCTCTATTTCTCTATGCTCTCGTTTTTTTTTTTAAATTTATGTCCTGCACCGCATAACAGTAGGGTAGCATGTTAGGTTTGAAAACAACTATAATATAAAAAAAACCTGTGACAGGTATATTCACTTTTTATTCAGAATTTGAGTTGATCAGATATTGAGTGAGACACTACAATATCAATGTTGCTATGTAACAGAATTTAAACCTTAAAGATTTTCACTAACCTTCAAAGATTAATTATAAACATTAATTTCAAACTTTTGATGTGACATTTTAGACTAAAGTTTCACAAACTTTTTGATCTAATGAGCACTTTCCAGGAGAAAAGTTCACAATGGAGCCCTTTAAGGGTAGAAAAAAGAAATTAATGTAGCACCTTTTAAAAAATTTAAGCAAGCAAATATATTTGTAGAACACTTCAAAATATTAGGCAAAACACAAAGTAAGTAAGGGGATATTACCTTTCAATGTTGTTGAATACCTGAATGTTAACTGTTGAATCGGATTTTTTTTTTATCAAATTACATTTATAATTTGATAATAGTTTTAATAAAATAGTTTTAGCTCCCTAGTCATGATACTATGTAGTGAAGTTTTAAGCGTACATTTTACAAACATTGTTCAATTTTTCCTTTAAAAGTTAAAACTAAAAGTATATCTCTATTTAAATTGCTTAAAATATTGAAGCACCCAAAAATATTATTTAATTAACTAAACTTTGTGAGAAAACGCTCATTGCTTCATTATTTTGTCAAAATCAATCTTGCAGTCTCCAAAATATTGAAAACAACAACAATAAGGTGCTCTAAACGTATTAAAGTGTGGCAGTTTTCTTGGAAACATACAGGGCGTGTCTGAAATCGTTCAAAAAATTTTGAGGGGTGATAGGACTCATCAAGGCTAACAAGAATTGGTTTAGAACAGGGCGTACTTAAAGCATTTAACCCTCGTAAATACGTTCAGAAAGAAATAAAGACATTTCTTTAAGGTAAAGCTAAAAAAAAACAAGGTAAAATGTTCGGTTCCAGCATTTATTACCCAAAACCGACTTCTATTTTTGTATAATATACAGTTCTTGAAACAAAAATTTACTCAATCCCTAATTTTTAAGGGAAATCTTATGATAGAAAGACTAATAAAGTGTTATATATTCAACCTGTTTTAACGAATTCTTCAGAAGACCCTTTTTTAGATCCTTCTCTAAAACCCTTATTCCTAAATCTGTGCACTCAGATCTGTCTTTTCTATCAAAAGAAGTTCAATAAAAATAGGGATTGAGTTGTTGATTTTTGCTTCAGGAATTTAACTTGTTTGGAAATATTTGAAATTACTAAAACAAAAACCTACGAATTTACTTGGCATTGAATGAGGTAGCTTATATTAATTCCATTACCGTGTCCTAGTCATGTTGATATAGCTTCTATACAAATGACCTACTGTTTGAAACTCTTGCTATAAGCACTTTAAACGAAATTGACCCTTTTCCCCTTAGATAAAATGAGGGAAATGTCTGACTGATCCATCATTACTTTAGCTAGTTACACTAGCTAGGTAAAACAGATGTTAAACTTTTATTCTGAATAAATGTTTTTATTGAACAAAACACATTCACGTTTGTTTAACTAGCATAACTCTTCACTGTAACGAATATTAAAAATGTCAATAAAATAGTTAACCTAAAGTAGAATTTTATTAGTTATAATGATTTAAAAAGTATTCGTTACAAGACATCTTCATAACAATATAGAAAAACGTTCTGTTTATATATAAAAGATGAAGTAATCAGTTTTGGATTTATTCAAGATTTCACTTAAGGTTATTGAAAATTATATGAAGAATCTTTTAAATTTCTTTCCAATATCCCTGAATCTGGCGTTATAAATATTTCATACTTGTGTAAAAATACTTAGCCCAAGGCACATGTAAATCCAAAATTTCCTCTATAGCTAAAAATATGATAATTTTTGTTTGGTTATAAGCGTTGATGATAAACATAAATTATGTTTACGTAACTATACTTAGACTTGCTTGTATAATTTTCCGATATGCATAATTTATTACAAATCTTTACATTCAATCTTTTATTGTGTAAGAGCCGCCTAAAGTATCCGGGCTTTGGGCCCAAACTTGTCATGATCGGCCCCTGCACTCACATGCACAACAAAAGCTGGAATTATTAGAGTATATTTCAATATAGAGAAATGGGACTTCTCTGACAAACCGACATATGAATATTTTTCTATACTTAGTTACTATTGATAAATGTCTTAATAGCCTATAAATCTAAACTTTAATAATACCTAATTGAAAGCTTTGGTTTTAATAAATATTAAGGTTTTTAGAAAATGTTTACTTTGAGAAACAACTAAACATTTTAGTATGAGTCTCTTTAATCAGAAAAGCTATTTCTTGACCTTTTAAGGGGTCAGTTAAGTCTTAAACCATAGGATAACTCTCATAAACTGGCACATACTAAAATGAGTCCCAAATTTTTAAAAATAAACATATCAATAAAATTTTTTTGGTAGTGTGAAGTTAACTATATGTACCTTAATTTCAAATCTTCAAATAGCATATAAATTATTAAAATTAATAAAAATTAGTGGAAATATTATTGACTTTTTAAAAAAAATTATTTTAAGTACACAGCTCGTTACGCAGTCTCTAGAGCTCAAAAACAAAGGTAATTATTAAAATGTGGTGTTAAATTAATCTTAAATACATCCTCTATAAGTTATACATCATTTTATAAAAATTTATTCAACCAAATTTTTTTTTCACCTTTATAAAGTAAAAATTTTTACTAAAATTTTAAGTTTCAACTTTTTGATTTTTTAAAAAATATAAAAAAATCTTAAATATGTATTGAATGATGTATAACTTATAGAGGATGTATTTAAGATTAATTTAACACCACTTTTTAATAATTACCTTTGTTTTTGAGCTCTAGAGACTGCGTAACGAGCATTGTACTTTAAATATTTTTTTTTTAAATAATTTTTCCACTAATTTTTATTAATTTTAATAATTTATATGCTATTTGAAGATTTCAAATTAAGGTACATATAGTTAACTTCACACTACCAAAAAAATTTTGTTGATATGTTTATTTTTAAAAATTTGGGACTCATTTTAGTATGTGCCAGTTTATGAGAGTTATCCTATGGTTTAAGACTTAACTGACCCCTTAAAATATTTTTTCGATAACTAAAGAAGTTTTTAAAAGCTCTTAGAATTTGAAAAATCGGAATGAAGCTGGTACATATAACTCTAATTACTGAACATTAATAATAGGAAATATTTTTTTTTACTCCTAAAAACTCGGTAGCATTAGGTCGTTTAGTAAATTATTTATAGGAAAGTAAAAACATTGTTTGTAACTTCACTTTTCTTTAAAAGGGCGGTTTTAAAAATAACTTGCAATCCTGCAGATTAAATATTTAACTTTCTTCTTGCACCATAAATGTTAATTCAAAAGCTTCTAAAGGTTTGGCGTGGGACCACTATTTAACTTACAGCCATAAAACCCTAACCACCTAATACTCGGTTTGAAACTTCACAAACCCTCCGACTTCTGTTCTTCCCGATCCCTCTGAAGCTCGATGTCTGATTTAATTTACTTGAGCATTATTCTGACGTTAGCTTTTCCTTCATAATCTTCGCCACATCCGAGGGCTCGCGGCCTCGGAAAGACTCCCAGCGGCATTTTCTGCCTCACATTTGTGCTGGAACTTAACCACTAAGTTTCAGCTCGCCCAGTAATTTGATTTTCAGTTAAGCTTGTTTCGCTAAGTAGCAGAATAATGCGGAAATAATATCTACCTAAGAGATAACCTCGGAGGTTAAAAAAGCTTGCTTTAGTTCCGTGAAACCAAACCGACGATTCTCAGGTTCTTTTTGGAGGTGAAAAAATGTGTAATCTCTCAGCACTTAGCTTCCCGTTTCTCTGTGGATTTGTTGCGTTGTACTTGAGACTTTTCTAGAACTTGAAATAGAAAGTGATTTGTTATTCTTCTTGATCTTGAGAGGATGATACTTTTTTATCTTGTTTTTAAAGGAATGTATTCTGCAACTTGAATGTGAAAAATTTTCAGTTTAATGTTAAAATTTTCGACTTATAAAAATATATAAATTTTTATTTCACGTAAAATTTGCATTAATACGCAGGAAAACCTACAAGTCAAATTTATCTAAACTTGGAAACATATTTTTTTATCCCGCTACTTTAATCAACGATTTTACGATAACTACTTTTTAGAGTTTATGATATTTACTAGATTGATACTTGTATAGTCAAATTTCTTTTTTAAAAAAAACTTCCAAAAAATCTGGAGACAATTTGTGCATGCGTTTCATTCTTAAACTTTATTTAAATTGTTTTCGAATCCCATTTAAAATGTTTTGTATTTATTTAAAAAATATATATATTAAAAGTCTGCTGTTTCTCAGAAAAAAATTCTTTTACATTTAAAAATATATACATTTAAAAAGGACTAATTTCTTGTTAAGGATTATGATAAAAACAAACTCTTTTAATCGTTAATTAAACTGTTTAATTTAACAAAATATTTTAAATTGGATAACCTTAAATTATCCAATTAATTTCTAGTAATTTCTGCTTATCATTCGTGTGTATTAATTAAATTCCTGAAACCTTATTTTCTCCAATAGGCTAATCCATTCAAACGACTAAATCCAATCTAATTAATCCATACAAGATCAATTCTAAGCCTTTTCGATTTTGTCTGTACTGGCGAAGGAAATTCTTATGATACAACTATACAAAAGTAGTGAGTTTTTATGACGCAACTAAATAACTAAATGGATTAAAATGCAGAAAACTCCCAATTCATCAAAATTACCATTCTATACAAAATGATGCAGTTTGGGGGGAAAGGTTCTGCAGTCACACTGCAAAGGCTCACAACTTTTAATAACACTTTTTGTGTCCTTAACAACACTTTAGTTTGTTTATCTAGTACACTGTAACCAGACTTGGTTAAAACTAAAAATTATTTGCGCGCAAAATTGTCTTCTAATTTCTGCAACTGAATTAAGTACCTCCTGGCCTTTAAATTTTGATTAAAAAAATGCCAGTCACTGATTACTATGATAAAGCTTCTTAAACAACGACTATTGAAAAAGTTTTGAAAACTTTTATTCATTAATAATATAAAATGTTTAGTAAGATAACCTTCAAAATTCCTTGAACTTTCTGCGCTCGGCCTGTACGTGTGCGTCTATATTATCCAAGTCTGATTGTCACACTTTATAGTATTCTGAATATGTTAGAAAAGTTTTGCTATTCAGAATTGTTTTCTAAAATGTGCTGTAAACATCTTGGGATGAAATATGTTCTTAAAATAGTGTTTAGATTGTGTTCTTAAATTTAGATCGAAACGGTATAAGAAGACTGTCTAAAATATTTTAGCAAAACTTAACAGCACTGATGTTATTAGAACTGGATAGATCAAACATATTCAGAACACTATCAACTTCAACACATACTAAAGTGTTGTTAATTTAAGGACAAAAAAAGTGATATTAAGTATGTTGAAGCGTTTGCAGTGCAGTTCCTAAAAATTGATGGACTGAAAAGGCGATACAGGTGCGTATTGCAGTAGAATCTGTCCCAAAATAAACCCCAGAAAACGCCCTTTCGCAACGTCTCCCTGGAGGCCCGGGTCCAGCGACAAAGGTGGGGCTATCTGAAATTGATTGCTATGTTCCCAAACACTCCGCCCAACATTTCCATTGGTCATCTTTCACCGGCCGTTTTGTTTTTCGTCTTAATCTCGGTGGAAGGTTATCTCGATAATTTCCTTTTGCCCTTCTATTTCTGATCAGATCAAAGCTCGGGTTGGACATTTCTGGCTTCGATTTACCATGAGTTAGGCAAATTTTTGGAAACTATTGTTGGCTTGGGTTACTTGCTTGACATTAAGTACTTTCTGTGCGTACTTTGAGGTATCATTTAGTGCCTTTTTTTATTTTTTATTGACCTGTCTGACTTGGAAGTATATCTTTTCGCCTCGTCTTGTTTCAATTCATTATTTATGTAGATATATAAAGAGAACTTATTGAAAAGTTAAACTGATTATTATAAAATAAAAAGGATTAACATCATGGTTTTTCAGCCTCCTTTTCATTAAAGGTATTCTTAAAAAATTGTAAGAGACGGATTTTCTAAGTTTTTTTTCCCCCCTAAGAACTGCCCACAAATTTTATTAGTTAGATTGAAACATGCTTTTTTAACTTAAACAAACAGAAATAAAGTTTTAATTGTAAAATTGGTTTAAAAAAAGTTTTGGAAAATTTTGTAATTAATGCTACTATAGTTGGATACGAGGTATTATTTTATATAAGTTTTATCATAATAGTGCAAATTTTGGCATGCATGCATTAGTTCCGATACTTTTATAATAAACCAATTCTTTTAAAAAGTTGACTAGTGGCCCACCTTCTTTCAATGAAATTGCTCGCAGGCATTTTTAAATTAATTTTTCTGTTTCCCATTGTCTTTCTTTGCGCAATTTTCCTACGTGTAAAAACATCCCTCCACATACCATCCATACCTCGCGAACATAAGAAACCGATACCTTCACCTTAAAAAAAAAGCTCTCGTCATTTGAATTGATTTCCTAATTCGGATTGTTTTTAATTTCCGAGCTGAGGAATTTCCTCCCTCCTTTCCAATGTGCATTTTTTGAGCAATGTGAAGTGCACGCCGTTTCGCATGGCCGCTTGCGTTTCTTTTTTTCTCCGCGTGTTTTTGAAGCCCACCTCTTCACCAGAGCCTCCCGCATCCGAACATCAATTAGGCTACTTTCTCCGGTGTCGTTTTGTAATTGCACTTTTAATTATTTACAACCATCCGGCCGGGATAAGAACCCTGCGCAAAAAGCTGCCGGCCGGCGGCCATGATTCTTTCATACCCCCTGACATGCGTTAACGATGCGGATTTTTAAAAAGCCCGTGCTTCATTCTTTTAAGGGACCCTTTTTTACCCCTCCCCCCACTTTTTCCGATCTCGTTTTCTTCGGAACTTGAAGGTTATTTCACGCTTGAACGATCATTTCATTTCAGCTCTTCCCGTGTTTGTTTGTTTTCGAAGACTAATTCGAGAATTCGATGTCTCATGTGGATTGTTTTGTGTGTGTGCGCCAGAAAGTGCTCTAAATGCTTATTACCGGCTTTTTTGACCCCCCTTTTCTTTGGAGGGATACTCCCCCAAGTGGGAGGGAAGTATGGATTTTTTGTGATCCCGGTACTTTTTTGCTTTGTTATTATTCCAAATGAACAGGAAACCTAGTGGGGGGAGTAAATTATACCTCAGGCAATGAATCTTTCATATTGGTAAACTGAGTTAATGACCCTTCTTGTTGTCGACTCTTCCTTTTCTTTCTAAAAGAAATTCCTTGATTGAAAGGAAAAATGATCCCCCTCCAAAGAAAGGGCTTTATTAATGAAAATATTATTTGGTGTCTTGAGTCAACAGTTTTTAGTTGTTACAAAGGAGTGGCTGAATATCCTGTTCTCTGAAAATCTGCATCTGGTTTTTTTTTTCGTGTTCTTTCCCGAGGCATTATTGGCTATCAATTGTTTATGGAACTATCTTTTTTTTTGCTGCAGTTGAAATAATGGCGTTTCTTGAAAAATGAACTTTATACTCCGCGTAATTATAAGAGACAAATGAAGTAATTGCAAACGGTGTTTCCGGCCTTTTCTTTAATGATGTCGGTCATCAGTAAAGGTGAAGAGGTAGATTAGTTTAGGTTTCAATAAAACAGACACATTGTTAACATAGATATACATTATCGGTTTTCCCGTCCTGTGCTGTTAATTTTTCTTGGTTTTAGCTCATGTGTTTGGTAAAAATTCGTGTCATAAATTGTATTAGTGGCGTCCTAAATCAATTTTTTGGATTTTTCTAAATGAGAGTTCATTTTCAAGTCATTAACTGTTTTGACCAGGTGTATTTGATTTCCTTCGTTCCCATCACATAGCTACAGAGTACGGGCTCATCTCCCATTTTCTATTCTCATTGGTTTATCTTAAATAAGTTGTTTTTATTTCTCAATAAACAAATTCATTAGGACATATCGGGTTCCCTAATCGTATACTCAGAGATACATAAGATGTGGCGTGAAGAGTCTGGAAACATGATTTAAGAGAATATGAGATGTTCTTAAACAATTCGAGTAGACATTATTTTAAGTGAAAAGGCCACGAGATTTTTTTTTACCTTTCAAATTAGAATTATGAACAAACCTGGATTTAAGTCGCAACGTAATGATTAAATACTTAATTGTGGTGTCGTCTTAAGCGAAATACTACTTGTATTATGGGGAAAACCCCTGTTAAACAATTAGCTGCATGTTTCTACTAGGTTTATCTCAAGAAATAGCTCTACAAAATTATACATCCCTCGAAACTATTTTTGGAGTTCGTGAATCAGTGTAGGGAAGTACGCAAACACACGCACACACAGTATCTCTTGGAAATTTCCGGATCCCGCTTGTTTCTTTCGGCACCGCCCGATGTTTGCCGAGTCAATAGAATCCCTGCCGCGCTCGCGAGAGATAACTTCGCATTGATTCCCCATGTGGGAAGCAATCGGCACCGACATCAAAGCCGAGTAATCACTTTAACATTAAAACATTTTAATTAGAGGACAGAAGTAAGCGCGTGTGCACAATGGCTGCTCCCGGATTAGGCCGTGTTTGTCCGGCCAGTTTTCAACAGCTTCGACGGCAGGGATTAATTATGTTTGCCGGACAGCTCGTGTTTCTTTGGCGGGGCCTTCTCTGAAATATGCGCTCCCCGCCGCATTAATATTCGGCGGACACGCGAGGGAATTGGACATCATAAATTCCCTTTCGGAGAAACAAAGGATCCGGAATGGGAATGAAAAATGCCCTCTATATTCTTTGGACGTTCATTGATTACGCGGGCCCCCAATTCAAAGGGTTTTGAGGTAGAAAATGCTGAATTATTTATAAAGGCTCAGATGGGGATATTTTTTTGGTGGGGGAGAAATTGGATCAAAACCGAAATTGTTTTAAATTTTGCGCGAGGAAAAAAATGTAATTTTGGAGTTTTTCCCCCTCTTTTGCACTTCGCATTTAAAGTGAGGATTATCATAATTAGCTTGTTTTCCCTCGGGTGTTTTTTCTGTGGCTGCTTTTTTCTGCCCTCAAAATCAAAAATGGGTTGTTCTGATTGGAAAATATCCCCTTTAAAAAAAGAAAAAAGACAAATTGGAAAGCTTGTTCTTTTCTGTGGAGATAATATTGCATAAACTTCTCAGTGTAAAAAAAATTGCGATATTTTTTTTTGTTTTGGAAGTAACGCTGTGGAATTTTTATCGCGTTTTTAGCATTCTGTCTGAAAAATAACTTGGTATCCATTGTTATTATACTATCTATTGCTGGGTCTTCTAAATGGAAACTTTTTAAAAACATTGTTTACATAGTATATCTTTCTAGAAAATGACCGAAGAGTTCCTTGTCTTTATAAACTTTTTATTTAGTACCGTACTACTTTCATTTTATCATTTGTGTTTCTAAAACTAAGGCGTTTTTGCAATCCCAAAACATGACTTTTATAAAAGAAATAATCCTACTTGGTTTTACTTATTACTAGAATATGAATTTTAAAGAAAAATATAAATTCATATACCCTTGTCTTTACAATGATCGACTAATCAATTTAATTTATTACCCATTCTTATGTTTCAAAAAACTTTTTACTTATGTCTTAAAAATGAACAAACTAAGTAAATCTTCTTTGGAAATGAAAGCTTTATATCCTCCTACCTTTTTAAACTATAACTTAGTTAAACTCAATCTAAATTCAAAATTAGAACTGATTCTTAACTCTTAATGTGGAATCAGAATGTTTCTAAATTAAGTATTCATTCAGAAACAAAACCCTAATAATTGTTTTGGACGTCTTTTTAATTCTTCTGTTTCATTGAATCGCTAATCACACCAACATCTTAACGTTAAAAGTTTTAATTGAATGTATTATTAGACGATGTATGTGTAGTGAGCTCTGAATACTGCCTTTTAAATTACTATTGTAACTTTTGGATAGCTATTAATGCTTCGTTTCATTTTCTTTACCTCTACCGTCCTTAAATGTATAATTGAATTTACATTTTGGATTTGTTGAATAATAAGTCATTAAATTTTTAGATTGTTATTCGAAAATTATACGAACACATTCTTATTTTCGTTACTTTATCAATTAACTATACTATTTTATAAAATTCATTGCTTCATTTAACGAGGAACAAAATTTCTGTGCCATACGAATTCTCCAATCAATTTTAACTCATTTTTTCCATCTTTTCAGTGTGATTTAAGGTAGTAGGGAAAGAGAGGAGGTAAAATGGATAATTTTCATAACTTTTATCTAAAGAGCACTTGTTGTGACCATGTTGTACGACTTGTTGGCAACCCGTCACAGTAATAAAGTGGAATGCCTGTTTTTCTGGGCTTTTTTTTACTCCAGGAGCAAAACTTGGGAAATTATGAAAGACCATTTGATATTGTTCAGGGATTACTGCAAACAACACTTTTTGAGAAAATTCAATGTTTACCAAAATAAACATCTTTTTTAGGTTAAAATAATAAGTTTCCTTTTATTCGTAAATGAAATATTTTACTTATTTTATGTAAATTGTGTTGAATACTAACTTTAAATTAATTAATATAAATTCAATATAATCAGTAATAAAACTCTTCCATGCATTGAGTTAAAAACATTTGGAACTTAAATTTTCTTTTAATGAAATGGAAAACAAATGCTTTTCCCACCCATTTTGCCCTACCTGAACCTGAACCTTTTTAAATGGTTGAGTAGATTTTACTACCTTAGTAATTTTAAATTTAAATGATTGTATGTCAAATAAACATAAATAGTTTTTTCTGATTTTCAAGGTTTATATTTTTTATCTTTCGAACTAAGTTCCACATTCTTTAAATGATGACTAAAGAGATTTTCCCTTTGAACCATTATACATTTTTTTATTATATATTAAGAACACCATTGCACTGTGTGTGTCTTACTTTCTCATCTTATGCTTGTTACACACTGAAAAAATATCCCCCTGAATAACTCTCCCCCGATTTCCCATACATATATACTCTCGTTCACATCAATGGATTTACCCCTATTTCCTATTTAACTCCAGAGCGCATGCCATGACACCGGCAGATGAAAAATAATAGTGCGCGACGAGTGATCACAAATCGGGGCCGATCGGGGAGAGCCCACCGGAAGCCATACGAAATTGAAATTTCTTGTCCTCTGGAAGTCGGGCGATAGGAAAATCGTGTGTCACATTTTTCCTCTGGATTCTCTTTGGAATGGCATCGATTTTTCGTTAAGAAATCCCACGAAGAGGTCGAAAGGCGAGCCTCCAGTTACAATTCGTCTTTTCTGCTCTCGAGACAAGCCACCTTGTTTTGGGAGGATTACGCGGAAGGCATAACTTCTTGTTAGTGTCATTCGGCCGAGGAATATTTCGAAAGCCAAATAGTTTTCCCTTTATTATATTCCCGAATTCCCCCTGCAAAGCCGCGAAACCGCCCGGTTGGGTTTCTAGGGTAGTCCATCTCCCGGTTTTTTATTCGCTTTTAATAAAGCGCCTATCGGGTTGCAGGGTGGATGTTTTACTTAGTCTGGAGCGAGGCAATCGTTGTGAAGGTGCGTCGTTTCGAGATTGTTTTTTTTTCTTTTGGAAAGAATGGAAGAGACGCATTTATTTTGTGTCAAATTTTAAAACTACATTGTAATTTATTGCTGGCCTTTAATATCAGTTTTCCCAAATCCTCTAGCTAGTCCAACCGTAAATGTACTTCCATTCGTGCAAATAGAAATAAAGTGCAAATTTATTTTCTATTTATTAAAAGAGTAAAACGTAGGGGGTTACAAACATGACACTCTGTTTGATAGTAAATTGTTAAAACGTTGTTTAAGATAATACTTAATATTAATTTAAACCTTATATATTTTAGTAATGAAACTTCTAGTGTTCATTCTTCTTTAAAATATATTCATTTGAAATGACTGTCATTTCTGCAACATTCAATATTTTTTATTAAGCAAGGTAATAATAGGCTTAGTATTTTAGAAACTGTCATTTCTTTCTTATTTTGAATCATTATTCCTTACTTTTAGTTAAAGGTGGCGTAGTCCAATGATACTTATAGCGTAGTCCAATGACACTTATAGTTTTAAACTGACATAAGTTGGAAATTACGAGAAATATTTAATAGAATGGAAGCAGTATTAATGTAAATGACACCTTCTTAACGTGACCTTTCCCTTGAGAATTACTGAAACATTATTATAAAATTTAATCAAGCATTTATAAATGCTTATTATTTGGAATTAGTAATTAAACAAGAAATAATTAGTCAAATATAGTATATTGGAGTTCAGTATTAAAAAAGTAAACTTTTGAATCCAGTATGTTTTTTATGATTTAGAACTATAATCATAATGAAATCTTGCACAGTGTTTCAATAGTAGTTCGTGTCTTTAAATGGCCTAGTGAACGTCCATTTGTGACACTATTCCTTTCCCAAAACATCACCTTGCGAGGCAGATAACTTAGCTCGTTCAATCGACGCCTCGTTTGCTTGGGCACATCAATATTTACCGGAGACCCTTGCTATGTTGGCATTTACTACTGCTGTTGCGTAGTCACCTACTACATTGCGTGCTTGAATTTCATCTCTAATGTGAAACACAGAGCAATTTGTTGAATGCAACGAATCGATGTGCTGAAAATCAATTTCTTGTTAATGTTATGTGAAAGGTTTTTTAGAAATATAACATTGTTCAGTTAAAACGACTCTTCCCCGATCTAAACGTATTAGGTTTTTTTTAGTAGTAGTTGTATGCCTTAAAACCATACATTTACACTTTCTTTTATGATATAAAATTAACATTATCCGAAACAATAGATGTTTTTAAACCCGTAAACTAAAGTCATCATTGTATTCAGTTATTTTGTAGTGATTGGAAATGTTATGTGCTGGAAATAGGTTGCACTAATATGTACTATCCTCCTATTTTCTGCCTGTAAAATTAAATTTATGTTTCCATACTTAATAGTTTCATAACTTAATCGTTCCCATTATCAAAACCTTCGTTAAATCTAAACTGCATTCAAAATGCGAAATGCTTGCAAGATATTTTATTTAAATTCTTAGTATCATCTCCGTTAAAATTTATTTTCGTAACCTTAATTGGTTCCTCTATTCCTTTCATTTGTCTATGAACATCTCCTGTAAGAGCACTCTTCTAAAGACGCATCAAAGTTGGTGATCAAAAGGGTAATTAACTAACCTTGATTCTATTCACTTTAGTGCTAGTCTAAGGTTGAAAAGAAAGTGCTTCCAGCAAGTTGGAGTGTTTACTGGAAAAACATTGTTCCCTAAAGATGTGGGGGAAGTTGCGTACAACTTTCTGATCCTTTGTGTGCTCTTGCTGACTAATACCTTTCTATCCTTTAAAGAAGTATTCGAACCGATAAATAGTTTATTCTACTCATGGGTCTTCTCCATCTTCAATATTTTAAATAACTTTTGCTTCATTGTTATACAGCTCTTTTTCTTTTCACCGCGTACATTCACCTTTCTAGTTATTATTTTTTGATACTTTAATATTTGGGTCGATGCCCTGCTTTAACTTTTATAATTTTAATATGAAGCACCGTTGGCTAAGGCTATAGTGAATTAATGGCATAGCATTCCATATTTCATTTTTGATTCTTTTTTAAACCTTTTGTATCTCTTAACCCGATACACGTAAGTTAGTATTTATTTTTCCACGTTTAACATCTATTATTGTTTTGACTTTTGACATTTTTTTTTCTTTTATATCTTGATTTTTATATTTCTTTAATAGACATATCTAGGTTTGAACTTTTTTTATCCATAATGTACATGTTTGACAAACTTTTTTGATTAACTGTTCAAGAATAAAATGCTCCATAACCTAAATGAAAGAGCGTGGTAATGAAATGAATAATCACCTTCATCTGTGGATTAAATTAATTTCTGACACATTAACAATTTTCTATCCCATTCCTTTGAACCATTCAAATTCGTTTTCTCCCGCCATCTCAACTTTTAGCAAGGAAAGCCATCTGGAACTATCATCTAATTCTCGATTCACCATATACCTTACCGAACACGATAAATTTGCATTCGCTCCCTACCCCGGACCATCCAATCACATGTGCGAACATGGCATGACCGAGCAGCATGTATCGCAAGGTACCCCCCTTATAGTTTCTCATCAGTCGCACCACGAGAAAACCGGGACTAAACAATTTCCCTCAAAGCGTCAGAATTACTTTTCAATTTTCTTCTCGCAAAACTCCTTTCAGAAAAGCTGCTCCTGTCAAGGGAGGCACTGGCCGCGGGGGCTTCCGTCAATAGGCTTTTTCCAACGAAGGGGGAATAATTACCTTTGTATGACGACTGTTATCAATTAAATTCCGCATTTAGCCCCCTGTTGTGCGTTTCTTTCCGCTGGCAGGGGATTTTCCGCCTCCTCGACTGCGGTCGGTGCGTGCTTTTTTGAGGCCGTGGGTTTGAATGAAATTTGGGATTATTATCTTCCGCTCCCGCGAGCGGCTTCTCGAACGGGGAGGACGGAGATAATTCTCGCCTCTCCCCCCCCCCCCGAGTATTGTTTCCGAATCCCATCAAAAGTGAATAGTTTTAAATCTTTACCAATTAGGTTTGAAAAATGGGAAGTTCTTCTCATCGGAATTTCACAAAAGGGCTTTTGCCGAACCCTTCAGTTTCTCACCGAAGTGTATTTGTATTGGGGTGGTTTTGATTGTGCGCGTTCTGATTCTTGTGTGTTTGTTGAAGACTTCGCTGTTTGATACAGAATTGCAAGTATTTTTACTTTTGAGCCTTGTATCAAGTGCGTTATAAATTCATTTTCGTACCGTTGATTGCGATGATACAATGCATTTAGATGAGTGTGTCATATAAACTTCAATAGCCACATTTTATCCAGTTTAATTCTAGTGTATGCTTAAAAAGCAAGGTTTGCTGTTCTTGAATGAATATATTTGTTCAGTTTTATTTCTTTTGCCTAGTTTTCTGAACTTTTTAAAACATTTACTACATTATTTTGCGTGTTTCCTGTTTTTAGCATTGTATTAGTATAATATATAAAGGAATTCTATATAATTTAATTTTATGTTGGTTTTAATTATAATTTATGAATCTTTAAATGGTTGGATTTAAAGCATGATTTTTATCATTTTAATTATAATGCATCACAAATCCTTTCTTTTGTGACTTATTTATTTGCTTTTAACTATTCTCAGTATAGAGTTTTCATAAACACTTAAAGATGTAATTAATCGCATGTAAAACCCAACGAACTACCTGGGCTCGCCCCCTGGTATCATTTATAGTTAGAGAATGTTATTTACTAAACTTAATTTTGTCCTTTTTAATATTTATATGGAGTTGCAGTTGGAAAAGTTTGAATAACGGACTTTGTTTACTAGTAAAAATGTGCTGAAAACATTTAAGGAGGAAAGTAAGTTTAGAGATGGCCTATCTTTCATAGAAGTCTTTTGATACGAACATTCAAACTTAACTATTTCCTCTAAATGATCACCCAAGATTAGAGAACCGTATATCTCCACACACACACTCAAGATTCACCATAATTCCGCAACGCGCTGTTTTCTTTGAACTTTATATTAGCGTGAATTCCCCCTTTGAGATCGAATTAAGCTCTCGTCTTACTGAAACGTGAGTTTCTAACTGATATACGAATTAAAACGAGAAATGGCGGATATCTAGCAACTAGTCAGCTATCTATAACGTTTGGTTCAACTGTCTCTTGTTTTCCATTAATTTCCACCAACACAAGTAGCGAAGTTATTCGTGTTGTGATAAGAGATGTTTGGTAATTTTCTCTTAGCAGTTCCAATGGTAATCCGTTAATGGAGTAAACGTGTCACTTCGTGACTCGTAGTTCGAGTTGCAGTAGCAATTAAAAGCACGTAAAAGTGATTTGTCAGTCACTTTTGCTTCGTTTCAACCTATAGAGAATCATTGACATCTTGTTCGAACGTGTAGTCATTTTAAATAGATAGTTTGATGGTGGAGTTTGAACTTTTATTATAACTGTTGCATACTTATGCATGTTTCCATAGGAAGTTTGTGAGATGAATATGTGCACTTCAAAGTTTCCCCCAACAATACCTGCGCTCTCATTGTAATTATTCGACATTATTCCCCATTGAATGCACTCAATGTATGAATTTTTAGACTTCGGAAAAGTACGCCCTTAAATTCTACAAAAACAGGAGTTTTGCGAGGAAGTGCCCATACAGTGGGAGAACTTAATATGAGGCTTGGAAGAAAGCTAACGCTCAGTGAACAAGCAAGTCTTGCAAAGAAGCGCACACTTTGTGTCAAGCGAGTCTTGCGAGGAAACTTATTTACAGTGTAGGAACAAATCAAGGTTGTCTTGGAAAAAAACAAACATACAGGTAGAGCTAGGAGAGATAAACTTCGCGTTTTTGTAAGTCTTAAAAGGAAACGCACTTTTAAAAGTATAGAGTCAAAATACTGTCAATAGGTATTCTTATAATAGCTTCATCAGAATTGTTACTCAGAGAGCGATTTGCAATTTAATGTCAAACCCTTCTGAGCGTGGAAATTCCTCATCAGCTCGAAACGGATAAATGACCAGCAGCTCGAGTGCTGCTCAAGAGATAGTGCTGATCAATATCGATTGTAGAAATCTGAATTTGTTTCTCACCCAGGAACAAAAGCGGACCTCGGAAAGCAATTTCGAAGAGGGAAGGCCGCCTAATGCCTGCCGAGATGTCACCCAATTTAGCCATAAAACCCCCTCTGTAATGTAAAGTCGTCCTTGGACGCATTTTAATTAAAGTCAGTGGGCTGTATCAATGTACGGTAATCAGCGTGTCCAATTAAAAGGGGGCGGCGGAACTTTTGCAGGTTAATTTACAGTTTCCGTCCAGCTATCAGTGCCTTTCTTTTCATTCCTTATCTCCCTTTCTTTTGTCTTAATGCCCGGATTCCGAAAGGGCCAGTAATTAACCTAGCTATTCGTTTCTTCAAATCGCTGCCTGACGAGTCGGGATAACATTTTTTCTCCGGCCGCCCCATTATGCAAATGAGGAAGGGAAGAGTAAGTCTTTTATAATGATGGTAAAAGAATTTCCAGGCCCCAAAGAAATGGCCCGGCCACTAGTTTTGGGTGCGTGATTATCTCAAGGGCCGGCTGACACTAATAATGCTAAGTTAAATAGTGTCGTTTCTGCTCTCTTTAAGCTTATGAAGGAAAACTGAATTTTCTGTTGATTGAGCGCTCAGGAGAAGAGCCTTTTCTTTTTCCGTTTTTTAATTTCGGCATCGCTTTAGCCGCCAAAACAAATGGGACTTACGAAGGAAGCTCAAACTTAAAATGCCTTGTTACTTGTTTTCAAGGCTTATCTTTGCGCGTTTGGTGGGCTGTTGACTTTTTAACGGGTTAAATTGGGTTTCAGTTAGGGAAAATGCTTTATCTGCGCTGTTGTTTTTAACAATGTGGTGTTGCTGTGTTGAGGCGCTTTTTTCAACGGGACCTTTTGCGTTTTTATGCCTTTTTGATGTTTCTGTTTTATTTTCTTTTAGAACATTTTGTGCTCTTTTAGGAATAAATTCTAACAATTATCCTTGTGTGTGTGTCTGTAGTTTTGTATGTACGCTGTATGAAATATTTTTTTCTTTTCTTTTTAAAAGTGAAAATAACCTAAATTTTGTGAGCGCGCCGTATGAAGGATGTTTTTCTTTTCAAAGATGAAAATATCCAACAATTCCTCTGTAAAAAGGCATTCCAGAACTTAACTATTACTAAAATTGTAAGATGCATTCCCTCTAAAAATGTTTCCAAAACCACCTGGTTACCCTTTTTCATTTACTTATATTTTAGTTATTGAATTCTCATAGTTATTATTTCCCTTATTTTCCTCAAATTGTTACTTTTCATTTTGTTTTTCAGTAAAATAAATGTGACCGAAGACATCAAATAGGTACTTAACTTTAATCCCACTACAACAATATTATGTAGCAAACCCTTTCCCTTTTACTAAACGCTTAGAAACTCGTCGGTGAATAATATTTCCAACTAAGCAAACTCGATCCGCGGAGCGCAACTTGAGGCGCTATCTCGCCTTCGCTGATTCAATTTAAGGTTTTCCTCCGGCCATTATTGTTGCTGTCAAACATCGGTCAGCACAAAATGAGCCCGTTGCTCGTCTCCAATAATTGATTGGATGGACCTTCTGTCAGGAACTGATTTAAATGTGCGCTCGCACTGCATTGTTCGTCGGGGATGGGGTATCGTTAATCATTATGTCTGCAATTTGCTATCAGTTTTATGACCTGATCCGGTAAAGGACTGTTGAAAGTGGAGCTGATAATGAAGGGATTTTTCTGTCAGGTTTCACCGAAAGCTTTTGATCAATAAGCTCCTTAATTTCGGGATTCTCATTTCGTGGCTCGTGCGAGTTTGTTCCCTCTGATTATGGCGTTTACTAGGGCCATGCCGTACAAATTGATACCTGCGTGTTGTTTTAGGTTGAAGTTAACCAGGAAAATTTTCATGTCCGTTCTAATGTGTAGTATTCTTTTATCTTAAATAACTCAATAGTACTTATTGTGAAAAAATTGTACTTTTTCTTCCATTTTTTCTGTTTTCAAACATACGGAGTTTCAGATTAACAAAAACAGTTACAACCATTTAAATTGGCAATTAAGTATTAATTTTTTCCTCAGTTTTCAGTTAAAAAGTTAAAATGTGATTAAATATAGAATGAAACTAAGTAATTAAAGGATATTTTTAAAAAAATATCAATAGTCACATATCTACTGTTTAAAATGAAGTGTAAAACTTTTAAGAAATAGAATATATTTTTGCTTATTTTGGAACAAAAGTAAGATAAAAAATAAAAATTCAATGAATATAAAAATATAATGAATATTGATCAATTTCAAGTCATCACGCTGGAGACTGATCTACCTTGTTATACCTATATGTTGTCAGGGAAGCCGCTATGTCGTTATAAAATTGTTTTTTGTAGTCTAGTAATCGTTTTTAGACATTTTAACCTTTTAAGAATAACTGGTATTATTGCATTTGGTCAATGGGTTTTAGACCTTACATCTCTTGCGAAACACTCATAAGCGCAAGTTTTTAGTAGGAAATGGGTCCATGAGGTTCCCCCTCTTCAACATTTCTGTTCATAATGAATTAACTATCTCGTTTTAATGGATTTCTTCATTTGTCCCTAAAGAACATTCAAAATAACGATATTGGTTATTTAACCAAATAAGATTTTATTTCTCTATATAATGTGCGACTCGGGATAAAGTGGACCATCTTGTTATAATGGACCTACTCACTAGTCCAAACAATGTTTGCTGTAATATCTCTCTTCGTGAACTTCTGGTAAAACTGCTTATTTTGTTTAGTCCTACGATGTTTCATTATATAGTGGTTCGATTGTTTTACCTCAAAAATGACTCCACTTCAAATATATACGTCCACTATACTCCTAAACGGAAATCTCTTATTTGAGAGCTGTCTATCTTCATGAATCCCACAAGTTCTCCCCCGCCGTGAACCCGTTCTCCCCTTCAATTACGCTGCCCACAGCGTCTCGTCAGGCGCTTGTCTACCACCCGATTTGGCCAAAACGCGCCTCGAATCGCAAATCAGTTTTCGCCGAAAGAACCTTAGCGGCGGGATTAGGAGTGAAACGTACCTTAATCCCCCATTACACGTGTCGACTCCATAATGCATTAAAGAACGAATCCCATTCGCGGGGCCTGCACGTCATTTGGCTAAATCTATTTTAAGACTGGCGACAATTATTCTAGGAAATCAGGCCCGATTGATTGGATTAGACTGGACTGTCGCCGCTCCTCCTCTGGAATGTGGTACCCCCTTCACCCGCGTGGTAATTATTTCTTTGAGGTGAGCTGGAGGCTCTTTCATTGAGCTAATTAAAGTAAGAACTGGGACTTATAGCCGCTTTAATTAAGTTTCGGTCAACATGGAATCTGTCGGAGCGTTATACGTTTTTAATCCCTTTTGGGCTTGTAATGAAATAGTTTGCGCTGCGCTTCAAGGATATTAAGCTCCGTTTTGTATCTAGTATCTACTGAATACTTCTCTTTTGTAGTACATACCGAAGGAACTCATCCAAGGGAGTCCATGCATTTTATTCCTTTGTCTGCTATTAAAATTCTCTAACGGTACTGTGTACGGTAGCTGCTATACGGAATCGCAATTTCAAAGCCGAACGTTATAGATAGTGGAAGAACATGACTTGCAGTGGCCATTATTAATGGAATATGTGTATTCCATTAATTATGGCTTCTACAGCTCTCAAATTGGGACTGCATAGAGGTGTGCGTAGTACATAAACCAGGATGTGTATATAACTCTCTGGGTTATAGACCCACAAAGCAAATATGTACGCGCCAATAGTATTGCAGACTCTTATATATTTTTATCTGTACCCGCCTTAATGCTGGAAAAATGTTGAATATACCTAGTGCCTTGACAAAATAATTACTGTTATCTTTAAATTCTCTGGGATTAATATAGGTACTGAGACATATTTCATAGAATATCCATTAAAACGGGCCAGTCATTGTTTTTAATCTTTGGACGTATGTGTTACAGTAACATCTATTACCATTTATTCTTAGGGCGCATATAATATTTCTAAATGAAGGTTTTGAAATTTTTAAAATATATGTGCATGTCATTTACCTCAAAATGTGTTTAGCTGTTCGGAGCCAAAAAAATAACAAATTCTATCCATGATAATTTTCTAATTAATGTTATGCTAATGCATCGATTTCGATGATTTTACTATCTTCCGCGTTTTAATTGAACCGAGATCTGCTCATAATAGTTAAGACTCTCGAATACACCCAATTAATATCTTATTCAAATCATTAAATACGAATCTATCTTGCCGAAATCAGGCCCACCCCAAATGGAAAGCGACGTGCAAAGTAGGATCTCTAAATAAAGGCCAATTTTCCGTCCATCAGGCTGCCGCGTGCTGTAATTATCCTCATAACTGCGGATAATTCTGCTTCAATCCAGTTTGCGAATGGCTCGAATCTGGCTTTATTGTGCATTTGACATGTTATACGGATGCTTCGGATGACGCTAAGGCTTTAAAGGTGGGGTTGAGTTCCTCGGATACTGCACTACTGACTTGCCAGGCTCGCTATTATTTGTATGTCTTAATATTTACTTTGTAGTGAGAAGGTGAAGAAGCTTTGAAATCCTTGTGATTTTTTAAAGTGGGGAAATATTAAGTGAATCTAGTTAAAGGAGTACAAAAAAATAACTAGAGTTGTTTTTATTTATAAATTTGTTTAAATTAGTTTAAAAGTCCAGAATAATTATTCTTATATATAAATTATAAATATCTTTTATATTATAAAGGATTCTCAGTTTTAAAATTCGTACTATTTTTTAATATACTACTATGATAGTGAAATTATTTTTTTCTGGATAAAATGCTTAGGTTACATTTCCATCAGAGATCAAATGCGAAAGAGAACTTCAGAATTCTAAAATATTTTAGACCATTTTTTTTTAAATGCGTATGAAGAATCTGAACGTTATAAATGATTGCAGAATATTTATACTTGCATTTTTTTAAATACATTAAAAATATTTTAAAGAAATATTTAGTATTCAGTTTGTTCTTAGTTTCTAACCAACTGTAGAAATAATATCGAACCAATTGCTATTTTAGCATTTTGCTAAAGTTTTTTTTTTCTTCGTTTTAGCTTTTTTCGCTAAAGAAATTTTTATCTGTAGCTTAAATTTATCTCTCTTAAATTTATAAAATACCTCTGAATTTTTCTAAGAATTTGAATCTTATGTTAATAATTTGAAAATGATAATAATGTAACTTGTATAAAATAGTATAATTTATAAGTTAGTATAATTTAGTTTTATATATTAGTAATAAAATAGTATATAGTATAATTTGGACACCTAAATCGACCACTACAACAATTTCGATATTTTCAATTTGTATCATGTTGACTTCAATATGCCATTTAATCTAGCAACAGCATTAAATCGCTCACACGTGGACTGGTAATAAAAACATTTTCAAAGAGCACAATTTATTGAGCGAAATTACTGTATCAATAACCGGCCTTGTCTATTTTGTGTCGGTGACAAAAAATAAGAATAAACCAAAACATGAAAATATCTCCTATACAATTGAACACCAGTTTTATCCTAAGTTCGCCGTTCACCTACTTTATCCCCAAATAAACGAGTTCTCTCTAACCCACCGTTTGAAAGCGAAGATGAATACCCTTCCCGACACACTCATAACATCCCCTCGTATCGGCCGTGTATCATGATTTCGATAACCCCTCCTTTTCCATCTCGATCTAAACATCTCCCCAACCTTCGCGGCATCGATCCCTGGGAAATGTGTCCATAATCTCTAAAATGAAAGTCTTGTCTTCGGCTGAGTCAAGGCGGCCTCCTAGGATTTCCGTGGCTCGGCATTAGGTGCATCAAGCACCGGAAATAGGTTTATTTGCTATATATAGCTCTCGTCATTGTATTGGATGGAGCCGCAGTTTCAAATGAAGGAGGTCTGTGGAGATTACTTCAAACGATGAGACTCCTTTTCTGATTGTCCCCCGTCGAGAACCATTCTTTGGCAGTTAGGGGCAACGTATTTATTGTTTTCCGCTGGTTTTCCCCTGTTTTTAGTTTGGAGACTGTCGATTGTTTATGATGTGAATATTCATAGGTCTTTATAATTATTTGAATTGCGCGTAAAAAAGTATATCGCGATTTACAATTTTGTTTTAAGTATATAAAAAAGCTTGAGCTTTAATTGAGTTGAGATTGAAACATAATTTTTTCCATTTATCTCTATAAAACTAATTTTAAAAAAAATTACTTTGTTTTTCAATCTATCTAATTAACAAAATTTGTTGGGAAAACTGAGAACGGCATAACATTAAACTAGGCACCTTATATTAAATTACAAAAATTCGCTTCTGATTGTAGTAGTGTCGTTATCTTCAAAAGTTGGTGAAATGAACTATTCTAGACCATAGTTATATATTTTAAAAACTTTCTAAGGTTCTGAATTTCAAATTGAGATCTTAAGTGAATTTTCCTACCCTTTTCTTTCCTTACCTTCTAGCATCCTCTTTACCTATGCTTTGCATATTCTCAATATAGTTCTGATAAAATTTATCAGTATATATCCATTCATACTTTCCTATAAGGCTGGGCGTAGCGGTAAACCTTTTCAGATAAAATGTCGTGCTTCGTATTCAGTTCATTTGATATTCCTAGAATAGTTTAACAAATTTTAAACGTTTAACGCAACTACAGTAACTTATAACGGGGAAAATATGAATGTTTTCTTTCTTCGCTTTTATACTTACAGAGCTTTAAAGTAGTGTAATCTTTTTCAAGACTTTTTCATTAAAAACTAAAAGTTTCTGACTCGAGTAAATTGAAAACAAGAGCTTTTAAAAGAAGCCTGGATTACATTTTCGTGTTGGGTTATCCTTTATTCTTTCTAGCTTGCTGCTGTAATATGAAACAAAAGCGTTTTGGAAATAGTTTTTGAACTTGAACAAAAGTAAAATTTAAATTGATTCTTTCTTTCTTTGATCTTTATTATGATATATTTCCTTGTAACCTCATATTTGACCCATAAGTTTATTTAGTTATTCGCATTATTGACGGTTGAGTAGGAAATCAATTCAGAAAAGTGAATTGCAAAATCCAACTTAACTAGTTTGTCCTTAAAAAATTGTTCCACAAAGTGCAGAGATGTTTTAAATCGCACGAAATATTTGTTTTTTCTAATAAACCAAATGTATTAATATCTATGAAACGTTCTATTGTAAGTTTTTTTTTTTTTTTTTGTTTTATTAAAAAAATTGGTGAGGCTTGTTAAAAAAAACTATTATCTTTCAAATTATATTTCTTACACCTTTTTTCCTACAAAATTATTTTAACCAAACTCATTCATGTTAAGCAAACTATCATGTTCTGTAAAATAATTGTACAGTATCTAAACAATCATTATAAGTTGCTTTATATCCAAACTACTATGCGTTGAAAATTTTCTCCCAAAATTAAGGACGTACTTTTAAACTCTTCTTTCCAAACTATTATGCTTTTGAAAGTTATTCCCCAAAACTTTGGAGTTCGTGACATAGAGTAGAACTTTTCTCGCGACTTCCAACCAAGAATGCGTATTTCATCCGATACATCCCCCTCTTCGCGCTGCATGAATTTGGGAAAGTTCGCCTCTGGGGAGAGCGATTTGGCCCAGGCGAGAATTTTATTTCATAGATTAGATCCGAGTGTAGAATACGTAAACCCCTTTTGTTTCCTTTTTTCTCTTTTTAAGCAGATTGCCTCCGAAATGCGGTGCGAAAAAGTTTTTTTAAGATGGCTTCCGACGCCGGCCAATTCCGCAAAAATTTCTTTCTGCGCCATTTCCCCAGTGAGGACCATTTTATTTCCTGTTCCCCTCCCATTGCAGTCCAGTCGTAAAAAAGAAGCCCGCGCAGAATAAATATTTCGATATTTTCGCTCCCCCTCCGAAGCGAATGTTTCTGGTGTTTAAAGGCTTTTGATTTTACGTTTGTCCTGGTTTTCCGTCCGATTTTGTTGCCCACCTCTTTCCTTTGGGTGATTAGTTTTCTGGACAACAGATTCGAGGAGTTTCTCCCTTGTGGAATAGAAATACTTTATGGTTTGCTGATTTCTGAGGTTAAGATTTTTACGACTTGAGTTGGAAAAATAGCTATCCAAAAAATGGTGTCCTTATATATGAATACTAAAAAGCACAAAGTGTCTCTTGTTTAAATGGTATTTGTCATGATAGTTTTGTTAAGTCTTGTTTGGCACATTATGATGTAGTGTGGTCTTTCTGTACGATAAAATCAAAAATACCTACCTTAATGATGTCTGCACACTGTAATTCTTGTTTCATTGAAGTAATGAAATGAGTATATATTATAACGTTACAGGTATAGAATTACAAACATCTTGTCTGAACAAATGTCTTTTAGTCTCTGAAAATTATTCAGTTAAACCCATAATGTATGTAGGAAACTATAATCACAAACATCTTTCTGTAACAAAATGTCTTAAGTCTCTTTGAAAATCACATTCATTAAAACTCATAATGTATGTATAATAACAATGTCCATAGAAACTATGCACCTGTTGCAGTGTTTTCCTACGTTCTTACGGAATCCTTCTTTGACAAGTTATATTATAATCAATTTATCTAAACCTAAACTAATGACGAAATTTAACTACAGTTTCTTCAAACCGACAGCAGCGTCTTGTATTTAGGAGGTCCTCCCTCCCCCTATAGATGATGGGAAGAAACTCCCTCTCGGCCCTCCTAAGTAATCTCGTTAATCACACAACTTCAGATGAAAACGTTTACTCTGCCCGCTCGTTCAAAAGGGGGGGGGCACTCGAATAAGTTTTCTTCTCACCCGGAGCGCTGAGCCAACACCGCTAAAAAGCAAAGGCGATTTCCCGGGTCTTTCAATTAAAACTCCGCGCGAGAGGGTTTATTGGTTAAAGTATCAGGTTCTGGGAAAGGATCTGATGCGGCACTTCAGCCCGCTTTCATTTAAATTTCGTCCATTGAGCAAAAATTGCCGGAACCGAAGTCATTGAAAATCTTCCCTTTCAAAAGACCTCTTCTCGGAATCTAATTCGCTCCTCGCGGTGGTCCGTAATTTTATGGCCGCGGATCGAACTTTAATGATTATGGTCTGCGCGCGGCAATTCCCTGCTTTATTTTGAGAGCACACCTGTATGCCCCGGCAGTGGTAATTGCCGTTGCCGGCACACTTTATCCGATGAATATTTAAGCGCGGTGTTGTGTTTAAGTGATTTTGGGTGTCGGGTCTCTGGCGGAGAACGGGCACGGTTATTAGATTAGCGCGCTACAAAGAGTAGTCGGTTGGTGCTACTCTGGGCGAAGCCGCAGTTCTGTTTGCGTAGCCAACGCTGCCCGTGACTTTTGCCGTTGTTGAGGGCCATTTCTCGTGACGGCTCTCCACTCGGGCTCGTGAGAGTTTGGAATAATTCCGTCAGTATTATCAGAGAACGAGCCCCCTTCAAAGGGAGCTTATCAGATTAACATGGCAACAAAGATTTACATACGGTACTTTTCAAATGTTTAGGACACGAATTTGCGTTTTTAGTTGGGGAGCCTATGGATACATTTACTTTTGAAGGACTACTCTTGTAACTCTGCTGGTAACCTGAAAAGAAAACAGTGAACGTAAAACATTGCTTTGATTTAACCTATTGACAATTTCTCTCAATTTCGTAATACAAAAGTAGCTAACTTGGGGCAATTTTTATGCACTAATGTACGTTACTCTCATTTTAAAGCTGTATCAATTTAATGAATAAAGTACTTTTTCGCTCCTATAACTCTACTTTTTTCTTGGCTTTTAGAAAACCTATTTTCAAAGGCTATAAAAGGTTAGAAATCGTGATAAATAAGTGTTAAAACCGAGGAAAAAGTAGCGAGTAGGCAGACGCTTCAGTTCTCATGATTTGAATTATGATAAAATTCATGGCACTGTTAGTTTAAGCATGCAAATTTCATTTTTCGCCATATTTAAACGAGGTTCACTTAATGTAGCAAAACTAGAAAAACATTCATGTATTAAAAATGCTACATTTTACAATTTTTCTTCTGAGTATACAGTGCTCCACTTTGAAGAATCCCGTGTATATAGCATTACATAAGCGTGCATATCTGAAGGGCTTTTTGTGGGAAAATGAAAGAATAAAATTCTACATCGTGTTGCGATCCAAAAACTCCGTTACTTTAAATGTTTTAAATTAGATTCTCTGAAAGAAACTAGCGACACTCTCCAACTAGCTCTAGCTCATCGAGAGAGTGAAGAGTTCCGCCATTTTAAAAATATAAAAATAAACAGCGCTTTTTGAAGCCGACTGGATTTTTTGAATGCTGGCGAAAAAGAAAGGTACTGCATTAAATTTTTTTTCCGCGTACTACATCGTTTACAAAAAGATGGAAGAAAAATTACAAATAAAATGCTTTTGAGGCTTAATAGATCAAATATGAAGAGCTGAATTTTTGGCCAACTTGAAGAGATGTGGTATAAAACTAGATTTTGTTTATTTTGATGCAGTTGTTTTAAGAAAGGACCAACTGCTGTTGACAGTTCGGTTTCGTTGAAAAATTTATGACTTACGGGCTTTCATGGAAGTTTAAAGTTGTGTCTATTATTATAACTTGAACGCCAGTTAGTTTTTTCAATTATAAACTTTTTAACTTTCTAAAATTTAATATCGTGATTTGACCGTAAGGTAAATGTATACTTTAAACAGAAAAAATTATGCAAATATGAAATTCACGCACGCAATTAATTTTCTTTAACAAAACAATACTTTTGTGAAAGTTAAAGCATTTTAAATTAGTCATTGAAATTCTTAAAATACAACTTATCAAATGTAGACATACATGCGTGCATCTTAATGATATGCTTTATTTTGTACACAATCTCCTGAAAACGAATTTATTAAGTCGTATATAGTAAGTATTATTGATTGAATATTACAGATAGTATGCTCACATTGCATTTACTCACCTGACTAGGCGGAAATAAATTAAGTTTTAGATTAGGTGTAAATATTTATAGTAAGTATTAACATAGCTAGCATAAATGCAAAGTTGTAATAAATAGTTTGAGTTATCAATAAGTTATGAGTACTAAGTAGTGTTCGAATCAGTTACATAACCTAAATCGTTCTGCCCGTCTCTGTTTTCTTGGAGAACTTAATTGAACGCAACTTTCCTCAATTCTTTTCTCTGCGATATGGCTTTTAGTCCCGATTTATGGCTCGCGTAGAGATAATTTGGCGACTAGTTAATCAAGGCGCTTATTTGGCGTAATTTAGTGGCCCTGGGCGTAAAAGGTCATTTGCAGTCTGATCACGTTTGGGATCAAAGATGCGCTGTCTCTAAGAAATATGACCCACTTAAATCGCCGCACTCGGCACTGTTTGTGGACCCCTCTTAATTGAACTTTTCTGCCGCACTTCGTCCAATCGGACCAAAAATCCGATTTGAATACCAGCGCTGCCTCGTTATTTTAGTACTTTCTCGATAAATGCTTGAGTGGAAATGCCGCTTTATCACGCTTTTGTTATGCGTTTTCTGAATTTCTTTGCGTATGAGTGGGGAATTCGGTTAGTATGGGATTTATAGTTACTCTGCATGTTGTGTTCATAGTACCCTTTATCAAGTAATGGATTAGCACAAAAAATGTGCTCTTTGGGTGTAATTTGCATTAAATCACAGTCAATTTGATGTTCATTAACATTAAATAATAAAGAAATAAATTTGATGTATTGAAATTGGGTAATTATGTATCAAGTTATATCTATTTCCCCCCTTTAAACGGGTTTCTTAAAATAATCAATACCGCCCTCCTTTCAAATCCTTTTCAAGCATTTAATAATCTGATCCAAGATGTAAATGAGCTTTTAAATTTTTGGTTGATCAACAATAATTGAAAAGCTGTTTCTTTTTATTTTACTTTAAGTCCTGGTTTTTAACTCGTTGAAAATGTGCTATTTACAATTATAACGATTCCGAATTGCTGTTGCTTTTTACACCTGTAAAACGATTTTTCCTTTAGAGTAGTCAGTATGCAGCAAAACGAACTTCACTTCAGCGCGCTTTGTTAACGGGTTTCTCACAGTTCAGTCGTCATTCGCCTCCATATTTGATCTAACTTTTTTCAACAGAAAGAAACATAGAGACGACATTGTTGTTGATAAAGATCAACATGTAAACGGTAGTTGTTTTTAATCGAAATTTTTTGGTTTATCGCCGCTGATGAACAAACGTGTAAATCTTTATTTACAGACATCTCATCAAACAACAAATGTGTAAATTCTTAACTACCAGTTTGCCTGCTCCGCGGTGGCTCGTTAAAAGCTTGATAGCGAACAAAGGGAGAAATCCCCGTTATTCATTAAAAGTTTCCTAATAATTTCTTTTCCGCCCAGAGTCGTTAAAGTGCACGCCACTTCGGAATGAAGGGCGTTAAAAAATGTATTGAAGGCGGTCCCGTTCTAAAAGCATAATTACTGTTTTGGTCTGGTGGAAAGTGGTTTTTTTGTGCATTAAAATTTTTTGATCCTCGCAAATTGTTATTTAGTATGCAAACAAGGGACTAGGGTCACGTTTACCTAATCGCGAAGCATTTTGCTTAATTTACTGTCCACTTTTTGTAGCTGTTGTGTTTCTGGGGCTGGCAATTAACTGTCGAGTTTTTATCACCTCTTGCAATTAAAAGGGACCATTTTGCGGGAGAATTGAATTAAAGCGCGTTTTTTTCCTCCTTGCCTCTTATAAACAGGTGTGAGTAATTTATAAAAGCGACTGGGTTTGAAACGGCTGGAAATCTTTGAATAAAACTTTTGATTAACTGTAAAATTTTATAAAACCCGTTATGTAATGCTTTTAGATTTAAGTATAAATAGAACCACATTTTAAACTTATAAAATTTCTTCCGTTATTTACAGTTATTTTGAAGATTAAAATTTGAGTTTCAACTTATAAATTCACTTTGAATTCTTGGAATGCTATTTTTTATTCATAACAATTTACTTTATTAGTTTCAGTCACTAATGGTTTTCCAATGGAAGATAATTGTATAATTCATAATTTTTGAAAAAATGGAATAAATTAGAACATTAGATGTTATTTTAAAACGTATTTTATTTAAAACTGTTTAAGTGTTTATACCATGGGAAAAAAGCAAGTTTTGTCATAAAATTCTAATATTAGCATTTTTTTTCTTTTAAAACTATTGCTAAGCCTAACAAATGCCAATTTTACCCCACAGTTCAAAAATTTGTGTCGAAATTTTCTCTTTTTTGTTAGAATTGTGTTCCCCTTTTTAAGGAAAAAATGCTTCTCCACTTTATTAATAAAATATTAATTATCTTTAATAGCCCTAAATTGTTGCCCTGAATGTTATAAGAAGTGTTGCTTGAAGCACTTTATAAAACTTGCCCACCCTTTATCTATCTTAGTATAACCAAAGAAAAACTTGAAAATTGTGAAAAAAGTTATGAATTTTTATACTAAACGAATTTTTTAATATATTTTAGTTAACTGACAAAATTTACTATAAAGCATTTCCTTATAAATTTTGGTTTACCACCTTATTCCTAGAAATAAATAATCTCCTATGCAGTTGAATACATAAATATGTATCAACGAGAATAAAAGATAGCGATGTTTCTTAAGACAGCAGTGTCACATTTCATTTTCTACCCTCCGACTCGCGGCTTCTGTGATCTCGATTATTCTGAGTTACCGACTCATCATATTTTCTCCCCTTCAGTCTTAAAAGCCTTGAATGAGCCTTTGATTTCATTCAAAAGGACCCATTTTGATTCCCTCCGAAAATGAGACGTCTTCTCTCTCTCTATTTCCGACACTCCAAAGGTGGCTGCCGGGGAAAAATGCCTCCCCGCGGTCCATATTTCGCTGGGACCGAAGACTCTTAAGGAGTCCCATCCTTTTAGCTTAAAGTCCATTAACGCTATCGATCCCGAAGAAAAATCCAACTTCGGCCTCATTTCCTGCGTCACCTTGAAATGACCAAAAAGCTTTTGCCCCTCGCCTTCCTTACCTGGTCCGATCGAAGTGCTAAGTGTCCCCCGCAAGACTAATGAATTCTTCTAGCCGTTAAAAGCCCCAGGAAGAAAAAACGGGTGTCCGCCTTTGTGAAATGTTAAATTATAGATGCGTGGCTTAAGCCTGCTTGAAGTCAACAAGCCTCTCCGAAATTGCTCGGCAATGGCCAAGCACTTAACTAGTTCCACAAAGTTCTGTGCGCGAGATTGCATCTTCCGATCCTTTAATAGGATTACATAGGCCTTTCAATCTTTCACATCAATTTTCTTTTGTTTTTATGGCCCCGTGTATAACTTCAATGAGAGCTGATTCATTACGGACTGACTTTTCGCCATTTTGGGTCATGTTAGTTAGGTCAATGAGATCTCACCTAACCTAAAAATATTTTAAATTGATTATTTGCAGTCTTTCCTCCAATTTCAACTGGAATTCATTAAATTTCTAAATCTAACTCTTATAATTCATCGTTGTTATTGTCAAATTGTTGTTAAATTTATTATTTGCCTTCATGAGGCATATTAACGATTCTCCTACAGTTTTTATCCTATTTCTGGACAAAATTTTATTTGTAAGATTTCTTTCTGCCTGTGTAAAATCATTGTTAGTCCTCATTTGCACTCTGCAATTCCATTCTTGTGCCGTTAACGTTATCGTTACTTTCATGTTTAATGTTAATTAAATTCCTTTCCAAGTTCAAATAAATTATTTAGTTTTTCGTAGTTTAAATTAAAAAATAATTCGAATGGAAACCATTTTGGTTGATTGTTTTAAGTAAAATAAGTTTCAAATCTGAAGCGTGCCTGATTCCCTTTAAGCTTCCCTTTACTTTAAATAAAAAATAACCACGGATCTTTAAACGAATTCTTTATTGTCACGAACGATATTTTACAACTCATTAAAATCTTCCAAGTAAACGGAGTTTTTGAAAGACAGTCGTGCGATATCCATCTTTTTAAAGTATAATGAAAGATAAAGTGATTCGCGCTCTGCTAGAACAGTTTCCTCAATAACGAAAAGAGCTTAAAATTAGTATGGATCCCGAGGCTATAAAGTTAAAAATGCAGTTTCAAATACTTGCAAATTGTTGGCATATGGAAGATTAAAAAAAAGCTCTAACTTTTATCGTAACTCTTAGTGTAAGGACTTAAACTTTGAGAAGATTGTTTCTTTTTATTATCTTAGTGCTGGAAGAGAAAGAAATTATGGAGCTCTAAGGATAATGTTTTTTTTTGCTCTTTAGATAGTTATTATGGATCGAAGTTTTGATAATTAAAAGCTTATTCGTATTATGGAGTTCTGCCCAAAATTTCTTATTGTTTCCTTCCGTAAAGTTCAAGCTGTCCGGAAATCCGCACATTACAAACAATTCTTGTCACCTGGAATATGATGACCAAACATGGCGGCGCCGTGTTACCTCAGCTTCGCGACTCCACCTCAGTCTATGCTCCACAGTCTTAAAGAAAAGCTGGTGTCTAATGCGATGGGAAAAATTGGATTAGACAGGCAAAAGGAGAAGTTTAAAAAAAATCCCTAAAAAATAGCGCCGCGAATATGAAAACAAAGTCTTTTGAATCCCGCTGCAAATGGATTTACCAAAACCTCGTTAAATTTCAATAATCCTAAAGTCTTCGTCGTCGCCCGTAATTTGTTTACTCTTTTCAGCCATGTGGATGATTTAATTCTACTTCCCCTACCCCGGACTTTTTTTCCCCTTTGCGTTTTAAAAGTCATTGATTTCGACGCGTCTAAACATGCTCCGTCTGCCGCTGTTAAGGCGCTTTTGATTCGCTTGATGGAGGTTTGAAAAGAAACTCCCCCTCCCCAGAAGTTGTTTTCCCCGAAATGAATTCCGGTCCCTCTCCCCGGGAAAAATGGGAGCGAAAAAACTGGATCGCAAATATTTGTTTCCGAGTCGTCATTAAAGCGGATCCCGGATCCGGAACTCTTAATTTGATTTCCGGAGATGAGTGCGTGTCCACTCGCTCTTTGATCCGCGGATTTCTTGATGATTTCGCTGACGAATTAACTCTGGAGTTGGCTGACTGCTTTAATGGCTTCGAAATCTCAGGTGCTGATTTCTCAGTGGCTCTTTGACAAATTAACGTGAAATATCGGATGGGGATGACTGCTTTAACGTTTTCATTATTTATCGAAGGTGCGAATTTTTAAATGATTCTTTGACTAATGTTCTCTGAATATGCGACGGGGTTGATGATGGTATATTTATGATTTGGCTGACCTTTCATGATGCGATGATTTAATTGGTTGGCATTGGATAATGGCTAAAATCAGCCAAAAATTGATTCTTGAAAAGCACATTGCATATATGGCCTTAATCCTCCTTTTCATTACCACTTGTTGAGTCTTATTACATTGTCTTTGTTTTAAAACCTTGATCTTTGTTTTATGCCTCAGTAAGATGAATCAACTGTGTGTAGATAGCTTAGTGGTTTCTAAAAATTTCTAAAGTTGACATTTAATTTTTTAGTTAAATAGGAAGTGAAAAAGCTGCATTTTTTCATATTGATGTTTCACTGCAACAAAAATAGCTCTAAAGGAAAAGCAACATTTACATGATTGGTAGTTTTCACTACAGTAATTGGGTAATAACCATTTATGTTAAGAAATTTAAGTATACTTTTGTATGCATCTATTTTTTGATGGATTTAGATCTAATGGCGATATAATAATGATAGGGTCAAAAAACTTCTAGCCGTAGTTGAAAACCATTCCATTTCTAATGTTGAAATGTCTATGCAACATCATTAGCTAGGTATCTACTCTCTCCTCAAAGACGTGGTATAACTGCTTTTAAATGAATAGAACTGGTTGTTTAATGTTAACTCACATCCCTTCCATGTTGTCATAGAAACTGATCCCTCCTCGGTCGAATGCTTTAACCCAGTTGAAATTTTCCTGAATACTCCTCGTATCTCGTATTTCACTGTTGAAGAACAGTTTGTGTAATATCTTTCTTTGATCTACGTCGTTAGCTGTTGCGAAAGTAGATCCGCTGAATATTTTTGTATAAAATCGCCACACATCTCAAAACATTGGACATAAACGTCTATGCAAAAAATAGCTCTGAAATTTTAGTGTTTACTGTAGTAAGAAGGGAAATGCGGATGCAGAACTTCTATATCTTAATGACTTCGTATACGGCACTATATTTTCTTATCAACTCCAGTTATTTTCCAAATGCTGCAATAGTCCCATCCTCCATAAAAAAAGAGGCTATTGTGGCACGATTTTATTTACATAGGCTTCGTCTTCATCTCTTTTTTCGTGCACTAATGTGAATATTTATAGAATATTTCAGTTAATCTTCCATCAAAAGTGTTCTTTTGAGACATTTAAATGTGATAGACGTGTGTTTGGATATGTCATTTTATATTTATCTTTGATAGGTTTAGATTGAGTATATTTATGCCATAAATTAAACTATACTTCCAACATCTAAATAACCTTTGGGTGTTGTTTAAACCTAATCAATTTTGTAAAAGCAAAAAAGTATTTCTACAATCCATTAAGTATATGACTTAGTATTAATTAAAGAGTGAAATGTTTTGTAGTGCAAAATTTTTTTTTAAAGTTTCAAACAACATTTCTCAGAAATACTTATTTTAAATTTGAAATCATTTAATCTTAAATTTAAAAAGAAATGAAAGATAAAAAAAGTTAAATGACTATGGCTGAAGTAAGTTCTGTTGAAAAAGTTAAACATTTGATCCAGTCTTCAGAAATAGAACTCCCAAAAATTGTTCTTTCATCCAAACATGATGCCTCGCTGATACATCAAGACTTAACAAAACATTTCCTGCGCGCTTTTAGAGTAATGGAAAAGGCTCAGAAACTGATCGTTTTTGAAAAAATTGATCAATGCATTGAGTTTAAATGCAAGTTATATTTATTGCGGCTCTAATATTTTAAGTCTTCGTTTCGGATGTTGGATTTGCGTCCCAATCCCTTGAGGAAGTTGGGATTTTACCCTCCATTTAGAACGGTTGTGCTACATAATGTTGGTTCGCGTTTTCCCAGCGAGCCACCAGATTTGAATTTCAATGGCGTGAGATATAAGATTCAGGTGTGGCGGCGTTTCTCTTCGCTAGTGTGCTTTTCATAAACTTGCTTTTGTACTTTTGATAAAAGAAAATATCGATTGCAGAGGTGTGGGAATATTTTGAGTGGCGATGAAAGTGTGAATGCGCTTCAATCTTTGAAGAGAGAGAGTCAAGACTTGCTTTCACCCCTTTTGAAGACACGAGTCGGAAAAGTTGTCACTTTCACAGAACCGCAGGAGAGAAAATGCGTTCTAAAAAGAGGTTTGGGAGGTACTTGGCTGTAAAATTCTTTTGAAAACAGCGTCTTTTCGAAACATGTTCAATGTTAATGTTTCGATTATGAATTTTTTAAATATTTATAACAGGGTTGGCAAGTTTCTTCCGAAGTGGAAAAAACCGGCCGGAAGAAATAGGTTTCTTCCAAGTGGAAGAAACTGGAAGAAACCTTTTTTATTTATAAAAATTGACAAATAAGCTTTAATTTATAAGTAATAATGTTTTACAAATAAAATTAAACTATTAAAAATATAATTACATGCAAGTACTGTACTGAGTTAATAATTATAACAATGTTTTAACTAGGAGGTTTCTTCCAGTGGAAGAAACTTTTTATTTTCTTCAAAGAACTTGACAAATAAGTAATTGTATTTGTTCGATATAAATACATTATTTATGTAAAATCTTAAATTAAACCAAATCTTGAAAATTAATTAACTATATACTAATTTAATTACGCCATTATATCAGTACTAAGAATTACAAAAATTCAGGTAATTGAGCTTCTATAAAATCCCTATGCTAGTATAATTGGTAATTAGTAGTTATTTTATGTGTTGCAAAATGTAATATTTTAATATTTAAATAAAGAATTGTTTTGGTTATGTAACATTTATACAGAAATAGCAAAAACCCTCTTAGCCAACATCACCTTTAAAAACTAAGTAACCTGAAATTTAGTTAAAAGTAACTTTAGTGTTAAAAGTAACTTAATTTTCAAAAATTAATTATTTTAATTAATTAATAGTAATCAAACTAACTTTTATTTTTTGGATTATGGTTTAAGTTATTTATTTATTTAGTCAGTAAATTTAAAAATTTGGAGCATTTGTTTAGCTTTTAGTTGGTTTTTCCACTTTCTTCAGTTTCTTCCGGTTTTTTCCAGTTTCTTCCGGTTTTTTCCAGTTTCTTCCGGTTTTTTCCAGTTTCTTCCGGTTTTTTCCAGTTTCTTCCACTGTCCTGGAAGAAACCCAACCCTAATTTATAAGGAAAATTAACTCAACGTTCAGCAAGGTCTTAGGAGGGTTATATATATAAGTGTAAGCATGGTTTACAGACTTGGGCAGCTCTTTGCTGAACGTTATTCCGTTGTATTCTTGAGATTGTTGTTATTCTTGACTCTTCGATGCACTAAGGTTTCTTTAATTTTATTATAATCTTCATCTCTTTTATTGCAATATTGTTTTAACGCTTCTTTTTCACCTCAGATTGAAATACTGAACTTTTATTTCGAATTTTAAGGCTTATCGAAAATGTCTAATATGTTTTCCATGTTTCTATGAATGTATAAATATAAAGAATATCTTTTTTTTTTTAACTCTGATATGATTTTTATTTAAATAGAATGTTAATTTTGGTTTTTAATTGATTAGACACTGAGATTTTCTTTTGTAGAGAGTGTAAGGAACAAACTCGGTGTTCAAAACTTTCATTGTAAAAGGCCCCGCTTGAGAATGAAATATAAAATTATTTCCCCGGTTCTTTAAGGGTTGTGAAATAATTCTTCAATCGCATTAATCAAATAATAGGAAACAGCACGGTTCTCATTTACGTTTTCAATTCTCCTGATTTCCCTTTCCCCCCCCCCTGTCCTTCCCTAACAGGTGTTCTCAAAAAGTGCCTCCAGGCAAGTGCAACAAGCTTTAAAGAGCTGTGTTGTGCGTTCCTTGAATTAAATTGAAAATGAATTCCTTAATTTGTGAATAAATCGAAAATGTCTGAAGAACTGCATTAGGGCCCGTAAAAGACGAGATCTTTTCTCCGAATCAGACGGCGCGCTTGTTCTTTTCATTTTTGGTTTCGAAGAAGTTTTCGTGTTTATTCTTCTGATTTGTGGTTCCAAAGGCATTTTTGGTTATAAATTGTGTGTTTGAGGGCGGTGTTATTTTTATCAAAACGTGTTTAGGTCTATGGAAGATTAAAAAAAAATGTAACTTGATATTGCTTTTCTTCGTGTACTGAGTCTACAAAGGGAATTTTGAAAAGGTTTAACCGTGTATTTTTTATTTAATTGTTGTAGAAAAAGCTATAGAATGGGAGAAATATTTAAAGTTTTCTTTAAAACTTCTCATATTAAGATTATTAATTTATTTCTTAAACTTCTCTGCTCATGTAAGGTTAGTTGTCTTGAGAAAAAAAGTACTTATTTGGAATGGAAGGAATTTGTAATTAATTTATGTTAAACCTCCATGAAACTATAATTTTCAGTTTATTCAAAACTCGAGAGTTGTACTAATTATCCTATTTACAAATTATAACTATTAACATAAAAAATGTTTGTGTTTTAACTTTTATACGATAGAAAATGATGGAATATTTGGCTCTTTTCTCCCTCTTTCTCTAACTCTTTCAAAATTATGCTGGGTTATAGGTTACTAGGTTGAAAGGAAATCGAAAAAGGGTCAAGGGGAAAATCTTACGCAAAATTTCGAAAACTATCTATTCTATTTTTGAATGTAAACGTGAATGAACCATATTTGAGTAAACACTTCTCTTCAATACAAAAGTATTCACTTATCGAAACTTTTTGTGACGCAACATACTCTGCACATTTCGAGAAACTCTATTTCAAATACATTAAGATGGGTAAATGAAAATGCTATAAACCTAACTTTCATTTTCATACTTTGCAGGATTCATAAATTGAATGACGCAGCCTCGAAACAAAATTAACCATTAAAGTTTAGAGCATTGGATAAGCAACACTGATTTAATAGTCTCAAACAGTATGCTGAAAATTTAATACCAAGAGTGTAGAGAGAGAGAGAGAGTTTCCAAAAAAGAAACTTTAAACTCCTCTAAGCTCAGATAATTAATGTTTGAGCCAGAAATTATCCCTTGGTTATATTTGGAACTAATGATACCTATCCCTCAAACTTTCCGCAGTGTTCGGGCTTAAGATTTAACAAAATGCTTGGCTTGATGAATAATTTATTTTGTTTTCCATTTCAAATGTCATCTTTATGAGCGTCGAATTGAATTTAAAGAAAACATTTTGTTTGCTAAACTTTTTCCAGTCCTCGTCGCAGCTTCTGGGGAAGAAGAGATAAATATTTTCTTTGCTTTAAATATTTATAAACGCGTATTTGTTGGCTTTTATCTAGTGATTACTTTGTAGGCACATCAATTTGGAAAGAATAACTTTCTAACTTTTTCTGGGGAAAATCTTAATTCGTATAGATTTTCGTAAAAGTTTTCCTTTTTCAAAATAATATTTTATATTTCAGTTTAGTTTTCAACCGAATTTTTTGATGATTACGTGTACGGATGTTTTCGCAACCTTTTTCAATCTTTGTGAATCGAAAACTAAATTTTGTTGAATAATTCAATCTGAACATTTAACTTCGGACCAGAACAAAACATTGTATACTTAAAAGTAATATGTTTTACACTTTACCTTAAAAATTTACTAAACCTGGGAATAACATCGTTATTTCTAAAAAAAAAAGTGAATTTTATTACTAAGATAAGAATATACATCTAAGGTGAGTCAAGAGGAAAAAGAGGGATAAGTAAAACAGTAAAAATAAAAATGAAAACCCTCGTTAAGGAAATAAATATCCTAAATATCTATTATATGAAATCATTTTGCTAAGGTTTTAAGAAAATCTCATGTGAAATTCGTAGATAATTAGGATGGATTAATAGATTTTCATATGTTAAAAGATGGTGTTCTTATAAGTGATTAGATCTCAAGAATTGATGCAAAATTAGATTCTTAATACAAACTTAAAACAAATGCTGAAAAATCAAACTTTGCCGTATTTATGAATTTCCGATTAATATGAATAATAATGAATATTTGTTACAAAACTTAAAAGGTAAACACTGACCAAGAACCATAAGTTGAATGACTTTAATCCTCCCCATTTAAATTAAAAGCTCCTTTATTTTAATAACTCGTATCAGGAAAGATAAGCAATGTTCCCTACCCAGGAAACGGTTCTGGACCTAATGCATTTAATTTTTATTTGGTAGCTGACTCTCGATTTTTCATCCCGGCGACCGTAAAAATGCTCTATGCAAATGATTGTCACTGGAAGGCTCGTCATTAGTTTCAATTTATCCCAGGAAGCAATGGGGCGGTCCTTAATTTAGTTAACTAGGATTCTTTCCTGGGCGGATTCTGGAAGAAATTTGCCACTTTGATTGGCTTTTGATTCTGGAAGCCATTTTCTTTAGGATCTTGCCTCGGAGATATTTCCGAACCTTGATTCGACCGTTCTTTCAAACTCGGTTTTATTTGATTGAGTGGACGCATTAATTTGCTTCTAAACTCCCGTTTCTGTAGCGACGAAGAAAAATGCCTTGTTCCTTTTAAAGTTAGTGTGATTCTTCGGAAGTAATTTGGGGATATATTAATTGTTCACAGTGAGAGAAGAAGTTCTGGTACAATAAATTGTTTTGACGGCCTGGCTCTTCGGATGTGTCAGTTTTTTCTCGTTTAATTGATAGGAAGTATTGTATGAGTGTTATTTTCTGGAAAAGTATGAGCTAGCTTTTGGTAAAGAATGATGCTCACACTGATGGTGTAAGTGCTTTGTGGCACTAATATCCCTCACGTGAAAATCTTACCATCTCTTCTATGTGTGCTTGCTTTTTTCCATTACTCACCTTCAGAAAGGGGGTCGAGGATCATTCATCGTGCTTTCCCGGTCGGGAACATTTTCGGATTTATTTCTGAAAAACTACCCTAACTACAAATCATCTAATGTACTTTACCGAGATTTCTATTGGCGCTCTAGCCTAACCCTTTTTCATTTGGAAATTTTTCTTTTTGGAGTATGATCCTTTTTCATTTCACGCTGTTCTCTGAAAAGTAATGTTGTTTTACTGGAGATGGGAGTGAAGTAGTTAATTAAATAAAGAAAACCAACTCTTGGGCAAAACGAATATAGGGGCAACTTTAAAATTATAAGAGTTCTTGATTTATAAGCTATACATTGGAACTAGCGACTGTTCGTAATTTAATGTTACTCGTAGAACTGATTTTCAACGGTGAACAGGACGAGCGTGCCAACTATTGTTTTGCACTTAAGTTGTTTTTTCTGCATACTGTCTCCTATCAAGGAAAAACGTGTTTTACAGATCTCAAGGGCAAATCTTCGCGGAAATGATTTAAATTACTCTTTAACTTTATCTCGTGAGGTTATAGATTTGAAACATTTAATAAAGGCTCAAAAAGGATCATCTGTTAATTTAAAATAGTCTGTTGGTTTATAGTTTGGTGGTTCGTTTTACTAATCTACAAGGAATGATGCGTTCCGATTTGTTTTGAGTTGGTTATAGTTATATCATCATACGGATAATTCCATCTGATTTTTATGTTTTACCCTATGTAAGTCTTACAAATTTACTGAGCCATTTACTCATAACCTCCTATTTAAGCAATAAGTTTCAACAAAGTTGTCCCTTATCTACTGAGCAATCTTGTTGCGGCGGCCAGGTCCCTTTCCATTCGGCATTTAACAATGCATTCTACGCAATTTGGCCCCTCCTCTAATTAAAAGCTCCCCACGAATTGTCTGAAAGTGCAGCATCTGATAAGCTTTTGCTTGTTTACAAATAGATAAGGCAAGGTTGCCGTCCGCATCGTTCCGCGGCAAATCCACCAATTTGTCAAATGGTTGCAATAGGCCAATTAGTGTGGGAAACTTTCCCGGGGCGAGGCTTTCCCTGATCCGCAAACAGAACCTGCAGCACTGTCCTGCTAACAAATTAAGGTAATCCTTTCCTTGACGCACGTTCCGTGTAGCGCAGACGTTTTACTTTTGCTTCCCCTCATGGGGTAGTTAGCTGAAGTACTCCAGTACAATTAACAGCAACCTGAAGGGAAAGATCGGCGTAGGATTGCTTACTCTTAGCCTGCTTTCTGACTTGTCTGGGGTCTAAAGTTTGGACCTGAGTTTGAAATTTCCTTCAGCATGGATTTGTTCGTATTAACAAAAAATCCATATTAGATAATTCTGTGAAGGGATAAGTACAAGTCCCTATGGGACTTTAGAATAATTTATTTGTCCTGATGCTAAAATAAAATCCTTGAAACCTTTGTAAATTTTAAGAGATATTTAGTTAAAATTATCATTTTTATTATATAGTTAATGTTCAAGGATTTCAGAAAAGGAATGGCATACGAAGAACACTTTTAAAAACTTGCGGTTATTGTTGTGCATGTACAGAATTCTATGAAAAAGAATTAGGTCTGGTATTTATAAAAAAAACTGGGAACTTCTGAAACACTGGGAAATTTTATGAAAAAGAATTCGGTCTGGTGTTAAGAACAAAATATTTTCTAGACTGAGAAAATTCTCGCCTTTTTTACATAAATGACTAATTTTTAACTAAAAATTCAGTTTCAAACAAGTTTTACTTTCATATTGTTTAAGGGTAGCCAGCATATTTACATTTAAGTCTGATCCTCTTAAATATGGAACTTGACATGTTTACTTGAAGACTACAAGACTGAGTTTTCATCTGTCAAAACATTGCGTGATCGTGATCCTATTTTAATTACCTCGCGATTTAAATATAACTAACTTCGAAAATTCTTTCCCAAAGCGAGTCACTAAATCTTAACTACTCCATTTTAGTCAGATCCTGGAAAAGAACTCCTTCCGGTAATCATTCATAAACTCTCGACTAATTCGACTAGTTTAAATGTGGAAAAAAAATTGGTTTACGTTTATTTTTAACTAGGATAAATCGATAAAAATTTACATAAACAAAAAAGGAAGGCGAATAGAAATGATGTGCCAGTGCCAGAGCATAAGCGATTCGGCGCAAAAGGAACAAAAGAAAACAATTAGACGGCAAATCTGGAGGCTACATAATCCATGTGGTGGCATTGTGGCGGGCGGCAGTTGACACATCCTTACACCTTTCGCCAGCAGCAAAATCAATGGAACTAACCACGAGTGCTCCTCCCATTTTTGCTGGTGATGGGGAGGCCTGCCAAAGCATCATGTCATCGTCAGTCCAGAAGCTAGCTCCAGGTTTCTATTATTAATGAAGTGGACGACCAGAGACATAAATGTATCGAGAAATATTGCGTTTCTCCTAAGAGGCCTTTCTCGAGTTTCTCTCTCGAAAGGGAAAGGGACAGACCATAAAAGTATATTTTACTTTGCTAGCATGTGTCGTCTGAAATAAATTTAGCGATATTTTTTGCAGCGGAAAGGACTCGCCTCGAATATTGTTCTCGAGCGCTGCAGTCTATATATATTTATTTCTGATTCATTGGGGCGATGGTTTCTCCGATATTACTTTGGAATTCATATCGGGAATGTATATTTTTTTTTTGTTGCCGGATCGGGCAATAAAAGAAAATATTTCACTTTAAATCGCGGGGTAATAAATAGGGATTAGGGAGCTGCACTTAAATGCCTACTTTTTGGGGAAATCCGGCAGGTTCTATCCATGCAGTTTCCTTTGATGTTCTTGCTGCGCATTTCGTTTGAATGGGCTTAAAAGGGATTTGGCATCTCTCTTTTGGATGTACGTCTTGTTTTGCTGTGTTATCTTTCCCTGAAACAGTACCTGCTCTATATCTCGGGAAATGTATGAATCGAGCATTTCATGGAATCCTGGCTCTTTCTCAAATACTACTATATTAAACCGTTTATAATGTTTTCTTTTGGCATCTAATATTTTGAAACCGATTTACATGCTCACTGCTCAGCTGAATTACATTTATATGCATAAGCATTTAATATTGCCGTATTAACGTGCACATAATATGTAATTTATTTACATGCATTTGTATTTGTAATACTTCCTTTTTTAAAAACTATATAACTGAAGGCTTCGATATTTCGATATTTTTTTTACATCATGAACATTTGTTCAAATATCATGGTTTTGAATAAGCGAATAGATTTTATGATTGAGTTAAATATAACTTTTATATTTTTCCTCGGTAATCGGATTGTTGAATTGACTTTTTACTTTTGAAACTTATCAATGAAGCACATTTTCAGTTACCACAAACCATAAAAAATTTAGCTTTCACATTTGCCATCTGAGTTATTATAAAAATATTTAATTCAACATTTGGTATGTTTAATACTTATAGCTCAAGTTTAAAAATAAACGTTAATTGTATTGAACTGGAAATGAAATAATAGTGAATTGTTAAAATTAATAATTTTCTGAGCATAGGTTAGTTGTAAATCGTGAGTTACTTTTCTACATTTTTAAAAGTTAAAAATCCGATTTGAGCTTATCCATCCATTGTTTTCCTCATTCTCTCAATGTTTTATCCGGAAACATTTATTTTATCGTTAAAAATGAGTATTGAGTTTGTATAAATGTAATAATCTTCTTAAAACGTCTTGAAAACGTTTGGAAATAAAAACCAGTTGAATTAAGATTTAACAGCGACTTCTTCCCTCTTGACTAATTAAAGATATATTAAGGTTTTGGAATTTCTTTTTTTCCCTCTTTGAAAATGACATTAATTGGAATAATTGATAACTATTTCCAGAGGAATTTACCCATTTTATCTTGCTTTGATGGAATTGTTGACTTGTCAAATTACTCTATGCTGTATTTAATCTTGATTTAATTTTAAATATTATTTGGATGTTGCTTGAGGGTGAGGGTTCACTGGCGGTATACTGGGATTTGTGATGGAGATAGATGGGATGATGATTCTAAATCAACAGTACAGTTAGAGTTTAAATATAAAATTCTTAACTTTTCTATATCCAAAAGTCATCTGAATTAGAATTGTTTCCAACGTCATCCTCTAGAAACTCTTCTGAAGTGAATCTTTAAAAGATCACTTTACGAGATTTTTATTTTAACCTTAATGCTGGATTATCGAATTGTTAAACTCGTATAAATTTAATTTAAATGCTGTGCTAAGTCAAAGTAATCTTCCTGTTCAGCAACCTTTCAATGTGTACAGTACTGCTGACATTTTGCTCATTATTTTTCTCCTTTTGGTATCATGAGTGCAAGCTTATCCCAGGGGATTTAAACCAAACTCCTCCCTGGCAAATTGCAACTTAATTTTTACCCAAACCCTCCTGATTTGTGCTCTGAGGGAAATTAAGTTTAAAGTATATTGTCTCCATCAATTAGAATATTTCATTTGTCTTAATTTTGTGTTTTCTTTTCCAGGCTGCGCCATCTAGTGAGAGCAAAGATCCACCGGAAGATAATGGAAGGTAAGAACAAAATATTTTTTCGCCATTGATCAAATCGTTTAATGGATTTTTTGTGTTTGATTAAATGCTGGAACTCTGCGTTTGACGTGGCGTTTTTTCTCTCTCTGCGCATATAGAATTTTGCATATTTATACAATTTATCGATTCTCCCAGATAGCAATTTTAGTGGAGTTATTTTCGGTAATGAGGGAGTGTAAAAAGCACTGTAATTAAGTTTTTTCTTTTATATAAACCGCGTGGTTTTCAAATTTTAATTTACTTCCCCGTTTGATAAATTGCGTTCGTGTTATTGATAACTGGGCTTACAACTTCTTATTAACTGCTTTTTGCATTTTACGATTAATATACCTCTTGTTCTTTTTTATTCCCTCTGGCGTTCAGGTTAATTTGTTTTGTACTTGTGTTTGGGAATTTTCCTTCCAAGATTTGAATAGCGTTCTCATTTACCAGCTGATGAGTTCGGTCACTTAATAGGACCTCCTAATCAATAAAAGTGATAAAAATATGATTGTTTCTCTGAAGTTTCTTTATGCTACATAGGGAAAAAAGGAACTCTTTGCCCTTTAATTTTTACTTGTTTGCGATTGGTTTTTATTTGATTACTCATTGGATAAGTACATTTATATAAATGTGTAGCTAAAAAAAATTGATGTATTTGTAACAAGTAATTTAAAAATGCCATATCGTATGTGCGTAGTTATCTAAAACTGTTTTGTGAATACTAAAACTTCTCGAATTATTTTTTTTCTTATGTCGACATTTCAAATTTTTTTCTTACATTCTTCAGACAAGTATAAACATTAATTTTATTCCTAAACTCAATTTACAATGAACCTTTTCATTTTCAAGCAACATTGAGGATCGAGTTCTTTAATAAGTTGCATGGAAGAGAGTAAACATTTTGAGTTCTCTAAAGCGGGCAATGTTTGATAAACCCTAAAAACCTTATTATTCTATCTTTGAATCTGGTTTGGAGTTTTATGGGGCTAGACCCTTACCAGAGTACCTTAGGTTTGTTAATCGTATTATAAAACTTGTCTCAAACTCGCAATGTTTCTGTGCTTATTTCTTATTACAACAAATGTCGAAATTTCCACGAATTGAGAGGTTTACCGAGAATCTAAATCTCATCTTATTATCTCTAATTGCATCTATTGAGAGCGTAATTCTGAGAAATATTTAAATAGCACGTTTCATATAGTCAAATAGAGTTAAAGGTACTTTGTCACGTTTGGGAATGGAAAAAAACGTCTCCCTTGAGTTCATGTTTAAGGTATCGTAATTACTTGGTTTGCGTATTTAATGTATAGAAATAGTTATAGAAATTGCAATACTCTAATAATTTAATGATGGGTAAATTGATTCTTTTTGTATCAATTATATTTAAGTAAGGTTTTCTTTAAGGTTATAATTGGCTTATGGGGGAAAGACCAAATGTGTTTAACACAAATTCACGAATGAATCGTCTGTTTGAAAAAGGGAATAAGTCCAAAAACCTAGTTTTGATAAAATCGGGGGGGGGACATAAAACAGAGCAATCATCGAAAACGATATAAGTACATTATAAAAAATATTTTGCATTTGATAAAAGCTGATGAACCAATTCCCTTTTTCAACCTTATGAAATTTCAACTGAAGAAAAATATTAAAAACCACTTAAATTGACATTAAATTTTATTTCTGTTTAGTTTACAGCTCAAATTGAGAGATGGAGACTAAGACAAATAAAATTCAAAATTATTATGAAACTTAGTCATTAAGGCAGTATCAATGGAGTAAGTGAATATGAATGGAGTCAAACATTCCCTGTGTAAAAAGTTAAAAACACTTTTAAATTAAAAGAAAATTTTACTTTAACTTAGTTTACAGCACAAAGAATGAGAAAAGAAAAACAAATTAGCTTCAATTCCAAATTAAATTAAAAAATACAACGAATGGACATCGATTTCGCAAATTAAAGGGGCTATATCTGCCTATAAGGGGTTGTTATTTTCCCCTCTTTCTCTTTCCACGCATGTGTAGTGCAAAGCTTGGAGATATTTTTGAGCTCAAAAAGTCAATTCGTCATTTCTTGAACTTATTCCTTTTTTCAAACTGGCAGTTCAAATATAATTTTAGGTATAGAATATATTCAGATAAGGACAGTATTTGAACTTCGATCTCAAATACTCTTTGGTATCCAAAGTAACGATGACCAAGTATTGAACACATATACCTAAAACTTCTACATATAAACCGTAATGTTCCCTGGTATATTTTAAAATATTTGATAGATACTTAAAAACTATTCAATATCTTCAATAATAGTCTCACGTTTGGCCATATTTTTTGAGATTATTATTCCGATAATATTTGAAATGAGTATGTTCCGCCGAAATAGTCGAAAGGTAAAGAAGTTTTCAAAAAATATATCCCCTTTTGAAAGTGAATTGTTCACTTAATTAAGAGTAGGTAACTGTCGACTTAAAGTTTTTGAATCACTTAACTCTCGGAAGGGAGAGGGAGGGAGATCCATTGTGATGCGGTGTGGGTTACAATTTGATTACGGGTTGCTCTCCGAGCACTTGGGAGGGAAATCGGTGGTAAAAAAGAAGTGTGTAGGGCAATGTATATGCCGGGCAAATAGTGGCTGCCCATTGTGTATGCACACCCGCGCCGAGTTAAGCCGGGGCGTTTATGGCATAACTGCGGACGTGAGCTGCAAGCGAGGGGCGAAAATCATCCGGAAAGAAGACGTTACTGTTAAATAGGCTTGTTAGTTCTTACTTTACGTGGGTTTAATGTTTTTCTTGCGAAAGATGTTTAGGGTTTTTGCTCGACTTAGCTCGTGTTATTACCTCCCGTGTTTGCTTTATTGAAATTTTATAGTTAGGTGAGTATCCCGCGCTTAGAATAATGGAGTCGGAGAGATGTTTTTTTTGTGTGTGAGTGGATTTTGGGTTCAATGTGGGGATCGTTTTAAGTTATGCATTGTTTGAGGAAGGAGGAATTTTGCATTTGGTTTTGAATGGTGCTATTAAAAGCTATGATATTAATTTTCGTTTTTTGGGAGGTATTTTCTGTGGGTCTGTTTTTAAGACGAAAGTAATGGGGCGTAATTATTATTGATATTGTTTTAAAATTTTGGCTCAATGTTCGCAGTGGAAAAACTTAATCATGCTCTTGAGACTTTTCTCGATTCTTAATGGTGAACGGGTTCATTTTCAAACAAAATTATTTATGTGTCGTTAATAGAAGCTTCTAGTACCATTTAAAAAATTTTTTTTTGGTAAGCAAATGCAATGGGATGTGCTTATCTGTTTATATAACTGATCTGTACCTACTTTCGCTCAAGATGAGATTCATTCCAATGACATATTTTTTTAACTCTTCCTTGATAATTTTAAACCCTTTTTATAATTTACAGCCTTGTATTTTTTCGTTATTAGGTTTGATTTTAGTCGTGTCTTTGTTGACAGATTCTAAAAGGGTTTGTGACAAAAACAAATCTACCATTCACAAATTACTTACTTAGATGATACAAAATCACTTTTTTGCCATCCATCTCTCATGAACTTGCTCTAAGTATCTTTAATAATTGAATATCCAACTGTTTTCCCCTTTTCCTCTTTTAATTTTATCGAACTATTTAATCAGTCTATTGTAAGGATCTCGATATTTTTAATATGCCGCTTATAGTTTTTACGAAGTTATGTGGAAATGTTTTGTTCAATTAAACTTTCTTTTTATTTGTTTTTAAATTTATAAATGTGTGTTCTTGAGAAAAATTATTGTCCTTCTCTCATGGTTATCACCTTCATAACTGGGATTGAACTATTTATAAGTTTTAAAATTTATTAATTCAAACTAGCAATGTCACAGTAGAGAGAATTCCTCAAAGACCATCTCTTTTCTCGGAGTAAATTCGGAATAGAGAACTTTTCCCTTTAATTCCCCTCCAATTTCTTTCCCCGGAAGTAAAAAAGGGACTTTTTAAAACAAAAGCGCACACACACACACACACGCGATCAACAGATGTTTTTGAAGGGGATAACCCCTCCGCTCCCTTTTTATTCATGGCTCAACTCCGGATAATTCCCCGGGTCCGTGTCTCCGCACTAATGCCAGGCGGCTGGAATTTAATTTCCCCCTTTCTACTTTTAGCCCGAGCTTTTGAAGGCCGAATCGACAACGGATCCATGGGAACTGACATTTCGGGATCCCCGAGAACAATACCCGTTCTCTCCGGATGTCGTTTCTGCTGTCCATTATTCGATTGCAGTTGCCTGGAAAAGAGTTAAAATTATTAGGGCCCCGGGTATCTGGATGGACGTTCTGATGCTAACTGCTTCTGACACGTTCGGCCTGGCGAGAATGCGCAACAGGGTTTAAGGAGTGCTTAGCGACTTGCCAAGTCTCTTATCTTCAGATGTTGATGGCCATATTTGTCTCAATGAATCTAATTGCCGGGATGGGGGATGAGTCTTACTCTTTTCCCCCGTCCCGAAATTGTCTTTTCGCAATTAATTTTCATTTGAAGGAGTTGATGGGGCCTTTTTTTATTGTCTTTCGCTGGGGGTTGTGTGTCTTTATTAAGAAATAATACGGGCGTCGGGATGCGTTAGTGAGTTGAGTTTTGTTTGGCACTTTGTGCCGATGCTGATATTTGTTTTGATTACGGTTTCTGTCCGTAAATTTGTCTGGGAATGTGCTATTTTTGTTAAATGCTGACTAAAGCAACAGCTGAGTTAGTTTTTCGAGACGCAAATTCAATTTTCTTTTCATTTACCTTTTCTTCAAGTAGTTAGTAATAAGATATTGAGAATATTGATATGTAATTTTTATCTTTATTGAAATGAGTATTTTGAGTTTGTTAAATTCTGATTTTTGTTTTGTTTTATATTTTTTAGTACCACTTATCTGCATATTGACATTTTGGGTGTTTCAATATGATTTGTTTTAGTAAAAATATTAGCGTCTTTTTTATTTTGAAGTCTGCAAATTGATCTTTTTTTTCTAAATTATCTTCTGATATCAGTTTTACGCTACAATGAAAATTCTAATTAATTACGAGACTCAAAGAAAATAACCAGCAGCAACCTAGTCTCAAGTTAGACTTTTTAAAATGTTGTAGAATATATTGCCTTCATTTTTTACATATTTGGGACCTAACCAAATAAAAAGCGCGTATGTTAGAGAGATTTGTGTACATAGCGTTGATATTTGGATCCTGTGAATTAAATAAAAAGCGGAAGATTCTAGGAATAAAAAAAATCGGAAAATTTATCTATGATTCAAACTTCATAAAAAGTTCTAAATACCGCTTGAAGTGCATAAAAATTATACTTTTTAACGCACAGAAACTTTCTTGCACTTTATACCAAATTCTTTTGGTGTTAATAAACCTAACATGCCTAAGTCTGCTTTCTTTGAATGCCGATCCCAAATTCAAGTAGAAAAAACGTGTCAGATATAAAAACTCTAGACAAAAGAAGATGAATGCTAAAATGTTTAATTACGCTTTTAATTAAACCAATGAGATGATGTCTTCTATTAATTTTTGTGTTATTCTAAAGGGGGGAAAAACGTGTCAAGCTTAACCGCGTTTTCGTTTTTTAAAGCTGCATTATGCGTAACAGATCATTAAAGGAAAAACCCAGCAATTTAATTTTACGGTGGTCGCTTTTTTAATATCCGCATATCCGTTTTAAATATTTTTTCGAGGCTCTTACCATAAATGATTTATTTAATCCCCGATGTTTGGAATTCGTTCTGATTAATGACTCAGCCAAAGGATCAGACCCATGGGGACGTGTTGGTGAATAACTAAAATGCCGAGGAAAATGTGCAAGAGTTATAAAAAGTGGCCAAAGCGTTCTTTTCTATTTTCAGTCCTTTGTACTTTTTAAAGGGTGTCCCAGGCCCACGTTTTATTCCATTTTCCTCCTTGACTTAGCGTTGGAAAATGGTATATTTCGAATAGTTTGGGGAATGTCTGCAATGGAAGCGATCGATCTATTGATGTGCCAGTGTATCAAGCATAAATTCCAGATCAGGCTCTGGGAATTTTTGTAGTTTCTCTTGGGTACTTCCCATCTGCACGTGTCTTCGGGTTCTCACTTTCAATAGCTCTGGAACACCTGTTGGAACGATGTTGTATTATTCGTGCATGCATTTTGATTCATTTGGTTTGTTTTTACCTATTATAGGGGTTGATGAATATAATTTTTTAAACTTATGGTTTGTCAAATATTTAGAAAAATGGGGATGATCCTTACATTGACCAGGATAGTTTTTTTTATTACTATAGGGGAGACTACCATTACGGTGATAAGTTACTCATTCCTTTATATGCAGAATCACCATTTATGTTTATTTTAAAAATACAAACCTAAAGTTTTCAATCTTTGTTTCGTTATGTTAGTAAATTACATTTAAAAGCGTGTAATAACCTAGAAAGTTATGGCATGTGTTTATGATACGTAATGTGGTTTGTTTATACAATCTTCGTTTCTATAGTTGATAATTAAATTTTCCTGCTTGACTTAAAAGTTGCATTAAACCATAACAGCACTCCCCCCTCAATAATCCCCTCTTCTTAATTGTCGTTGGGAAATTAGATAAAGGTTAAAATGCTGAAAAATGATTTTTTTCAATTTCATTTAAGTTTTTTTATTTTAATTAAATATAATATTCAAATGCAGAAAATATATAAATATCGGGAAAATTGTTATTTTTGTACCACCGTTCTTTTAACTCACTATTTCAAATATATTAGAAAAAAAATGTTTGCTTCTCTAATGCTCTTTTTACGTTCAATAGTTAGTATGACTCATTTTGAATTTTTTCATGCAGTTAAAACTTCGACCGAGTTATGTAGAAGGTACTCGCTAATGTTTTCATCTGTCCTCCTTAACAATCTAATTTTAAACTCAATTTGTATCGACGACATGTTCCCAAGTTGGTTAATCCATGCACATGGTGTCCCGGGCCCTCTTCGTGCCAGCATGGTTCGATGGATACTTTCATCTGTGAAGTTACTCTTCTGGAGAAAACCATTTGCCATGCTTCCCGTGCCCCGGCATTGCTGATTATCCAGGCGTTTCATTAGGGTGGATGTTCCTCCCCCCCCCGGTATGCCGGGAGTCCTCCATGGCAAATGAAGAAAAAAAGGGGGGAAATCCAAATGAAATCCCGAACCAATCCGACGACGAAGAAAAAAAAAGACGTGATAGTTGGTATCGACTTTGTAGCCAAAGTCAATATTCAAGACGACTCAATAAACTTAAAATTCGGTGTTTTTCCCGAAACCCTTTCGAAAGTTTATCGGAAAACTCATTGGTGCTGCGGCGGGAATAAAAAATCGCGCGTTCTTTATTCTCCGGCGAACAAAGGGAATGGTCGATAAGAATTTTTGGCTTTGCTTTTAACTCTGTTGACGGATAATAGAAAGAGGGGAAAAGAAAGCGAAGGATGTAATGTCTTCGGAGGGGCTTGCTTATGATTGAGAGGTTGTTTTGGGGATCAGGAGCTCGAAACGCAAATTGTTGTTTTCTGCTTGTGCGGTTTTTTGGGTGTCTTTCTGATAGCGTAGCAGGTGCTTTGTGATTAATGTGGCCCTGGTGTGTCCCCGTTTCATCCCCCGGAGTTGTTTGTCCTAGGCGCACTCTAATTGCGGTGCTCCTTTTTCCCCCTTTCCCTCTGGGAAACTGGATCGTCTTTGCTTAAGTTGTCATATTTGTTTGAATTTATGGGCCTTGTTTCGGGATGATAAAGTTGGTGATTTAATTTTTCTAATGCGCCCCCTCCCTCTCTTCCGAGCCTTTTTATCTTTCTTAATTCGAGGTAACTATTCTAACTAACTAGTCTGGGTTATCTGTTTTAACTCGTTTTCTTTGAGCGGCGACTTACCTGGTGTGTATTTTTTCCTTTTTGTGAACCAGCTATAAATCTTAATTACTCGAATTAGCAAATTCACTTCTAAAATTGCTTTAGTCACGGGTTGATGCGTTTTAATTTAGTTTTGCTGGTTACTTTTCCGAGGCATTGTTTATCTAGTTTTGAACTGAGAATGTGGCGGACATCCGCATTTACCAAAAAGAAATTATTGCGGTAGACTTGTGTAAAACCAAAAACTTTCTATGCGTTAAATTTTCCGCATAATAATAGCGTGTCATACATTTGTTTTAAAAGCAAGAGTTATCCGCCCCATGTATCCATCATCTATGATGGTAAGTGAGATCTTTAGGTTTAAGCGAAATTATTTTACGTTTCAGCTTGACATCTAACATCCCATTTTTCATTTTCTACATTTTTATGCAAGTTTGAACTCTGAAACCAAAACAGGAATTAGAAAAATCACTCAAGACCTAAATTTGGGGTCTATAAATTACTATTATACAGAATTTATTCGAGGAAGAAAAGTATCTCAGATTCTCTCGTGTACGCATTAAAAACTCGTTTAAGAAAGCTTGCAAACAAATTAAAGGAAGTATCATTTATTTCCATGGTTAATCGAAAAACGTTCCGCCGCCTGATATCATGAGAAATTTTGTACATTTCATTACATCAGTGTGAGAAACATATCAGGAAGTAAAGTCCTATTGTCTCACTTTTTTCTATAAATAACTGCAATTATTTCCAATGTTACATTTTGTTCAGGCGCTAAGTGTAATGTCCCAAATTATAGACTTTCTCTACCACTTTTGTTACACTGTCATTCATATGCTGTCACACTCCTCCCCCAAAAGTTAACCAAATTCGTGAATATAGCTCCTTTCCTCTGCTTGATAGCGTCGTCACTAAAAGCGAAAGATGGGTTAAAAGGAGAGAATGACTCGAAAATTTAATACTAAGAATATGAATTTGGTTATCATACTCGCATTTATTAGCTAATATGTATAAATACCATAAATCAAATAATAAAACTAACTTTTCTAAGTTTAAACATCTCAAAATCCATTTTGAGTACTTCGTTGGCATGATAATTAAGTAATGAAACATTTAAACTAAATATTTATAATTTTTTTGTGTTTGATATTGTTAAATTAGGAAATAATTGTTTACCAAAACTGATTAGATCTCAGCAATGTAACTAAGACTTTGTGATGTAAAGTATTTTACTCATATTGCATTCATCAACAGATCACGAAATATTTTTATTTTCAAATCTTATTTTTACTATACTGTTATTTCGTTTGGTTGTTCTCTCAAAATGATATTTATCCTTTATACTTTACAGTCATTATTTTTAAAATTTAAGAATAATTTAATTAATAAACTATTGCAAAGTGTTAAATTTAATTTATTGCAGAGAATCAAGCTTTTGTGGATAAAAAATTATTTTTGGGAAGGCAAGGAATAAAATCCCAATACTTGTATAATGTTCTCGATACATTTATATCTTTCTCATTAATCATAGGAATATAATTAAAGTTTAGTTAAAAATGCTTTTTAGTATTTATACTTTGGTTTAGACTAGTATCCACTTCCATAAGAACATTATTATTTTACTGGTTTGGATGTAAATGTATTAAGTATTATATGTCAAAATTTAGATATATCTTTAAAATATACCATTAATATCCTTTACTTTGATATTCATGTAAATACTCGTATAATGATATTTAAACAACCCTGTGAAATACACGAAGTTGAAAACAGCTGTTTACTGATCAATGATAAAGTTAATATATCAGCCTGTGCTTTCGTTAAACGTTTATTTACAAAAAGACGAGGTATCCAAATTGCGGCAAAAGTTTCTCAGCTGATAAAAGTATTCCCTCTCCGTGAGTGATAAACTGCTATCATTCCGTCTCCCATCCCTACATCCATCCTAATTGCTGCATCGGACCGCTTTTTTATCTCCCGATGCGGATAAGGAGAGCTTCCAAAAGTTTTGATTCCATTTAAGTTCGAAGTAGCTGCCGAGATCTTGGTGCTCCTAATCGCGTTTTCAAAACTTGTTGACGGACGATTTAAGGGACAGAGAATTGCAGTTTTATTTTCCCCCACCCTCCCATTTTAAGTAAATTAGCTTGGTTAAATGTTAATTGTCATCGATTTGCTGAAGTTTAATGGGTTTTTGTTGAGCGTTATTAAAAGGAACTTTTTTTGTTTATTCTAGAAAATATAATTAAATCTGTTTGCCTTTTAAATCTACGTCTCGTTAGGTGTTTTACATAATTGAAATTTAGTCTAGCTAATAGTTTGGAATTATTAATATTAACTTGGTGTTAGTTTTTTGAAGTATGTTTTCTCGAGACAAAACTTAATTTTTCGGTTCTAATTTAACTTGATTATTTCGTCGGGACACTTTAAATTTTCAACCTGTTATTCATAATAGATTATATTTAGATTATTATTATACACGTCTAGTTTTATATTTCAACTTCATGCGTCAGTTATTTACTCTTTTTTACTGTCTGTAATTTCGTATACTTTTTCTTTTGTATTGTATTTTCTACTTTGTAATTCATATTTCCAACAAACTTTTATGGAATGAGGATTTACTAGCATAAATGAAAACATCCTTTATTTTAAAAAGATCCAGAAAATGGTAGCATAAGTAATTTTGGCAGTGATTTTAATAGGTTTTAATCCAATTTTATCTAGGTTTTACCGCAAGTTTAATAATGAGAAACTTACGAAAAGGTTTATGACCCAGTTGAAATTTTTTAACATCCTAACAAAAGCGTATTTCCAGTTCTGAATGCTTGCATTTGTTCCATTGTTTCAAGAAGTTGTCATAAAGAAAAAGTCATAACCTAGATGTATACTTTAGACCTCAAAATAGATAGATACCTCGGATTTCCATTGACTACTTTAATTTCTCTTGGGAAAAACTCTTTATATTTCCTTGGTTATTTTTGATTTAACTAATATAATACTAATCTAAACCGAAATAAATAATTTTCCTTGTGTTTGAAAAGATGGTGGGATCTTGATTTGTGCTAAAAAGAAACCGATACTCAAATAGTTCAAAGTAAAGGTCTAGTAAAGGATGCCTTTCAATACGAATCCTTCCATTTTTTATTATTAAACAAAATAATTAGTTATCAAAATTTCTGATTAGAAAAAAAAATCTTGTCTTTTTTTTACTTTAAAAATTACATAGTTGCCAATTTCTCGTCATATTAATGTAGAATGCTCCAAAATATTAAGCTAAACTTGCATTACTTTTTACTCAATATAGGTAGCATTCCTCTTCACCGGGTAAAATGTGACTGAGCATCGCAGGTTGAGCGAAATCTATTTAAATTGTCTGTGTGAATTTGTAACAAGTTTTAAATGACATTCGAATGAATGTTTAAAAACTTATATTTTTCTTCTAAAACTCGAACTTTGGCAACTTTATGCATAATTCCCCCCCCCCTCTATTTTTATTTTTCTATGAACGTTTTTTATAAACCAGTAAACCAAATAAACATGTTTCCTAGAAAATAAAACAGATTACGTTAATTTCGGTTTGGGATTTTTTTACACTTTGTTCACAATCAGTTTTATAAGTCTAGAGATATTTAACTAAAATATCACACCACTTTTATTTGATTGATGCATACAAATCGGTACATAATTAGCACATTTTCAATCTCGGGTGGGGTTTTTTTTCCACTTTATTCATAACTAGCTTTTGGTTTAGAGTTATTTTAACCCACTTATCACACCACTTTTATTTGACTGATGCGTGTTTTAGGTACACAATTCACACATTTTCTGTAGCCGTATTGGGCCCATCATTAGGAGCTTGGGTACCTCTTTAGTTTTAAACCCACCACTGCTCTCCACATTGGGATCGCTAATAACATTCGCCCCCAATGCCCGTCTTGGGACAGCAGCAGCAAGAGCTCGTGCGGCCCTAATGACTCCTGGATCGGGAATGCCGCCAAGCCCCCTCCTGGCCCATGTAGCACCTTTCTTCGGGGCCGGTCGATAAAAACTACATTTCCCGTGGCTCTTCATCCCGGCAAAAATAAGGAATCGCGCGGGCTTAAGGGCCGACAACTCATTTTTTGCCCCATCATAGCCGGCTGTGATGGAGAGCCCCCCTGGGGAAAGGAGCCGCCGTATTATCTGCTAGGAGAGATGGCGGGAACGTGAGGACAGATTGATGGGGAGGTAGCGAAAGTGTGTATTCTTGCTGCTGAAACATACCCCGCTAAATCGATGCCTCGCTGTATAATATTTTGATGAAGCGCGTTTGTCCGAATTTGTTCCGATCGTTTGGTTTCCCTGTGCCACCGTGACTTATTAAACCCTTTGCTGGTGACTTTATCTCTCTCTTGTGGAATGCTTCGGTGCTCTTGATCGTCGCTTCCTTTGGGACCCTGCGTGAATTTGGTCGGGGCTTTTCGGTTTCCAAAGTTGATCTTCGTGCCGTTAATGTATTTTATGTTTAGCTTGCGTATTTTTATTGCTCTTATTTTTGATAGTTAGTTGGTGTGGTTAGTTACATTCAATATTGCTTCGTTTTTCGCATACCTCTTCATTGGCAAATTTTGTAATGCATTAAGTTTTGTACTTACCTTAGAAAAAATATCTCACGTGTTCCTAAATCTCTAGACATGTTTTAGAGTCTAGATAAGGTTGATCAGTATTTTGATCTTAACACTGTTTTAAATCATTAGTTAACTCTATATCTTATATTAAACTTGAATATTAAAATAAAGTAAAATATTTCCCATTTACAAACTCTAAAAAATCAAAAAGCTTTAATTGCGTGATATCTGTATAAATGTATTCATTATTGTTGCAATATTTAATACGTATTTATTTAATGTTGCTAAATTTTTTCAATATTTTACTCATAACTTTATTATTATCATCATGTGAGGATTCCTCTTAAATGAAAGAGTAATTAGAAAAAATGATAAATTAGTTTCATTCATAAAATTATCCTAAACTTGTAAAAAAAACTAGTTATCAATCAAAATAAATTTGTTTCATAAATTAGCAATAATATCCCGAACTAATTTATATCTTACACGCTACTAATGTTGCTTTTTGAAAACAAATTACGAATAACCGAGAATTGAAATCTGGTTAACTTTAATTTCGTAAAACTAACGTGGCAATTTTAACAATTCTTCGAAAAGGAAACTTGAATATTCATCATTTTCTGATTGTGGCTACAATACAGCATGCTGCCATCTAGTGTGTTGAGTCAAAACTATAATGATGGTGTAAAAGCTTTCTAAACTTTTAAATTTACTTAAAATTCGATACTTCGGAAAATTGAAACTAATTTAATATTGGTATAAGTAAAACTTTTATTTTATTCCTTGGATAAAGAAAAATTTTAAAACTTGCTGTTTATTTTCTACGTAATTTTATAATTTTTTATGTAGCTTTTAAACTTTTTACATAGTTTAATACCAACAAATTTATAACTTATTTTTAATTGTCTGAACAAATTGGTATATTTCAGAAGATAATAAATAGTATTATTGCGGATAAACCTTTTTAGTAAGCTTTAAAGTAGTACTATACTGTTTTTAAAGATTTCTTAAGTGTTCCCATAATGAGGCGATATTAGTGTTAAACTTTCGTCATGAAAGTTTTGCTTACACTATGTAAAAGGTAAGGGTCTTAAGTATACTCTGGGCTAATTTCATAGGACTATGGCATGGATTATGTTACAGGTTTAGTATTTTCCATTTTATATTTAGAAGTTCAGATTTCGAATATGAGTGTGGAATTGTTATTAAAACTTTAAAGTATTTCATAAAAAACAACTTTCCGTAGGAACCATGTCAGGTTTGTCTTCTTTTTCCAAAATTTTTGTGTAATTTTCTTGCATGGTGTTTCAGATATGCTGTATCTAGCTTTTCAAGTAAAAATTTGGAGATCAACTCCTCACACACGGAAATTTCTTCGTTATCTATTCGAACGATTTATAGCTAATTTATTTTTCAAAATAGTTAGGCATTTCGAGAGCTCTTAATTTGAAGTGCGTTCAAACAGCTTGGACTCTGGAGACTCTTTTAAGGTAAGTGTTCTGTTGTTTTTCTCTTTAACTTAAACTTTTCTTAAAAGTTTATATACGAAGCTTTCTTAAATGTTTAAGCTTACGAATTTGTTTGGATTAAATTTAAAGTTTGGAAGATAGAAGTTTCTGTATTGTATGTCGTTTCCTCTATCCTTGCAAGTTTCTATAGGTCTCTTTCCTTTTCTCTTTTAGTTTTCAAATCTCTGACCTCGACTCTGACAGCATGTTTTGCGTTAGATTGACAAAGAGTCGCCTGTGTGCCTGTGGCTCATTAAAAATATCCTTTACGCATGGAGATAGACTCTCTTCAGATAATAAGCTTGGAAGACTTGGGTCTCTATGGAAAGCACTCGAACTGGCTCTTGAAGTCTCGAAGATTGAAGAAATGGTAAACACATATCTGAAGAAATGCTCTACCTGCCTGCAGAGGAATTGTTTTATGCTGTTTCTAGAAGCTGTTTCTGGTCTTATCTGATTTTGAAGAATCCATAAGTTCGAATAAATGGATGAAAAAGGAAAATGAAGGTTAGTCATAGGTTTGAATTGTTTTGGGAAGTACTTGGAAGATCAGGATACCTGTTATGAAGAGAAATAGTAAGTGTAGCACATCACAAGTGAGTATGCAAGCAATTGCAAGCAATAGTGTTTTGTTTTGTTGAGTGAAGCTCATGTTATGAATTCATACCACTTTCCATTTGTACATTCTGTTAAATGGATGTGTAGAAGTAAGTTAATAAACCTATTTTCCTTGTTTTTGTTTCACTGATGTTTGAGAGTTGAGAACTTGGCAATCAGAATGTCCAGCCAGGTACGTTATATTTTTTTGTATGCTATAATTAAATCAGACAGGGTATGTGGTGCGTTTTACCTTATTTGATGGGTAAGAATTGTTTTAGGTACGCATGTTGCACTGTTGTAGCTACCTACGTGTTGCTAATAGTTCAATTTGAATTAATTCACTGTAATTGTAAGGAAATAAATGCTCTAGCAAATGCTTAGTTGACTATTCAAATAGTATGAGGATCACCTTTTCGGAAGATGCAATTAGCTCGTGCCTGGTCACGAATCCCTTATCACCGGCGATCTTATTTGGGAGTCTCGCTCGTCGCAAGAAAGAGAAGGCTATAAAAGTAAGATGACTGCCATTAAACGAGATAGGGTCCTTACCAGGATCATAATTTTTGAAGAACACGGAATACCCAAGTCCTACAACCGATGCGACAAAAAGGTCCATGTTATAGTATGGAGAGGAAATGATCCTTTGGGGAAAGAATGATTCCTTCGGTTTCATATCTTTCGAAGTATATATAGATCGCCGGTTCTTCGCTATGTTTTAGTAGATGTTAAGTGATCTTTTTGCAATAAAAACTTCCTTAACCTATTGTAAGTCCTAAGTATGTAATAGTATGAATAACTGAACTTAAATGATAATTTTTAATAATACCCTTAGAAGGTAGGTTAAATGATGTACACCAACAACTAAATAATTAAAACTATTTTGAAATAAACGCTTTCGTTTTTCAATGAGTAAGTACCAAATCATTGTGGCACAAAATATGACATGGTTGGTGTGTTTTTATATCAATTGTATAGGCTTTTATTCTTAGTTTATTCTTGGCTCAATTTCATGAAATTTAAATGCAAAAATCCGCTACATAACACCTAAATAGAAGTTAAACGAGACAAGTAAAAAAAAAAGATCCTAACCCTGCCTCCTCTTTTTGCGTTTGCCCAGACAAAGTTCCGTCGAATTCGCGACTTCTCCAAAAAAGTGCAACCAACTCCCTACATTTATTTCCCGACTCCTCTCAGCAGCTACGATTTAAAGTCCTCAGCCAGTTTATTTTAAAAAGCTCTCTCTCCAAGATCACCCGCTATGAATCTCGCGGCCGCGTTTCTACAACTCCGGGCATTTACAAGGCTTTATTACTACCACAATATTGTTTCTACCTGGAGAGATCTTTCCCAGGGGAAACGTAGCTCTCGTATGTTTCGTGAAGCGGACAGCGAGGTAGCGCTACGATCGCCTTTGTTTCCATTTCTTGTCGATCCGGCGTGCGAGTGGAACGTTTTCTTTTCCTCCAGAACCAACCATGCCGGGCACCTATACCGAGAAACTTTCCATATTCAAGTGAGTATTTCGCACTCTCTTTCTTTCACACCTCTTTTTTGCCGACGGTTGGAGGAAAAGGTATTTATTATTATGCAATATTATTATTGACTGGCGGTTTTCCTTCTCGTCTTCGTTTTAGTGGTTATGTGCGGAAATTTTGTGCGGCGAGTTGAGGTTCGTTTTGTTTTCAATGCCTCGGTGTGACTATGTTTTGTGGAAAGTTGTTGCGAGTCTGTTGTAAATAAGGATTTGTGTTTTTACAGTATGGAGTGGTGTCGAAGGTAGGTTTTTTTTTTCGGACGTCCTTTATTTTAGTAATAAGTGTGTGGATTGTTTTGGCGTTTAGTTATGACAAAGTTTGGGAAATTTCCTCCGTCATGCTTGAAAGTTAAAAGTGTAATATGCATAAATCTGAGATGTCTTAAGTGTAATGTATTCTTTTGTTAAAAATTGTAAGTTTGATAAGTAATTTTACATTAGTCGATACCTGTATTTAACTTTCTAGTTTATATAATGAATTGATGAAACGATTTTATAACTAAGTGATTAAGATGTAGTATGATAAATATTATCGATGGGATAAGCAATTTATTTTAGTCGTAATTAAAATTCTTGTTCATAAGTTTTACTGACTTTACATGTTTTAATAATCTAAAGTATTTCTTATTGTTCGTTTATGGAGAAATTCATTTTGTCTTTAACAGTCTTGCAATAATTATAAACGTATATTTAGCACCTTTAAATAACATTATGCTAAGTTTTGTACCAATGTTCGAAATGTAATGGGTTTGGAAGAATATTCAAAAATAATTTTCATAAATATTCCCATCGATTTGTATCGACAGCCTTAGAATTTTATGTATTTCCAAACGAAATTTATCAGTGAAAAATGCACTAGCTCTTTTTCTGAAACACTTACTACTTTTCACGTGAGAAACGATCTGAAATTGAATGTTTGTAAACAAATGAAATGGGTTGACGCGCTTAGTTCAAGGAGTTGGTTGGAACACTTACTGTCTAAAATCGTTAGTTATTTATTTATCAAAGAAATATACTTTTTAAAACCGTCAGCTGTTTTAATTATCTTAAATATTTTTTTTTAATTACTTTATGCTTATCCATCCTCAAAACTGCTGTATTGCTACAAATTATAAAAGTAATTTAATAGCATCTCTCTAATTTTAACAGTTGAAAAGTCGATAACTCTAGTTCAAAATCATAGATAAATTCGAAAATTTTTCTTTGTCCCTACCCTATGAAAACATATTAAATGATTTTTTCAAAATCAAATTTCTTTTGAATCTATTCATCTCTGAATTTTCCACGTAGCACTGTACCACATAAACTTGTTAAGTTTTGTTTTTAGGAAGTCAATATTACTCCTGTGGTTAAACTCGTCCGTTGCCCACGACTAAATATCAAATGTCGAGAAACACGTTCTGAAGTGTCAAGAAACGCGTTTGAGCTGCGTTCTTTCTCTGAGCATTCACCGATGGCCATTCATTGTTCTTGGTGGTGAATGGTATCGTTAGGAATTCTGGAACGCGTTAATGCCGCGTGGAAAATCGAGACGTGCATTCGTTGCCCTTTCTTTTTTAATTGTTGGATTGCTACTGTGCGGATTGAGAAACTGACAATAATGTTCTTCTTAACAAACCACTGGCTCTCGTGACGATAGGCTTTTGTCGGCGAGAAATTTCTGGCCATTTCTTTTCAAGTGTCGTCTTTCGTTTTATGTATGTCAGTGGTGTTGATGTTTCGCCCATGACTCATTTCCCATCGTTTAGTTTCGACAGTGCGTTGCGAGATGATCGATGACGAAACTGGACGGGGGAATTCATTCACAAACTATGGGAATTCATTCAAGAAGTATTTTTACGGGTGTTATTTTCGTTACGGTTTTACGAATTTTTAGGTGGAGCGCTGGAAGTTGAAGGGGGTCTCCAAAAGATGGCCGGAGAGCCAGTTCAGTGGTCAGGATAAATGCTTAAGTGTAAAGTGGTCCGGTTAAACTTTAAACTTGATGTATAATAATTCCGCACTACTTGACTATTTTAAGATTAGTTTTTATTTGGAAATAATGTTGCCTTAATGAGCCAATTTTTCAAAATTACTGTGTATAACGGTTAAGTAATTACGCACGTAAGGTTTCTATTGAAGTTTCATGAACTTAACTGAAAAAATTAGTACAGGAGAAATCAAATAATTTTGCATTATTTCAATTACTAAACTTTTGAAATGATAGAAATTAGAATCATGAGAGAAAAAATAATCGGATCAGTTAACCAAAACATATTCTTAGTTTTTAATAAAATATGAGAATTTGCGGTTAAACCCTGTGCTATCTTTTGACGTATTTTATACTCGGGTTCATTCTTAAACAAAAACAATCCCTTCATTTAAAGCTCATTAGCTGCATATTTTATTAAAGTCTATTTATACGCGTTAGAAATCATTTGCTTTAGTAAATGTCTATGAAGTTACAATCTTGCTTCATAACGTTTTATTGCTCTTCCTTTAATTTTTATATTTCAATCATTTTTAATACATATTTCACTTTTTGTAGGTTTTACTTGAAGGGGGATTTTTGCGTTTCTTTATTTTTATAGAAATCTAATAGACCATCTCGCGTAAAGTTAGTATCTGAGCGAGCACTTTTTTATATTCTTGATACACTGTAATAGAAAGTTTCATTCCAAGTCGGTCCTAATTTGACTACAACCAGAAACACAGAACCGAATATATATTTGGTTGCAGCTAAATATTTACAAGCTAAAAATTTACAGATTTGACACTGAACCAGTAATTTTCCACAATGGGGACGTGTTGAAAAATAACTGAAACTAACATAGTCTGAGAGTTGATAACTATGGTTGTGTGCGGCGTCTAACTTTCCTGCTGGCGAGATGGCATCTTTCGAGTTGAATGGGCGATTGTGGGTGCAGGAACGCATCAGTACCTTCTAAAGGTCGGCGTCTTCCTCTGTGCTCACTCTGCTGTGCGAAAGGATTGTGGCGAGAACTTTTACTTTAATGAACATTCCCCCTGCAACACTCACTGCTTCTGTGATATCCCAACAGGATGCGCCACGCTTTCTTTTGCTGCCTTGATTATCCGGACCCCCAATTATCCGAAGCGCCTGGCTAATTCGGGATGAAATGTCTCAATCTTGTTAAAAATGAGATGTTTCCGAGAGAGGTTTTGTGGAGTTTTCTACCGCATGTAAACTTTTGAAAACGTTTTCTTTTTTTAACGTTTAGAAAGCGAAAGTAAAAGGAGTGCCCGATTCTGCCAAAATATAGTTTTATTTTCTTAAGCTTAGAATATTTTTTTAAAATGAGTATGCCCGTGGGTCTATATATCAAACTTTACTAGAGCAAGTAAGTTAAGTCGACTTTCTGAAGAGAAAAAAAACAAGGAAAATGTCATTGGGATAAAATAAAGGAGCTATGATTATAATTCAATATTACATTTTAAATTTGCGATTAATGTCCAACGTTTGTGCACCTCTGTTAGTGAATTTTTCTCATTTTTCTTTAATTTAATATTCTATTGTTGGGAGAAAGAGAGATGGGGAGTTTCATTTCGGTGCTTCTAATGTGGAGTAAAAAAGAAATCTTCACTGAAAGACTAATCTAAAAAAAAATAATATTGATAACGTTTCATAATTTTGTTTATTTTCAATAAGTAGCATCTTATGCGGTTTTTTTTACTGTTGTTTATTCTAGATGCATAAACCGTTGTTTAAGAGGATAAAAAAAATCGTTTATTTCTTACTTAACTGCTAACCCTCCTGATATTCTTCCTACGCAAAAAAGCAAGCTCCTTTCTTCACGCTTGCGTAAAAAAAAGTGAGTTTCAACGAGTTACGGAATAAACACTTACTCATCTGTATCAAATCCAATCAGTAGACTGTTCAGTTTGCATCCTTTTCCTCAATCTTTTTTGTCGTGTTCTTATGCTTGGAAAGTGATCCCAGTTAAGTAATAGGTGGTTAATATTCATCTAAATGCAAGGCATTGTACTTTTTAAAAAAATTTCGTTCACGCCATTTAAAACAGGTGGGTTTTTTGTAAGATGGAATTGTCCTATGCGTTTTTCTTTCTGATACAAATTATGTATAGTTTTATTCAAAGTTTATATTTTTATGACATAGGGTCAGACTGGGTAAAATGGGTAGTTTTTAAAGAGTGTATCCAAGTTTGATAATTTTTTTCATTGCACGAATCTTTTTTTACATCATTAACATTTTGCGATTATTTTATTAATAAAGTGGAATACTCTTGCCAGCTTTCCGTTCGAGTCTTTGAAAACTTACAATTAAAGGAATGTTAAAGTTTATGAACCCCTAAAAAGTAGAGAGGTATAAAAATTGATAGTATAAAGTTTTAGGGAAAATAAGTCTCAAAAGCATTGCTTTTCCTGCCCATTTTACCTTGCACGTTACTCTGGTATTATTTTGTACTATGCTTTAATTGAGTTCGAAATTTAAAGCTTATAAATCAAAGATGAACTCTTATGATTTTGTAGGAAATTACAATGCATAATTTATGTAAAGTGGTTTAAACTCCTTTAAACATGTATATTGATTGATATTTACTCCTTTGATGCATGTGGTATTATGATTTCCAATTATTTTAAAAGCTTTTACCTCAGATATTTAAAAACTACTTTCTTCCTCAGTTGTGTTGTTTTGGTAATTAAAATTAACATACAGCCAGGTAATTCCTGTAAAAATTTTCAAACCTTAAACTATTAATTTCAAAAAAAAAAAAAAAAAAAAACCTATATAATTTTGGATTTAGATCTATTGAGAAAAAGCTCTATTTACCTGGGTCAAGTATTAAGCAACATTTGATACCAATGATGTATTTTATAACTTCTACAGGTTTTTCTCCAAAATGTCAATGTCATCACACATTTCATAAGTGTACAGTGTCTACGAAAAAGTACAATGTCGGTATAAATACCTTCAATACCGCTTAAAAGACTTAACATTTTTAAGTACTACTTTTTTTATATTTCTACTGAAAATTATACCGAAATATGGCAGAGACATAAATACCTAACTGTAGGAACAACTGTTTTGCAGTACGTCTAAAGAATACTTTAAGTTTCTATTTCCTTGCAGTTTCGAATGCACGGGTTTTCCTGCGTTTCGAGATTTTCTTTATAGTATCACAGGAATTTTATCGCCACAAATTCGGCTGTTTTTACTTTTTTGCAGCAATCCGGCGAGACTATTCGACGAATCCCAGTGATACAACTCGAAATGACGTCACTTTTGTCTCTGATTCATTCATTCATTGGTCTCGCCGGATTGCCGTAACGCGACGGATCGGATACATGGAAACGCTGCTATAGTGGAAGGAAGGAAGGGTTCAGCGCATTGACTCCCTTCTTTCGTTTGCATTTTTCAACTCTTAACTTTATTACGCGCCGTGCCAAACTTTTTGTTCGCCTTGATTTCCGCTTCATCCACCGCTTGCCAAAAAAACCGCGCTATACTTACAAAAGCCGCTAAAATTAGATTCTTTTCCTAAATCTAATTCCTGCTTAGCCGGCTCCCCTGAAAATAGATTCCTCGCCGTCCCTTCGATAACAATTTAAAAAATAAAAGGGGGAGAAGAAAACCCGAGATGAACACAAAGGACGCGAAAGAGTCTGTGATTGAAGCTAAGTGGCTAGGGAAAAAAGAGCGCTATAAGGGCTTTTTGTCTTTGTAGCATTCCGTTGAGTATTTTGGCCCGCGTCGGGAGCCACCGAGAACCTATTTTTGACAGCTGATAATCGCTTTTCGGACTGTTGCTGTCTCAAATATGCTTTCTTCTTTTTTTTTTCTTTTCCTTTCTTCGGAGGGACTGAAAATTACAGCATGTTTTAACAAAGGGGTGGGGTTTATGAGAAATGGTAGTGGAAATTTTTTGTTTGTTTTATTTTTATGACAGTTTTCTTACCCGTTGAGGTGTTTTATTTTATTGAGTGTCAATTTTGAATCGTAGTCCTTAAGCAATTAAATTGTCCAATTCTATCCGTCCCCTTTGCAAAGTTCAACTAGAAATTAAAACTTGTCGGAAATTTTCTTAGTAAAGAGGGAAGAGTTGAATGGGATTTTTCAAGGGATGTTATAATTTTCTTAGGATTTTTTTCCTGGTCTCTGCTTTGTTTTCAATAATTGGGATAACTCTTTAGGGTCATAATTTAGACGGAAGTTCCAGCAATATAATTAATAAAATTTTTCTTATCTTTCTTTGAGGTAAAACTAAAATTTTAACTCTTTAAATGTTTAGCTCGATTGTGGGAGTAAATGTAGTGTTAGAAATTATCTAATGTATTTTCAATTTGAAATATGGTTTTTTAAACGTTTATCTTCTTTAGTTAAATCCTAAAAACACTTTTCTATATCATCTCCTAATACTTTTTAGTAAATGTAAAAATAATAAAAGTGTTAGTTTTATAGAAATTTTGAAGTCGTTTTTGTTAATTGCCTGTATTTTTTAAATCTTTAATATTCTAAAATGATTAAGAGTAAGAAATAAAATTGCACCTATAACACTTCACTTTTAGAATTATTGTCTGGTCCCTTATAGCCACTGCACTATATCTGTACCTATTGTCTCTTTTACCGATTACGTGAGAAAAGAAGCGTCCAAAAAATGTCACTTAAGGTTAATGTCATGAATCATGCTGCTTATCTAAGCTACCGAATCAATAAACAATGTGTCCATTTTGACTATTGTGGATATTGGATGACAGTTTCGATAACTGGGTTAGGGTACGCTGCGCATTGTGGGTTGCTCGGAATTGTATCTTAATGCATGAACATTATTCTCCACTGTTGTGTAACGAATTGCGACGTTTAATATTAGTAATTCTATGAAGCATCTTGTTATTCTATCTTGTCTCGTGTCGTGCATAATCCATTTTAATCTGCTCCTTATATTTACTAATAAATATGGGAAAAATTAATGAGTTCATTGGTTGTAAACCGTAGTTTGATTATGTATTTTGCATTTATAATTGCTCTCAGCTATTCTATATTCTAGAATTACAAATGGCTAGGTAACATCTGATTAAATGTTCGTAATTTATTTTAAAATAGAAAAGAGTCGTTGGGCCAAAATTATAAGTACTACCTTAATACCTGCATTGCTACTTGTATTAAGTGCATGCCTTCAGAATAATAAACAAACGAATCAAAAATATTGTGGGCTATATATGTTGGTCCCCTTCAAAATAAATTCCTGTATACCTCGAGCCCCACTGATAAAAGTTTCTAGTTTGCTCTGTTATTCAAAGTTTTCAACATGGCCGAAAAGAATGTTGCCCCTTTTGAACAACACATAAAAAAACACTTCTGCCATCCCCGGTTAAATGTCTTTCACGATGTTCCCACATATTCCCTACCCTTATTCAATCAGCCAAGTACTGGCGATTTTGCTCGTAAAAACCCTCCATTTAGTGCATTCGAAAATAATCCTCGAGCTTAAATTTTAAAAGACAAGAAAAGGCCTTATCTTCCTTTGCTCGGGAAGGGAAATTGAAGACTTAATCAGATTACATTCTGTAAGATAACTCCCCTCCTCCCTTGTCTTGTTCTTGACGGAGTAGGAGGGAAAATGTGTTCTTTTCTTTTATCTTCGAATCCCATTTTAAGCTTCCGATTTTCTTTTCTTTCCCTTTGGTATCTTCGATTTTCGTTTGAATCTGGGCCCTAGCGGCTAAGGGAGCTTGTTAGGAAAGAGATCATAAGCTTATCTTTTGCTTTTACCTTTTTCTCCCAGAACGGTGTAATCCATTTGAAGAGCTAGCTTGCTTTGCATCTCATAATGAATCTTTTCGAAGCTCCCGTGCCCCCCTTGCGAGACCTTCGTTTTCATTGTTTTTTTCGTTTTGTGGTTGGATGTTCGAGCTCTTCTCGCGAGTTTTTGTGAAGGAATCTATCTATCTCACTTAGCCGACGAGTTTGCGCTTCGTTGTTACTACTGTGGATGTGTCCGTCTTCGTCAGGTGAAAAACTGCCAATCCTTTTATCTTGCCCGTGAGGTTTAATTACTTTACTTACAGATGAAAGCTGCATTAAGCACGTTTTGGTAACTAATATACTGTTATTTTTTTTCTCTTTTGGACTAGAAAACACCCCTATCGAGAGTTTTGGAAAATATTGAATTTCCCTTGCATTGTTTATTCTCCCCCCTCTAAAAGTGGAGAATAACTTCAGTCAAAAAACAGAAACCTTCCCTCTCAAGTTTCCTAAATAAATTCGCCTCGCACGAATATGGTTTCATTTCGTTTTTATATTTCAGTGTAACACTTTAGAAATAAGTGGGGCTTCATAAATGGCTAATTCCATGCGTGACAAAATCTATCATGAAATAAATAAAATTTAGTAGCTTGTAGTACAAACCAACTGTAAGAAAAAGGAAAACCAAAGGTAGAATCTAATTTAATCGAATAATTATCCTTCAGATGTGCTTTTAAAATTTAAATTTAGCTCATTTGTAGTGGGGACTCTGGCATGGAATTAGTCAAATATGTCTTTGACCTTCCCAACCCAGAAACTTGATTGTTAGCATTTTATTGGTGTACGACTTTTAAAGTATGTTATACTGGCCCGTATTAAATTTGTGCCATTAGAGTGGGTTCTAAGTGTAATGGTAATAATTGGCACATTATGCCTTAGCACTAGGGGGCAAAATAAAGGTATTCCATTATATGCCGTAATTATTTGAATAATTTGTAATCTGATATTCAGTGTTAAAATTAATACCAAAGAAAATAAATTGGAAGCGCGACTAGATAAACAGGGTGGTAAAACTTTTTCTATTAAGCAAACTCTTTAAAACTGAGTTTTAAATTTGATATTTTTCTTTCATTTCTTTAACCAAAATAACAAGAAATTCTTATGTGAAATTAAGCGTTCATTTGCTTTCCTTTCATTACTGCCTTGGGGTTTAATCATTATATAAAAGCGAATTGATGCATAAAATTATTAAGCATCTCAAAATTATTATTCTCTCATAAACGTTTAAAAATGTAAATGTCGTTTTTTGTATACACTTAATGAAAACATTCCGCAGATTAAACGGCTCCTCAAAATGTATTTCTCACTTTTAGCAGTTCCATACCATTTTTTTCATTCCATGGTGTTACTCAGTGTTTAGTAGGTCCTACCCTGACTAATTTCCTTGCACCATACACAATGACTACTCTTTGCATGATGCATCTTCATCTTGTTTGCGTCTTGCCACTTAAAGGTTAATTGCGAAAGAAAACATTCCGTTAAAGATTCTAGGTTATATCTTGAGTTCGTTTTATTTTGCAAGTTACCTTAAGGTCAAATCGGTTTGGTTTTCATCGGTATTATTAACTTCGCATCGATGTGATTGCAAATGGTGTTATTGGTTTCGTACGTAACCGAACGTAACTGAAATGTTCCTTGAATGACGGAAACCGGCGTCTTAGCAGTGTTTGGCTTTTCTCCAGTGTGATTGTTTAACTCCGGTCCGTTAGCTTTGTTTGTTTGTGTGTAATTGCCAGTGAGACCCTTGTTCATCCGTTAAAACAGAGACCGCAAATTAAGTGGTCAATTCAGAGGTCGTCTACACCGTTTGGGGTCGGCCCAATTGGTTGGATGGTAGGAGGTTTGGACATGCTACACTGCCCCTGCAATTAGTTTTCTCCCAATTACTGCTGTTCGCTTGGGAGAAGTGGTTGCAGTGCAAACTTGGGAAAGTGTTGGCGAGTGAACTTTTTGGTTTCGGAAAGTAAATATGGTTGTGTTTGTTTTTGTTATGCAGAAGAGTGCTAAGCTGGAAAAATTATTATCCTAGTAAAACTTATAAATACTGCGCTCTGAAGTTTGTTAGGATCTTAGCAGATAGGGTAAAGGCAAAAGGAGTTAGTAGTTCTATCAAAGTAAAACTTTTTTTGTCAAAGTGTAAAGATCCCTCTAAAAATAAATGTCTCCTTCAAAAATGAGGTTTCAATTCCATACAATATTAAAATGTTATTCTAAACGCAAAAAAATAATATTGAAGAAAAACTTCAGGTTCAAGCCATCGAATCTCTCTGATTTTTATTGGGTAACATATCAGCAGTTTTAAAAAAAGTAAAGGGTAAAGAAGATAGTACTATATCAGAAAAGTCAATGACCGTCACATATTGAGGTGAATTCAGAAAATTACCTTTTCTCCCTAAAAATATTCTTTCTGTTATCAATTATAACTTTTTCTGTAAATTACTGATTGATTAATCACCTTTGAGAGATTTCTTTTTCCTTGTCTATTAGCCTTTTAAAAAGAATCAACTTGTTGTTAAGGGAGGGAAGTATTGTCTCTAGTGAAATAGCTATAGGTATTAAGCCAACGCCTATTTGGCCAACACCCAAAATTATTGTGAAACACTTGTCTCGTGAAATTCCCTGTCTGTGATAATGTTGTGTTTAGACTTTTACGTCGGCAAAGCTCTTTGGCACTACCTTGAACTGATAAGCCAGCTAAAAACCGTTGCCTAGCTTCTATGACATCGACCATGGATGACTAGAGGTAGAGGACAAAAATGTTCTGTATATCAGTAAGAATAAATATCATTGCTTATAAATTGGAATTGCTTATAAAAAGGAATAGTTAGTTTACTTTTCAAAAGAGATTCATACTTCATCTGATTTTTTCCTGAAAAATTATTTCACAAATAATATCTAGAACTCACATTTCTAAGTCTAGATTCAGCTGTTTCTCATGGGTTTGTATACTTTGTAGAATGAATTCAGCACTTCAAAATTTCTACTTTAGGAAAGTTTAATGTAAGTCTAAATTCGAAATTCATGGAATCATTATACCAAAAAGAATTTAACCTTGTCCTGATAGCAAATAAGGTTCTTATATTTCTAGTTGAGTTCAGAATGGGATTATTGTAATGATTAGAGCATTTTTATGTTATATGTAAGAATTTTAAAAAAATCGCTCTAACTGCTAGCAGCGAGAGGTCTGGCATCACTTTAACAAAAAAAGTTGCCATTTAATGAAGGTATCGAAAAAAAGACGTTGGGGGGGGGGAACGTACAGTGCAACTTGTACAATTCAAAGCTGAAAAGAAGTTAGAATTTAAGAAGTAACTTTGGTTTGACAGGAAGTTCAAGGGATTTAGAGAAATCTTAGATTTTTTGCATTGATAAGAAGCTACTAGTTTCTTACTTAGTAAAGTAAAACATGGAATTGTTACACTTGTAAAGGTTAGGATTTCTATAAATTGAGAACCAACGTTTTCAGACTTACCATCACAGCTTTGTTATTGGTTGTGTCGAAGTCCCCAACTAACGTGTTTTCTCTGTTGCAGTGGCATGCACTACCTGAAGCCCCACAAGTCCCCTCGTAAGGTCCAGCTGAAGGAGGTGCACCATGCCAACGAGCCCGCCTCGGTCAAGGTGATGACCCCCGACGGCATCACGCTGGCCACCGGCGAGCGAGCGCACAAGCGGAGGCCCGCGCCGCCACCCCCGCCCAAGCAGCCACCCCGGCGGCCACCCCCGCCGCCGCCGCCTCCTACGCCTCCGCCGCAACACACCGTGCTGCTGCTAGAAGAACGACCCGATCTCAAGTGAGTGGTTTATACTGTATCTGTCTGGAGATCCGTTTTTGTGACTGGTCCGCTTTTAGGATCCTTCTAAATTGCTCTTTTGCACCATGCTCGATTGCTGCCATAAAACCCCAAATAACTAACCAACCAACCTACTGGATTGCACTTCCACATCCCTCTGAATTGTTTTTCTGCATCCTTCTGGATTGCTACCAAAAACCACTAATAACTAACCAATGTACCATATTGCTCTTCTGCATCCTTCTTGATTACTCCTCTGTATCCTTCTATATTTCTTTTCCCAATTCTCTCTAGGTTTTTCTTCTGCATCCCTCTAGAATGCTCTTGTGCATCTTCTAGATCGCTCCTCTACATTCAAAACAAAAGATTTTTAGCCGTAATATCGGCAAAAAATTATGCTACAAAATTTCAAAACTGAAAGGACCCATTTTAAAAATTAAAAAAAGTTCAATGTAGGCAAATTTCAGCCAATTTTTAACATAAAAAAAGGTTCTATTCATGTAATTATCTACTAAGAAAATGGGGGAAATAATCTTATAAGCAGATTTTAACCTATTTTTATAAGCTGTTAATAAATAAAAACTGATTGTATTATCTTACCTCTGTAGTTATTTTTTTAAAGATTATGTCATTATTAGTTAAGATCATTATTAGATTAGAAGTTAGTATTATTTTTTCAATTAAATAATTAATTTTAACTTAATTTTTATTTTAGTTTTTCCCCAATTTAAATTAAATATTTATATTCAGACCTGAAAAATAGTTAATTTTTAATGGAACTTTTTTGGCAATTTGTTAAAAATTTTTGAAAAATACAATTCCTGGTTTATTACTTTAGGCCAGTTTTTTTAATGATTTCTTTGTGAAATTTAACATTAAAGCTTTTGTTACCATTTTTTACCTTAACTGTCAAACCACTTTACAATATGCAATAGCCAACTGTTTTTTAAAACTTAGTTATTGTTTAAAAGCATGTAAACTTTTCATAAGCATGTTCTAATTTTTTTTACTTGATGTGTATTTTAGTGTTGATGTGAGCTCTCCTATGTCCAGTCCTCAAGGAAACCATGAAGGTCCTGCCAGCCCAGAGTTGCCCCTTCCACCACCCCCATCTGCAGAAGGCAATGAAATCATGATGCCGTGTGATGAGCCTTTGCCTCCCCCACCTGACCCTGTGGATGTACAGCCTCGCATGCTGGACAGTGCTGCTTTGTGAGTATTCTATCACTTCAAAGTACCATTAGAAACTATGCTAAGAAATAACTTTTATAAAATTACTATATAATAAAAGAATTGGATTACTTTGAAACTTATTAAGTATTATAAAATTTGTGTACCACAAAATTTTGGCATGATAAAAGTTTATTTCATCAACTGAGCTCCAAAGACCCTGTGTGCATATTCTTACTGGTTTAAAAAGAATAGTCTCACATTTATCTGTCTATATTTTACTGAATATTAATGCATTCATTTAGGTTAATTATGTATTTCTTTTTATAGGATATATCCCAAAAATTCCTACATGTCATACAGGAGTGAGAAAAAACTTGGAAGGCATGGATTTGATGGGAAATATCGTCGATCATTCCATGCATCTGCTTCGTCGACAGATTTGACCATGTTTGACTCCAATTTCCACGAAGAAAAAAGCACATCTTCTCCTAATAGTTGGGAACAAATCCATAATATAAGGCAGCATAATCCTACAGTTATTTTTCATTCAGACTGTATCCAGCCAAACAGTCAGTTGCAAAGAAGTAGCTCTCAAGATAGTATCCCCTATGAAACTTCCTGCAATGAGTCGGAAAACATATCAAATGTTCCATTACCAAACTCAGAAAGTAACCAGTCAACCAATAGTATTATAAGCCAGTGTTCTGAGACACCAGAAGAACATTCAGTGCCATACGAACAGCCTAGTCAAGAGAGGGTTGCCTTTGATGTTCAAAATTCATCTCACTCTCATCAAAACTCATTTACCACCAAAGGAATCTTACTGAAATCAAAATGTGTGGAGGATGTTGTAATAAACTGTGAATCAACTGATATTCATTCTCTGGATAATGAAACTTATACTGGAAATTTGAGCAATGGTGTCAATGATTCAGGGGTGGATTTGAATCAAAATTCTGTGAAAAGTAATAATAAAAGTGAAAAGAACAATCCTAAAATTCTCAATGGAACTGACATTATAAACCGAATCAATAGTGCCACTCAAACTTCTGATACCCCCAGACTACGCCGGAAACATAGCAAAACAAAAGAAGAGTTGGAATGTGAAGAATTATCCAAGGATTTCATTCATTATTTTGGGGATGTTGCCCTTAAAAATTTATTAGGTAAATTCAATTTTACTATATTAAGCTATCCATTTTTTTGCCTGTAGATTTTTTGTATAGAAACCTCTTCATACCCTATATTTGTTTTATTTGTAGCATCATTTAATTTTTATTTAAAATGTTCATTAATGTGGGGAAATGATACTGGGATTGTTAATGGGTTGGATTAATCATTTCAATTTAGCATGTTTCATAATTAATAGCTAAATATAGAAAATAATTACAAAATATAAATCACAAAAACTTTTGTGTCCTGTATTTATTTAATTTTTAGTAATTTTCTCTGGTATAAAACATTCTTTAAAGCAAAGATGGTTTTGTGGATACAAGCTATCAGTGCCTTCGTTAGTTTGTGATGTTTAACTTGAAGCTAACTTAAATAATCTTGATTTTTAATTGAATATTTTCTATTGCAGTCCCTGCTCCAAATCATAAGACCATGTGTGATTATATTGAAGGTCTCTTAAACTTAGAATCAGAAAAAAATGGACATTCACTTCATAAAGTTTCTGGAACACTAAACGACCAAAGGCAAGTATTTAAATAGCAAATAGTATTTTATAAAAACATATAAAGTAACTTTTGTAACAACTTCATTGGCCCTTTCTGTTCTGACTGCCCAAATTTTCTATGGGTTTTAATGGAAATCTTGGCCATCTATTAAATTTCAAAATGGATACTTACTGATTTTTTAAAAAAAATCCATGCCTTGTATAATTCTAATGATTTTTTACCTTGGTTTTATGATATTTATTTTTCAACTTGTTTAATTTGATGTATTTAAAATTTAAAGACAAATTCATTTACAGAGATGCAGAAGTTTGGACAAGTAGTGAGAAAGTTAATGCTTTGACTGATTCTAAACCTAACAACTGTGCAGAGCTGAATGAAAATCAAGTTGTTGATAATGAAATGGAACTAAAGAGCAAGAAGGTAGGCTGACTTAATATTTTTCTGTTAACAGGTTTATATAATTTTTTAACATAGGTCCTATACACTTTTCTTTTTCATAAAGGTAAATTTTACTCAATATTAGAAACATTTCTTTAATGAATTGAACTATCTTTTTTTGTTGCAAGTGGAGAAAAAAAAATATTTTTTCTGAATACTAAACTTTCAGTTTATCAATTAGAGAAGTAACTGATTTGAATTAAGTTCACTGTTTAACTTGTAGTTCATGAATTTTTAACAATTTATACTCATTCCCTCTTTTTATTTTATTAATTCATGTATTTATAAGTTGCATGATGTTAATTAAGTGTTCTTATTTTTTAGGAGGAGTTGATGATAAGCATTGGAAAGAAAGTTGAAAGTTTAAAAGTAGAGCAGACAAACATCAAGGCAGAAATACTTGAGAATGAACTATTGGGACAAGATATAGCTAATCGGTTGCAAGAATTGGCAAAACCTATTGAATTGGAAAAATATTCTCTTCATGTTGAAGAAACAGAAAAAATTGTCAATCTATTGCTTTCCCTTTCTGGAAGATTAGCTAAAGCTGAAAATGGTCTTAAAAATATGCCAAAAGATAGCAGTACAGAGGAAAAGGTATTGATTTTTTCTTGCCTTTAAACTTAAAATGGAATAAATTTTGAAAGAAGTAAATTTAAAAATAGCACAACTTGTTCATTTTAGAATAACTGCTGAATTTCCTGCAATTCAAATAAATAAAAAAAAACTTGGGTAACTTGTGTATTCTATGTTAAAGAGTTTGTTTAATTCTTTAAATCCACAATTCATAATTTAAATATTTGAAACTAAGTTTCTTTTAACAAAATATGAACAATTTTGTAATTTTCTTTTCCTATTCCAGAGAACCTTAGAAGCCAAGAGGGACAAATTAAGACTACAACATGAAGATGCTTGTAGGCTTAAAGAAAGTATTGACAGACGAAACATCAATGTTTCTACATTCCTTCAGAAGTATTTAACTGACAATGAATATGCACAGTATGATCGGTTCATAAAAATGAAAACAAAACTCATAGTGGACATTCGTGAAATAGATGAAAAAATAAACTTGGGTGAAGAACAGTTGGCTGCATTAAGTGTTGTAGCTCATCTTTGGAAAAGTGCCAATTCATAAGAAAAGCTTTTTAATTCGAGTTTATAAGTCAGATATCCTTTTGTATGTTTCTTGCAAAATTGATATCTGATGGAGTGAATGATTAAGTTATGAATCTCCTATTGCTTGGTGGCATACTGGCCAGCCAACCAAAAGTGATGATGTAATAATTTATGTGAGCTATCAAAATTTGAAACTACTTAACATTATGTGAGATTAAGCTGTATGTGAAAACACTGTTCCTCCCTTCGTTACGTTCCAGTTAATTGTATTGTTCAAAATGACTTGTAATTTTGCTTTGTATAATTGTGCAATGTTATAGATTCCACACTTTCATTCAAAATACTATATGAAATACTAAGAACATAATTTAACATCAAGTGTGTGATAGTATTCTCAAGAGTTGTGCCATTTGAAGACATGAGCTACACATCTGTTTGGCTAGGCTGTGCCATCACTCATCATTGAAACATTGACTTTGTAAATATGAAATACCAATATATTATATATTTGTGAATGATGAATCTCGGCAACTGTGCATTTATGCCGGACATTGTGTCTACCTGCTTTTGTGCTTGTTGAAAATTACCGGTGATGCATCAAACAGTAGTTTTTCCCAACTATGTATATCCAGAAGTTTTGAAAATATGGATCAATTTGTACTTTTGTGTTTAAATGTTACAATGCTTTGTAATTCTCAATTTGTGGTCTTTTGTATGCATAACTTATTGTTCTCTGAAATGGCAGTTCTTGGCTTATATTTGTTTTTATATTAACAAGCAATAGGAACTGAGCAATGAAGTGCTTGAGTTTATCATTTTTTATATGTAGGATCATTTCGAAATTAGATGCTTAATATTTTCATGGAAATGGCAGTTGATTCAAAAGTATGAATGTAAATTAAACTGAAACATTTTGGTATGTATTTTACCTATAAAAACAAATGTATTTAGCTTCTAGATTTGTTATCTAGAACTACGATTGAAAATAATTGTTGAATTTGATAAAATGGACTGTAATATTTTATTACAAAGTTTTGCTTTGTTTGATGGGAAATGTCAAAAATGTTCTTTTGTATTGTTTCATGTTGCATTAGGGTTGTTTGAAGCAATAAATGTATATACTCATATTTTCATGCCTTATTATTTCTAATTTTGTATTATTTTACAATTAAATATAAAACCTTCAAGTTAACAAAGCTAAATTCTGTTGGTATCAACAGAAAGGAGTTAAATTATTGTATGGTGCTAATTATTATATTTATACATAAATAATTAAAGATGTTTACAAAATCATCATTACTATTTTGAAACATTATAGCATGCAAAACTAAAAAAAAAGTTTTTGAAGATTTGCAGGCTTATAAAAAGTTAAATTTTGAATTTAAATGTTACTTTTTCACACAATCTGAAATATTACTTCTTAATGGTATATTAACCCTAGTAATACCAGACAATGATAGAATGTACCTTATTGACAATTTTCCTTCTCAGAATAGTTGCTACTTCTTTTAAATAATAAACTAACTCAAAATAACCCCATTTTTTTTCATATTGTAAGTTGGGATGCATAATTTAAATGTAATTTGGAACTAATTGTGTTGAGGAAAAGTATATTTTTTTTTGTCTGAAATATGTTCAATTAGTTTTCTTTATGTAAAAGGCTCCAACATAAATACTTTTTTTTATGAGCAGCACTTTAAAATATTTGAGTAGAAGACCTGATGGAAAAATTTCAGCTGGTCAGAGAGATTTTAACAAATTTTGACCTCTTCAAAATCATTCAGAAGCAATAAAATGCATTTTATATTTAACTTTTTTATGATTATTGTAAAAAAAAAACCTTTTAAACTGTAATGGGGATATGTGTGAAACTATCTCAGCTATATAGCTACATCCAGTGATTAAGCTGGATCAAACCTTAGTCAAGTACTGAGAAAGTTACCAGCTTCTCGTTTCTGATTCTTACCCTTTACATTTTTTCATTCTTATGTTTTCGCATCAATCGATCCTACTTCAAATGTTTTACATTTTTGAGACTTAGCCGTAAATGGCTTCATAATCTTATTTCCTAATTCTCTATCCCCGCCAAAAGCTTTTTTGCGGATTTCAACCGAAAGAGCCTTCAAAACGTATTGCATGAGCCTTTAAGATTGAGAAATAACGATTTGGCGGGTTTCAAATTGACTGAAGTTTCAGCTCTTCAATTGGTTATGAAATAAATGCCGGGAACAAATGATTTTGCTGGTTTTTAAGTCTGATATAGGATTGTGTCAATTTTTGTTCAGTTCAAGATTTTCAGCCTCTCATCTCCGCTTAAAAACCATCGTTGTTAGGGGGTTCATTTCCTACTCCCATTGCTATCTATGATTCCGAATTGTCTAGGTCTAGGTGTACTCTATCTCTCCTGAAAGTGTGTAATATAGCCCGACCGTCACGGCCTGGCCTCACTCTCGATACCTCTAACTAGGTTTACTTCATGCATAAAAGACTACTTGGATAGTAAGAGCAATCAAACACTATATTTAATCTAAGCCATCACACTTTTTTAACTACGAAGTTTGGATTGCATTGGATTTAGTTTACATATATTTTCCGGTTTGTGCTTGATACAAGGATCCGCTTATAAACCTTCGTCAAGTAAGACAAGCACAAACACATATTTTTTTACTGACACACAGATAAAATATACCCAGGGCGAGGCCGGAATCGAACTGACGATAGGTGCAGTGCTACTACGAAGTGCAGCTGATAAGTGGTTAAAATAATTTATTTACTGTCATCAATCAATCAGCAAATCAAACGATGTCATGTCATTGAGCGAAAGTTAGTTCCTTAGGTTTTCTAGTGGCAACCAAATCAGTGGATGAGGTGGCATGGAATCTGGAGGTGTGTGGAAGTTGCTGGTACAGAATATGAAGCTGTTGCGTACGTAAGATTCCTTTGCAAGTATAATAATGTTTTTTGTGTCGTACTTTTAATATATGCGAGGAAACATTCTTTTATATCAGTCCTCTAAGTTTATTTTGATGCCGCTCTGAACATATTGATAACTGTAGATAGTTAGTTGACCCTAACATTAAATATTAGTTCAAAAACAAGACAAGCTACTAATTGTTTGATTTTAATGCCATTTACAAGTCAAAATTGTTTAAAGTGAATCCTTTGTATGGCTCTCTGTACCTATAGGAAACATTTTTAAGCTAAGCCAAGTAAAATGTGAAGCAAGATAAATACCCACTGCCCACAACATTTCTGGTTGTAATCCTTCTGATTTAATTAATTATTTGGCTTTAAGTTGTCTTGGTTGTCTTAACTATAGGATGAATCATCCTTAAGCAGTAAACTAATATTAATTTCATTACTATTTTACTTCCAAAACAGCCCACACGTCCTTCAATTTATGTATCTTTAAATTTGGCATGTTTTTCAATAGTGGGCCATACAATAGTTTTCTTGTAACCCATAATAGATAATGCTAAGTTATTGAGGTTACAATGCAAATTTCAGTTATTTTAGAACTTTGATCGCTGTTATTAGATTACTTTATAACCATGTAATTGCAGTGTAATAATTAGTGATTTTTCAGACATAGATTTTCTTCGGCTCACGGCCAATTTAGTCGAAATACCTGCTTACTTTCATTCAACCTGGGATGTTATGCTTTTTGAGGGAAATTTTAATTAATTTAATCAAAATGCAAGGGATCCACTAGTTTCTAAATTATCTTCAATTTGCATTGAAAAATTTCAACTGTACTAATTTTGTATTCTAACGCCGATTTTCGTAATACTTTTTTATGTATTAAGTTCCTCAAGATGCGAATCCTACCTACAAATATATTTAAAAGGTTCATTAAATCTGTTCAATATACATTAGTCGTTTAGGAATAATTTTGGGTTCTATCCCCCTGTTCGAAAATCTAGCTTTGGGCCTGATAATGACTTAATTTTTTAGAGGATATTTGAGGTCCTCCTGAAATAAAATTATCTATATGTCACTGCAGAAAAAAAAAATCAGGATAAATGTATATTTGGGGCATTCCATGTCAAAACAACAAGGCTCTCAACCTGTGTGGTGATAAATTTCCTCGGTCAAATAGAACTGGAGTTATGCAAGATTAAAGATCCAGAAGTTCGATTTTTTTTTTTCAATTTTCAAAAAAAAATTACAAAGAAAATTGAATAACAAAAACATTTTCTCATTTATATAGAACATTCATAGGAGAACAATTCCTGAAAGTTTCTTTAAAATTCGAGAGTTTCAGGTTGAGAATTGAGAATTTTTAGTTGATTTGACATGGAATGACACTAGTTTTTGCAATTACAGGCATAGCTAGGCATCTGCTTTTCACTAAAACTTGAAAACCTCTTTTAAAAAAAATTGGGTACTTACGTATTATTCCGTAGAACGTTCAGCGGCCGTCTAATTCAGCGGCACAGTAATAGTAAAGTCAATGGGATTTAATAACGTTTTCGGATTAAGCGTCACGGTCGATGGGATAAATAATACGTAAGTACCAAAAATTGGTTTTATACCGTCGACCGTGGCGCTGAATTCTAAACTTAGTTCTAGTAATCCGCTGATTGCAATTTTTCTTAAGGTACTATTAAAATTGGGGCGGAATATTTTAGAATAAAATTATCTTGTGTTAAAACAAAACTGCCATCTAAAAGAAAAAAAGTTAATCAGCAAATTTAACCTTCTCTGAAAATTGAAAATACAATTGACATTGTTTTTTTAATTGAACTGAAATTTACGTTTCTTATAATTAAAGGGTTCTCTCCTTTAAATTTTACTGTTCTAAAAATCTACATTGTTTTTTCTTTTTTACCAAGCTCGTTACCATTGCCATGGTCTCCATGACGGGACGTCTCAGCGGTGCCGGTTTGCTCGGTGGTGCTGCCTTCTATTGGAGGAGTAGGCAACCTTTAGCTCATTAGGAATTAGTTTTCAAGTTAGTTTCTGAAATCTTTCTTTAAAAAAACGATGATAGACATGCTATAAATGTTTATAGGTTATTTTTTACAGATGAACGCCAATAATGAAATATTTTGGAAATAAAATTGAAATTTCAATTTTAAATTAATTTGAATAATTAACTGCATGAAAAAATCAACTCCTCAAAAGGTTCCAAAAACATCGAAAGAGATAAATCTGAAGGTTTATATTTAGAAATGACATAATATACTAAAATTTGGAAAAATAATCTAGTTAAAGAATTTAATTTTTTTAAAACATCCATTTTTACAAATTATTTGAGGCTTTTGAAAAAGGTCATTTTTCAATGGATATTGTCTACAAAAAGCTCTATAATGGAAAACCGGTGGAATTTACGCTTAACTTATTATTTAATTAATTTAACAAATTGAAATTGGTGAAATGTAGGACTAACTTCCTAACAAGTCCTTCAATTTTTTTAAATAACAAGTAAGTACTATTAAAACCACAAATTTTTCAATTTTTTTTAATTAATTTGTTTTTTAATTTTAATGAATTTTAATATTATGTAAACTTGTAAAACATGTTAATAAGTCAGCTTTCAATTGTGATGACGAAAATTGTAATATTTTTGTAATTAAATTTGAAATAGAATTTAAAATTTTTTAAAATTTATGGCTCTATAAATTATGTAAAACTAGTCCTTACACCTGAAACAAATTCCACTAAAAGCTTTTTCAACGGTTTCCACTCAGAAATTGTCTAAATAACAAACAAAAAATAGGACAGTGGAAATTTTTAAAATATTTAACTCTATTTCAATGGGGGTAAAAGTCTAGCGTTTTATTCTTCCCCCTCTCTCAAGGAAACTAAGAAGTTTCAACAATTTGAGGTAAAAATTTAATAACAACAAAAACGTATCAAATCCTAAAAATACCTTTAAGAAGGAATTTACAATCAAAATTACCTTTATGTATCAATTTCTATTATATTTTGTTAAAGTATATAATTGCATCCCTTACTATTTTTTTCTTGATTAATAAATTGACTTATCTTAATATTCTATTAAAATTATCAATTTTTTTATCAATTTTGCTTTTGTAAGTAAAAGTTGGTAAATCTAGTTTTTGTATGCTCACGTCGGAAGTTTTGCTATTAGAAGTCTATCTTAAACGTTTTTATTTCCAAAATAGGGGCATCCTTTAATTTTGAGAGCTAAAAATAGAAACGAGAGTTCCGGCAAAATAGCGGAAAATCTTAGAGAGGGAAAGTGTCAGTAAAAAAAAATCTTACGTCAACTTTTAATTCTGAGAGTAATGCAATTCTTTGATGTTTTAAGTTAGAAGAAAAAAACTGACAAATCTGTTTTTATTTATAGTATATAGTTTAAGTATAGTTTTATTTAATGTATCATTAATGTATTTGACTTTTATAACTATTAAAGAAATCTAACTATTTAAAGTTAAGAATAAATGTGAGGGGGAGTGAAAGCTCACACCACATCTCACTTAATCTGACCAAGGAGAAAGAGGGGATTCAAAATTTTTTGGGGGAAATTAATGGGAGGAAATAAGGATAAGTTAATGAAGACCTCTAACTTTGAAATTGCGCTCGTTTTTACCAGACATTTTTTTCTACCAATTTTCTCATTATTTTTAGATTTCAAAACCTTTCAAGTGCGATTTGCTGGGGTACAAGACATTTTGAAATCTCCCTGCTTAACGAAGAGGATACTATGAAATGACGTCAAAAGCCTTGGAGTCGTCGAACTTTTCCTTGAAGGAGTTAACTTCGTATGTAGGTATCAATATTTAATTCATCCGCAATAAATTATTAAGGTGTATCTTTGTGTATTTTATTAAAAAAACTAATTGACTTTTGGGGATATTTTTTATTTGAAATTCTTTTTTCAATTATGTTTGGGATTAAAGGTTTTTAAAACAATAAATTAAAATGGAGAATGCAATTCAAAAATTTTTATTAATAGTATTTGCATAGGCTCCAAACCTGTTTTTTGGTATACGCTTCCCCCCCTTTCAAGAAAATAATTTCCCTCACCGCCTCACTTTTAAAGAATTTCTTACGCCCAATCTACGAGTTTTCTCACTAATAAACATCAGTAGTTGTCAATCAGAATTATTCATATTGGCTTTAGGTATTAGGTCAGTATTTAAGGTTGGTGCCACCCCTCCCTAATTTTAAATTTAATTTTTACCTCCATTTATTATCTAAAAACTGAAAATTGACTGGGGCTCTCAGCATGAAAAAACTTGTAGCACACTGGTGTTTAGAATATAATTAAAATAATATAGGTAGTATCAAATTGTGTTATACTATAAGAATTTGCATTAAAATATTTTAAATCTTTATAAATAATACACGAAATGTAACACCCTTAGGTACTGTAAGATAAAAATGTTGATTTTATTTAGTTATTTTAGAAATTTGTAGCTGGTGAAATTGAGAAAAAATATGTGTAAAAGAGCTGTTAATTATGCAAGAGCAATCATCCTCTGTATCGTTAATGGTTTTCTTGGGTTGTCGAAACGCTAGTCCTCAATACAATAATTTTTTTCCAGTTTAATTTCTTTCATCAATATTAATTTTCTATATTGATTTTCGTTTAACTAAGTTAGAGATTTTCGCAAATAAAGTATTTTTTAATGTTTTACTTGCATCATTTATATCCCTTCCCCTCCCAACTATCAGAAAAGTAAGCAAATGATCCCCTCTCAGGTGCTTATTCGTAATATTTAAATGGTTCTGTAGGAAGTTTTTAAATACAGTGCAACTTGGATACTTCGAACGCCTTTGATTCGAAGTTTTCTCTTGGTCCCTTGAATTTTCTATTAAAGCAATATAAAGCATTCTGATATGAATAATGAAAGAAATTCTCAGAAAACATTCGTAAAAATATAAAGAACGGTAAGATTTAATTATTTTCCCCTATCCTTCCAACGAAGAAAATAAGTATAAAAAAATAACAGACTTAATGAAAATAACCCCCCTTCTATGCGAGGTTTAAGTTACCCAGATTTATTTCTATGATGTTTGTAAAAAGCTTGAAATATTGAAAAGTAGGCAAATCTCGCTTAGACTGCCTAAATGCCCCCTCCAGATTTTCTCTTAGACACAGCTCCTAAGAGGTAATGTTTCCCATTTCGAGAATCACTGAGTTAACCTTGTTTCTTTTTGCTCAATGTTACATTTTTCAGGTTATCACGCTTTTTGCAAAGCAACTTGAAAATTTAAGAGCAGCAATATTTTATTTATTTATTAGGTCCTTAAGTATAAAATATTGTTATTGCTTTTTTTAGCGTGTTATCCTTTTGAATTTTACAGCAAAACATTGGTTTAAGACCCCTAAGCCTAAGGGGTAGAATCTTCCCTAACATAAATTATTTCCGTAATATGTGTGTCACTTTTGGGAGTACTAGCTTTCCTTCAATCTACAATGTTTTTATTACGTTTCATTTCAGCTCAATTTAGTAAATTAAATTTTATTTTTTAGATCATAACTCACAATCTGTTCTTTAAAATCAATCTAAGTTAAGATGTTTTTGCAACATTTATCGTTCATTTATCACTGAGCAAAAAAGACATTTGGATGGTTCGATCACGACCATTTTAATCTATACTGTCGTAATTTAACACCTGGCCCTCATTTGGAAAATCAGGGGAACACTAACTGTAGGCTAAAAGTCCCTGAGCAGTCCATGGACTAATAGTCCCCTCTTGATGAGTGGCTGAGGTAGATAATCTCTTCTGTTGTTTGAGTAAAAAAAATAATGGGTTCAAAAAAATTTACAATTTTTTTTCTAATGATAACTCTTGCTCTAATAATGCAGTGATATGTGTGAGGATCTTTGCCAAACACAATCAGTCCCCTTTCTTTAAAGTCAGACCATAGTTAATTTGTATGCAATCTGGCTACATAAATTCAGACCTTCTACGTGAGAAATGGGGTTTACTTTACGAAATATGAAGTGTCCATAAAATAACAAATTCGCGCACATAGAGAATTGGTTCTATTTGAAGAAAAATTTTCATAATTGCATCTAGAAATAAACTAATTCTACTTATCGTAGAATTTAGGAACGCTCATTATTAAGCCGAAAATCCACAAGTTGGTTTGAGATGGAAGTTGTAGTTCCAGTTCCCATTTGTATTGTGTAACAAAACGTACCGAAAAATGCAATCTTTACAGACGTTCTCAAAAGTGACAAATTTTCGATTTTCGGGTTGGCATAATACTATACATAATCTGGTTTTTAAAATGCTTTATTTTCTTGCAGAATTTGACGCAAGTTCCAGAGAAGTTTTCCTGGAAGAAATCTGAAACTGTTCACTTGACAAGTTTTTTTGGATGGATTCAAGAGACAGACATTAGGTTCCGCTCAAACTATGGCGCACTAACTGTATGTTCCCGCAATGTAAAAAATTTGGTGTAATACTACAAGAAAAAAAAATCCCGTGTAACCCATCGTAGGTTTATCAATAAAGTTGAATTTTTCCTATAGGAAGGTAACTTTTTCCAATTTCCATACACCTGGTCCACGACTCTCACATTGAACATGCGCGTGGACTTAGTATATACAGGGCGCGCAGGTTCTTTATAGCGCATGCGCGAACCAGGGAAAGGGTGGAAGTTGCAGCCAGCACATAGCCAAGCTAAGTTTCAAAGCTAGCCAAGGAGTAGGGGTTACTAGATGAAAGGGAGAAGTAGCAACCAAGGTAGGAAAGCTAACTTTGGATTTGGTTGAGGAGATCAAGTTTGAAGTTGAACAGGGTTGATAAGCCGAAGTCGACTTTGATCTTTTCAAGTTCAAGAATAGGAACTTAGAGTTTGAAGCATTAGAAATAGTTTGGACTAAGCTACAAATTCTAAACTATTTCTAATGCTTCAAATTCTAAGTTCCTATTCTTGAACTTGAAAAGTTCAAAGTCGACTTTGGCTTATCAACCCTGTTCAAACTTGATCTCCTCAACCAAGTCCAAAGTTAGCTTTCTACCTTGGTTGCTACTTCTCCCTTTCATCTAGTAACCCCTACTCCTTGGCTAGCTTTGAAACTTAGCTTGGCTATGTGCTGGCTGCAACTTCCACCTTTCCCTGGTTCGCGCATGCGCTATAAAGAACCTGCGCGCCCTGTATATACTAAGTCCACGCGCATGTTCAATGTGAGCGGCGTGGACAAAGTAGCAAAAAAAAAACCCAGTACATGTTAAGACAATAAATACAACGCATTAATAGACATCGGATCTTTATTGAGTACTCAAAAGTTTGCAGTAAAATGTAAAAGTGGGTATATTACACTCACAAGAATGTACAGGTGGACATGACTTTATTCAGGTAGTGATATGTAGTTCTTGAGACTAGATCTTGAACTTCAAATCTCTGTAAATAGGAGCCTTCTGTTAGCAAGGAAAGAAGTGACCTGGGAAAGAGAATTGATTTAGTAACATTCAGAGGCACATAGATACTTAGACTGTTAATTAGGTTTTACATTTCACTACAAGAAGCAAGGTTAAGAATATTGAGCACTATCACTGAGACCTCGACCATTTAACCTCAGACGAATCACGGGATTGACACGGTCAAATCGTCATTTTTAGCGTCTGAAAGAAAAAGATATTAAGAACCAGGGAATAAATATCTTTTCTAATTATAGAAAAGTAATATGGTCACTCTGTATTGATGGTGAGTTGTTTTGGGTTTTATGGCGTAAGGTCCTGTATTAATATTTGCATATCTGTAGATCTTACGTGTCCGTCCAATCAAGAAGCTGAAGCTAGTTCAATATATCCCAGGAATCTTCCTATACTCGACAGCAACGTTTCTTGAACCCAGTACGTCACAAATGCGGAAGGAAAAATCGGTAAACACGAAGCCTGTTGGGTTGATAAGAGTTTCAAATCGTAGGTTCAATCAAATATCAAATCGTTGATAGGAGGGTACGCAAATCGTGATTGAAAAGTACTATATACACTGCTGGCCAACCAAAATGGTACACCAAGAAGGAAAAAAGATATCAAAGCCAAATTTATTTCTGTGATTACACATAGTATCAATGTTAATTGATTAAAAATACAGCCTTCCTTGAAGTGAGGGGGCCTAGAAGAAAATTTGAAATTAGGTTATCTCCATAGGTGTCCATAACTGCCTCTGCCCTCCATGGTATTGAGGGGCAAGAGCTTTAAATGGGCTGTTGGGGATTGTCAGGCCATGGTGCCTTCCCATGTATGCAAAGTTCATCTGGTGTATCCTCGGACGTCGTTTACTGGGCTAGGTGATTTCTCCTCATTTAGCGGACATGTTTTATGGACGTTGGTTCTGGTGAACGGGCTGGCCAGAGTAAACAAGCAATTTAGTGGGATAAGATGAAGGCTTGGACATTGCGTGAAACATGTGGTTGTGCATTTTTCTCATGAAAATTATCCACCACCAAGGCTTGAAAATAAAGGTGGAGAGTAGGCTAAAAAACCTCAAAGAAAGTAAATGTATCGGTAATTCGTACTAACGAGGTGCAGGAGAGGAATCATATGGGTACTCTGTTACCCTGAGTACAAAAAAGTTTGACCCCATCAAAATCAACAGCTGAGCGCCCTCTCTCTAAGGTGTCTCCAAATTCATATCCAATCATCGGGATGCTGCGAGGAAAAGCGTTAATTGCTCAGAAACACATTTTCATGTCATTAGGATGTCCATTTTCATCATTTGGTGCACTATTGCCAACACCAAATCCTGTATGGAAGAGTGAAAGATTAGTGAAGCTATGCGTGCCAAACAGGCTGTCCGCTGTACTGAAAACGACATGCATTCCACTCCCCCTACCTGCTCAGTACGAATTGAGGTTTTTTAGCCAACTCTCCACCTTTATTTTCAAGCCTTGGTGGTGGACAATTTTCATGAGAAAAATACACAACCGCGCAATGTCCAAGCCTTCATCTTATCCACTTAACCCTGGCCACAGCCCGTTCACCAGAACCAACGTCCATAAAACATGTCCACTAAATGAGGAGAAATCTCCTAGCCCAGTAAACGACGTCCGAGGATACACCAGATAAACTTTGCATACATGGGGAGGCACCATGGCCTGACAATCCCCAACGGCCCATTTAAAGCCCTTGCCCCTCAATGTCATGGCGGGCAGAGGCAATTATGGACACCTATGGAGATAACCTGGAGATAAAGATTTCTAATTTTCTCGGCCCCCTCACTTCAAGGAAGGCTGTATTTTTAATCAATTAACATTGACACTATGTGTAATCACAGAGATAAATTTGGTTTTGATATCTTTTTTCCTTCTTGGTGTACCATTTTGGTTGGCCAGCAGTGTATAAATGGGTTTAACAAAATAATCATATTTTTAAATTGACGGTCTTCATTTCACTCAAAATTCAATCACTGCGATAGTTTTTTAGTGACGTCGTAGGGTCAACTTAATTTGTTGTCTAGTATAGGAGTATATATTTGTCTTGGAGATGACAAACAACCACATATGCTTAGGTTATCAAGAACATTTTGCCACGATTATTCAGGTTTGCATACTGTAAAAAGGCTACCATATCAAACCTACTTAAAATAACTTTGTATTCTGTTTCACCTTGATCGTGAAAATTCAAGCATTACAACTGAGTTGATAAACAAATTTAAACAAGAAAAACCCCTCAAAACCTTTAGAAGTACAGCATTCCAACCAGAGGTCCGTGAGAGCCTTTAAAGCGGTGGTGAACAAAAAATAGATAAACATTTCTATTAAATATAAATGGGAGCGTATTGAACGAGATAACATTTAATTATGTATATCCGAGCTGATGACTTCAGCTCAGAAGTTTGGGGATAACAGAAACCACTAAATTGTTAACAAACATTTCTATAGATAAAATAACCAAAAATTAGTTTTACAATTAGAGTATAACAAAATTAGAGTCAAAATTTTTATTCTAACAAAATAAATTAATTTGTTCGATGAAATAAAGCTAAATTTAAGAACATAAAATAAATTTCCTTGTTCATTTAGGGAAAATGAATTTTCATGAAACATTTATGAGAGGGAAGGTTTTATTTATAAAAGGGGTTCTTAAAAGTTCGAAATTTCAGGCTTAAAAGCCCGTGGATTCAAACTTAAGATCAATAATTATCCGTGATTCCTTAATGAAAAATTTATAAATAATTATAAGTAAATAATTAGTTCAATACCAAGCAATAAGCAAGTTTATACAAAAATTATTTACCACTAGTTTTTGATTAAATCTTTCCTTCAGCTTTTTCACTCCACAGTGGTTAGACAATTCTCATGCAGACTTTAAATCTTCCACCATTTTCTGACAGCTAAAACGATCTGAAAAAATAAAACCTCAAAGACAATTATCTAGAAATACTAAATATATCGTTACTTTAACTCTTAAGTGAAAGAGAAATCTAAATATACTAATTTGTAAATCTTTCGTTAGAAGTTTTTAAATAAAAAGTTTTTAGAAAACTTATTGAAAGGACTAGGTAAGGTTGGGTGGGGATAAAATGGTTATAAGCGTGTTAAAATGGATTTAGGGATTTCAACAGTTTTTATTTATGAAATTTAATCTTTTTTGATATGCTGATTTTTATTGAGGCTCAAAAAAATCAACATGTTATAAATTTTATAAAAATAAACTGTTAAAATCCCTGTATTCATTTTCTTCGCTATAACTATTATACCCACACCTGACCCTATTGCTTACAACAATAATGGAATCAACCATAGAGTTTAATCTTAAATTGTAAGATTTGAATTTAAGAAATGCTCTGTTTATAATCGAAATGTTTTCTTCAACAGGCGATCATTAAGAAAATCAAAATTTAACTTAATTTACATTTGTACTTAATTTGAACTTAATTTTACTGTAAAATTTAATTTGTAGTTTGATTAGTTGATTGGTTATTTGTGTACAAGAATTTGTAGTTTGATCTAACAATTGAGTTAAAACTTTAATTTGCGAATTTTCGAACCGTTAATTAGTTCACACATTGAGTAAATGTTTGTTGAAAATAATAATTCTTTAGTATAAAGCAACAAATTTAAAAAACAATGTTTCGAAATAAGTTTCCGTTTGTAGATTACTTAAATCTTGGTAATTTTTTTTTGGCGATGTAAAAAGTTATCCTCATTTCGTTTCAAAGGAATTAAGCTTTTTCTGATAGAGTAGTGTAGTGATCCAAAACTTTAAAGATTAGAGACCCTTTTTTTAGGGTTTAAATTGAACGATGTCCTACATTTCAACCTAATCTACTAGGGCTTAGAATTACTACACTACCCTACAATAATGGACCGGACAGCTGCAAATTTGCAAGAAATAGAATAACGACGGTTTGAGGCTGTTTTTCGTGGTATGGCCGGGGACCACTGCATGCTGTGACTGGTAAATTAAATGCCGATGCCTACAGAGACATTTTGGACAATCAGGTCCTGCCTACCTTTTGGCAAATTTATGGAACGGACAAATGTTTCTTTCAAGATGATAACGCTACATGCCATGTTGCAGCCTCTAACAAGCAGTTGTATCAAGACATGAAAGTTAAACGTCTTACCTGGCCTGCTCAGAGCCCTGACCTAAACCGCCTAAACCCCATAGAACATTTATGGGACGAATTGGAGCGACGATTAAGGAATAGGGAGCCCCGTCCGAAATCCTTAACTGAGCTAGTGACATTCTTGCAGGAGGAATGGACAAAAATACCCCTCACTGTGTACCAAAATCTTGTAGAAAGTGCCCAGAAGGGTTGCTAGCGTAATTGCAGCACGTGGGTGCTCTTCCCCTTATTAAAAGATTCATTATTTACTTTAAACCAAAATATCTCGCTGTCCGGTCCATTATTGTAGGGTAGTGTATATCGTCGACTTACATAAGAAAGGCACTATACTGCCGTCCTAAGCGAAAGTGCATATAAAGGCAATTTCAGACACATTTACTTTGAGAAAAATCTCGCCAAAAAAGTATTTGGCGGATTTTCCCATTCTGTGTCCCTCCGTCTATAAGTAAACTTCCACGTTTACGATCTTCGGCTTCAGAGCCTGGAATGCCAGTTCAGGACAGGCGACAGTTTCTTATTTCTTTAGCTTTGCTCAAACACTTCTAATTACCTAGAAAAGTGCAATTAAATGAGAATGCAATCAGTTGAATTCTACCGAGCACTCTATATACTAGACTGCAACGTGACTTGACCGTGGAGAAACAAGCTGAGCACAAACAAAGAAAGTAGTTCCTAGCGTGGTGTCTGAATTATGAGTGAAATTAAGAACTTCAAATTAGCAAATGATAAGTTTGTTAAACCCATGTATTATGGCGTCTTTTTATTACGATTTGGTCGATTTGCGTACCGAAACTCCTAGCAACCCTACAGGCTTTCTGTTTACTCCGTTTCCCAAAACTCGTTCTTCGCACAGGTGGATTTATGAGGATACATGGGACAGTGCCCCTCTCAACGTCTTCAGGATATTTCGTTATTTTAAATGGGATTTAGGTTTTTCAGAGCAATCATTTTGTTAAAAGCACCTAAACTGCCTCCCCTATATTTTTTTTAAATTCATCCATGAATCTTATAGCCATTATTTTTAAACAGTCTTTCAATAAGGATGGGATGGCTGATGCATTGCCTATCATATGCAAGTGCTTAGGTGATAGGCAAGTGCCTATCATATGCAAGTGCATTAAAATCAAAAATGAAGCCGAGTGAGAAAGAATACATGAATCTTTATACCTCATTAAGGATGGTCCTGGAGCAGTGGTCGCCAAACCGTCGATCACGAGCTACTAGTAGCTCGAGAGACCTTTTTTGGTTGATAGCGTTAACACTATTACTACTTTCATAAAAATAGAAATGTAAGTTTATAATAGGCAATAAAAAAATGTAAGATTTTGTGAGAAAATTTTATAATTCTTTTGGTTGGTACAATAATACAATACCACAATAAGAATTTAAAACGACAAGGTTTCTCAGAAACTTCAAAAGTTTGGCGACCGCTGGTCTGGAGAATGATCTTTGGAAGATTAAGGCAATCCTTGACCACTGCCTCTACCTCGTGAAGATAACTTTTGGTCCACTTCCCAAAATGTCACGAGTTATGTTCTGAAAATGCTTACTTTTACGCGATAACATTCACTTGGAAGATTTTTCCTCAGAGGATTACTTATGAGCCTTAGACTAGGTAAAATACGAAAAAAAAAAAATTCCATCAATTTTATTATTTTTTTTTTATTTTACTGACAAATATTTAGTGGTTTGATATCTCCAAAGCTACGCATTCACATACTATGTGCACACAAAATAAAAATATTAAAAGGAAAAAAATAGAAACTATTATTTTGGAAAAAAAAGTTATCCTTATAACCCATACAGGGTGTCCCAAGATAAGTGGCCACCCCTTTAATTTTTGAACCCCTACAGATAGTCATAAAAGGGGTGTGTCTAGATAGTAAAGTGACTATGCCCTATCCGATGCATCAACTTTCAACACCCCCTAGCGGCAATGTTAGAAGTTATAAATTTTTATTTCAAAAAGTTTTAGAGATTTGCTAAATTAGTCAATTACAAAGTTGTACAGTAACATCGATTTAGTACGAATAGACACCTTGTGCAGAGAAATGACTTGAATAGAACCCCTAAAACGCTCGCTCAATTAGATAGAATTTCACAGTTTTTTCCTCCAAAAACGCTCCTTATAACGCGAAACTGAGAAATTCTCATTTTGATGACTTTAGATAAATGAAAAAGTATTCTTAGATCATAAAAAATGAAAATTTCTGATTTTCGCGTTATGAGGAGTGTTTTAGAAGGTAAAAACTTTGGAAATTCGGCATTCGGCGCAAGTTTAGAACTGCTGATGGTTGGCGAGATTTGGGTTTTTAACGGCACATTTGGCGTTTTTAACGACACTTTTAACATTAGTTTAGGGTTGCTTTTATCGCTAAAAATTGGCACATCAGCAGTTGTGAACTTGCGCCGGAAATTCTTTCTAATTGAGCGTGCGTTTTTGGGGGTTCTATTCGAAGCATTTCTCTGCACCATGTGTTTTCGTACTAAATCGATGCTGCTCTACAACTTTGTAATTGACTAATTTATCAAATATCTAAAACTTTTAAAAATAAAAATTATAACTCCTAACACTGCCGCTAGGTGGCATTGAAAGTTGTTGCATCAGTTAGGGCATGGTCACTTTACCATACCTAGACACCACTTTCATGACTATATGTATCTGTAAGGGTTCAAAAGGTAAAGGGGGTGGACACTTATCTTACGACACCCTGTATAACGATTTAAAACAGTTTTTATCTTTATTTAGACACAAGTACGCATGTTGCATTAGCAAAAAAAAAACTATATAAATCTTTTAAAGCTTAGAAATTTTATTTATCTCAAGTCCCCGTTGTATTTTTCACGCCCATATAAGTACAAGTACACCTTCGAAAGTGGGGAAAATAAAAATTTTTGATTAGCTTTGCAAGATCCTTGGAAAACACAAAACTTCAAAAGATTGGAGATTGGGAAAAAATAATCCTTGTTGGATCCGCCACTATTTCGAATGAATTAATAAATAAATCTAATAAATTAATTGGGGGTGAAATAAGTAAAATACAACCATAAAAACATTGAAACAAAAATCTAATTGTAAAATGTGAAGAGCAACAAAAATGCGCAACTTTGCAGATATGCAAGACAATTCAATTTCAACGTAGAAAATTAAGAAATGCAGTTTGAATTTTCAAAGCCAGATATACCGGGTAATCAGAGCACCTGGGAGCCCACTCTCAAAACATCGAAATGAAACTAGGGATACTACTTACGCCTGCACAAAATTTGGCCCGCCAGACCTTACTTTGTGGCCAAAAAATTCTTGATTGGTTCCAAAATTTCAAAAGATTAGGGAACACTCTAATTTAAAAGATCATTTTCTGTAAGGTTTCCTAAAGAACTAACTTTGAGAAAAGGTTTACCAAACTATTTATTTTACCTAATTATAAATAAAGAGAAGGCTTTCGAATGTTTAATTTAAACCTATAATGGGTTAAAAACTTGGGAACTTATTTAAAATTACAAATAAAAACTTGGTAGCATACAATACAAGTTACTCTTTTTTATCATTCAATTATATTTGCAATTTCTCTCATGCCGTGAACAGGGATAATGGTTGGTTGGGGTTTAATGGCGCAAGGTCCATGAAAACCAGGGGCGTCATTTCAGTTTTTGGTTGGGGGGGGGCAAAGATTTTTTTTTAAGTGGGGCTGAGCCACGCCGTAACCAGACTTGTTTTTTTTTTTGGGGGGGGGTGACTCAACATCATAAGTTCTAAGTAAAAATGGGGGGTCTGGGGGTCACCCCCAGAAAATTTTTTAAATTTTGCTTCATTTTTACAACATTTAAGTTACATCCGAAGAGAACAGCCCCTTGTAAACCACATAATTTCTAGAGAAAAAAGTTACAAATAAACGTCAAAGTGCCGGAGGTCCTCCCTCAGAATTTTTTTTGAAAATTACCCTTTAAACTAGGGTTTTATCTCCCTCGCAACCTCGTTGGGGAGCACCCAGAGGGAACTGCTTGTTGTGAGTGGCAGAATTTTCAAGGAAAATATATTGTGTAACATAATATATATTTAAAAATTTTAAAGAGGGGTCTGGGGGTCCTCCCCCAGAAATTTTTTTGAAATTTGCCTCTTTAAAGTAGTGTTTCAGCTCATTTTGAGGTCCTTTGGGTTACATTCAAAAAGAACAGTTCCTTGTAAAACATAGAATTTTCTAGGGGAAAAAAAGTTATAAATAAACGTAAAATTTTCAAGGGGGGCGGAGATCCTCCCCCAGTAAAAATTTTTGAAAATTCCCCTTTAAACCAGACTCCTAGGGGCTTCAAACTCTCTGGTTCCCAAAGGGAACTGCTTCTTGTAAGCGGCAGAATTTTCAAGGGAGACAAATTTTATAACAGACATCAAAGGTCAGGAGGGGGATTGGGGGTTCTCCCCCAGAAAATTTTGAAATTAGACCCTCAAAAGTAGTGCTTTAACTGCTTTTGGGATGTTTTGAGTTAAATCTGTTGCTCCTTGTGGAAGTTACAAAATTTTCCAGGGACTCTCAGCAATTTTTCACTTAAAAGTGGAAACCTTGGGGGGGCAATTGCCCCCCCCTGCCCCCCCTAAATGACGCCCATGATGAAAACGAACAAAAAGCCCCAGAGAACAGGGATAGTGAATTTAAATTAATTTTTGGGCTTGTGAAATCGGATCAGGGTGTACTTTTTTCGGCTCACGCAGATTAAGATAGCATAATTTGGTAGCGTTACTTCTACATCAAAAATTCGATTTTATTAGACAAAATCTTTTAGAGAAAAATAGACAATTTGAAAATGAAAAAAATCAAAACTACCTTATTTAAATAGCGCCACTACGATAGTCCCTTAAAAAAATCAATATCGTAAAACTGGGTGAATCGGAGCACTTTTTAACTTTCAACGTAAAAATAAATAATAAACATTTTTTGGTGAAATTTTTGAAGTATTCGGTCTTGTTCTGTTCTTTCAATTTTGAACAAAAACAAAATGTTTAAAAAGATTTTAATCGTTTTTTTCCTATTAATTTGCTCCCATTCACCTTGCAGATACGTGTAAATCGGAACCCCGCTTAAAATATTTGTTTTTCTTATTCATATTTTACAATAATAGACAGCAGTATTGATGAGAGGCGAATACGAACTCGAAAAGCTCATCTCATATTATGTTTTAGTCTCTTATTTTGTTGTGTTAAGGATCTGAGATTTTCACGAAGTTATTTTATTAATTAACTTCAGAAATGGCCTTGATGATGTGTCACCCATTTTCATAAAAGTAAGGAGACTAAAATCGAAATAGAGAAAGAATTTTTGGAAATTTAACCAAAATTTGTGTGGGTATAACTTTATGGGGGCTACACCAATAGCACCTTTCCCAGATTTGACCCTTAACACGTGCATACTATCAAACAGATAATACATTTTCTATAACTAATCATTAATAACACACTTTACTTCAGCTTTTTTTCTTGTTTTTCATTAAACCACTTAATTATAATACTAATTATAAAACACTTCTCGCATTTTGTTTTGCTAATTTTAATAGTTTATATTCTTAAAATATTAATCTATGAGCGAATTCACAGTAATTTGCAAGAGAATTAAAAGCAAAAACCAAGTGTTCCGATTCCTCCAGTTTACGGTATTAAACAATTATTGGAACCTACCTCAAACTACAGAGATCTTATTCGATGGTCTCCGTTCTATCTGGAATTCTGTTCTCGACAGTAAAATCTAGCAGCACAAGCCAGACACGTTTTTGAAGATACTCTTCGGAGATGACGGACAGGACTCAAGGCATTATGCACCAGACTGGCGTAGAAAGAAACGAGATGATGATCTTGGACCACCGACTGTCATACCGTTACCTGGAAAAAGGGGACCATATTTTTACACCCGTATGATGTAATATTATGAACAAACAATTGGCACGAGGCCTGAAAATTACTTTTCATTCCTGGGGTGTCGCACTTTTCCGACGACGATCCATACAGTTTCCATCAGTTAAACAAACAAAGGATTTAACAACCTATCACTTTGCTAAGATATAAGTTGTGACTACTTTCGTATCTAAACATGGCGGAATCATTGATCTCGACGCGATTTCACAAAAAGTTCCACAAAGCAAAAAAGGCATCGGTTCGATTGATTGCTTGATTGTTTGTCTTAAAATGCGTTGGAATTTCAGAAATGTTGAGGGTCCAAAAGTTCTTACCGGTTTGAGTGTCCTATTCCACTATTTTTGGAAGATTCTGTTCATTGAAAATTTTTAGAATAAACTCAAACATACATAACTCATTGCATGGGCAAAAATTAAAAGAGGTGAAAGACTGCCCAGACACAAATCAAAAAGAAAGAATCAGGTAGAAAGTTTGCAAATTTCAGTGTTATTTTTGAAGTTTAGTGTTTTTTAATTAAATAAAGACACAATTTAATCAAAAAATTAAAAAAAATCCCTTGCACATTTATGAACTCTTTTTTGAGGCCTGAAAAAGTGCTATTATCACGATTGGATTTGGTTTACATTTATATTTTCCGGTCTGTGTGCTTGATCTCAAGGATCCACTTATAAACCTTCGTCAAGAAAGACACAACAACAGGGGTTGGTGGCATTCGAAAACGAAGGAAAAAAGAGAGCCAAAGCTATATTGGAATTCCTTCACAGCATTAAAAGATTTTAAAAAACATTGAATAATAAAGGAAAACTGGAAAAAGCAAAGTTTTTAGGAACTAGCGCAAAATCCAGTATAACAAACAAACCAACCAACCAACCAAGACACAACAGAAGGGGCAAAACATTAATGCTAAAACAAGGCAGGGGCGTAGCCAGGATTTTCCCTTGGGATGGGGTCCAGTCAAGGTTTATAGAATATAAGGTTGGCTCTTCACATAGACATGGAAAAAGCTCGTGACGTCTCGTTTCCGCTGCCAGTGACGTCATTTGTAACGCCTCCTTACTGTTTGAACAACTAATCACTTTCAGTTTGAGCGGGATAAGGGAAAGATACTGGTGGCATGGAAACTTTACGCTCCGCCTTAACAAGCCTGATTGGCCAGTGTAAGCTTTGGCTCGTCACTTCCGCTGCCAGTGACGTCACTGGTAGCAGTGTCAGATGGGCCCCCTCTGGGGTCCAGTGTGAAAAACTTATTGAATATGAATAGTTTATGGTTTTTCCGTAATTAGTGAAGTTAATTATTCTCAAATTATAATTACACTTTTATATTAATTAATGTTTAATCATTTATTATTAATTAGTATAATAGTTAAGATTAAGTACTAATTTGTGAACTCTAGTTCGGTTTTAAGTTTTCATCAACAAATAAAGAAATATGCTTTTCTTAATGAAAAAGTTTCTTTAAAAATATTACTAGCTTCATGTAAAAAATTCGTGGATATTATAAAAATTCAAGTACAAAAGGGGGGTCTGGGGGTCCTCCCCCATAATATTTTTGGAAATTTGACCTTAAAAACAGCATTTTAACCCATGGTATCGGGGATTTCCCCCTGGTAAATTTTAAGAGTTTCTACAAGCAAAAAAGGGTTTTTCAGGCTCTTTTAGGTCAGGCCCGAAGGGGGGTCCGGACCCGGAGACCCCTTCCTTGGCTACGCCCCTGCCCCTGAAACAAGATAAGTATTTATTGAAAATAATTTCCTAAAAAAGTCTAATTTTTATTTAACTCTGTTGTTCTTTCATTGTTTTGGTTTGGTTTTTGGTACATATATTTTCCGGTCTGTGTGCTTGATCTCTAGGATCCGCTTATAAACCTTCGTCAAGTAAGACAGACACAACAGAATATTTTTACTGACACAAGAGAGAGAAAATACACCCAGGGCAAAGGCCGGAATCGAACCGACGGCCAATACAGTGCACACACTGCTAGCGTGGTTGTCTGCACGTAACACAACCAGGCCACTTGGCCCCCTTTTTCATTGTTTTGGTTGGTTGGTTGGTGTTACATATATTTTCAGGTATGTGTGCTTGATCTCAAGGATCCGCTTATACACCTTCGTCAAGTAAGACAGACACAACAGAATTTTTACTGACACAAAGAGGGAAAATACACCCAGGGGCGAGGTGAGAATCGAACTCACGACGGAACAGTGCGCAGACTGCTGGCGTGAAATGCAAAGAGCAAACCGAACAGGCCATCCGTCCCCTTCAATAGCTTTTGTGCTCTATCTCATCTAATAAATAAACGTGTTAAGATAGATTCTGTTAACATACAACAAATACGGGGAATTTGACTTTAGTTTTCTCATCTACTCTACGGGCGTTACTACACAAAAATAAGTAAATTTCATTGCAAACTTATCTGCACAATATTAGCGCCAGGATCCGGTGATTTAGCTGTTCAAATTTGGCAACGGCATTTGTTTTCGATTTAGACTAACTGTAAACAAATTGCCTTTCCCGGGGAATTTGTATGTTTTCGTTCTACGATCGATTGTAAAACTGGAACTTTTTAAAGTATTATCAAGTAAAAATAGTTTATGCACCCTGGATTACCTTCAAGTACATATTCTTGACAGTTTTCATTTGTGAAGAAGTTTTTTTTTACGGATATTATGTCTCAGTGTGTTATTTGTTCGGATAATTTTGATAATGTTGAACGTGTGTCTGCTACACCTTGTGGACATGTTTATCACCAAAAATGTGTAATGCAGTGGCTAAATGTGAGGAACACATGTCCAGAATGCAGAACTCTTACTTCTCGCGAGAAACTTATTAATCTTTATTTTAATCCTGCTTCAATACATCCAGACAGTGCCCTGACTAATCAAGTTGAAAAATATCGAACATCATTGAGTCAAACAACAAATAAACTCGCTGTTGAACGCCAAAAAGTGGATGAATTGCGTGAAATAACTAGATGCAATGAAAGCAAAATCTCAGAGCTTCAGCAATCAAATATGATTTTGTGTAATGAATTGGCATGTGCAAAACTTGAATTGAAAAAAGCTAGAAAGGATTTACATACTGCCAAAACCAATCTTGATATTGCAAGTAACGAGTTAAAACTCTATGAAGATGTCAAACAAATTGTGAATGGTACTCAGGCAGAAGCTGACGAAATCCTGAAACAATTTGCAGGAGCAACGGATGTTAAAGATTCTGGTGCTGTCAAAAGACTTGCCTATTGTTGTTCACTTACTAAGAGAGAATTAGAAAAAGTTCTAGCTGATAAAAGCAAGTTGTCTTCTGACTCTGTTAAACTAACTCAAAATCTTTTCCACAAAACTTCCCAGCTTAATTCAGCTAATGTTAAAATCAAAAGACTCAACCAACAAATCAAAGATTTGACGGAGACAAGTATCACAAATTCATTTAGTAAGGAACCTTTTCCTAAATCTGATGACCCTAGACCATCTACTTCAATGGATTCACCATGTCCGAATCAGCCTGTAAAAGCAGTATTGGATTTAACTCCAATAGCTACCGAATTTGAAAAACCCAAGATGAATGTTGTGATTATTGATAAAAGCTGTAAGAAAGTAAATGTTGCAAAAAATAATGTTGCATCTCCTCTGCATTTCTCATCGACTGCGAAGCGGCAAAAGGAAAATGATTCAATCTCAAATATTGGTTATAACGGATTGGGTGGACACCATAATGTTATTCAGAGTAATCAAAAGTATGTAAGTTCTAAAATAAAAAGAAAACTGAAAAAGTGAACTGAAAACTGAACTTTTGTATTGGGAAAAGATAAACTGTTAGGTATATTTTAGAAACTGTGTGTATAGTATTTAAGATAATTATTTTTGTAACATCTACACAGGTGTGGTCAGTAGGGTGTATCGAAAAAAAATTTTTTTTTTGATTTTGATAAAGTCTTAGCAAAAAAAGTTGTCTAAGGTGGCAGAGAGTACCTGTGAATTTTTTCAGAATTTTCGGATAATATCTAGGGGTGCCGCAAAGCCCCCGAAGGTTCCCATGTTAATCCTATGGAGCGTGCAAGCCAAAAAGGCCGAAAATTGGTTTTTCGCCTCTCATTTCTACCCTAATCACACGACGAATGTTTTCACTCGAGTTATGGACCCTATATGATCTAGGCTATCCGACAAAACTTGAATAATAGCCTAAATATCTATATTTCGTCGTTGTAGGTATGTACCTAATATACCTACAATCAACGAAATATAGATATTTAGGCTATTATTCAAGTTTTGTCGGATAGCCTAGATCATATAGGGTCCATAACTCGAGTGAAGACATTCGTCGTGTGATTAGGGTAGAAATGAGGGGCGAAAAACCAATTTTCGGCCTTTTTGGCTTGCACGCTCCATAGGATTAACATGGGAACCTTCGGGGGCTTTGCGGCACCCCTAGATATTATCCGAAAATTCTGAAAAAATTCACAGGTACTCTCTGCCACCTTAGACAACTTTTTTTTGCTAAGACTTTATCAAAATCAAAAAAAAATTTTTTTCGATACACCCTACTGACCACACCTGTGTAGATGTTACAAAAATAATTATCTTAAATACTATACACACAGTTTCTAAAATATACCTAATATACCTATTTTTCGATACACCCTAGTGGTCAGGATACATGGTAGACAGTACCAATATATCTTTTAACTTTATTTTTCGTTTCAGTATAAAAGTTTAAAAGATGTTATAAATTTTTTGTCTATTAAAGAAAACATTTCAAAGTTGAAAAAGTAGAAATGAAATTGAGTAGGAACATTTGCATTAACCATTTAAAATTGTTACGTTGATTGATATTCAAGCTTAGTGAAGTTTAAAATTTGAAAACTGAAGAGTGTTGATTATGCCTATTGGTTTCACTTAACATGAATTCAATGTTTTTCATACTAAAACTTTGATTTAGATTTTTATATTATTAATACTTTAGTTTGGGCAAAAACATTTATAACTTTAAAGTTATTTGTAATTTTTCTATGTGTAGCTTTTTCACTGTAAAAAAAATATGTACTATGTGTTATTTTTATGAAGTGATTGATTTCCAAGGTTTTTGGTAGTGGAGTAAAATGCAAATATTGAATAATTTTGTAAAGGTATTAAATGTTTAAAGAAAATGAAGTTAAATAATTTTTTTCAATTGTAATTTTAGTTTTAAATTAATAATAGTTTGTGCCAGGACAAAGATATGAATTTAATGTTTAATGTATTTTTAGGACAGTACAAATAGAAAGCGAGTACATGAATTTTTATCCCTTTTCAGTCATTCAATTTTGTTTTGCATTCATTTATTTTAATGAAATCCCAATATTTTGAGTTTTCATCTTAAAAACATGTTGTGAAGATTCATATTTTATTAGATTGTATTTTTCAAACACTATGAACTGAATGTTTTATTATGGTTTTTTCTTTTTGGATTTTGGTAGTTTTATTTCCATCTAATGTGTAAAAGTATGCCTATTAAACTAGTTTACGAGGTAAACCTATGAAAATGACAGAACATTTTTAAAAAGGACTGGCACTCTAAAAGAGTTATAATTCTGAACTATTAACTACTTAACTAATTTATTAAAGACTGATTATTTATAAGACATAGTTGTGTTTTAGTAATTCGCATATCTGTCTGTTTTAGGAAAATATACGAGTTTCCTTTTTGTGATTTGTACAATAAGTGGTAACCTAATTTCTTTCTGAGAATCAGTTATAAAAAAGTAAGAATTCTTGTAAAAAATTGCCAAAACTTTTACCACACTGCTTAACTCTAGAGGAATTTAAAAGCTACCTCTCCATAACTTCATTTAAAAAATGTCAGAAGTATTATGTGAAATTTATATTGTTTTAATGTGATTTAATAATTGTTAAATATTGTTCTTGTATTTTATCATATTTTGTAGCTTTATTTTGTATGAGAATGTTTAAATAATTTTTATTAGTGTATATGTTACAGGCAATGTGATAAATCCGGGCATTATTAATAATGCCTGATGTGAGGCGGGCAATGTGATAAATTCAATGGCATTTATCAATGAAATTTATCACTTTTTCCGCCTCCACTTTGGGCATTATTAATAATGCCCGATTAATCACTTTGCCTGTAACATATATATGCTGGGTGTAAGTTGTAATAAAATAGTTAAAAATTTACTGATTTTATTATTACCTAAAATGATTCTTAAACTTATTTGCTTATCTCAAACTAACAGATAAAAATCTATTTTTGGTTTGATTTTAAGGTGGACTCAATTTAGAGCCGAACGCCCGAAGCGAACAGCCGCGAACGCGCAGCTCATTGTGCGGTTCACGTGCGCATGCGCTGAGCGTGTTCGCGGCTGTTCGCTTACGGCGCTTGGCTCTAATTTGTGTCCACCTTTAAGGTATTCTAAGGAAGATTTTTTAAGAGAATTGGTCATCAATATTGTGTAATTAATAGTTTTTCTACTTCATTTAAGGGGAAACAAAACTTATCAAATAAGGAAGAGGGTGGGGGTATCATATGTATCTGGATAGCACTATATACTTAAAAAAATACTTGATGGATATTCATCCTGCCAAATAGCACCTACCTGCCAACTTGTCCCAAACTTTTGGTCAAACAACAGGGTAATTCAAAAAGTCTGACCCAAATCTTTACTCAGATTCCTTCTGTGTGGAGTACATAAAATTACCCCAAGAACTATACATTTCTGATCCATAGTTTTTGAAAAATTGCCACAGAAATAAGTATACATTGTATCCCCAGTTTACAAAAAAAGACATGGATAACAAGAATATAGTTGTTTGCATGTTTGAAGATTATGATGTTGAAAATATCCATTGCCAAATATCCTGTCCCAAACCTTTGGTCAAACAACAGGGTATTTCAAAGAGTCTGACCCATAGTTTTCGAAAAATTACCACAGAAAGAAGTACATCATATCCCCAGTTTACAAAAAAAAAGATTATGGATGATAAGATATAGTTGTTGGCATGTTTGAAGATTATAATGTTGAAAATATCCATTGTGCATATTGAGGCATGCATGAGTGAGTCCTGGAACGATATAATAAAGTTTTTATTGGATAGTCATTTATTTTTAAAGATGCATCTTAATGGTATAGTTCTTCGGGAATTTATGTACTCCACACGGACTTGTTGAAACACTGTGTATATCTAGTATAACCAAAAGTTGGAAATATTTTTCTTGGAATAGGGAGTCAATGTGCTCAGCAATTTCACAGGATGAATATTCTTTCAACAAGTCCTACTCAAACTCTGTGCAGGCATATTTCTTCTTTGGGGAACATAATGTCCACAGAAATACATCTCTATGAGCCATAGTTTTTGAGAAAAATGGTACATACAGTATGTCGTAATATTGGTTTTACACTCAAAAAAAGTTAATGGAAACTTAGAGCATAGTTGTGTAGATGTTAAAAACATAAACAGCATATGCAAAGCGGATTAAGACAGACAATTTCCACTTATTAGCCAAAACGATAACATTTGACAAATATTTATTGATATTTCGATTATGTAATACCTGTTGGTTAACGGCTGTATTCACCTCTAATCTAGCCAGCAGTTAACCAGGAGTCAAACCTGATTGGCGGAAAATTAGTTTTCCTTCTTTAACTACCAATCAGAAGTTTGATTGCCGGTTAAGTTAGCGGTGAATACTGCTGGAAGTGGTAAGTCGTCCTCTCCGCATTCAGTAGGTCCTTGGTTTGAAACTTGCAGTTTAGAATTTTTGCTGCTTTCCATAACAAGGTTTTGAAATTTTTCAACACTAGGATATAATCAGATCCAAGCACAAAAGGGGGTCCATCCCCAGAAAATGTTTGGAAATTTAATACTTAAAAATAGGGTTTTACCTCGATTTTGGACTTTTGAATGTTCTCTGGGTAGGACTGTCTCTTAAATAAAGTTTAAGCTAGGAACTTTAAGAGTAATCGTTTGTGTATAGTTTTGATGAGTTATCATTACTCTACAGTGAAAAGGAAAGGGGATTAAGGGCTACCTCTATTTATAATTTCAAAGAGGGTGAGCCCATGGGTGCCACTCTTCCGTCCCCAGGACGGAATTCCGTCTTTTTAAAATTTCAATGAACGGAATTCCGTCCCAGGTATATTACAAAACGCAAATTAGTACTAAATTCCAATATCTACATTGCACATTTGGTTCAATTCCGTTAACATTCCTGCTAAATATTGCCATACTTTTGAGAATCCCATACATTCATATATCAACATTTTTTTTTTATTGAAAATATGAATAGTTTTTGATCTAACTAAACATTTTAATCTGAGTCTAAAATTGTTTGAGCAATATATTACTATTTTTTTGGTATCCAAAAGAGCATATAGCGGTATTTAGCGGGAACATTATAATGTTCCAACTAAATAAACTGGATGAAAATTATTAATACGATAAAGTTCCGTCTTGCAAATTTTGAAAAGTGGCACCCATGGGTGAGCCCCGTCACCCCCCTCTTTACATATGCCTGTTTTGATTGTAGAGGGGTAGATGCCCAGATCACTTTTGAATTCACATTTTCTTTTTTGCGAACACTATGCACAGTGAATCACTGTTTACCAACCAGCTTTTCAATATCCCCAACGTTTTACACCAGTTAAGAAGGCGGAGGATGAGTTTTCTCTTGAGATTTTTCTTTTTCTTAATAAGATTTTTCTTATCTTGTAAGCTCATACTTAGTGAAACTCAATCTGATATCCAGTAAACAATAAGTTGTAATTGAAAAGCTGAGGGAACCCTACCGTATCTTGTCTTTATATCTCCGCTTTTGACCAGAAAACATAATTCATGGAAAATATTATGCCTACAAATACTTGATTAGGCCTCACAATCACTATTTTTGTTTCATAATTTTTTCTTACAGATTTCCTTTTTTTTGGACAATACATGAAAAATGCATGTCACAAAAATGCTAGAAGCTAGACTAAGGATATTCTAATAAATAAACTAAGTATAGGTGTACTAGTAGTCACTGGTCACTTAAAAACTCAGATCTTTTGTTCTTTAGAAGTGAAAGGTACATAAACATTTTCATTAAATATAAAGTGTTTGGGAATTATTTTGCCATGTTTCAGTATGGTATGTGAAAAATGGTTTGAACTACTAAATAATACGAGACTTAGCTGAAACACTCATTATATAGGGTGTCCACATCTAACATTGTCTTTCAGCTATATCTAAACCATTTATTATTGATGCATACTTCCAGTACTCAGAATGTTATAAATAATGTTAGGAGTATTTTTCAATGAAGAATAATAGGAAGTTGAATTTTTTTATAGTTTTCTGATCTAATTACTTAACATCAACTCATAACTAGAAGTACAATAAACTTAGTTCACTGTATGATTAAAAGCCTCTTGATTACAAGATTAAGGTTTTATACAGTTAGTCTCAAGTCAAATGCATTAACTCTGATTTACTATAAATAAAACTTAGAATCAGCATTTAATTACTTTAATCTTTCATTAAATTACAAAATATTCAAGTACTTATTCAGTATCTTCATGGTTTATAGAAAAAAATTAAATGAGACAAATTTCATAAAATGTTCTGCGCAAACAATATGTTGCATTCACAACACTATTGTAGTCATTGTTTCTACATAGCATAGATAACACAACACCGAATTTCCTGTGTCGCACATAACATACTCTAGAGCAGTGGTTCTCAACCTTTTTAAAGCTACCGCCCCCCCTTAAGGTGTGAAAAATTTTTCAACGGCCCCCACTAAGAAAATTTGCTAATTTAGGGTATTGGGAAGCGCGATTACTTAATATTAAGAGTAATTTTAAGTATATTATTAGTAAATTTAGGCACCAATTTGTTGAACTCAGCGACCACAGATAGATACCCCCTTTAAAGTAAAAACCTTTATTTTTTCACATTAGTATGCCTACAGAATATATGTGTTTTTGTTCTTTTTTGTTTTTATTCCTTACTACTTAAGACTGATAATGGGCTGCTTAAAGTAACAAAAGTTAGTTGCAAAAATTTGGTGGGAATGTTGTCTGTCAGGCAATTTCTTATCAATATTCTTTTGCGGACCACTTTTGAAGCTCGCAGGGAAGGATCCTTGTGGTCTGAAAACCACCAGTTTGAAACCACTTCCATTGTAAAGGGGTATGGAGGTTCTCTTTCATCTAGCACGAAAAAAGTGAGAGCTATTTCTATTACTCGCCCCTCTGGACCCTCCACTGCTTCATTTGTAAAAAACGTCGTTTTACAGAGTGGAATCAATCCGTTCTGAAATCTACACTATTTTCTCTCAGAAATTATTTTTTTACCCATAAATAACTTTTGGACTGATAACTTAATGACTTGGGACCTATGCATGGGTGCCACTCTTCAGTCCTCAGGATGGAATTCCGTCTTGGTTTTAATATGAAAAGTAAAATCTGAAGCAATTTGTACTAAATTTTGGTGCTTCAAAAAAAAAAATCCACTAAACTGGGGAAAAATTATTAAAAAGATAGTTTCAAGTTCAGTCTTACAATTTTTGAATAGTGGCACCCATGGACCTATGTAACTTATTTTCAACTCGATGCCCTTGAGAGGACACAATCCCAGCCAGGTGTTGTGACTAAGATGCTGTCAATGTCCATGACATTTCCGCATGATGCTTGAGAAATGGTTTTTCAAGGAACCTTTGGACAAATAATTTGAACCGAAAATTTTACGCAATTGCGTTTTAGAAGTGTTAAAATTAAGGTAGAATGCCCAAACATGCTCAATGCCCACTGCCCAAAACAGGCTCATCGTCCACACTGCCCCCGTTGAGAATCACTGCCTTAGAGACTTAGCAACACAATAACTTCCCTATAGCTCTTAATTTCAAAAGAATAGACACAAAAACCATCACATGTATTCTTCAGCTTGAGTCACTTGTAGATTTTATAGAAATAAAAAATTAAGGGAACAGCAGCCTTTAAAACTCAAATCGTGAACTAAATCCACCAGAGCGAGGTGTAAAGGGTACAAAATATTCATGCACTAAGAAGTTGTATGAAAAAAACTTTTATAAAAGAAAATGCCTAAAATTTAAAGGGGTTTCATTCAGTTATTTGAAATATTGGTATAAATATTGCATGACAGAAGGCTCGATTTAAAAAGGTTAACAAATTAAAACAGAACAGAACTTCATAACAGCATTTCTGTATAAACAGAAAATATGAAAGATGTTTGAATGAAGCTGTCCATCAAAACAAATTTTATGTTTTGTTTTGCAAGACATAGAATGCAAATGAAAAAAAGTAGCCCACAAACCTTAAGACCAGCCCTGCTAAGTTGTATTCAAAGTAAACAGCTGTTGCTCCATTCCAGGTTAGGGTATTTTGTAAACAAAAGTTTGTATTTTGTGTAAAACTTTTTGACCGGAAATGCATCACACATGATTCTTTACCTTGATTTTAACTTTTTTTGTGTTTTGAAGCATGCATCAATGATTCACTATAGAAATCGGCTATCACACAACATTAAGAGTAGAAACCCAAAATAGTATGGAAAAAAAATTTTTTTTAAAGATCAACTTATGCATTTGACTCCAATTTTATCAGTATCAAACGAATATATTTAAATATATTTATTTTCAGTTATACATCTTTAAATCATAGGTAATTAAGGTAACATGTAAACATGTTCATTTTTATAATGTATGTTAACACACAATGTAATGTATTTTTACATTCCAAAAGAATGTACAGGTTAGAAAATCTATGAAAAAAAGAGAAAAAACATAACCATATATATTTTTATCCAAGCTTTTGTCTTTGAGTAAAGCTTAAAAAACTATAACTAAGAAATAGCAATAAAAACAATTTGGATAAAGCCATGCTAAAACACTTAAAAACATTAATTATATATTTAAACTGGAATATTAATATGAAACATAAAACCAAACAATTGTATGGGATTTCTTAAACTTTTGAATTAAGAAAATTAGAATGACAGATTGTGTAAGAGCGCTCACATTTTATTGAAAATTATATCAATGCAGACACAAGATTGCTTTGCATATTTTTCAATAATTAACAATTTAAATGACTCTACCAATTAATTAAAATTAATTTAGTAGTTTGACAGTATTAAATGGCATTAATCACACAAGTAGGAGTAAAACCACTTATAAAAAGATAATTTCAAAAAAGTAGGCAACATATAAAAATTGATACTGATCTACAGCAATGAAATTGAAGTATAAAAATAAATAAATATCCATAAACAATTTTAGCTTACAAATAGAAGTGCATTCTATCTAGCAAAAAAGCAGTACAAAGAGAAATGTTATTAATTACATTTCCAAAATTAGTGACCAGCACAAGTTTATATAATATCTAAAAGTTAAAGGACTAAAACTTTAGTCACCTATAAACACATTACATGAAAATATTAACGCTTTCACAAAAGACCAATAAAAAACAAAATGGGTTTTAGTTCAAATCACTCTAATTCCAATGTGCAACGAGCACAGTAGAAATAGAACTTAAATTACATAAAAGCGCCTAATGCTTCATAAGAATATAAGAATGAGCTGATTCTAAATATAATTTAGTGCCCATAAATGTAAAAACCAATTTAGTTTAGTGTTGCTTTGCTATGTTATTTCAACAAAACATCAAAAGGAATTCTTAACACCAGCATTAACATAAACATTTAAGGCTTCACAACTAGTAAAAATATTACATCTCAATGTAGGCTCAAAACTGCTTCCAATAACGAAGATACTGTTACAGTGATTACAATTTAAGATATATTTAAAAATGAACATGAAAATTTAAAAACCTCAAATTTGTTAATTTCAATATTGCTTGCTCTTCTATATTAGTCTTGAAATTCCACTTCTGTCTTGAAATTTAAAACTAAGATTTTAAAAAACTTTGAAAATAAATCTAATATCTAAGATGATATTTTATAGTTTATCATCCTTATTAATTTTACAGCATAAATTCAGCTAGATAGGATTTAGGAGAAAAAGCCACAACATATATATATATATATACTAATATATGATTGAAAAAAATCATGTAGTTTTAAGAAATGTATAAAACCTCCTTATTTACATAACAAAAATTTATTTTCACAATTAGCTGTAAAATTGATTTACAATCAGCAGAAAATCAAATTACTTTGTTGTATTTAAAACCTTACACAAGACGGGTCAAGGTAGTCTTCTAAGTCTTGTCTTAATAACAATTTGTACACAGCATTTATATTTTACAAACCACTTATTTACAATCAAGAAATTTTGTAACACACTGTTGCATTTTCAGACAACTCGAGAGTATAACTAACAATGAGTATTTAATTTAAGAGTATATTCAAGCAAAAGTTTAAAACTGTTGACATAAAAATAAGAATGCAACATAGATGAGTACATCACAGAAACTAAAGCACCAAAATTGAAAATGGAGAGAAATTAGTAATTAAGTAATCCCAAAAATTCTAGTACACAAACTATCTAAATCACACATTTATTACAGTATTTCCTTTATATAAGAACAGGTACAAAAGCCTATTTAATTTATAACCAAATGTATTTAATATGACATTTAATTTTAAAAAGAGCGATACTTCCTTCCATATTAGCACTACTAACACCAGGATAATCTAGCCAAAATGTTTGAAGCTCCTATCATCTAAGTAATTGCTTTTTAATGAAAAATTGGTGCGAAATTACCTCAATATTGCTTTTATACAACTCATAAAATTTATGTATTTCAATGTGAATAAGGAACCTCATTTAAAAAAGGCTATAAAGCATAAGCAGGTGTGTTACTGACTTCAACTCAAAATCATGGAAAGCAGAGCAACAAGCCTTTTATCAGGAATCCCAAATTCGGAAATGCTCTAAAATCTGGATGGTTTCAAGATTTTATTTTTTGTTCTGAAGGTAGTTTCTCCTCATAACTCAAGGCGCGCCTGATGAGACAAAACAGTCTAAAATGTTAACTACAGCCATATATACGTAAACGCGATGCAATTGTGGTTGCTGCGGTGAAAAGCTTTTTAAGAATGACATACTATGTAATTGCATTAATGTTTTACCGATCAATGTTCCCAAATGGGACATCACTTCAGGATTTTTTTTTAGCATTTAATTTTTTATGCAGGAAATTGATACTTGCTAGAGATTAACCTGAAGATAAGAGTTTATTTTACATGCAATTATTTTTCACATACTATTAAATCCTTTTTAGTAGAATTAATTCATGTCAAATTTACTGCTTTTTGGATCTTTCAAAAGTTATACAAGTTTCAATTTCTGCTAATTTTGCTGTTTCAATAGCTATAATACACATCTTCCCATTTGGCTTGACAGAATAACTTCATATTTCATTTTTAAAAAGTAATTACCAATTCAATATTCATGTTACCAATAGGGTTCAGGGTACAGTTTTAAAGAGGAAGTTAAAACATATAATTTAAGTTATTTCCTATTTTCTTTAATTTTTAAAACATTTTCTGTCTCAAAGGATCTAAAACAGGTTCTTTACCAGATTCTTCATATAAGATGTTATTCATGTTGTAGTCCTGCACTTATTTTTTATTGGACTTGATTTTGCAATTTCATGTTGAGCTCAAGATTTCCAAAAATTTTGATAAAACCCAGAATTCTGAGATTTATGTTGTTAAAAAAAAATTCTGGGGCTACCCCTGAAAAGTAGTACCCCTGCATTAACACTAGGACCATGTTTAGAGCAAGTGTGGAATAATTTTCTGACTAATCTTCAAGCTAACTTAATGCTTAAGTTAACTCCATGAGCAGTACACCTTAATCTAGACTGCAAAGACGAAAAACAATAAGAATAGTCAGGTCAGGAATTGAACTGGGGTAGGCAGATTAATGGAAATCATAACCACCATTTCAAGTGGACAATTACATAAATAGAACTATCATTTATAATAAAATCTGAAGCCTTATGGATAAAACTAAATATTAGCACTAATCTTAAAATTTATCTGTATTTTAGATAAAAAGAACAAGGAAGCATGGTAAATTATTTCTTATATTTCTAAAAGTATTTTGAATCTTAATAGATAAAAGACATTTTCAGATTATAATTATTCAATAGTATAAATGAAAAAATAAGTTTATTAGCCTTTAGGATGGTACTTTAATGTTCTTTTACAGTTTTCCTAAAAGAAATATGTCTTACTTTTATACCATTCAAACTAGTAATATGAATGAAAAAATTGTTACTTCAGTTCCTTATACAGACTGGAATACAATTACAGTGCAACTTGGATAATTCTAAGCTGAAGGGCAAAAAAAAGTATGAATTATCCCAAAATAACTTTGAATTTTTTAAAAAGTAAAATTCCTTTTCTAGGAAGTTCAAAGGACTGAGAGAAATCTTAAAATTACTTGCAACTTCAAATTGGAGACATTCAAGCCATCCAAGTTGCAACAATATTTGTCTTTAAAAGTTTTGATGCAATTATTTTTTAAAGTTCAACAAAAATACCTGGCTTTGTTACTTAAAGATAAATAAAAATTGCTTCACAATGTTAGGTCTTGAAATCAACCTATATAAAAAAGAGTGAAATAATTCAGCAGGTTCTGATATTAACTAGATTCAGAATGAAAGTATTTGAAAGATAAATTTTAAAAGTGCTGCAATGCATTAAACACAAAAATGTGCATTTCACCATTTAAAATAAATACAAACTCATGCAGTATGATAAATTAAAGGTTAAATATCATACCAACACTGGTAAATTAGAAACAAAAAGTGAAAATCAAAAATATATCCAGTTCTTTACGTCTATAGAATATTTAGTGAAAAAGTATCAAATATAATATAAAAAGGAATAAATAACTATGGGATGTTTAGTTTAGTCTAGTTCACAAAAAATATATAAAAAGGAATTATTACAAGAATGTGCAAACCATCCAGGAAATTAGGTAATATCCTAATTTCCTGGATGGTTATTGTCAAATTAGCAGTAATTATAATGTTATTATAATTATTAATTATAATATAATAAGAGCTATATTAGCAAAGATAGAACTGTTACACAAAGTAATACTTAAGAACTCAGTATACATAATCTGGTAATGAACAGCAACCTTTTGAAAATTTTTATCTGACAAAAGCAAGATAAATTTAGCTGAACTACCCAGGCACAAGTGTTGAGTAAAGCTAATGCCTTAACTATTAGTATCTTTAACTGGGAAAACTATAAGAAAACACTACCAGAAATTGGTTAACCCATAAAGATGTCAATTTTTTTTATGACCCCAAGCCTTCTTTTAACTTTGATTTAGCCATATATACATTATTTTCTTATCAGAAGTAGAGTTGGTAACCATTATTTCCTTAATGCAAATATTTAGGAGTTACTTCATGAATTTTTCAACCCTTGATTCATGTTCTGTTGGCTACCATGGGATTATGGAACAAGCTTGTGTCTTTCATACACTACTAATACAATGTTTTAAAACTGAGTTAAATTTACTGCATGGCTTGGTATTCAACCTAATAATCAAAAATTAATGTAAAAAAATAGTTGTAAATTTTTTTAATACTTGAGTGTATTTAAACAGGATAATTTTTCTGACCACGATGCTTGGAATTATTTTTATTACACTCATTGTTAAATAATACATAAGATGTGATTTGTAAATTGAAGTGTTCAATGTATGACTGTCAAAGTATAATGAATCCGACAAACAGGAATGAAATTCAGTGTAGGGACATTCTATAACCTCACACATCATATCATTGTTCCCTCAGAATGTGCTACTGGGTTAAAAGAAAAGTGCAGGAATATTGTTCCACCAGTCCTGTAGAAAAGGAATCAATGATTCTTTGAAGACGGTAAACCATTGTGTACAAATTTAAGTGTCACAGATTACTTAACTGTAGTTTTAAGGTACTTTCTTATTACTGCTGCTATGCATAGCACTTGAAAAATACCTAATAATATTAAATTAGCTTTCAAACATTATTGAAATAAAAATTTGAGATTCTTATTCAAAAATCTATAGTAAGCTCTGATGTACATGTGCGTGTATTGCATGTAATAATATTTATGAACAAGAACCTTTTCTCTTCTGAACAGATTTTAAAAACTTTTCTTGAAATTTTGACTTAGAAAAATTTTGAACATCTATTTATATTCAATGATCTTACTGAAAAATTTAATAAACAAAAACTAAAGTAAAGTACACAAGGGAATCTAAAAGGCCTTATGAAATTAATTTGTTTTTAAATGCGGTTATAATTCAAAGGTTGTAAATAAAGATTTTATAGGAATTTATAGATTTTTCCCAATTAAAAAATATTAGAAACACATTAATTCTTTGGCACATGTTTTCATGACTAACATTTTGAAAACCTCATTATAGCATGTACAATATTATTGACTTTGGAGAATTAAGTAATCCATTTTCTAAATGTTTTCATTAAGGATAAGCTTTCGAAAGTCTGAGATTTTGCTCAAATTTAGAATAAATGTTTTATAGTGAGGAACTTGACGTAAAAAATGTTCTAAAACTAGGTGGAACACATACACTACCAAAGCAAATATACACTTTTAGATTCTAGAGATGACTTTCCACATGAGGAAAAACTTAACATATATATATGTATATAATGTTTATCTTATTTTTATTAACTTATCTTTAACTTATTTAAACATTAAGATTTTTTAACTTATCTTATTTTAATCCAACTTAAAAATAACTACAAGAAAGCTTATATGACACATGGAAAACAATTTGTGCATGGGTAGGTGAACAAGCATTAGATGATACTTTTGAAGGTGGAAGCAAGGTTATACACATCACATATTAAAAGATCATATTTATGAAATTATTAAATTTAGAAGTTCAAATTACTTAAACATAATGGACACTTAAGGAATCAATTTCAGAATTTAAATTTTCAAATATGTGAGGATTCACAAAAACCATTGAACTAAGCAAAAAAAAAGCATCACTACTAAAACATGATCAGCGCATTAAAACTTTTGCTCAGCATATTAAAAAAAGTTTCTTTAAAATAGCACCATCAGAAAGTTTTTAAAAAGTTTAAAACAAAGTGAAGTTTCATTTATTTAAACAAGTTATGCAACTTGTCGAATATTAAACAAAATTAGTATTTAAATTGAAAGTCTTTTCCTCAAGAGATCCAGCTAATATTGTTCTTATTCCAAAATCATAAAATTTGATCTAAAGCTCTTCAGTTCTGGATAAATTTATGACAAATTGTGCAAATAAACAAATACCAAGCAGTAAATTACCTAATATAGAGTAATATACACAAATACAGGAACGGATAACTTTGCACTAAGCGTAAGTTTTAGTATTTTCTTAATTAGCTTATCAATATGAAACATTTGCAAAATGTATTAAAACACATAAAAGTACACAGTGAACTGAAAATGAAATGATATCATTCAGCAAAATAAAGCATGTGGTAGGTCAATCTAATATTTACATCCTTTCTAAATAGTTCATTGCATGATTTTATATAGATAACAGTCAATATTTTCAATATCAAATGCATATAACAGGGTTTGAAACACAAAATTCTAGTGGATTTTTAGGTTTTAAATAGGAGGTTATTGTAAACGCTGCACTATGACTTTTTAGACTTGAAAACTAATTCATACAGTAGATACAAACAATTGTACCAACTACATTTTCAGGGGTCAATAGAATACAACACATTCATTTGTTATACTTATTGTGGTGCCAAACTTTCAGCCAAGAACAACAATTAGCATGGGAGCTAAATATGGTAAATACCCTGTGAACCATAAAAAATATTTTTTAGAAGAGTAGGGGAATTTTTAGCTACATACTTACAGCACCTGATTCAAAAATATGATAACACATTAAGATGAAGATAGAGTGTTTTAGCAATTTCACATTACTCTAATTAGAAGTTCACAAGAAAATGTACATATGTAAAGTAACAGGGATGAAGATGAGAGTAGCTTATTATTTTTCAATATTTTACAACATTTACATGTCAATGAAAGCGTAGGGTAGAGTGGGATGTCAATAAATTTATGAACTAAAATTTAAAAATTTCCATTATTACATTAATGTTTATCGGAAGGTGGTAAATTGAAAATAAAATAAAAAACAACCAAGAGCAGGTATGCACAACTTACAATAAGTAATTTGTTTCAAAAATGCTTAAATAATGAAATGTACATAAAAAGCTAATCGCAATCTAACACAACTGAATTAGTTAATTTGCAATACATTAAGTCATAAAATTATAATGCTATAGCAGTTACAAATATATGGCAAGGCTTCTTTTTAAAGAAAGTGAAAAAACAAGTGAATTATACAAACTTACTAATCATATTGAAATGCAAAATTACTCAGGAAAAGATTCAGTCTCTGAAATTGGCAGCCAAAAAGTTAATCTTCAATCCAAACCTTTCTTCGAATAGATTTAAAAAATACATTTGAACAATATCGAAGCAATCTTTTAATACATGATCACAGGTATTTTTATGGTAAATTGTGCAAGCCTGAAAAATATTAAATTGTTAGTTCATAATAAGATCACAATTTTAATGTACACACAAAATGTCATATTAATCTACTGAAACTTGTTAAAAGTTAGGAACCAATTATACTGAAAGAAATGCATATTAGAACACTAAATACACTCATTCCAAGACCATAACACACCCCTGTTAATAAAAGCACAATATTTTACTGGTTTTTGTTAGTACAGGATAAGACTAGCAACATGAAATTATTTTTCAATAATGCATTGACTATGAAGACGATACATATAAGCATAACTTGAACACCCACTTATACATACACACATAAAGGAAAACAAGATACCAGACTTTCCAAAAATAAAAAAGGATTAGTGTATTACTATTTTTTTCAGTTATACACAAGCTTTATAGAGAAGCACAAATCAAGATTTTTGAGCAATGTGTTAAAGGATTACACTTTAAGTAATTGAATGTGCAATTATAATAAATGTTTATCTAGTTAGACTAATTAATCCTAGGAAGTCTGAATTATGGCATGATAGTATGTTAGAATTATTAATTTTATACTTTTAAGTAAATGATACTACTATTTAAGTCATGTGTGCATGTATCAGTGCATGTGAGAGTACCAATATAATTACATATATTACAAACAATTGAGCTCTGATCATTCTCAATTAAAATCATTATAAAATAAAATGAAATTAATAAACCTCTATAATTAAATTTAAGTTAATGTAGTTTGTTCTTTCAGCAGAATTTTGAGAATTTCAAATCACATCCAGACAAATTTTATCAGTGTAGAACAAACTACAACTAATAGTAGAAAAACAATTATCTTTAAAGGAATGTAAAATCAGCAATTCAGTGATTTTATGAAATTAAAACTAAACCACAACATTTCCAATACATTTTTGATGCAGAAGATTAAATCAGGTGAATATAAATATCTATTGAATGCTTTAAATACAAACTACTTTTATTTGTAAAAATTTCACACATTATAAACTTAAAAGTTAAATTAAAATGTTCTGGCTGCATAAATAAAGTATCAGTTATGAAAATATAATTTAATAGGAAAACATTCTGATGAAAAGATTATGAATAACTTTTAATAGAATAGTAAAGAAGTGTTTACATTTATACAAAATTAACTAATTTTTACATTTTACTTATTTACAACTTATATATTTCTTTAAATAGCCTATAACATATTAATAAAGAAAATCTTTCCATATACTAGATTTATACTACATTTACTTACATGAGAATAATCAGTGCTCAACTGCCTTATCAATTTTGCATGATGCAGCATTATTTTACACAACATAAATGATATTAATGAAATTATTAATATACACAAATGCAATACCAGTGCTCACATGGATAGACACAAACAGCTGTCTAACCCAATTTCAGAATATTCAGTATATATTTATTTAATTATACATTGAGGATTGTATGTATAACTTTTAATAAATACATACTGCCATTACTTACGTATACATGAATGTACACAAACACATATACATACATAATTAAAATTGCAAACACAGGGACATAGAAAATAAATATTGTTCCACTGTTAGATTATGCGTCAGTTTCTCCTCTCAAACGTAGCCTAGCAAAATCCTCAAATATTAGATCATCATCCCCATCATCGGCACCAGCATCCCTAGTAACAGAATAAATGAATACATTTCAGGCTACATATTATTAAGGAGATATTAAATTATAATTATAGAGTTGATAAGTTTTTAGTGTGTTTATATTGCTAAGAAATGAAATCTTACGTGTCAAGACGGATAAGATCTGTATCTATTCCTGTTTGATCTTCGTTCTCTGTATTGCTAATAGAACCAGCAGTTCTTGGAGGAGGGGGATCATCTGCTGGTTTAGGATGCATAAGGATAAAAGGTAGTTCTGCAACTAAATCTCTAAAATAGTGGAAAGCATTTCAGCTGATTGATTTTTAAAAAAGGCACTACAAGCAACCTAATTCTAGTTTTAAAGGCTATACATATATTCTATTGCTTTAACTACAAAAATCTATATGCCAAGGGTAAAAGTGACAATGCAAGAAAACTGTATATGAGAAGCAAGTTTTTAACTATGTGTGTTCTTAGTAAAAATAACTTTGCATTGGCTTCAGAAATTAGTTTAAGAGTAGAAATGAAAATCAGAATACAGAACATCCCCTATAAGTTAGTGAATTTAAATTTTTTACCTATCACCTGTACCCCAAGCTTTTAAGTCAGTCACTCATACCTCAAACTGAATGTCAGTTTTGCCAAGGCTTTTTTATAAAAATACAGGTGCAGGAATGGTAACTTCTTTAGAATATGTGGGAGTATTGAGAGTAGGGTAATTCTAGGGGGTTAAAAAAAGAAATAACAGATAACCATACCAATGGTTTCACTCTGAAATTGAGCCCCGAGTATTGCCATTAGTATGCTTAAAGAATAACATAAGAAAACCTCCAAAAACAAAGGCTCAGGCTTTTTTTGGTATGTAGAAGTTAACAAACATGATTGATTGAAAACTGAGAATTATAAATGAAAGTAAGCAAATGCAATAACATTTTTTTTCAAACTTGGCAAGTGTTCAAGATTTCAAATTGTCCTATATATTACAACAAAAGAATTGTAATTTATGTTAAGTATTTCATTAAACATGAATATATTATATCACCATGATTATCTTACATTTAAAGTAGCAGGGATTATAATCAAATTACAAAATTATGATTAATTAAGTAATACATGAAACTTTTTTTAGTTCAAACTGAAATTAGCCAATGTCTGTTTTCTTGCCATCTCTCATATAAAAGCCCACGTCACTCACTGACTCACTGACTCACTGATTCTGGAACGCTCGCACACTATGATGCCATCTCGCAATAATAATCATAATCATCAGAAAAATATAAAAGCCCACGTCACTCACTGACTCGATGCCATCTCGCAATAATCAGAAAAATAAATAAATAAAAGTAATTAAAATTTTAAAATAATATAATAGCTTTTAAATAAATATCTTTCAAGAAAGTTGGTTTACTTAATAAAGGTTAAAAAGTTACTTTTAGGGAAGTTGGTTTCTAATTCAACAATAATAAATTATTAAAGTTAAACTTCTTATTTAATGTATAATTAATAGGAACTTGAAGTAGTAACGAGCGAAGCTCGCATAAAAGGCTAGCCTAGCTGTAAGACCCGGCTTTGCCGGGTCGTAACAGCTAGTACTTGTTATAAAAGGCAAGTACAAATTTTTTATAGACTTTAGTTTCTACATATCATACAGGAGCATTGAAGTGGAATCATAAGATAAAAGTAAAGCATTCATACCCTCCAAGTTTTCCCAAACACAATTTCACTTTTACTTTATACTGGCATATAATACCAAGATTTTCCTTTTGAGTATTATCACTGACTCTATAAATAAAAATATCAATCAATTTCCATCAACAACAGGAAGTGCATGCATAAAACTTATCAAAATCTTTAAAATTAATAAAAATTATAAACAAATACAATAGCTACTTACATTGTGGATGAAGCAAGATTTGTGTCTTCATGTTTCAGCTGGCCATCTAAAGCTAAACCTCGCTTATCTTTGTTGTTGGCTAATAATGGTTTTAGGTAATAAACTTTTGAGAGGGTAAAGCCTGGACCTACAGGACATCCATCTCTGAAAAAAAATCTGATGTTAGCCTTGATTTCACAGTAGCAATAATATCAAATGGAAACTAATAAATGAAAATGAAAGTTTGTGGATTGAGAGAAGTATGTAAGAAATGCTGCATTTTTTTTTCTGGAATAGGAATGGGTAGAAAAAGGAATGGTGAATAATAGTAATAAACGAAGAGTTTTAAGGGCAACTCTCCAAAACAGTTGACATATACCAGTAAAAAAACAGACCAATTCATTATTTTCAAATTTCGTCAGACCATTTGACCAATCCATATTAGCACAAATGATAAGCTGAAATACAGTTATTATTTTACATAAAACAGCAAAATCTTATGCACTTACTCGCTTTCGATTTCTGCAACTGTGCATTTATACTGTGCAGTTGAAAACAAACAAATATCTGCAAACTGTCGAACTATAAAGGAATAATGTGAAAATTTGAATAAGCACAAAAAATTAAAAAAAGGCTGCTAAAAAGAAATTATAGCTCAAAAGGTAGCACTCACCAGAGACTTTAATTTTTTTAACACTCCTGTTTGAGTTATTTGCTATGTGCACATTAACGGCTATATCCTCCCCATGATGGTATAACTACAATAATTAAACTAAGCATTAACCACAATAGATTCTGCTGAAATACTATATACATTACATAACAGAGAAGTTACCAACAATACATCTGTCAAAATACAAAAAAACACTAAGTGCTTTGAAAAAATTGGAATTACTATTGGAATCATCATGATGATGCAAAAGGAATTTTTAGCCTTATTAATTACATACATGATTTTAGCTTTTTCCTACCAAGTCATAGATGCTAAAAACTATTCAAGCCAGAAAGAATTAAAACATTTTAACTTATGGTGGGAAAATGCATGATGAAGCTAGTTTTAGAATTTAGAACAGGGTGGCAGTATTACAGTTAATTAGAGAATTTTTTAATTTGATTAGCCCAAGCTAACACCATCAATGAACTTATTGAAGTTATGAAGTGATAAACTGACTATCATTTAAGTTTTCAAATCATTCTAATTTTATAAATAAAAATCAAAATGCATTAAAAGCACCTTTTTGGAGGGTTAAATATTTTCCTTCGGTACTTACGTATTATCCCGTCTACCGTTCAGCGGCCGTCTAATTCAGCGGCACAGTAATAGTAAAGTCAATGGGATTTGATAAGTTTTCGGATTAAGCGTCACGGTCGACGGGATAATACGTAAGTACCTTTCCTTCTTTATAAAAGTAATTTAATCTTTTAGAATCTGAAAAATGTTAATTTTGTAATTCACAATGCAAATAGCACAGAAGATGCTACCACAGTTTTCTATCACATGTAAATTCATTCTAAAGATCCATTTCTCTACAAAATTGGCATACTACTATGATAAAATAAATAAATATAAATAATACATTCAACAGAAAAATAACATACCTCTTTATCAAGTGATGCTTCTAAATGAAGCTTATTTGGACTCATCATGAAGTCTTTGCTGACTTCTGCACTAGGTTGCTCACCCTGACGACTAGGAGCATACATTATTTTTCTAATAGCCAAACGCACCGAATTTCTATAAAAGTGATAAATAATTACTCATCGAAGGAAAGGCTTTTGAAACCATATGAATACACAAATTCATAGTTTTGAACACTGGATTGCAGATATTATTTCATGACTGAATAATGAAACAGTTAAGAAAAATATATATATTAAAAAATTATTGTGGTATCAATCACACACCAAATAAATATTTATTATGTTAATTACAATAAGCTAACTAATGTTCAAAAAGCTTGAACTTTTGGTATTTTGAAATTTGGTTACTTTTAAAATTGTGTATCTCAAATATGGATGGATGACAGCAAATCCAGTAAAAAGAATTTTTAGTAAAAAATTGTATAGTTTTTGGAAAGTCTAACTTTTTGTAGAAATAATTACTTGAACAGGAAATTTAAACTTGTTTTCCAAGGGCAATAAAGTACTATTTATAATTTTAGAAAAATTAACCTTTTATGGGCTTTTTCATCTTCTTTATCAGCAATATAAGCTTTTAATTCATATTCAACACCACAAGGTTTTGCAGTATCCCCAGGAGATGGCTGTAGAGTTACAGACGCTGGACAGTGAGGAGGCAGCTACAAAAGTAAAATATTTTCCTTTAAAATCTTTATGGAAGACAGAAACATATTATTAGGAAACATTACAGTTGTGCAATATTTAAAGAAGTTCAATTTCACTTTTTCTCAATATTGTGGATGAAGTCAGCTACATTTGATCATCAACCAAATGTTCATTACCCAACGTCTGTTCCAGAGCAGACATTTGCAGGAATTGATTGGACGTTTTTCCCAATTGGTTAAGGTTCCATACATAAGCAGAGCAAGGAAGCACCTATAGTCACTGATAGTTATGGGTCATGTGGGACTATGATGTGGCTGTTGAAAACCAATCAGTGGCATGTAAACAAATGACATAAAGTGAAATTTTCTTTTGTTAAAGAGGTTGGGTTGACCTGTCAAAATAGACTGGTAAAAGGAAGCTGCACCTTTTCCTTAGTTATAAGACCATCAACAGAATTTATAGAACTAGAAATAAATAAAATATTTAACTACTATATTCAGATTATGCTAATGTTCCTCCTTTGATTTGTTGAACTTCCAATACATAAGCAGAGTGAGGGAGCACCCGTAGCCACTCTGATAGCTACAGGTTACAAGGGACTATGACGTGGCTGTTGAAAACCAATCAAACCTTTTATTACCAAGTAGTTAAAACAGCCTATGCATTATCAGAGAAAAGGTAATGAAGTTAAAAGTCAGTAGGCTCATAAAATAAAGTACTACAATAACATATTAGTAAATAACAGCTGTACTAACTTCAAAGAAGAATGGATGAGCATCAGGACCCAACTTTTTAATTAATCTCTCTTGAAGTCTTGTAAGTGGACGCTTCATTTCTCCTGATGGAGGATAGATTTGTTCTGAGGCTAAGTAGAGGTCTTTTCTAAATGTTAGTCCAAGAACATCTAAATCTTCACGACCATAGTGAAAAGCAGCCAAAACATGCCCAAACACTTTATGATCCTTCACATATTCTGTATCAACCAATATCACCCCATCTGGAATTTAAGTTATTTATAGCAAAAATACTACTTACAGTTAATATGTACTATTAGGTGGATTAAAAGGACAGTAAATGAATGGTACATCAATACATACCAATAGGATCAACATGAGTAATGTGATCAACAAAATCCCTTTTACCAAGATAGACAGTTATCTGTAAAAAAAAGTAGGTTTTTTTTTTTGAATATTTTCAAGAAAAGGCCATAACTAAGAAGTAAAGTTGACCAACATATAACTAATATAAAAATGAATTTGAAATTTTTGTAAATGCCTAAGCAAATTACTTGCAAGGAAAACAATTATTTATTTTACTTTTGTAACACCTTGAACTTGCACATAATAATATAGGTGATCTTTAATTAGAACCAGACAAAATATTGCATAAAAAATCTAAGTCAATTCAATAAATTATGCAATATTAAATTTGTAAACAGAAGTAAATCTTATCAGGATGCACTTATTTTAGTCTCATAATATTTCTATTTGTATCATGCAAATCTTTTATTTTTATTTTTTCAAATAACATCTTTGTTGATTCCATGATTTCCAAGATTTTTCTATAATAACTCTATTCAATTAAACTGAGACCTTCAGTCAAGTTTGCAGCAGTCATATAATTTCCCGATTACACTGGGCTTAATGATTTAATTCATCTACTAATAAATCAAAATATTACCTTTCCATTAGGAGAACTTTTCTTAAAGACTCTGAAAAAGGAAACAAAAATATACTTTAAACATCTTTATCTAAAAAAACAGAACTTCCCCCTTTATTATATTTTATATTATACTTTATATAACTTGTGTGTTATGTTAAAAATATCCACTTAAATGTTAATTTATATTTTTAGTAAAAATTTGTTTTTATTTTTAGTTAATGTAAAAGAGAAATGTAATGTAAAAGCTTCTGAAATCCATGACTTAATAAGAAGCTAGTAATGATCCAACACAGCAGTTCCTAACGTTTTTCTCTTTGACAATCCCATATAAAATCCAAAACATATTGAGAACTATGATTGTCATTGAGTCATGATAAGAGGTGTAGTTTCAAATAAAAGTTTAAATTTTTTGAGTTTTGCATCAATTTTTAAATTTGTTCATCACAATACTATTCTTGCATGTATCCCTTTTATACACTTTGAAAACTCCATATTGATTTGATACCATAGGTTGAGAAACAAAAGTAATAAAGCATTTCACAACTTTTAAAATCTTATAAGCTATGGCTTCTCTACCTGAAATTACAATACACTATGTTGAATATATTATTGTAGTTGATATAAATGTGACAAGCCACTTTTGACAACATTATAAGACCCTCTCTAGTTTTTTATGATATTTTAAAAGCAAATACCTGGTTCCAGGCCTTTTACTAGCCTCATCAGATTCCATGTTTTCCATCTTAAGAAAATTGGAGAAACTTAATACAACTTATTAACAGTATCAATCAACCGCTAATTACGAACATTCTGCACCTGAAAGATTAATTGTATTTAGAAAATAAGAAATACATTTGGGAAAAATATATATAATATATTCATAAATATTTCTAAGCATACATTAAAAAGTTAACAGTTCTTCAGCATATTAACTTAAAAACACAGGATAAGACTAAATACTTGGAATTCGTAAAGAGAAAATCAACCGAATTTTTAATGTAAAATTTATAGGAATTTCCTCTTACTTTTGTTACTTCATAAATGAGCAAATTGGAATCCGAGAAGCAAATGTTTTTGTATAAGAGGAAATATTGTTGAAAAAATATCTATTAAGCTTTGGTTTTATATATTGAAAAGTTTTACCTATAAAGAGCTCACAACTTTTGCATTTAACACACAAAGGCAGTGTTATTCCTAGGATTTTTTTGGAGGAGTAAAAATACTCCTCAACTTTTTTAGGAGGAGTGAAATTCAATTATGAGGAGTGAAATACGTAAATAGCATAAACTACATATACAGAGACAAAATTTATATTAAAATTGCCTACTTTTTAATGGACAAAACGAAATTGAAAAAAAATGAGGATGCTATTTTGGGTTTCAGTCAAACTCCCTAATCATCAGAACAATAAATGAAAAAAAAAATTACTATGTCTGTCTGAAAACACAATTAAAAAGTATGATAATTAGGATGCAATGGCTTAGGTTTAAGCTAAACCTTTGTGAAAATTCAAAGAGTGAAAATACTCCTGTCTATTTTTTTAAAGAGTAATTCTGATTTTCAATTAGTGAAATAATCTCTCAGAGGAGTTAAAAATATCTCTGCACAAAGGTACTTGCAGACAGTGGCATAGCCAGAAAAAAATTTGGAGGGGGATATTTGAATTATTCATTGGAGACATAGGAAAAAATTTAGTTAATTTATACTGTCAAAATAGGGAATTTTTTTTAACTATAAGGGAATGATACATCCTCAAATCCTCCCTCTGGCTAGGCCACTGCCTGCAGATACACTCAAACACTGTAGTGAACCAGTGTTGCCAGACATTTGGACAAAAAAGTCGTGGATCACAGCCCTAAAAGTCGCGGATTTGAAATTTAACGAAGTTAATTATTATCATATAAACTCATTCTTTAGAACCTAAAAAAGTATTCTTTTAAATTTTTAAAAGCTATTTCAACTAAAACTAATTTTCAAAATTCTCTTTCATAAAATCAAATTTTTACAATAAAATAATTTTTTTAACCTTCCATTAGTTAGATACATTGTTAATATTAAACAGTGTCGTACATAGAAATTTATTTCAGGAGGGGCCCAAAATTATTCCTCAAGCCCCTCATGCATATTTAATAGGTCCAATGTAACTTTTTAATAGTACATTATTAGGTAGAATTTGTATCTCAAAGAAGTTAATATAAGAAAAGTTGTGAGCAACGAAATTTCAAGTCCAAAGGGGGTCTTCCCCCAGAAAATTTTGGGAAATTTGACCTTAAAAACAGGTTTTTAACTTGTTTTGGTACGCCAAGTCTGAATTTCGGGGGAACTAAGGAACCTTACACAACTAGAAGTAGTGTTCGGCACTAGTTAACTAGAACTAGTTGCAACTAGTAGTTAACTACCGATCAACTAGTAGTTAACTAGTAGTTTAACTACTTTTGGTTTAAACTAGTTTAACTAGTAGTTGAACTACTTTTTTTAATAACTACTAGTTGAAACTACTTTCAAATTTTCAACTACTTTAAAAAAAATTTTGTTTAAAATTTCAAAAATATTTAAAATTTTTATCAAAATATACAAAAATTACACTGCTATTTATAACTAGGGTGGTCCAGGTTAACATGGGGAAAATTTTTTTCGTCCAAAGTTTCGGGGCACCCCCCCCCCCAGAAATGGGACCCTCGGTATAAAACAAATATTCTGAAAGTTTCAGCTCAAAAAAATAATATTTAGACCCCGCCCCCGAGCGTCAAAGTTCCAAAAAAACTCGAAATTTTGCACGTTTTCACCTATAAAATCCGAACCGGTTATTGTTGTAAAAATACAAGACAGGTTTCATTTTGTAGATTATTTATTTAGCTTCAACTTTTCTAATTGAAACTTGTTTTTAGAACTTACAGATCAAACGATACAAGGGGTTTTACTAATTCCCCCCGCAATATCAATTTTTTAAGGAGTGTCAGGAAATTCCTTAAAATGTTTCAGCTACCGTAAAATGGTTCAAAAACATATAAATAATGGTTATTGACTGCATAGGTATAAAATTTAAGAGATTTACAAAGAAAAAAATAATTTTTGTTCTTACCTGTTAATCTTAAAATAATTCAAATAAATACATAAATTAATTTTTTAAACTAGTTAATAAATGCATAAGGTGTAAAAGTTGACAAATAAGCAAAAAAAGTTCAAATTTATTAATTTTAACCCATTTCCAAAATTTTTCTCTTCACTGAGTTAGGTGTAAGAAGACTGAATAGTGTATTTTCCCACAAGATCGCCCTATTTTAGAAGAAGTTTTGAGAGCGGTATTTGACTTAAAAAATGGGATCAACTACAGGACCTCCACCTGAAGATTTTAAAAGTTTCAAATTAAAATGGACTGAAATCAATTAAAATAGCTACGGACCATGCATCATTCTAGAATCTAGATGGATGTCAAAAGCCCTCTACTGCGTGATAATTTTCTGAAACTATTAGCTAGTATTTTGATTAATGGAAACTTTTCACTTTCACTTTTATTATTCTATTTTCCTCACTATATGTCTTCCTCTGGTATTCCCCATTAGACAAAGGCATGTTAAATTTAATTTCTTTTATAAAACTTTCGTCAAAAATTCAAATGTCTCAGGTTTTAAGACACCAAGTTCTTAAACTATGGTACTGTGGTTATAACTCTTGATACTTCTACATATATTTTTCGTAAATATTTGCAAATTTCTTTGGTGCATTTAACCAAACTTTAATTTTGATGTTTATTAAGGTAATACAAATACTTCTAATGGTATGTATCTATCTCTGTAAGAGTTAGAGGGAATTCGTACCCGAAAAAGATAATTTTCACTCAATAGAGGGCATTTGTCATCTATCTAGCACTAGCATGATGCAGATGCATGGCACCTGGGGCTCTAATTGATATTTGGTTCGATGTATCAAGCCCAGCTATGAAGCTTCCAACATTTCCGATACCATTTTGATTTTAACTTGACCTCTTTTTATCAACTCTTTTTCCGTAGCTATTTTTATTGATTTAAGTCCATTTTAAATTGAAACTTTTAAAAACTTCAGGTGGAGTCCTGTAGTTGATCCCATTTTTTAAGTCAAATACCGCTCTCAAAACTCAGTGGCGTATATAGGAATTTATTTCGGGAGGGGCCCAAAATTACTCCCACATATTTAATAGGTCCAATGTAGCTTTTTAGGTGATAATTTAGTTCCTAAAAACTTAATATAGGAAAAGATGTCATTAATAAAAATACAAATACCAAAGGGGAGTCTGGGGGTCCTCCCCCAGAAAATTTTTGGAAATTTGACTTAAAAAAAAACAGGTTTTTAACTAGTTTTGGTACACTAAGTCCGAATTTTGGATGTACATTTTTATGAACTTAATATTTAAAAAGTTATTAAAATAGAGTTCCAAGTACAAAAAAGGATCTGGGGGTCCTTCCCCAGAAAATTTTTGGAACTTTTCCCCTAAAAACAGGGTTTTATCTTGTTTTTGGTACACTTTGTCCGAATTTTGGACAGATATTTTTCGGTAGGATTTTGATTTTGATGAACTTTATTATAATACAAGTACAAAAGGGGGGTTGGGGGTCCTCCCCCAGAAATTTTTTTGAATTTTGACCCTAAAATACAGAGTTTTAACTGGTTTTGGTACACCTAGTCCGAATTTCGGGGGGGGGGGGCCAGGGCCCCCTCGCCCCCCCCTTATATACGCCACTGTCAAAACTTCTAAAATAGGGCGATCTTGTGGGGAAATACACCATTCAGTCTTCTTACACCTAACTCAGTGAAGAGAAAAATTTTGAAAATGGGTTAAAATTAATAAATTTGAACTTTTTTTGCTTGTTTGTCAACTTTTACACCTTATGCATTTATTATTAACTAGTTTAAAAATTAATTTATGTATTTTATTTGAATTATTTTAGGATAGTTAAAAAATTAATAGATATGAACAAAAATTATTTTTTTCATTGTAAATCTCTTAAATTTTACACCTATGCAGTCAATAACCATTATTTATATGTTTTTGAACCATTTTACGATAGCTGAAACATTTTCAGGAATTTCCTGACACTCCTTAAAAAATTGATATTGCGGGGGGAGTTAGTAAAACCCCTTGTATTGTTTGATCTGTAAGTTCTACAAACAAGTTTCAATTAAAAACGTTGAAGCTAAATAAATAATCTACAAAATGATACCAGTCTTGTATTTTTACAACAATAACCGGTTCGGATTTTATAGGTGAAAACGTGCAAAATTTCGAGTTTTTTTGGAACTTTGATGCTCGGGGGCGGGGTCTAAATATTATTTTTATGAGCTGAAACTTTCAGAATATTAGTTTTATACCGAGGGTCAAATTTTTTTTGGGGGGATGCCCCGAAAAAAAATCGGACTTTTGTTTTTTTAGACCACCCTAATAACTATACAGTGTCATGGTAGAGTACTCAAATATCATAACCATAAATAAAGCGCCGTTTTGAGCGAAGCATAAAGTTTTTTGTGATATAGATAAGAAAGAGGTATTAGAATTTGGGCAAAAAATAGGTTATGAAATTAAATAGACTAGTTAACTAGTAGTTAACTACTTTGGGAAATAGTTAACTACTAGTTGCAACTAGTCCCAGGAAAAAATAGTTAACTACTAGTTGCAACTAGATTTTCCCAGACTAGTTAGTAGTTGGTAGTTAACTACTTTTTGACCACTAGTTGCCGAACACTAACTAGAAGTGGGAATTTGTAATTATTAAATAATTTTTTTTTCAAAACACAAAAGTCGCGGATTAAAAATGTTATAGCCTAAATTTAATTTTTAAGTAGCCTGTCGCCCAAAACAAAATTTTTGTCGCAAAGGACCTTCAAAAGGAGCCCAATCCGCTACTTATAGCCCAATCTGGCAACACTGTAGTGAACCCAGAATTCAGTGAGCCTTGTTTTAATGGACCTTTTCAATGGTCCCAATTGAATTAAACTGCATCAAAATATTGGTTTAGTGAGCCTCTTAGTATAGCTATCCATTCATTGGGTCCAATAACATTTGACATAGTAATTTATTTTTTTTAGCCATTTTCCTATTTTTTACTAATTAATTACCTCAAAATTTTAAATACAATTACTATCAGTGGCTTAGTCAGAAAAATCACCAAAGAGGGTTATTTGAATTTCAGGAGACATGATACTTTTTGCTGCTTTCCATTTATCTGGGAGCTGGTGTCACATTGACAAGTTACTTGACAGTACATATTTTTCCTATGACAAAATAATCAACAAATAATGCACAAGACAAATTTTACATAGCCATTGCAACTCTAAAGTCATGATATTTACATCAAGACATTGTGCCAACTCATTCTGTAGACTGTCAAGAGGTTTCTAGCCAAATAACACATCAAAGAGATAAACCATCCTTCTTATTCATTCGACTTTGCCCCATGGAGCTTTTATCTAATTCCCAAGGTCAAATCTGAATTCTTTGCCCGAAATATGCAGGCATTATTAATAATGGCAAAATTAATAATGCAGGCATAATTATAATAAATTATTAATTTTGCCAATGCCCAAATTGTTTGGATTCACCAAATTTGAACATAAAAATAACAAGGACTTTTTTCCACTTTGGAAGCCTAATATTTATTTATATATCACTGTTTTTGTTAAGTGAAAATGACTATATTTAAATAGGTAGGTTTGCTATTTATGCTAATAACTTTAATTGGCAATTTCTAACAATATACACAAAAAAGCATAAATTACCAAACCAGATTTAAGACAGATGAATTTAAAAAGAAAAAATTGAACTTACACTTGACAATACTCTTGGCTTTGTTTGCGGTCAATAAAATATGTAAACAATTCTTTGCCTTCCAGAGTTGTAAACATTTATCCATTGGAGGAAATCAACTGAAAAAACCCAATGCTTCAAATTTAGAATTTTTACCAGAGTACTGAAAATTTAGGTTCAAGAAACATAAAACTAAAACTAATTTTAGGTTTTGAACTTAAATAACAATTAAAAATCATTACAAAATCCAACATTAACAGAAAAAAGAATGAATTTGTAAAAAAGTAGAGTTCAAAATTATAATCAGAATAAAATAATAATTTCTGTATGTGTATTGATGAAAAAAATTGTGAATTGCTCAGTTAAGGTGTTAAATAAATGAAAATAGTTAGAGGTTACCATTCTGAATTTAAGTTAAATCAAATAAGTTTTTATTTTCAGTGTGAATTATACAAATGAAGTTATTCAAATGCGTTTTCAAGTTTCAACCCATTCAAAATAAACACTTAATTCATACTATGGTATTGCAAAAAATTGGTAAGAGAAAGCAGGAATGCACTTGTCTAAAATGCTACTACTGGCATCAGATGATAACCATGTATCTCTGATTTGAGGAAACTACAGTATGGGAGTACCGGACAGGTTTCTTCGCCAAACTGATTTTTGCAAACTAAGTGCCACTGTTCCAAAGGCTGATTCTGAAGACAAAACTGATATGCATAGTTTTATTTTATGTATTTCACCAGTCCCAATTAATTCAGCAGGCATTGTTACAATATTTTTACTGGAAATGAAATGTTATTATATTTTGATATCAATGAAGTAAAAATGGGAAAAGTGAAACCAAAATGGCCACTGCCGCCAGGGATACTGAAACAATCCTCTTTAATGGTTTAATGATATGGGTTTCATTATTACATTATTTTTCGTTACGCTTCGATCCCGATCAGTCATTGGCCCTTTTGGCGTGAATACACACATGAATCTTGTATACTGTAGATTCCCTAATTGATAACCACTTTTGTTTATATCTAGAGATGTTAAAAAGATAAGAATAAAATAGACAGGAGTAGGGAAGACCTTTTACTGCCAGCAATACGTCATTTGAAAGGAAGCTTTTAAAATTTCAACTATCAGTTGGATTTAATGTTCAGGTTAAGAATTTGTAAATTCACTAATGATATTAACAGAACAATTCTAAAATTTCACCTTAAAATGCCCTTTACTTTTTTTATACCTTCTCATTCTTATTTAAACTATAATGGTACTTCCGTATTATCCCATGGACTGTGCCGCTGAAATCAGTGCCACAAAAATCTATAGCCAAAGCTATTGAGAGTCGCTGAAACTGACAGTGAATGGGATAATACGCAAGAACCCTAAAAAGAATGTGAATTTATTTAGTTATTTAATGGAATTAAAGGCAAGTAAAAATACTGACTATGAATTCACACATAATAAAGTTGGTATACATATTGTAATTACACACTAGCAAAGCAGGGGTTAAAAGCTTAAAGTATTTTTTTTATAAATAGTAGCCTTCTTCCTTTGCTTGTGATATATGGTTGTTAAACTAAGCCTTCTTTAAAACTGGCACTTGATTTAAACCCATAACTTTAAAGATCAGACAGTTTCTAAACACATAGACAAAATAAGGGATTCAAATTCATTCTATCCCATCATGGATACTAGTTAAAAATTATTAATACACTTAACTTTATAATTATTTAAAAAATTTGCTTACAATTTGATTATTGGGGAAAGTTTCATATCTGGGATGTGTTGGCACCTTTTGGCAAAATTTTTTGTGGCCAAATAACCGCGATAAATCCAAAGATAATTTACAAAATTAAAACTTAATAAATATCTTAAAACTTTTCAAAACAATTATTTAGTGTAGATATAGGATCTCGCAGGTTTTGCGAATTCATTGAATACAATCAAATCATATTTCTTGGATCAGTCACAATCAGAATCCCTTTCTAATGGCTGATAGAATACTGAAATGCTCCCATCAAATTACTAAAATCATAATTCTTGCACAATTTTTCCAAAACCAAAAACCTAGCAGAAGAACTGAATCCGAAATGCTAGCGCATATTACGGAAACCGAATGACACAATTAGATTTGGTGATCCATCATAACCACCTCGTAATCGGAACTTCTCCCCCATTATCTGTACCTTTGAAAATTTCCAAGCTGTTTTGAGTGCTAAATAATAGAAATATCTCTAAAAAAATTCTAAACAATTTTATTTAAATGTTCCAGCTTATTGGGAAGTTAAAAATCAGTTTCAAAATTCCTCGACAAAAGGCAGGAGGACAGAGAAGAAAAAGAGCTATAGCGAGACAGTGAAAGTTTTGATACAAGATTTCCTACACAAAAAAAAATAACTAAATGCGACATTTTTAATTACAGAAGGATTATACACAATAACACAAGCTAAAAAATTAGCTCATAAGCCTGAAGGCTAATGGAACAGAGATGGGCACTGTGATTTTTTATAACTAATAAACTTGTTTGAATAGGGTGTCACAAGTCAGGAAAAAAACAGGTAATACTGAAAAACTCACGAAAAAGTTCATCAGTTTTAAGTTTAAGATAATCTATGTTCTAGGGTTAGTTCTCTTTGATGTGAAATATTCAGGAGCTTTACTTAATCAAATTATTATGTTGATAGTTTTAATGTTTCATAGAGATCCCAAAAATTTCAGATCAACTAGTGTACTTGTTAAAATAAACTTAATATTTTCATGTCATGTTAGAACTGGTAAATGAATAAAAAATCAACTATTTTACCTTATTAACATAGTTATAAAAATATATAAAATTTTAAACATTGAATATGCAAAAAAAAAAAAAAAAAAACCAGACAGATTCAAGTCACACTTAAAAGTATTGAGTAGCTAATCAAACTTAAAGTTCTTCACTTATTACAGAATTGTTTTTTCAACTAAATTATCACAGTAAATATAAGGTCATTGACATAAAGATCCCCAATGAAATACAAATTTACTCTACTTTATTTACCTTTCCTTTCTTATTCTAATTTTTTTCAGTAAAGCAATTTAGCTACAAACATTGAAACCATCACTACAATAACTATAAGCTTCAGAAAGAGCAAATAAACCGAAAAAAAATGTCCAAATATTTGCAATACAAAACACCGTACATACCGGATACTATGATTAAAATGATTCATCACATCTGACGTTTGTTCTTATACCGCGTGTTTTAATTAGGAAGTTATCCAACTACAGCAAACTACGGCCTACAACAATACATTTGATGATGAAAGTAGTAGACTGTAAAATGAATCTTTACAGAAACGGGGAAAACAATCGCGCGAGAATAGTTTCGCAATAAAAACACTAAATACTGAATCGTAAACACATTTAACAACCAAAGAAAATTCCCCATTGCTTTTAACGGCGTCATACATCATTGAAACTACATGGGTAAATAAAAATTAAACAAATGCTTCCCAAAAGTAATTTTTACAAATTTAAAAAGGTCAAAACCTACATTGATAGCTCCTATTTTTTAAAAACCTGCAACCTTTCACTAAGACATCGTATTTGCATCTTCATAATCGTAAAAAAGATTTAGATTACTCAATTAACAAAAACATACTGACAATTTTCGCTATTTTGTTGCCACCTAGTAATTTCAGAGAAATTACTTTTTGGAGAATGCACAGATAAAAGGCTCATTCCATAGAACAAAGAGAAAGAAATTTTCCTGAGTACCTAAAATCGACAGTTTTGTTAGGTTTGGTTCCAAGAAGTTTGAAAATCGACTCCAAACTGAAATAATCTTTCTCTTTCCTAAACACGTCACGAGTAGCTAAAAGCTAGCTACACAGAAAGCGACACAGATTAGGACACTCTTTCATTTTTACATTTAAGTTACACATTTAACACATTTAAGTTACATCCGAAGAGAACAGCCCCTTGTAAACCACATAATTTCTAGAGAAAAAAGTTACAAATAAACGTCAAAGTTTCAAGGGGAGCCGGAGGTCCTCCCTCAGAATTTTTTTTGAAAATTTCCCTTTAAACTAGGGTTTTATCTCCCTTGCAACCTCGTTGGGGAGCACCCAGAGGGAACTGCTTGTTGTGAGTGGCAGAATTTTCAAGGAAAATATACTGTATAACATAATATATATTTAAAAATTTTAAAGGGGGGTCTGGGGGTCCTCCCCCAGAAAATTTTTTGAAATTTGCCTCTTTAAAGTAGTGTTTAAGCTCATTTTGAGGTCCTTTGGGTTACATTCAAAAAGAACAGTTCCTTGTAAAACATAGAATTTTCTAGGGGAAAAAAGTTATAAATAAACGTAAAATTTTCATGGGGGGGGCGGAGATCCTCCCCCAGTAAAAATTTTTGAAAATTCCCCTTTAAACCAGACTCCTAGGGGCTTCAAACTCTTTGGTTCCCAAAGGGAACTGCTTCTTGTAAGCGGCAGAATTTTCAAGGGAGACAAATTGTATAACAGACATCAAAGGTCAGGAGGGGGATTGGGGGTTCTCCCCCAGAAAATTTTGAAATTAGACCCTCAAAAGTAGTGCTTTAACTGCTTTTGGGATGTTTTGAGTTAAATCTGTTGCTCCTTGTGGAAGTTACAAAATTTTCCAGGGACTCTCAGCAATTTTTCACTTAAGAGTGGAAACCTTGGGGGGGGCAATTGCCCCCCCCTGCCCCCCCTAAATGACGCCCATGTGCCTGCATAATGCAATTAATGTTAATTTCATGGAAAATACATTATTTAATCGGGTTAGAATGTAATTGGGTACTTGAGTAGCAATCATGGAAGTAAATGAATCAATAATAACATTGGAGTTGAGTAACGCACTGTCTTCATCTTTTATTGTTTCAAATTAAAATAATACAGACGAGTAACCAACTTCTCAATTAACAAACGTCGAGCGCAACCCAAAAGCGTCGCGTGCTGAACCGTGCAAACGTCTGAATTTTAATGCCCACCCACTGGGGGTGGGAACGAGTTCGCTCGCGTGTAGTGGAACTGAGCCTTAAAGAAAACTTGATCTCAGAAAGATTTTCCGGTGTGTTTTTTTAAGATTTTCCATATTTGTATAGGCCAGGCTTAATTTTAAGTCTATGGGGAGGGGTCATAAACTGGCACAAAATTGCATTTAAAAATTTTCCCAGCTGAAATAGCCCTTTAAGACCGATCAAAATGCAAGTAGAATTAAAAAACACACAATTTACAACAAATATTACATACCTTTAAAGCAGATTTCTTGATTTTTTTTGTATAACTTTTGTTGAAGACTGGCTTGATAAAAACCGTAAGATTTTCTTGTCAAAATCCATCGTAATGCAGATTTTCCCTCTTGTTAATTAGAATGGCTTTGGAAATCTTTTAAAACACTAGTAGAAATAAAAATATTATAATATTTAAAGAATAAGAATTTTAAATATTTTATTGGCAAACATAACACTTAATTAAATTAAGAATTACTTAGTTATACAATAAACTATTGTATATAAACAAAACTATTGATTAACAAAAAAAAAGCAAAAACTATATTGATTATATCACTAATTAATTGTTTTCATTAATTTAATGCAAATTAATTAATTACTAATTAATAACAGTAAATAATAATTTTTTTTTCATTAATTTAAAGCAGTTTTTAGATTTTCAGAAAATGCGAAATCCTAACAAAACTATTGATTAACCAAAAAAGCAAAAAACTTTATTGATTATATCAGTAATTAATTTTTTTCATTAATTTAATGCAAATTAATTACTAATTAATTATTAATTAATAACAGTAATTAATTAATTTTTTTCATTAATTTAATGCAATTTTTGGATTTTCAAAAAATGCGAAATCATAAAGGACTGCGTAGCGCTGAGACCACTTTTTGGGAGTTATGGTCGAAGCGCCCGCATCCGGCGGGATTTCGCGCGAAATCCTAACGGACTGCGTAGCCCTGAGACCACTTTTTGGGAGTTATGGTCGAAGCGCCCGCATCCGGCGGGATTTCGCGCGAAATCCTAACGGACTGCGTAGCGCTGAGACCACTTTTTGGGAGTTAAGAGGAGGAGAAAAGAAGACGGTGGCAGCGGGACATAGGACATAGGACAAGTTGCTTAATATTTACCTTCAATTTTATAACACTTATTTTTATCACAGTTTAAGATTATCATTTGTTAAACCATAGTATCAGAAAATGGGGTTTTTTAAATGAACAAATTTCATTCTTAAAGGTATAGAAATATTTTACCCATTCTTAAAAACTTTCATTCAGAAGAAAGAAAAAAAAAACAAATGGGCTTAACTGGTTGGCTTTGTGGCTGTTAGGTTGGACACAAATAGAGTAGAATTAAGATGCTGTAGGAAAACTTCATTCCTTAAAGAAGACATTGAAAATTTTGGAAACTCTTGCTCTGTATTTTTCATATTAGTATGTTGGTTTATTTATAAAATATATAAGGTTAGGGACAACTGATATCTGCAATTAATGAAATGGGAAGGCAAGAAATTTTCCTATAAGTCACACACGTGTAGGAAAAATAATTTTGACAATTTTGAAAATCCGTAATAAAGTTTTACAGGTTCAATTCAGTTATCTGTCCCATTAAAAGTTGGTCATCAAAGATCAGAAATTTTTCAAAATTTGAAACGAACTGAATAAAGTAATCATATGAATGAAGACCATTCAAAATTGGTGATAGTATTGGAGTAGTTGAAAACCAAAACAGCTGGGTGGTATTTAATGGGAATTAACAGAAATGAACCAGGTTTTAATTGAGCATAACTGAACAAAACTGAGCAAATTGAACATAAATAATGTTAGTATCACCTTCAATTTTCAGAAATTTCCATACATAAACATTTTTAATTCCGGGGTGTTAGAAATTAATACATTAATTATTTTAATTAACTTATTAAGCATAAACATAAATTAATTAATTAATATTTCTCCATATTTAAGCAAATTTTGGAATTTTTGAAAAATGCGAAACATCTAGTGCTTCTCGTAGTTGCTCTAATCAACAACATCATAAATAAAACTTCATCTTAATCATTCAGAAGGTTTTCCGGGCTGTTGTGAATTCTGGGGTGATAGAAATTAATATATTTATTATTTTAATTAACTTATTAAGCATAAACATTAATTAATTAAATTAATTAATTAATTTTTCTCCATATTTAAGCAAATTTTGTTATTTTTGAAAAATGCGAAATTCTAACGGATGGTGCGCGCTGAGACCACCTTTTTGGAGTTATGGTCGAAGCGGGCACATCCGGCGGGATTTCGCGCGAAATTCTAACGGATGGTGCGCGCTGAGACCACCTTTTTGGAGTTATGGTCGAAGCGGGCACATCCGGCGGGATTTCGCGCGAAATTCTAACGGATGGTGCGCGCTGAGACCACCTTTTTGGAGTTATGGTCGAAGCGGGCACATCCGGCGGGATTTCGCGCGAAATTCTAACGGATGGTGCGCGCTGAGACCACCTTTTTGGAGTTATGGTCGAAGCGGGCACATCCGGCGGGATTTCGCGCGAAATTCTAACGGATGGTGCGCGCTGAGACCACCTTTTTGGAGTTATGGTCGAAGCGGGCACATCCGGCGGGATTTCGCGCGAAATTCTAACGGATGGTGCGCGCTGAGACCACCTTTTTGGAGTTATGGTCGAAGCGGGCACATCCGGCGGGATTTCGCGCGAAATTCTAACGGATGGTGCGCGCTGAGACCACCTTTTTGGAGTTATGGTCGAAGCGGGCACATCCGGCGGGATTTCGCGCGAAATTCTAACGGATGGTGCGCGCTGAGACCACCTTTTTGGAGTTATGGTCGAAGCGGGCACATCCGGCGGGATTTCGCGCGAAATTCTAACGGATGGTGCGCGCTGAGACCACCTTTTTGGAGTTATGGTCGAAGCGGGCACATCCGGCGGGATTTCGCGCGAAATTCTAACGGATGGTGCGCGCTGAGACCACCTTTTTGGAGTTATGGTCGAAGCGGGCACATCCGGCGGGATTTCGCGCGAAATTCTAACGGATGGTGCGCGCTGAGACCACCTTTTTGGAGTTATGGTCGAAGCGGGCACATCCGGCGGGATTTCGCGCGAAATTCTAACGGATGGTGCGCGCTGAGACCACCTTTTTGGAGTTATGGTCGAAGCGGGCACATCCGGCGGGATTTCGCGCGAAATTCTAACGGATGGTGCGCGCTGAGACCACCTTTTTGGAGTTATGGTCGAAGCGGGCACATCCGGCGGGATTTCGCGCGAAATTCTAACGGATGGTGCGCGCTGAGACCACCTTTTTGGAGTTATGGTCGAAGCGGGCACATCCGGCGGGATTTCGCGCGAAATTCTAACGGATGGTGCGCGCTGAGACCACCTTTTTGGAGTTATGGTCGAAGCGGGCACATCCGGCGGGATTTCGCGCGAAATTCTAACGGATGGTGCGCGCTGAGACCACCTTTTTGGAGTTATGGTCGAAGCGGGCACATCCGGCGGGATTTCGCGCGAAATTCTAACGGATGGTGCGCGCTGAGACCACCTTTTTGGAGTTATGGTCGAAGCGGGCACATCCGGCGGGATTTCGCGCGAAATTCTAACGGATGGTGCGCGCTGAGACCACCTTTTTGGAGTTATGGTCGAAGCGGGCACATCCGGCGGGATTTCGCGCGAAATTCTAACGGATGGTGCGCGCTGAGACCACCTTTTTGGAGTTAAGAGGAGGAGAAAAGACGGTGGCAGCGCGCACTAGGACATAGGACATAGGACATAGGACATAGGACATAGGACATAGGACATAGGACATAGGACATAGGACATAGGACATAGGACATAGGACATAGGACATAGGACATAGGACATAGGACATAGGACATAGGACATAGGACATAGGACATAGGACATAGGACATAGGACATAGGACATAGGACATAGGACATAGGACATAGGACATAGGACATAGGACATAGGACATAGGACATAGGACATAGGACATAGGACATAGGACATAGGACATAGGACATAGGACATAGGACATAGGACATAGGACATAGGACATAGGACATAGGACATAGGACATAGGACATAGGACATAGGACATAGGACATAGGACATAGGACATAGGACATAGGACATAGGACATAGGACATAGGACATAGGACATAGGACATAGGACATAGGACATAGGACATAGGACATAGGACATAGGACATAGGACATAGGACATAGGACATAGGACATAGGACATAGGACATAGGACATAGGACATAGGACATAGGACATAGGACATAGGACATAGGACATAGGACATAGGACATAGGACATAGGACATAGGACATAGGACATAGGACATAGGACATAGGACATAGGACATAGGACATAGGACATAGGACATAGGACATAGGACATAGGACATAGGACATAGGACATAGGACATAGGACATAGGACATAGGACATAGGACATAGGACATAGGACATAGGACATAGGACATAGGACATAGGACATAGGACATAGGACATAGGACATAGGACATAGGACATAGGACATAGGACATAGGACATAGGACATAGGACATAGGACATAGGACATAGGACATAGGACATAGGACATAGGACATAGGACATAGGACATAGGACATAGGACATAGGACATAGGACATAGGACATAGGACATAGGACATAGGACATAGGACATAGGACATAGGACATAGGACATAGGACATAGGACATAGGACATAGGACATAGGACATAGGACATAGGACATAGGACATAGGACATAGGACATAGGACATAGGACATAGGACATAGGACATAGGACATAGGACATAGGACATAGGACATAGGACATAGGACATAGGACATAGGACATAGGACATAGGACATAGGACATAGGACATAGGACATAGGACATAGGACATAGGACATAGGACATAGGACATAGGACATAGGACATAGGACATAGGACATAGGACATAGGACATAGGACATAGGACATAGGACATAGGACATAGGACATAGGACATAGGACATAGGACATAGGACATAGGACATAGGACATAGGACATAGGACATAGGACATAGGACATAGGACATAGGACATAGGACATAGGACATAGGACATAGGACATAGGACATAGGACATAGGACATAGGACATAGGACATAGGACATAGGACATAGGACATAGGACATAGGACATAGGACATAGGACATAGGACATAGGACATAGGACATAGGACATAGGACATAGGACATAGGACATAGGACATAGGACATAGGACATAGGACATAGGACATAGGACATAGGACATAGGACATAGGACATAGGACATAGGACATAGGACATAGGACATAGGACATAGGACATAGGACATAGGACATAGGACATAGGACATAGGACATAGGACATAGGACATAGGACATAGGACATAGGACATAGGACATAGGACATAGGACATAGGACATAGGACATAGGACATAGGACATAGGACATAGGACATAGGACATAGGACATAGGACTTTTAATAATAATTAATAATTATTATTAAAAGAAAAAATATTTTTATTTCTTTCTTATCGAAATTAAAAAATGCACGTTTTGTGTGGTTAAGAAAAAGTGAAAAATCTATCAATAGTTAATTAAAAATCAATTTTTATTGGGGGTAGGGTTTCTCAGGACAGATAACTTTGTGCACCTGTTTCCCATTAAGTTTGTTACTTTATTAATGAAAGGCTAGGTTATTTTCTTAAACTCCACTTTTCGAGCATTTTCCAGCACTTGAACTTTTTGAGAGGCATTGGAAGGGTAGCAATTCATCTCCCTAGCATGTCCGAGACGTGATCGGATTTTTGCAGAGAGAACGTGCTGGTCAATCCCATTCTTGCAATTTCTTCATCCTGAAGGAAATCATTCACTAAGGCAGCACAATGTTATCTGCAATTATCATCGCTTAAAGTAAAATTATCAGTTTTCTCCTACGTGAGGGTCTATCAGAGGTCTAAGGATATTGGCCTTATAACTCTGAACCGCCAGAAGCGGTCTCTAGTGATGTGGAGGTCTTTATTCCATTGATTGCTGCTCTATACCATCGCTCCAAATCTGCCTCCTCTCGTTTCTCATTTCATCCTAATAACAGCTGATTTTGCCTGGAAGGAGCAAGGAACACAAAATAAACAAAATTTTGTGCATGAAGGAGACAGATTTGGAGGGGGGAGTGATGGTATAGAGCAGCATCTCTATCAAGGAAAAAAGACCCCCCCACATCCCTAGGGACTATTTCTGGTGGTCCAGATTTATAAGTTGAATATCCTTACACCCCTGGTAGACCCTCCCGTTGGAGAAAACTGTGATAATTTTACATTAAGGGATGATAATTGCAGATAACATTGTGCTGCCTTAGTAAATAATTTCCTTCAGGATGAAAAAATTGCAAGAATGGGATTGACCTGCTCGTTCTCCTGGCATGAATCCAATAGAACACGTCTCGGATATGCTACGGAGAAAATTGCTGCCCTTCCAGTACCTCTCAAAAAGTTAAAGTGCTGGAAAATGCTCTAAAAGTAGAGTTTGAGAAAATAACCTAGCCCTTCATTAATAAATTAACAAACTTGATGGGAAACAGGTGCACAAAGTTGGTATCTGTCTGGAGAAACCCTACCCTCAATCGAAATTGATATTTAATTAACTATTGATAGATTTTTCACTTTTTCTTAGCCACACAAACGTGCATTTTCCACTTTCGATAAAATAAAGTAAAAATATTTTTTTTTCTTTTAAAACTGCGTGGTTTTAGATTTAAATGACCCTGAGTTTATGAAAAATGCTTCAACCACTGCAAATATTTCATTTCCTTTCCAACACGTATCAAATTCACCAATATCATTTAAATGTTTTGAGCAGTGTATATAGAGTAGTGAGTTGCCTGAATCTGATTGGGGATTGGAGATAACCACTCTCCAACATCCACTCTCCAACACCCAACTCTCCACACCCAAATATCCCACTATACAACACCCCTCTCTCCGAGACCCAACACCCCTCTCTAGTGCTAGAGCCACTACAAACGGTCTTAATAGAATTACCAACTACTTTTTAAATTTTTGAAAGAGAATAAAGCTTTACGAAATATAAGAATACAAACTGAATTGGATTGCAAATAGTAGTGTTCCGAAACTTGAATACTATAATCGGTACAATTTTTGATTATCCGGGGATTCCCTTCAACTTAATGGACGTAACAGTAAAAAGACCTTTGCTATATAAAACCTTTTAATCACATCTACCTTCTCTTTACAAAGCCATATAAAAACCTACTTTTCTTTCCAACCATTTTTAAAACTCCCACTAATAATAAGATAACAACGTATCAAAATACAAGATGAGTCCTCGAGAGCTCTACGTACTCGAGCTATTGGCTACGGACACTAGTTTTCTATAAACACTAGTTTCCGCAACAAGTAGGGTGGGGTAGGGTAAAATGGATATATGCTGATTCTTATAGAGTCTCAAGAAAAATCAGAATCCAAAAAACAATAAATTTCATGAATATAAACTATTTAAATTCGTATATTCATTTCAGTCCACCCCACCCTATATAAAATTCTAAGGAAACAAATAAATATTACATATATCATAAAAATAACTTTTATTGAGAGTATAAGTTTCATAATAAATTGAATAAAAATATTAAAATCGTCGTCAAATAACACAGGATACACTTCATTGGTACAGATAGTGGGATTGCACACATTATTTGATCAAGAGATTGCCCTTCACAGTAAATAGTTTCTCAGAATGCTAGTAAGGTAGTTTCATCAAAGTAATGACTGCATACTAGGGTGGGCCGAAAAAAACTTTTTTTCGAATTTCAAAACGCTATACCGCGGAAAACTTGCCTCTCGGGTAGATAAGTAAAATGCAACAAAAATTTTTAAAATCGGTTAAAAACTGCCCTAGCGCATCAGCCCTAAAGTTTGAAAAAATACGGTATTTTCATTATGTTTCGAGTAAATGGAATAAAATAAAATAACTTCTGTAAGAAGTAGATACAGGCATACATTAGTAAAACAATGACCAGAAAAGTAATTGAAATAAAAATATTGAATAAATTTTGGAATTTATTAGTAGTTTATTACACCTGAAAACTTACGTTTTTACTAGAAATTCACATATTTCGATGAAATAAAAAAAATTCCTGACTGAGCAAAATTTTTATTTTAATAATATTCTGCCTTGCTCGCTATCGCTCACAATCCCCCTCAACAGTTCTGCCGTTTTTACAGGTCGCTTCGCGATCAGAGCTCGCTTGTTGCTCATCGAAATAGCATCAAGATCTCTCGCTAATCCGCACAAATAATACCCTTATAAAACCTAACATAGTACTTTCTCTAGCTTATCAATAATTTGATTCAAATATTTCCCCCCATAATTACATTTTAATTATTCTCTTGAATTGGCACTAACTAGTATTTGGGAAAAATAATTAAATACATCCAATGGAAAACAAGGAGAGCCGCAATCTAATTCAAGTGTATTTTGATGACTGGAAGGATCATAGCCTTGTGATTTAAAGTCTCAAATAGTAGCTTTATTTATTATGTATGTATAAAGCTGGAGTTTTATTCCAATGATACTTATAAGGGTTGGTAAATGGGAAATAACTTCTGATGGTAAATTTAAACAAAATTGTGTGTGATACTTTATATATCAACGGAAAATCATATATCAATCATAAGTAATATCTGCCTGATTTTACTTAATAATATCTGCCTGATTGGGCATTAAGTTATAAAATTAGAGAGCTATCTTAAAAGCTTTACTACCCGTTTGCGAACCATGGTCAGTTCACTTTCACATAACTTAAGTGGTATCATATTAATCAATAAAAACGAAATAGATTTAATAAAATTTTATTTTGTCTCAGAATCATATATGGCTGCATGCGTTTACTTAAAAAGTAAATACTCCTCAAATGGATTCAGAAAATGTGTTTAACCCTTTCAATCCTAAGCCGCCCAAAATTGCTTTGAATCCTATGGAAAATTTGGCGTGGCTAAGACTGAAAGGGTTAAAGTTTAAAGTAAAATAAGAAATATCAACATTCATTGTCCTCTCGGAAATCTTGCTTTTGAGTTAGTAAAAATTGTTCATAAAAGAGGAAGAATTATTATACTATTTACAGTCCATTTAACTTATAAAAGGAGTCAAAAAGGGGTCCCAATTTAAAGATAAGTTTCAAGCGAGACCAAATCAAAATATTTAAATGGAATACTCTTTGCTTCATACTACATTTCATGTAGGGAAGATTCACCAATCAATAAGTCCTTCACAAATCAATCACCAGTCAATAAGATAGAACAGGGACAGACTAGATGTTTGACAGATTCCCATGACCCTCAAATGCTTAAAAATGGTGACATAAGTGAAAGTAATCTTGAGTTAGGCTTGAAATACACTTCAAATTCAAAGTATAGAAAGAAAAGAGTTGGACCCTAAATCTTATCTCAAACAATCAAAATAATTGAATGAAAGGATTATATCTTACTCAAAACCAAAGTTTTATACTACCTCAAAAATTGTTTTGCTTCAATAGAAATTTGTAAATTTTCGATAAGCTAGAGAAAGTACTATGTTAGGTTTTATAAGGGTATTATTTGTGCGGATTAGCGAGAGATCTTGATGCTATTTCGATGAGCAACAAGCGAGCTCTGATCGCGAAGCGACCTGTAAAAACGGCAGAACTGTTGAAGGGGATTGTGAGCGATAGCGAGCAAGGCAGAATATTATTAAAATAAAAATTTTGCTCAGTCAGGAATTTTTTTTTTATTTCATCGAAATATATGAATTTCTAGTAAAAACGTAAGTTTTCAGGTGTAATAAACTACCAATAAATTCCAAAATTTATTCAATTTTTTTATTTCAATTACTTTTCTGGTCATTGTTCTACTAATGTATGCCTGTATCTACTTCTTACAGAAGTTATTTTATTTTATTCCATTTACTCGAAAAATAATGAAAATACCGTATTTTTTCAAACTTTAGGGCTGATGCGCTAGGGCAGTTTTTAACCGATTTTAAAAATTTTTGTTGCATTTTACTTATCTACCCAAGAGGCAAGTTTTCCGCGGTATAGCGTTTTGAAATAAGAAAAAAAAGTTTTTTTCGGCCCACCCTACTGCATACTCTTGAACATTTATAGTACGCTTTCCAGTGTCACTCAAATTACAAAGCAAAGAATTTGTCAGAATTGAAGAATTTGTTGAATAAGCAGATCATGATAAAAAGACGCTACATTCATACATGGGTTAAACTAAACATATTTCAAATTCAAATGCTCAATTTCACTCAAATTTAGACACCGTGCTGGGAAGTACTTTGATTGTTTTGTTTTTCAAGGGTCAAGTAACATGGCAGTCGAGTCATACTAGACAGCCCTAGACAGCAACTTAAGTTGACCCTATGACGTCACTAACAAACAAAGTAGTTCCCATTGCGGTGTCTGAATTTTGAGTGAAATGATAAACATCAATTTAAAAAAAAATATTATTTTGAAACCCATGTATTTATAGTGCTTTTCAATCTCGATTTGCGCACCGAAACTCTTCCTATCAACCCAACAGGGTTTGTGTTTACCGATTTCTCAATCCGCATTTGTGAGGTACTGGGTTTAAGAAACGTTGCAATTAAACAGACATGTGACATGTTCTAACTACTTTAAACTTGTATTATGCTCTTTCAAATTGTTGTTAAAGAAATAAACAATGTTAAATTGTACCCCTCTCCATTATATACTCCACTACAGCTTTCTTAAAAGAGTCAAATTTATTTTTCAAAATTCATAAAACTATTACACAATTACGCATAATGAAAGATATGCAAGAATGTCGTAAATGAAGCTTTTTACTTACTGGTCTGAACCATCAAATAAAAACTAGTGCAGGGTTAAAAAAACTGTTCTGCAAGGCCTCCACTGTCAGGGCCGTGTTGTGGAAAATTCGCGCCCGGGGCGGATGGCTTTTTTGCGCCCCCTCCCAAATATAATTTCTTTACATTATTCTTAGATAGATTCGCAAAAAAATGTTTGGGCAAAAACTTGGCGCCCTCTGAACACATTCATCGTGGTTCCGTTGGAAAATATTGAAGAATCTACGAAGTCCAATGCTAAAATAATTTTAAATTGCAAAATACTAAAATAATAAATTGCAAAAAAAAAAAAAAATTCGGGCACAAATTCAGCGCCTCTCTTCAATACCTGAATACTGCGCCCGGGGCGGACGCCCCCTTCGCCCCTCCCTTAACACGGCCCTGTCCACTGTAGAGATCCTTTCAGTGGGTGTAAGACCCGGTCTGACGAAATCCACTGCATGCATCGGTTTCCTTCTTTAGGCAACCTAAACAATAAAATTTGATTACTCATTGCACTTAAAACTATATTAAATTTAAGGTAACAAACTGGTTACATAGCTTATGAAAATTTTAAGCTATATACAGGGTGGTCCTAAATTCGTGGTACAAACTGGGTTCCCTTAATGGTACTTAGAAAAATGATGATCGGGGAAGGAATTTTTAATGATCATACAGTTTCAATGATCAATGTATGATCATTGAAAATTCCTTCCCCGATCATCATTTTCTAAATACCATTACACTAATGTAAGGGAACTCCATTCTTTGGCTAAAATATTAATATTGCACGTTTTAAAACTCACCCCACGGTTTAGCAAGTGGTACGATTTCTATCAAGTTTATGATGTAAGTATAGTACGGATACTGCTGTACCTCATGCAATAATTTTTTTTCATTTTATTATGTTTTGTTTCGTTACACGGGCCTTGCCAAAACGTACTTTTGCAACGCTCTCTCACTACATTAGGTCCTAGCTCTTTAACGGTGCATCAGCTGCGCACCCCCATTCCTATTCGAAATATGGTTGTTGTCTAGGTCTCCTCTACCTACCCTACCCAGTTTGTACCATGAATTTAGGACCACCCTGTATTTTTTTTTTTTAAATCTTGAATTTTGAACTCTCCTATATTTCTTTTTAAATTGTTTTACTTAGGGTCGAAAATAAAGCTCACAATAAATAAAACTATGCTACGAGGCACTATATACACATTCCCTAATAATATAAATATTATATTAACCATATAAACATTACACTAAAATTTCGCTTTATTAAAACTTTATTAAATTTTTAAGGTCTTATAATCACTCTTGGGGAATGTATAAAAATTTCTTATACCTATTTAATCAAAAGATGTAAGCAATTAGTTCAGGACGAGATTTTTATAAATATTTTAGGGCGATACTTCCCAGAAATCCACCCTATTTGTTGAAGTTTCCAAACTTAAATGATGTCACAGTATGCCTTTAACTGTAGAGTAAGGCGCGTTACGAAAAGATTTATTAAAATTCAGATCAGCAAATATTAAACATAAACCCAATATGATAAAGCCCTTTAGTAACACTCTAATTATAAAATTAAAAAACGATTCCTAAAACAAAAACTGAAATAACGCCCCTGTTTATAATAATTATTTTGGCATGTATCCAGTCAACACGACAGCTTCAAAAACGTCTTTTTTAACCTTTAAGTTTAATTTGTTTTGCAGACAGTACAGTAAAACTAAATCGGTTGAGTTGGCTGGTAGTCGCACCAAGAGCCTCAAATTTACATTGCACAGTCAAATCCACTTACCATGTTCAGCAGAGGCAGAGCGCGAAAGATTGGGGTCAGTCGCGACGAGTGACTATGCAAGGGTCTGGAGGATGGCCCATTCTGTAAGGAGGGCCAGATCATGCTCCCAGAGTCTCCAAAACCGATACAATTGAGCTGTGAAGATAAAATACAATAAATGTCAATAATGAAGGATTTGAATACGAGGCATGGAAAAGAAGGTTGTTTCACTAAACCAAGTCAGAGAAACTTATAGAAATTAACCAACAATTCTAAAAAAAAAGATAAATTCCCTTATTCAAGACAAGAGGGGATGAAATTAGAAGGAAGAAATTTGTATTGCGACGAAATATTTGTATTAAAGCAAGTTTTATGCAAGTAAGGTAAATTTTAAGTATACTTTTAATTTTAAGGTAATATTTGTGTTAAGCACGTACAAATCAATAGGAAATGGCTACTTTTTTGTTTTTACACGAACTTCTTCTAAGATTGTTGCTTAGCCTTATCGAAATTTAATTCAAATAAACTTAATAAAATTTAAAAGGTTTTACAACCAAATAAGTTATGACTCAATCGCAAAGTGGGGCTTTTCAGTGACACTCAAGTTAGAAAGCAAATAATTTATTTTTTACGATTTCGATAAAATCTATCCACGTGGATAAAAATATGTTTTTACCTCACTACATTTCAACCAAGTTCATTTCAAAACTACCCCGATCAAACATAGGATAACCTTGTAGGGTCAAAATAATTCCATATTAGAGAATTACAATACTATAATGGGTGTATTAAAACTAGGTAAAATGAAGCCACAACAAAACTAAAAAAAAAACCCTTCGCCTTATCTCAGACGTTATAAAAAAAATTACATCTTATAGAAAGCTCGCAATAAGATACCACAATTTAGGAAACTAGAAGTACTGTGCTCATAAAAGTCGGTCTTTATGTACTATATCGAGTAAATCGATTATCATAGATCTCAAAAACTAAGAAAAATTAGCAGTTGGATTTTTAGATATATTTAAGGTCTAGTATCTAGCAAAGTTTAAAAAATCTGTTAGAACACTCAATACTAGAAAACGCCCCCTACTCAACATTATTTCTGAGCAATTCTATTCAATATTTTATAACTTACACTTAGAATTTTATTCATGTTGCAATTTATTTCAAAAATTAGCTAACATTCAGGTTGGAAAACTAGCCCCGGTCTCCCCTACTAAATTCTCGATATTCGTACAAAAATCTTTATATTACTCCAGTGAAGCAAGTCATTTCTCAAAAATGTAATAATTTAGCTTTCATGAAATTAACTATTTTATTAGACAATATAGAGCATTTTCAATCACATGACTCGGACCTAACAACGGCCTTAGCAACAGAAGATTTACAGTTTTTTGCCCTACAGAGGTTAACAGTTACATAAAATGACTAGCCGTGGAATTCTATTGGAGCATTTGCAATCACGTGATCCCATACCAAAAAATCACCTTAGCAACAGATAAACAACAGCCTTAGCAACAGTTAAAAGCCCTACAGAAGATTAACAGTTGAAAGAAAATCGTATCAAGAAAATTACGAGTGAAATGTTCAGATATACCCATTTTTCATAGTGTAAGTATCGGGTTCAATTATTTTAAACTATAAATGAATCTGTTAACATCCACCAAACCGTTCTAAAATTTCTGCAGATACATATACGTATGAGAAACCGTATCTCAATATTTTAAGATGCATTTTGTTCTGTTTTAATTATAAATTTAAAAACTAAGCGGAAATATCAAAAAAGAACAAATCTGAAATATTTATCTGAACCTTGTAATTTTATGTGTTAAAGTGTTAAAAATATGCATTAGTTTTATAAAGCGTTTTTAAATTAACTTTGTACATTAACAACAAAAGAAAACCCTACCTGAACCATAATAAAATCTAACTTACCCAATTATTTAAAACTTTAAATTAGTTATATTTTAAAATGAAAGTTAAGAAAATGGATGAAATGGTGAGAACATGCTACTTATTTAATCCAAGTTCCTAAAGTTAACGGAATAACTGAAACAATAATTTCTAAGACCCATAAAAATAAAAATTCTTGATTAATCTCAACTCATTAAAACTATACAATACAGTAACTTATTGCTCAAAAGTTAAATAACGCAAAGATCGACACACAAAATTTAGAACTTACATTGTTTACAACGAGCTTGAGGCACGATTGCTCAAAGCAACGCAGATGCATTGTTGTGACGATGTAGAAAGTTTCCACTCGTGGTCAAGGCGTACTCCGTTTGCCATGTTCCTGTATACACGTCAAAGCATCCTATGATCCTCTACCATGAACCTTCAGAATCATTAACGAGCAGTAAATGTGGTCTTTGGTCTTTTGACGTTCTGGAATTAGAAAACAAAGTTAGGCTTATCCAAATATTAAGGTCAAATTTTGGTTAAGTTTTAAAGTTTGTAAATAAGTAAAAGCTTTTTCATTTCACCATGATTCATTCATTTCAAAAATGGATTGTAAAAGTAGGATAAAAATCATTACATCAGTTTAATTTTGTCAACTCAATCAGTACGACAAATTAATCTTTCGGTCATAAAAATTTTATATTTTTACATTAATGACCAACCGCTTGTCAAAATAATAAAACCAAATTTTGTTCCAAGTGTTACGGTACGAACTTAATGATAAATATAAGAATTTAAATTTTTAACTTTTTAAATTCGAGATCTCATTTAAATACTATATGGACATTACCATCGTATGTACGTTCTTTAAAAGGTACTACCAAAAGATGTACGTACGTAATTACAAAAAAAAACTTAACTCCAGTTAAAACCAGTTAAGTTACATTTTAAATATATACTATTAGTACAAGATTATTGTTAAAATGCAGTATGGTCTTAAGTTAATGTACAGGTGGTAAATAGGAAGCTAATGATTTTGGTAATCCTTTGATAATATTCCTTTAGTAGCACATCATAGGCAATTTCAACTACTAAAAGAACGTCTATTGTACTGAGAGTAGATAGATTTCTGGTCGTAATAACATATTAAGGAAATTAGTTCTTTAATAAAGCAACCCATTTGAGGTTTTTATCACAAAATAACCCAAATTTATTTTTAGATTGGTGTGATCGGCAAAACACACATCATGGAAGTTATCAAGAATAATCTTTCCTCTTTTTAAAATGTTACAGAAATGTATTATTATAGTATTGTTATAGTACGTCACCTTAATATCAAACACTATATCTCCATTCGGCAAACTTCGGGAGTCCCGATCCTCGGCGATCGGCTCATTTCATTGGTTTTGATCTTTCCACCTCGATGATGCCAGTGCTTACGAACCAATCATATTATGAACTTCTTCAACGATTCAATAGCTAAGGATCGGGATTCCGGTAGATAGTAGGTGACGAGTACTTCCATATCAACTTATATCTAACTAAGCAGCTCAGATTGAAATTTAAAACAATGCATTTTTAAAATCGTACAAGTCTCCTAGCACTAAACATATTTAAGTAGGAACCGAGGGTTTCATAAGCATATCTGAAAATAGTTTTCATGTGCCGTTACATACACAGCACATCAAAAGGATTCAGTTTGATCTAAAGGAACCAATTTAAAAAATTCTGATATTTAATAGCTAAATATGAAACATATCTCAGTTATCTTTCATGGATACCCATTAGAAAATTATGATCACGATATTTTTGAGTAGCATTCAATCTGAATAAAAAGGTTTACAATACAATTTGATTTGGAACAGCTTTAGAAAAGGTCCGCTTGCCGCCATATTTAACCACAGCTCCGACAACAACAACATGATTATGCGTTGTCAGTATAGAGATATAATCGTACCATTAGATCTCTAACAATATTATACTATTTATTATTATTTTAGGATCTAATAATAATAACAATTAGATTTCAATGGTTGTCTGTCATAAATTATGCTGTGGTTAAACATGGCGGAAAGCGCACCTTATCTAAAGCTGTACCAAGCAAAAGAATCATCTTCTGAAATATCAAACATATTATAGCATGAAAATTGTAACATTTTACGTTGAGTTAAAGAGCATCATTCAAAACAAAATCTTGTTCCAACTTCTTGCAACATTAAATGCTTAAATTACTTTAGAGTTTGTTATATAATTGAAGGGCTTGGTGGATGAAGGGGTTACGTTACATTTGGGACAGATTCAATAACCAAGGTCCTCTGAAATGATAATCGCCCAAATTTGGCGACATTCGGTGAAAACCTTGTTTACGGAAGATTACCTGTTTTGTACATGACCTCTTCATCCACCAAGCCATTCAATTATAAGTGACCTTTATTTCAGAAATAAAAATGCAAATCTTCACAAGTTCTATTCTAATATGATATCAATAAAATTTTATAATTACTAAATCTTGAACTTCTTGAAGCCTGGTGGCGCAGTGCATAGCTCTTAGGTGCCACAGGCACAGTTCCCGAAGGCCGGACAATCGCTGGTGTCGCAGGTGCCAGGGCACTCACCGGAGAGGCGGCCTCGCTCATCAGCCTGAAAGAATTTCCGCGAGATTAATATTTTCCCATATATCAGAAATATACAGTACACATTGAAACAGTACTCGCATAGTTTTCGCTTCAGTTTATAATAAATAGGGAATTGTTTTTGGCACTTCTATGCACATTTTTATATCAAGATGAAAATCCTACCAGAACCTTTTTAAAGAGCTACATCGTACATCTCCACCCCCGATGCAAAAATATAGCCTGAAAGTTACTTAATTCTTACAGGAGATTTGGGCCTCTACCGAAATAAATTTCTATATACACCATAGTTATGACAAGAATGAATATTCTCTAAACTTTCTTTTTACAATAAAAAAGGATCGAAATTATTCTACCGTAATACGCATAGCCAAGAAGGTGGGCATCTAACCCCTAAAAATTGTAATATATATTAAAAAAAAAAATCAAACACTCCAACTCTTAAATTAACTTTAACCAGAAAGAAAAGTTACTTATTAGCCACAAGAAGTCGGGGACTCATGCAGGTTACGGATAAAATATAGGGTCGGAAGGGGTGAAATAGGTGTATGGATTCTAATTGCTTACATTTATGAAATTTAATGCTTTTTGGCGTGCTGGTTTTACTTGAGTCTCAATAAAAATCTGCATGCCAAAAACATTAAATTTATAAAATATAAATTGTTAAAATCCCTATACCCATTTTACCCCACCCTACCCTATAATATATACTAAATTGTTCATTTATGAATATTAATTTGTTAAAGTTCAGAATTCTATTTTTTTTTTCAATTTGAATACTAAAAGCTTTAGCTATTATTTTAGAAGACTATATTTTAAATCTACCTTAAAAATAGTGCAAAGTAAAATGTTACAAGTGACATGTAAAAGAAAGATGTGTTCCAATGACTATACCGAAGTGCCCCAGCTTTTACGATAATTTTGTTTACATTCCTACTTATGCACTTATAAGTTATGCTCTAATTTTGCAAGTTTGCTATTTTATACCAATATTTCTCCTGATACTTAATATTGCTGAAGCGCAATAAGCTTCAAATTAAATTTTACTTAGAGATATTACTTTAAAGTACAATTAAAATATGATCAAAGTTACAAGACTATAAGAAAGCAATTACCAAAATATATATTCTTCAAGAAAACTAGTCGTCTATATGCATTACTATTGACACTCATGTGTATCTGAAGTGTAAATAAAAGAACTAATTAACTACTTACAAGCCTACCATTTAAAAAAAAGAAACATGACTAGGTTAAAGACTCAAGCGAGTCTGTGCGCAGTTAAACTCAACAATTTAAAGTTGTTTGCACCGATAAATTTCCAGATATGAGAGACTATTTCAAGATTCGCTCAAGCTACATCACCCCCTTAATATTCATTACACAAAGTATAGATTTCTCTCGTGTAATTAATACAGAACAGAATGAAGAAAATTTAAACCACTTATGAAAATAAATAACACTATACATGAAAGAAAAAACACGAAATATAATACATTATGAAATACACTTAAAATAAAAATAAGTTACTTACGCAAGGCTGAGAACGGCTACGACAGTCAAATCTTAGACGATGCTCTTCATTGTAAATTAGGAGATAGCTGGCGGGAACATCTGTTCAAAAAGCCTAATACCTTCAGAGGGCCAAGCCAGCTGCTTTTATTGAGTACCTTTTTATCCCTAAACTACAACGTCATTGATAACGTCAATATTCCAACCTAGCAAAGGCTTATTACAAAGTATTGCCATTCTAAATGAGGACTAAAAATCTCAAACGAATAGGTACGGCTCAAGTTCTAAGAAATATCCAGATCATGTTTTCGGGGGCTGAGCGGCCTGGTCGGTTTACACGCTAGCAGTCTGCGCACTGTATCAGCCATGGGTTCGATTCCGGCCTTTGCCCTGGGCAGCCCTGGGTGTACTTTCCTTCTCTGTGTCCAAACCTTGCTCTGTGTCAGTAAAAAAATCTGTTGTGTCTGTCTTTCTTGACGAAAGTTTATAAACGGATCCTTGAGATCAAGCACACAGACCGGAAAATGTACGTATGATCAAGATTTCAGAGGGGGCTGGGTGGCTTAGTTGGTTTACGTGCTGCCAACCACGCTAGCAGTGAGTCTGTGCACTGTACCAGCCGTCGGTTTGATTCCGGCCCTTGCCTTGGGGTGTACTTTCCCTCTCTGCGTCAGTAAAAAATTCTGTTGTCTGTCTTTCTTGACGAAGGTTTATAAGCCGATCCTTGAAACCACCTTTTTTAAAAATATTAAGAGCAACATTTAGAATGGTCGTATCGGGTCGTATCATGCTGTGCGCTATGCTATGGTCCCATATGGTCCTCTCTCAGTTCTTTGTCGGAATATCCTATTTTGTTGTTGGAGCCTTTTCATCAGGAAGGATGAACCTTTTCTTTTGATTTATTGTGTCATGTTTGAGAACTTTAACAAATCACCGTACCGTAGAGAATCAGAATCTTTTGCATTATGTCACATTTATAACTCTGCTCTTAAAAATAGCATAAAATTAGTAAAGCACCAAAATAATAAAAATTCGCAAAGTTATAGCAAGATTTGAAAAATTAACAAAAATCGTGAGAAGTAGAGCGGCCTGAACCAAAGACGCTCTATATCAGGATCAGGTCTGCATTACATTATTGTCGGTAATGCGGGCCGAATCAGGGCCCCTTAGTTTTTGCGGTATATTATGTCAATTAAATTTCTATATTTTTTAAGTATATACTGGTTTTTAAAAACTTTAAGTAAATTTCTTTTCAATTATAGCGTTTATAATCGGTTAACTAAACAGTTTAACGTTTATCCATAGATAAAATCTTTTGATATCATATCATAGATATTGATATCATAGATAAAATCATTAAAGATTTAAAAACAAATGCATCTTTTTAAATGCATTTCCTCGATCACTTTAACTTTTAAGAATCTTTCAGAACTATTCGGGACACAAAAAGAGGACTGGAGGGCCGCATGCGGCCCGCATGTTGTACAGAGACAGACCTCCTCTAAATAGATCCAACACATCTGTTTTTGAAAATATAATTAATTTTATATCAGATGAAAGGGAAATGTGGCAAATAACTTAACGTTATCCTATGGTATATTTATATAGGAAAGGCTAAAATGTCATTATAGTATTTAAACTTCTATTATCATTTGAAAAAAAAATATAATATTCACTTTTCTGCTATCACTGGCTATCTCTGCCAGACTGCCTACAGCTAGATTGGGAAACCCAGCCGGGCTGGGTTTCCCGGCAGGTCCAGCTTTGAAGTGGATGCTGACCAGTCTTTCACCACTTGTCTCCATGAAAGCTCGCCAAAAAAGGCCGGTGGCTTAAAGTTAAGTATCTATCTAACTAACTACTATTCTAACTCCTCGTCACCTTAATATCAAACAATGTTATCTCCGTTCCGAAGTTTGCGGAACGGATTTAGCATTGTTTGATATTAAGGGGACGTACTATTCTAACTAATAACTAATTACTATTCTAAATGCCGGTGCCGAGACGAGGTGTCGCCTGGAAGCTCCAGAGAGACGGTGCACGACTTCAGGCTATCCTCAGAAGTCACCTTACCTTCACGAGTAGCATACCACTTACCTGCCTCCAGCTGAGGCCGGTATTTGAACCCAGGTCTTTGGCAGGTTCTGTGTTAGGCAGTCAATGTTAACTTCCCATCAACAGAAGCAAGTACTACATTAGGTTGAATGTCTGATATAATTTTTTTTTTGCCTTGCTTATTTTGTAAAAAAGCTCTACACAAGCCGCCACTTGTTGAACAGCCCGAGTGCCTACTGCTGGATTGGGATTCCCGGACCAGTTTTCCGGGCAGATCCATTGTTGAAGTGGATGTTGACCTGAAGGTCACCAATCGCCGGAAGTGAGCCAAAAGACATAACCATCTTGAATGATGATGAAATGATGAAGAAATGATGATGAATGAAATGCATGACCACCTTGAGTAAGGCAGAGTCATGTTCTCCAAGTGGCTATTCTAAAGGCCGGTGCCAGACGAGGTGTACGAGGACGCCTGAAATCCCCAGAGAGACCGAAGCACGACTTCGGGCCTTTCCTACTCAAGAGTCACCTTACCTCTCCAAGTAGCATACCACTTACCTGCCTCCAGCCAAGGCCGGGATTTGAACCCAGATTTTCAGCAGGTTCTGTGTTTAGGCAGTCATTGTTAACTGATCAGCTACAAAAGCAGCTAATGTATTGTGTTGAAGGTCCTATATAAACTTTTGAAAAACTCATTGTTGCGATAAAAATATGGATCGCAACAATGGGGTATAGCATTGTTGGGATAGATTGACGCATCCCAACAATGGGACAATCCCGACAATGCCGGGATTTGATCCCAGATATTTGGTAGGTTCTGTGTTTAGGCAGTCATTGTTAACTACCCATGAATAGAAGCAGGTACTATATTAGGTTGAATGTCTGATATAATTTTTTTTGTAGTCTTGCGTACGTTTTGAAAATGCTCTACACGAGCCGACACTGGCTGCACTGCCAGCTGGATTGCTTACAGCTGGATTCGGAACCCGGGACCGGTTTTCCCAGCAGATCCAGTGTTGAAGTGGATGCTGACCCGAAGGTCGCCAATTATCGCAAGAAGTGTGCCAAAAGGCATAACCATCTTGAATGATGATGAAATGATGATGAATATGATGATGATGAAATGATGAATGAAGGTCATGACCACCTTGAGTAAGGCTTTTCTCCCTAAAGTTTTTATGCTCCATAGACTTATCATTTCAAATTCAGAGGGGGTGACCATGGCAATGACTCCCGTAGCACAACTGTTGATCTAGAGATAAATGAACAGTTTCACAATGACGCCATGTTCCCCGATATGCGTTGCTTTCTATTATGTGGTCCAAACTCGGACCAAGAATAAAATAGTCCAGAAACACCGGAAGACCCGATGCTGTTTTTTTAGAGAGTGCTGTCCAATGGCAAGGATTTTTAGAAGTTTTATAGCCTTAATTTAAGAGTTTGCCATATTTTTTGTCAGGGACATCTGCTTTAGTTGAAAGTTATTTTCTTCAATCTTTGGGAATCAGTATGTTTGAAAAATGGGGTCCCAAATTCAAAGTAACAGATGAGCCAAGTTAACAATCTATTTTTAGCTACAGCCAAATGGGAAACATAGCCCTGCTATTTAACATACAGCATATTTACCGAAGCGGCACCAAATTATTTAATATCATCAAGCATCTGCTACGGTGCTACGTTGAATGTGCATTAAAATGAAGTTATGTTAAGAGTAGATCAGAACTTTCTTGTAATCCTGTCCTGTTCTAAAAATCCTGTCAAGTGATGGGGAAAAAGACGTTCTTTAAAAAACGAGAACAGTCCGGAAGCTCTTGCCGTCCGTATTCCGTTTTGACAAAAGAATTTATAGAATGCTGTGATTAAAAAAAACTATTTACAAGATAACTTCAATTCAATTTTCAACAGTATTGAATTTTAGTTTAAGACACACATATTTTACATTCATATTACTAACCAGTTGTTCTTCATATACATCGTAATGGTATTTAAAAACATTCCTTTTCTTTTTCTCCCAATCTGCAACTCTAACTTGACTTGCACACAAGCCTCACAATTTTTCACAGAAACTTGAATGCATGAAGTGCATCGAATTGTATAATCACTCATGCTGAACTCTTTCTCATCTTTAATTAATGAGGATTCGAATGGTGGAGGTGGGGCTACCCTTAAATGGAGTTTACTTTTTCTAAAAGAAACTTGTCTATTTGTTTGCCGACTTCATAAAATCTTTATTGTAAGATTTTATTTAAGCGGCGAACATATGCTCCACAGATATCTGTTTAAAAAGACATTTACTCCAACTAGTAAGGTATACGTTTTAAAATAATCTCCAACAAAAAAAAATAAAACTAGGATCGAAATCTTAAAATATAATAATTGATAAAAATAAAAAAAGTGAAAAAATTAGTTGACTGTTTATCTAAAATACCTCGATGTGACACATTTTAGAAAAGCATTGTTCTAAGTTTATCAATTTCATTTTTTATGAGTTCATCGACCGCTTCTATTATCTTTACCTGACAGTTGGTTGCTTTGATTTTTCTGGAGCAAAGCCCATATATGAGGGCATAAAGCGGTAAGGAAGATATGTAAATAATCTTTACATGATAGAATAGTGGTTCAAATTAATATCTTCAGAAGAAAATTATAATTGATCTATGAATAATCCAATAGATAATGGATTTTGAAAAATAAACTTCAGTCTAAGTCTGTGTATAGCTCATTCTATAAAATTTTTGGTGTTGGTTTTATTTAATTTTAGTTTGATTCACGATATTTACAATAAATTAAGTTCTTTTATTTCATGTCATCTACATTCGTCAATCTCCCGAATTCTACTGATAATTACTCCGAGCACGGGTTTATGCTTGAGAAACAAATTTTTTAGTAAAAAAAGTAAACTGGTGAAAAAAAAGCTTTAGATAAACGTTAAAATAACAAATTGTTTGGATATGACAGAAACTACACCAAGAATAAACTCGATATTTCTTTAAAATCTTTATATTACATTTAAACACCTTCAAATACTTATAAAGTTCAGATGTTTCATTCGCATGTTTGCTAAAACAGTTTAAAATATTTTAGCATTTTGAGGTTTTCTTTCGCATTTTCCAAACAATATACCATAGCGGAATTTCTGCTCCGAGCACATACGAATATTCGAGACTACTGAGGTGTAAAGCTCCAAATAAAGATTTATCTTCCTTTATTTAATGTACGAAAACAGCATGGCTTTGGAATTGAATCAAATATAAAATCCACATGATAAGAGGACCATAGATTAAGTAATAATGATTTTCTCAGCTGTTCAATTGTATTAACATTCATTGTCATCTTCACTTCATTATTTAGTAAATAGTGTGCGGGAAAGACTACCAAGGGACACCAATATTTGTTCTTATTTTGATATTTATTTAATTTTCCCTACCTAGTAAAGGAGGGCCCTCGTGGGATATAGGATTGACAACCGTATATTATCTTGAACTTTCAACAGAATTTCGCTATTGAAATAGCATTACATTAACTCGTTTTATTTTTAGTAGCCTGAAAAGAGGAGTATTTGATTTTCTGTGCCGACTTACCGATTCACCAAAAGGATCAATGCTCAAATGGGCAGGTTATTATGCATGAGGAGAGAAATGTCTTTTTATTCCTGTAAAACTATTTTTTCCTTTATAGTAAGAAGTATGTAGAAAAAATACCTTTTGCATGAGCGGTAATCCATGAGGGAAGTCTTCTCCATATTTTAGATATCGAGTAGATCCAGTCACTAGCATCGATAAAACACTCATATTTTAAGTACCTACTACTCTAGTAAACTGAATATATTTTGGTATACGTCTAAATAATAATGTTTATATTAATTTCCAGACTCAAAGTAATCGATTCCAAAGGGTAAATAGGGTATTGATATGCCCATGCATCACAACTTTTTTTAAAATCTATAGAACTTGATCGACTTTTAAAACTTTCTTAATAAAAAAGAAATTATCAACATTTTTATCACATGTTTATTTTGTGGAAGAAAGAGAAAATAAACTAACCTTATTGATACATATAATATGAGAAAAAGTTTTGAGTAATGATTACTTATTCGAAAATTGTAAATTCTGGATAAACAATCTATTTCAGTACGAATTTTTATAAATGCTAAGCAACTGACCGAAAAAGCTGTCTTCTCTGCAGTCACTACTTTAACTTATTTCTTGCATTTTTTTTTTGTTAAAATACAATATTTTGAATTAATATTTAAGAAGTGAAGTGTTTTTGCAACTAATAAATTTACTTCTTATTTAGAGCAAAATGCGGCTAATTGATAACCCGTATACTTTTTATTTACGAGTAGTTTTTGTATGAGTATTTATTATTACTATATAGGTATTAGTACTATAAGTATTTTTAAGAGAATATTTTTAAATGATAAAATCACTTTTCCTACTGGAGCTTTTAATTTACACAAGAACAATTTTTAATATAAATAAGTAACAAGAAACAGCCATATCAAAGAATTAAATTCTTCATTAAAGCTGGTTTTGTCAACATAAAAAGACTCTCCGTTATTTAAAACTACGATAGGTTCATCATGGGTTGGGAATTTACATTCATAGTTAAAAACATTCCAAAATGTAATTCTTTTACAGAAAGTCACGTATTTTAATAAACAAATATTACCTTCAATATCAATAAGATAAGTAACTCTTTTTTAACATAAATCACACAAAAACATTTATTTCATAACATTGTACAAAATCACATTTACATATAGATATAAATGTATCACATAAAATCGATGCACACAATTGAGGTTAACAGCTCACAGCACATGCAAATATGATCCAAATGTATGTAAATTATTATATAAAAGAAATATCTCATGAAAGTATTTGTTTTTACAAGTAAAGTTCGTTTTTAATCCATTTTTAGTCTTGAAAAAGTAACTCCAGAATTTAAAACCTCGTGTGTGTTTTAGTTGCATGGATAATTTTACTTTTGTTTTAAACAAAATAAATAAACTTATAATCATATCTGTCTAGTATGTACCTTAAAATAATGGTTTATTAATCTGCCATTTTTAGAACCTTACAAACCCATGAATGATTAAATAAGAACTGCGATGTGTTTTTAAATGATACTTCTATCTGGTAATCTATGTACAATGCACTAAAAAATCAACATCAAAACTGTACAAAATCAAATGATGGGTAAATATCATGCCTTTGATGTCTCAGAATTTGAGACACATCGGGGAACTTTACCAGTCCATGAGCCTTCTTTGCAATAAAGAGTATGATCATTGCTTTCGAAAGTAAAACCACTGAGGCACTTATATTTCACAACCATGTAATTGTTGAAAGGGAACAGCTTATTCTTTCTCGTTTCATAACGGTACACAAAAGCATTGGGTGCCTGAGGTGCAATCATAGGTACCTCTCTTCTGTACATAGACTCAACGCATGAAGTGTCGTATTCAGCATGGGATTCCGTGTTGTGTTGAGGTTTCACCTGTTCTACAGGCCGTCTGCGAAGCTCTGCAACGTCATCTGATACTCGATAAGATACTGTCCGAGACCCTGGTTGGTAGCCAGTATCGTATGGATAAACTCCTCCACTGTTCACTCGAGATTTTCTAGATGTGATGAAATTGGAATAGCCGGGATTTTCAACTATCTTTTTCTTCTTGTCGCCGTGTTTCCTTTTGCGGCCTCCCCTATGGTGGCGGTACTTGTGTCGCAACAGCGATTTCTCAGTGTCATTAAGCGGCTTGGCAAAAGCGACAGACAGGGCTTGGCCATCTTCGGTCGTCCCCAAGGATACTATTGTTTCTCTTGGAATAGGGTCGTGATCCAAGACGGAATTCCTGTTTCGCTTACGTCCTTGGCGTCGTTTTCCTGAAATAAAATTATGTGATTGTTAGATGGTGAACCGGCTCATGAGCTTGAAATATATGCCGCTTTATCAAAGTATTACATTCATTAGGGAATGAAAAAAAAAGAAACTTTGAAAGAAAAGAAAATTATAAGTTTCTTTTAAAATTTAAAGATGTAACATGATGTTCAAAAATTTAAGTTTTTCTTCATCGTTTTTATTTAAAAACTCTAATTATTGAAGCTTTAAACATACCTAAGTGCTTATCTTGTAGGTATCTTTCCTTCTTTAATTCTTCTAACTGCATATTTCTCAGTTCTGCAATGTCTATTTCCTCTTTTATCATTGTTCTTGGTCCAGGAGTACTTTGTGGTCCAAGTGCCAAAACCTGCTCTGCCTGTTCTTGAGGAGGCCAAATTCCATTTATTAATGGTAATCTTCGTGGGCCATCCCCGTAGACATTTGGCTTGGATACCTGGTTCCCCCAGTTGAAAAGCTCACGCGTTTCGTCTTTGTTCTTTATTGTAGTTGGCGCAGTTTGGCGGTAGTGATAAGTCATATTATCCTGTGTTATAGAATTGGCATAGGATCCTAAGGAAAAAGAAAAAGTTAATTAGAATAACATAATTTTCTGTTCTTTAAATTGAAATAAAAATGTACATATAAACTGACTTATAGCGTAAAAATATTTTTTATTTTAAAACAGTATATTCTATGTACTCATATTTCTTTATTTCAAAAGGACAAAAACTATAACTAGGGTTTAAATTTGTAGTGGTAATTATTCAAAGTTTAACTCAGCATATTTTCCACGTAGAGTGGAAGTAAATTCAAGTTGCAAGGCAATTTTATTAGTACACAAATCTGCTTGAACTGCTAATGTGAGATTTTAGAACACTTCTAATAACTTATGATAAGACACTACTTTCTCCCCTATCTCACAGGCTTTTTCTTACAAAAAGCCTCTGTACGTCTCATGATAAAAAGCAATTCGAGTCAAGTGGTCAAAGAGACCATAAGTTGCACGACCACGCATACGGAAGTGTGGAACATCAAAATAAAGTCAATTATTACTATGGTAGATTTTGTGGCGTACACCGTACATTATTTGTAACATTGCCACTAAGGTTGTTCTCTAACTTTATTTCTCTATGCTCCCCATACAGCTAGTCTTTTGGTAAAGCGGTGACCTAAATGACAAATTAAAAGATTGGCACTTAATGACATACAGTCTATTAAAGGTTTCTCCGAAAGTCTTTTTTAAACACAGTGTCAAAAACCCAGTCGAAGGTTTAAATAGCATGGTAAAAATGGAGGTTAATTAAAAGTTTCCACTTTAAAATTTCTACAGATGTTATTTACCTCTAATATTCAGAATTTCTCGAAGACTAAGAAATTCTTCCCTAAAAATGGAATATGGCCGACTCAGCTTATATGTACTTTCCGTTATTTAAAGAGGGCAAGTTTCTTTTTTCTCTGCCCTCATAACAGAATATTTCCGAGAAATTTCTCGTAGTCTGCAGAAACGCCTGTTTCATCTGTTTTACCCGAATCTGATCAAACTGGAATTTCTAAATAACTACCGTTTTTATCTTGGATCGGAAGTGACGGCTTATTAAGTTGTTACACTTGTTTGAGGGTTAATACATCTTAATATACGGTTAGTACCTATGTATATCATATTGTATTAGTATCGGTAATTCAAAATGGTTGGTAATTCAAACTGTACCTACTTATAGTGTTTTCCTATTTTCCCTTTTTTCTCCCTCTTTTACTTTCTTTTCCTCTCTTTTTACTCTAGTTTCCACGGGTTTATTCGAACTTTTTAGGTATTTCAAATTACTTTCTTTTCTACTTTTTTCCTTTTCTTAAGTCCAGAGGGGTACTTTTCCCATGTGATTGAAATTTTTTCGGTTATTCAAAATATTCTTTCCATCTTTTCCTTTTATTTCCTTTTTTATCTTTTTCCCCACACTTTCTCCTATTTCTTTTTCTCTTCCTTTCCCTTTTTTAGTTTAGGGGGTTGGGCCTCTTTTTGGCTCAAGGGCACTTTTCCCAGGTTGTTCAAACGTTTTAGAACAATTTTCAGAATTAGTTTTCGTGTTTTTTTTTTATTTATTTTCTGATAAGTAAAGTAAAGTCCAAAGAACATTTGATACAACTGTTTTGACTTTGGTTGTATGTTGATCTAGCGCTTGAGGGGATCAAAAATGAGTTTTTAAGGGTGAAATTCCCAAAATTTTCTGGGAGAGATCCCCAGATCCACCAAACAGTGTTATATTTAAGTCTGCAAAAAATTACAAGAATTTATAGTTTTTTCTATCAGGGTTCTGATTAGATAGTTTAAGAAACAGTTTCCGTGAATTATATTTTAACCAAACAAGGAGGCGATATACCACTAGGGGGGCTAAGGCATACTTAAAAAGAAAACAATATTTTTATTACTTTGCGTCTAAAGCTAAAGGTGATCAGCTAAAAGTGTCCTTCCCTTTAGAGCCGTGCTGGATCCGCGCCTGTGTCTTATTGAAGGCCAAGACATCGTTTCTACTAGGGTAAATCTGATCTGTTGCGTTTTCAAAAATATTATTATATCAATGAAGGAATGACGTCCTTTATACATGTCTCCCTGGGGATCGTTCAATTGGTATCAACTGACTTGAAATAAAGCCCACAACAGATTAAATAAAAATTGAGACTTATTAAGAAAGGCTTCAACGTTTTCAAACCATAGCAGAGAACCCCAAATCCAGAAAGAAAAGAAGAACCATACTTACTCTTCCTAATAGGAATGCATTCGGGTCCAGCGTAGGTCCAATTGTTGTTGATACAGTATGCCACACGATGTCCCCTCATTTGGTATCCTGGGTGACACCTGAACTTGACCATCTCTCCATTGCGAAAGATGAAACTAAGACCGTTGTCTGGGGCTCTGGGGGCGGGACAGTTCAAAGTATTCCATGATGCTGTTGCAACCACTGGAAAAAATGCAAGAGTTGAGCCAATTAGGAGAATAATAGTATGAATTTTGGGTTCAGGGTTTTTTTATGCATGACAAGTGATTTAGTTGGAAGCGCGTATCCAAATGGAGGGGAGCCGACGGAAAACTAGTTATATTTATCAAAATTTACTGAAGGAAGGCCCAGGTTTGGTTATGATTTATATTCATAAGCATTAGTAAAAATAATTTCATTCTCATTACATACGTTCGTTAGTGGTGACAAATTTAAGATATAAACATTTAAAATAATATTAAAGGGAGGGGATATCATTTCAACTTTGATAAGTTTAATTATAGTAAATGAACTTTCACTTCGTTCATGGGTCTAGTGCTAAGAGGTCTGTACACTTATCCAATTCGATCCCCACTGCCTGAGAAATTATCATTCCCCATTCTGTGGATTAGTTACCAAGTGTTTTCATTAATTTTAAGTTTTATGCTTCCTTCTTCGACCTCTTGGAAAGGGAGGAAAAAAAAGAAAGGGAATTATCGAGAGAGTGAGTAATAAACAAAGGTATAAGTGATAGAGAGGGAGAGAATGAATAAGAAAAAGGAGTGAGATAAATGGAGTAGAGGGGAGAGACACACAATAATATGCGTAAAAATAAAGTCGAAAAGAAGTGGCATGAAAGAATGTGTCAGTTTTATAAGTTATTCCTGGGTAAATACTCAATATTTTTAGGGGGAAAAATGTTTTCAACTTTTTGTTTCGACCTTTTAGGTCAAAATTGTGTTATTAAATTGATAAAAGGTAGCCATGTGACAGAAATGTGAATAATTCTCCGAAAATAAACTCTTAATGGCCGAGAGAAAAATAAAATAGTTTAAAATAATTTTTTCCAACAAGATGAGATCTAAAGCAGAGAATCTGAAAATACAGTTGAATGTTTTGAATTTTCAAAACAGCAGAGTATTTTTAAAAAGAAGATGTATGAGTCCTAGTCTCAGAATGTCTCCATTTCGCAAGTCTCGCTCAATTAGAGTCGAGTGAAGTTCTTGTATTACTTTCCTTTAATAGATGTCGCTACGTTTAAACACAATTCGGAGAAAAGGAGAAAAATTAAGATATAAAATTTTTTATAAAATTAAATTAATTTTATACTTATCAGATGCATTTTCAAAAATATTCAGAAATAAAAAAAGTGTTGACTTGAAAATTTGTTATATTTGCTTATTTAAAAATAAAGTTAACATTCTAGGCATGGTGTTTGTGATACGTTGAGGACCTTTTCATTTTTAAAATGAATTCTAAAAATCCCTTAGAGAAAAGCTCATATGAAATGGGCATTTAATCCAGTTGTTTACTATTATCTTTATCTTTTTTTGGGCCTATCTTTTTTTAAAGTTTAGGGAAAAAAACCCAAGTACTCTTTTAATTTAAATCTACACAAAATAGGAATTCAATTATTTTTTTACCAGTTTTTCTATTTTTTCATTTAATAACTTGCTTCTTTTGGACAGAATTATAGTTTTAGGTGCATTATATAGAGTTACTTGAGAAGAAAATCTAATATATACGTTTTTCAGTACCTAACATACCAGTTAAACTTTTTCACGTTCTAAAATTTCACAGCATCTTTGGTTTTTCTTAAAATTTCACAAATCGATTTAGAATCTTTACTTTAAAGCATCAGTGTCTATAACAGGGGTTCCCAACTTGAAAAAGTTAGAGAACCAATTAGTGTAAAGTAGCATCATTCACGGACCACCTCCTGCATCTCTTTGCTCTCTCTGATATTCACCATCCTTTTGCTCGCTCTGATATTCACCATCCTTTTGCTCTTAAGCTTTTTTGGTTCTTCGTATCCCTTTGCTCTTCTCTGCTTCTTAGTATCCCTTTACTCTTAAGCCTCTCTGCTTCTTAGCATACCATTGCTCATCAGTATCATTTTGCTCTTGAGCTTCTCAGCAATCGTTAGCTCTTCTTCTTAGCATCACTTTGCTCATCATTATCTCTTTGCTCTTGAGCCTCTTTCTGCTTCTTACCATCTCTTTGCTCTCGAGCTTCTCTCCACCATCCTTTTGCTCTCAAGCCTCTTTGTTTCTTAGCATTCCTTTGCTCTTGAGCCTCACCCTGTTTCTTTCAGGGTTTTGGGTTAAACAAAAAAGCCCTCTAACATACATTGTCCGCGTTGTAAAGAGTTTATGGAGCATATAAAAAGGTATGCAAAAACTAGATTCAAATTTTATGCATATAAATTTAATTTGAAGAAGGTCCCTAAAACCTAAAACTACTGATTTAGAGAAAAAAAACATCTAAAAGCGCGAAATTCAGAGTGGTATTACTCTGTTAGATGTTTTTGTTAAAGAAGCATGAATTTTTCTATACCTTGTATTTTTATAAATATTTTTTCCTACGTATAACTAACTGATTGACCGTATAATATTAAAGTTAAAATTTCGTACTTTTAAGTAAATATTTTTTATTAAAACACTATTTTAGTTTATTCATTTATTCTAAACATTTATGTTATTTCAAATAGGTACTATGCATCTGTTACGAAAGGTTTAGCACGATGTACGAGATCGTACGTATATCGTAATAGCTATCTGACCCCAGTAAGAGTGGACACCCAGTATGGTTCACAGAGTTATAATTAAACTGTGTAGCATTTATGTTCGGTTCATATAACAAGCAACGAGTAACACGATGACAATCCGATGATAAACGCAGACAAAAAGAAAAGCTTTTCCATTCTCGTGTCTCCCCAAAGGCCGAGACAAGGCAAAACATTTCAAGTTCAAGCATCTGGAATCCCCTCATTTCCTAAGGAAGCTGAGGAAGAAAATTTTCGCATCTTTCTCTCACGGTCTTGAATAAGCACACGAGGTGCCACGTGAGTTGCATTTAAATTTCATTGTTTTGATGCCATGTAAACCGAAAAAAAAATTCCAGTGTTTGGAAAGTGTTACCATACTTTCATTCAAAAGGAGCTATATTTTAAAAACATCACTTTCCTTATAATCTTTAAAACATTGTCTAATTTTTAAGCTATAGAAAGGTAAATCTCTTGTTTAATTATAATAAAACTATTTTTAGGTGTCTTAGAATGCTTTAGCTTTAGAGGATAAAAAGAAGTTGCAAAGAAAAACTTTCAAGAAAAAGTAATTCATGTAACTTATTTACTTTATTTTTAATTGGAAATATTTATTACTTTTAGGGGTTTTAATAATGTTTACTTTTTACTATTTTTTTAGTTGTTTCAGACAAAACTGGATAAAGATAAAACGATACGTGAGAAAAAATGCCATAAAATGTATCTGGGTATTTATTATTATTCACAATTAGTCTTAAAAAACTTATTTTAAAGTTTAGACCCTAAAAAGAGAAATACTTGTGAACAAGTTAAATTAAATAAGATTTCGTTAGAAAATATTCCTTTATATTTTTACCACAGTTTTACTCTTTATAATAATTGTAAAATAGTGCTATTTTGAATATTAAAAAAGAAGTGAAGCATATAATTTCAAAGCTTAAATAAAATAAACAAAGAATTTTAATTACCAAAGATTACATTTTTTGGGGAGATGAGGGGTTTTGAAACTTATCGGGAAATATTTTCTGTTCTGTTTTATGGATTTAATTGCGAGATGTTAAGAATAAGGAAACCTCAAATGCTTAATTTCTTTTAATATAGCAATGCAATCATAGTAAAAGTTATATAGATTTGTCCCCAAATTAGAGGCAGAGGGTAGAGATAATTTTATGGGCGATCAAATGGTTAAAACGGTCAAAAACAGTGAGTAATATATTCTGTTTTACAATTTCATGAAATGTTGCTTTATACCAAACAATTATGACTTACACCAAAAGAAAGAAATTATTAAGTCAGATATTAATTAAGATTGACTTCAGTTGCATGAATTTAATGAATCGGAACAGTAATGTACTAAAAAGTATTGCAACTTCTATTTTGCGTGGGAGTTTTATAACTCATTAGTCTGCGTTTTTCATGGGTTCAACCTTAAACTTGGCGACAATTTTTTCTTTGAATGAAAATTTAGGAATGACGTCTGCAGTAGCTAAAATTAGAGAAAAGATCTCAGAAAGTTTTGCAGTTGATACAGAGCGATTGAGGTTTTCAGGAAACTTTTTGAATGCTTATTTAAAGGAAGAGAGGGGAACATATTTTCTTCCAAGAAAGTGTCATACGACTAATTTGTCACAGATATTTTGTTAACTTGACTATTCATCCTGTCGTAGTTGTCACTTTGGTGTCAACCTGTCGCAAATTATATGGTAATTTTTGTCTGCTGACCTTGAAAAAAGGAAAGGAATTTATTTTAACTAAGGTTTTTACTTTTTAAACTGTTTACCCAATTACAATCTAAATTTGGCATTTTACTCTCCTGTGAATAGCAATTACTATTTGTGAAACGAAAAAAGTACCGTAAAATGGAATAAATTTGGCCCAACCATCGGAAATAGATTTTACGTGCTATATCTATATTCAATAATGTGATTATTACTTATTCAATGCAATAGCAAACAGGTGGAATTGTTTCCATGACTTTCTCAAAGCGTTGTCTTGAAATTCCTAAAACTAGATCACTAGGGGGCTTCCAACTTGGGTATTATCAAAATGGCGAATTTTATTATTCTTACAACTTCTCATTGGAAAGGCGATAATGAACATGATTCAAAACTGTTACCTCATATTTTTCAATAAATTATAAAGTCTTCTAACTATATTTATCATTTATTCATTATTAACTATTTTTATCATTATTTTGTTCACTACTATTACGGTCAGGTAACTTTGGCCCACGTTTTGAGGTAACTTTGGTTCAATGGTATCTTGTGAAGTAAGTGAAATACTCATTGAGCTTAAAGAAAAAGTGGACAAATATGGATGAGAAATAAAACCTTAACACAAAAAATATTTGAATTATAAATAAATAAACCTTAAAGATAGTATGATTTAGATGGTATCATTATTGTGAAATCGATGGTGTTTAAAGAAATATCAGTTTTTTGTTCCAAAAGTTGATTTTCTCCACAATTAATTAATATCTATATAAATGTGTTTCTCAATATAATACGCAATATTTATCCTTATCCACACATTTGCTTAGTTTGTAATAAACTGTAACGAGATTATCATTCAAAATTTAAATTTAGTTTATCAATTTTAAGACAGTATTTTGTGACAAAAGGATGAGAAAAATTGGTATTAGGTATCAAGTACTTTTATAGCTAGAAACTATTCCTTGGTGGAAGTGATAAGTTTGTAATTAAAATTATAATTTTTGGGGGGTACAAATTATCTAAAAACTCCGATAGTGCTCAGAAGTACGTAATTTTCATTTTTCAAGTTTTTCTCAGAAGAAACACGAACTTGTATTACAATTTATCTATCCCTTTCTAAACTTTTTTGCAGTGTTTTCGCTGCATTCTTATATTATGTTATAATTAGATCAGAGGCCAAAGACAAAAAGGAGAAACTATCAATTCTATAAAAAAAAAGAAAAAGTTCCGTAGTTATTCTTTCAAGTTTATGTTTTTTGAGTTGCAGAAACATGCACATGTAAAATACCCATTGTTTCACCTTTTTGTGTTTCAGTGTTATGCATGTATGTCATATCAAAAAGAAATATTAAAAAAATTCTAGGGTTACTTCTGAAAGACCCAGAATGTAAACGTACTCAATGATCCTCGGCAACGAAATGAGTCAGATACCATCATATATTTAGAATATTTTTAGGTACTTAAGTGAAGTGCCTAAAATATCATTTTCTTCCTAATTTAGACTCACCAAGCGAAAGCATGACGCATATAAATCTTATCTTGCATTAATTACTCCGAAGTCAGTCTCAACACAGAAGTTCAACGCACCCCTGTATGTTACAAGACACTCCAATACAATTATCTCAGGAAACACAGAGATTCTTGCAAGAAACAAATTCCACTTGTTCCCCCGAGATTGCCCTTAATTGAATCATAAGGATACCGCCTACTTCTTTCTTGACGGAAGATTTTTACGGTCGCATATCTGCCATCATTATCGGGTTAAGTGGTAGCTCTCAGTGGTGAGTTTGTCCAGGGTAATTGCGAACACCGGCGTGATCCTTCGGCTTAATCACTCGCGTTTGGCTCGCTACTTGGAACGTTAAGTATACAACGGTTTTTTAATTTTATGCTAACTTATTAAGTATTAAGTAGAATGAGGCGCTCTATAATTGTCATCAAATATTGAAAGTGCGTCATTCTGCTACTTGAGAGTCAAATCACACTTACAAAGTGGAGTATTTTAACTTAAAAGGTAAATTCCTGTAACTTTTATGTATTGAAAAACGTATGTTAAAATAACTAGCATGTATGTAAAACTTTTATGTTGATTACAATTATATTACAGTTACCTGTACGAAGTATTTCTTCCATCTTATCATATTTCGTACATATTATGTATCATACGCGGTTGGATGATACTGTTCAATGTTCATATTTGAAGCGTAACATTTCATTAGAATTCAGGCAGATTAGAGGAACCTTAGATAGTCAAAGATTTTAAATGAAATTTATAAATGTACGTTTCTTTTGCCTTTCCAAGAAATTAGTAATTATAAAAAAATGATATAGGAAATATTACAAAATTAAAATAACGGATTTATATTAGTTTATAACTAATAAAAAAGACAACTTTGTAAAAATACAAAAATTATTCAATTATCAAAAACTAACAAGACAAACGTTACCCAAGTGCCGAGCTGTATGATATGGATATAAATCTCTTTAAATAAAATAATATCTAAACTTTCCAAACATTTAATTGCAGTCATAAATATGAGATATGATCGTGCCAACATCCTTTATAGTGGTACTTCAGATAAGAATTATTAATAAGAGGTAGCATCCAATTAATTCCACTAAACCTCTATCAAAACATAAAACCATAAGGTAAAGTATATAACTTCTTAATTTACTGTGTAACCAACTCCCAGTTCAGTCACCGCAACACTTCATCCCCTTAGACTACCTGGCGATCCACGCAAATAAATACATCAGGCGGATCTCGTTTTTCTCCTCACTCCTTAGACTCTCGTTGAGGAGTGGGAGTCAGGATCCGATCGCTCCTTGCATAGCAATGACTCAAAAGGATTCACTTCTTTGCAGATATGAAGCTCGTAAATCTCTTCTGACGAAGAAGGGAGTGACCTCAAACCTCAGCCTTTTCTGCAGTTTGAAGACTGCCAAGAGGAAAACCTCGTTTGAGGAGCTAAGTCAGCTTACTTGATTACCCATTACGCTTGAATTGGATTTCACTTGGTTACGTTTGCCAGTTCATTTGGTGGTAGAAATGGTTTGGCTGTATTTCCTCTTCCCACATAACTATTATTTATGATTTATTTGAAGTAAGGGATACAAGTTTAGTTTAGAAACGTCAGAACGCTTACCACCATGCCAAAACCGCCAATTTTCATTTTTAAAAGTTATTATCACATAAGGACATTTTTTAAGCCACTGATTAATGTGTGTGACAAACTTTGAATGCGTTTTCTTGAAACTGGAAAATTCAGATTGGCGTTTTTGGTGTGGTGATAACGATAAGTCATTTGAGATTAAGATATAATGTTTGAAATATGTGATATAATATGAGAATAAATATTTTAATTCAATACTCCAAACAACCGATCAAAAAACGGGTTGTATTTTTGTTATTCTTTGTGTTGTAAACTAAGACAAACTAAAATTTGCTTTTAATTTTAAAGAGTTTTTACCTTTTTTATCCAGTAAATGTTTGACTCCATTGATACTGCCTTTATGACTCAGTTTCATAATTATTTTTAATTTCAATTTCTTAATCTTTCTACTTTTACTTTTTGTTCTGTGAACTAAGCAGAATTTTTTTAAACTGACCATTTAATTCATTCTATTCCTTTTGTATGAGCTTCTATATAACTCTACATTCTTATATGTATAAGTTGTGAGTTGTTTTAACCGCGCGCGTACAGTTCCATGTAGAGAAGCAAAATGAAAGAAACTCAAGGACATTAACAACCAAGGAATCATAAATTTTAAAAAAGAAATTTCATAAATTTGTATGAGAAATTTAACATTTTTCATCAATTATTTACTCTCTGATGCTTATAATAAATTAATACATCCCATGCAATTATAATATATCACTGCAACGCAATTTATGCTTGAGAATCGCGCCAACATCCCTCCCTAGAATCCCGATAAAACGTTACAGCATAAGTACAAAACGGTCCATTTAAATCACATCAAGCCACACCATTCGAATTCTTCCTGGGCCGCTTGGTTGGAAGAAATTCGATGTGACAGCTCCTTCGGAACCCAAACATCGTCCGAGATTAATGGAAATGAGATCCCGAGTGTCAAAAAAGAACGAGGAAACGGGCAACCGGGCGGGTCCATACGCGGTCACTGTCATGTCCGCGTCTTCAGGGCAAGCGAAAACAAAACGAAGTTGGGGACAACTTGCGCACGCCGAGACTCGTGGAGAATGAAGGTTGAATAACACCTAAAGCGTTTGGTTATCCAATAACGATAAAAGTAACCGTAATCGCTAAAGAAGTGATTGGTGTGTTGTTTATGGTAATTTATTGTATTGGAAATTGAATACTATATCAGGAATTAGGATGCATTAGAAACGGAATAAATTCTTTATCAAGTTAGAGATAAGAGAGAGATTATAGGTAAAAAAATAAGAAAATAAGAGAAATGGATGAAAGGCTATAAAATATCTAGAATAATTGGAACGAAAACGTCTTAAAAATACGAAGGAAATATTAGAGAATATGAAGTTTGGTTAAAAATGAATTAGGAAGAAATAATTTCATCTCGTTATGAAATTAATAATATAAAGACAAATAAAAAAATTCAATTTATAGTATTTCCTGAATGTTTGTTCATATAATATTTAGGAATGAAGTGTTTTTCATTATAATAAATTTTTTGTTATATTAAATGGATTAAAAAAAACTTTTTTTCTTGTTATTTATGTTTAGATTGGTTTATGTTAGACATGTGTGTGTTTGTGGCTTATACAAGTGATAATTTTTTTTTAAATAAAGGGACTAGTATAACTAATTATACAAACTATTAAAAATTAGACCAAAACTTGATTACATAACAATAATGATTTGGCAGAAACAAATTCAGAAATATTATTTAAGTCGAAGAAAACTCACTTTAAAAAATATTATTTTATCATTCAATTTTCAATATTTCACTCTCTTAAAATTTAAAGGTTGAGATGGGAAATTAAAGTATGCAGCTATTGTTTTTTAATTACTGTTTGTTAAATTAACATTTTAAATTTGAAAAGAGTGTTAAAAATATTTTTAAAGATACACAAAACAATAATAAAAGAAAATTTCAACTACATGTTATTATATTTTAGTTGAAAGTTTAATTTTAGATTATAAAACTATTAAATAGATAAAATCAAAAGTTTGCTACTTCGAATTCACAAAATTCGGAAAAAAATTTAAACATTTCCTGAGTGTTCTTAAATTACTTTAAGTATTTATTTTTTAAATACTGAAGCCAATTTGAGGGCCATGCAGGGGATTACAGAAAAAAAACCCCACACGTGTCCAAAAATTACGGATAACTTGATTTTTTGGGAATACTGACCCAAATCTTACTTTTTTATAAAAGAAATTCATGCCATAGAATGATCTAAACGTGGGAATATGTGGTCCGGGATGAATTTCCTCTAATAATAGCTTAGGGTACAGCCACCTTCCATTGATAAGGAAATTTCACACATTAGCAGAAACGTTCATTCGAGAGTAATTTAGCAAAAAGTTCCTTGTTATTTATAAATGATATGGTGTTCCTGAAAGTACATGCATGATTTTAAGTGTTTGGAAATACCTATAATAATATAATTATAATAATTTTTAGATGGCCGTTAAGTAATACTCCTCAGTACTTATTTTGGGCGGATTTTCACTCTTGGATCCTTTATACTTGGTGGGTGGTAACCATATTTTTTAAAGCTTTCATAGGTGTTTTTTTCGACTTATGTCTGAGGATCCTGAAAATTACATTAAAAGAAGTAAGATTTGTGTCATTGTACCTAAAAAATCAAATTATCCTTAATTTTTGGAGACGAGTGTATTATCCTAATATTTAACTACGTCTCCCAAACAAAATCACCAACCACCGATTTCGTTTGACTGATGAAGTCAACTTTATATTCTACTACAATTTGCGTAATGAGAAGGAACAAAGTCTCCAAAAACTGTAAATAGCGAGGAAAGATCCATCATCTCTCAGTGTTCTAAAAATGATATAGCGGTGTTAAGGATCGTAAATAGCTCCCAAGCCTGTAGCCTGTCTCAATTACATATTCCAACGACAGGGAGACTACACTTCTGTGATCTACTTTGACGACTAAACTATGTACCTGAACATGTTCAATAAATGGATATATAGCCCCAGTATTTTTCTGCTTCAACCATATTTATGGAGCTAGAAATATTTTTTCAGTTTAAGTTATCACAATTTTTAAATGATTAGTGGGATGAATGCATGTTTGATATGGAGGTATCACAAGGAAAAACAATTAGTTATAATTTTAATGCTGGATAAAAATACAACATTTTTGTAGTAAAATGTCTAATATTGGAATAACAGACTAGCAATTATCATACCAAGTTTTAGAAACTATAAAAAATGTTTTAAAATCAAGTTTTTCTTTTTAAACGTTTATTTAATGCTTGGGAATAGATACTAAGAGAAATAATAACCATTAAAAAGATTTCAAAAAGCTTTAAAAATAAAATATTTGAAAAAATATTCATTGGAAAAAAAATAGTATCTAGTAGTACTTGAATACCTTTGTATTGGTATATTATAATTAATACAAGTGAAATTTTCAACATATTAGCTGTATTTACTGTTACTAAGTTTAGAGATTTAATGACGAGATTTTTTCTTACGGAGTAACGTAAACTTTAAGTTCTTTACAGATTATTTTAAAAATAATTAAATTTTTTAATGAAAGATACGTTAACAGAGGGAAATAAAAAAAAAGGTGTAGTTAAATTCATAATTATAAATGAACAAATCTTTACAAAATTCAAAGTAACGAAATATTCCTATAATTTATTCTTGTCCATGGAGATGTTATTAAAGAAAAAATATTTTATATAATATTTTAAATATATTTATGAGGAAGATTTTACTTAAAGATATTTGGATAAAACTAAGCAAAAAAGGGCTTCAGATAAAGTCACTCTAAAAAGAAGTAGTCGTTACCTAAGTAGAAAATAATTAGGTTTGGCTTAAACCATTTTAAATCATCAATACTTTTACAAACTCAGTTTCCTTAAAAATGTTTTACAAATAATATATATTTACAAGTTTCTAGTAGTACTAATAAGAGCTGGTTAAGTTTTTTTTAGAGTTTTGAAAATGTTGGGGGTCTTAAAAAGGTCATGAATCACATTTTAAGTAACGAAATGAAAATTTTTATGACTTTAAATAACTGAAATTTCTTTTATAACAAGAAACAGATTACTTTTTTACTGACAAAAATCCTAACAAAGTAACAACTTGGTATTAAGTGCCTATGATTCACTATTTCTGTTATAAGAACACTTATAGTTTACCACTAAAGATTAAAATAGCCGTTTTACTATTTCAGGTTTCTGAAAACATTGATTAACTTGTCGAGTGTACTAAAATTAGAATATCTTTAAACAACACACGGGGCATGATTCATTTATTTTACTTAGTGGATTCGAGTGTTAGAATACTCATTTCCGGTGGTTCACCCACTTATAGACTTACCCTGATATCAAAGAGTGTTTTGTCATAGATAAAGTATTTCAGTTTGTGGTTTTTAATGTCACTTTTGTGTGTGCGTGGTCCCTTTTTCATAAATATCAGTATTACTTTTATAATTTATCAATATTTATTTTCACTTTCCCTTATACCGTACAGTAAATTTAATATTACCTATACCTACACTAACTTACATAAAAATCTCCAAAAAATATGTAACAAGAATGGAATAAAGATGCTTAAAGTTATAGAAGGCTTGAAAAATTGAGAAATGGTGAAATTAGTTAATAAGAGAGATACACGATAATTCGTTCTCAATTAAACTAATAAAAAAACTAAGGACCGTAAAAAAGACATAAGGAAAAGTCCTTTTTACAGCTAATCCAAGTTAAAATTTGGTGTGAAGTTTTGATAGTTTGGATTTGGTTAAGAGTTTGTTGAAGAGTCCACCCTTTAAAGTTTTACTATCCCCTTTTATTCGTAGTTCACCCTCAATTGTTCAAATTTCTTAAGTCATTCGAGGATTTTTTTTTATGGTAGGCATCTTTTTTCTTCAAACTTTTTTTTATTTAAAATGTATATTTTCAACACAAATTTGCAATAATTATAGAAAATAAAATTATTTAACTATGTTATGATTAAATGACCATAAACTCCAAATTTATGAGCTAATACGCAGGTACTTTTTGTTTGAGGATATCAATAACAAAAAAAAAAAAAATTCCCGCAACAGTTTGTTTTCCTGCATACTGTTTGCTATCAAGGAAAAACTCGTTTTACAGTACCATCCAAAATTATACAAATGTTTTAAGGATTACCCTCTAATTACTAAATATAAGGAGATAATTCGATTTGTTGCTTCATTTTGACCCATAAAATAAACTTTGTGTATGTGCGTGGGGCTTGGGTTTTATAACCATCTTTTATTTAATTGATAAAAATAGTAAGACACCTAAAAAGTTAAAATTTTTCTAGTTACTTGGTTTACTGATTCTGCAAGGAAGTGAGCGTAATGGAGAGAGATGAAACTATTAAAAAACCAGCTCGCATTTTGCATTGTTCATTTCTCACTACTTCTTTTACTTTATTATACTATCTTATATTTACTTTTAAATTTTAATTTGGTTATTATTAATAAACATTTGTATTTAGCAACGCCTATACATATTCTTTCGAGTTGGATACCAGCCTCCAATAGCAAAAGTTTTCTATCAACATTTTAAAGAAAGAGTTATTCTAAATTATATATTGTTGTTCTTAAAAGTATTGTTCAAATATTTTTATTAAAAAAGAAATAAGTTATGCTTTAAAAACTTCTTTCTCCGAATCGATAGAAAAAATTAATATTATTATATTACTTAAAAGAAAATTAGTTTCATAATTTTAAAAGAAAAAGTAGCAAATATAATAGTCTTATAAAAACTCTACGTAAATAATTTAGATGTAAACTATTTTAACTTAAGCATAAATCCTCTACTACAATTTTGTGCTATTTGTGATTTTTCAAAATAAGTAATCACAGTACATCCACAAAAATATTTACCAATTATAAATTCTGGGAGAAAAATAACTAATGTAAAATGATGAAAATCAATTGTAACTATCCCCAAGTGTCAGAAAATTTCAAATAATCAAAATGTAATTCTTAGAAATGATTTTAAATAAACTAGCTAAATGACAGAAACTATCAACGCATTGTGATTAAGTCTTGATTTGTCGAGATTAAGTCTTTTGGCTAAAGCTAACGTTACATAAACATTTCAACGATTCTTAAATCCAATGTGTTTATTTTATGATGTTGATGGCAGTTAAAGTGAAGACAGAGAAAAACGCGAGAAGAAGCATCAAATTAATAAATAAAAGCCAAATTTAAATAAAAGCCAAAAGCCCAACCAACGAACCAGATTATTGTTGGATAATTTTTTTCTGTGTTTATTTAAACTAAAAGATAATATACCTTTAAAAAACTGTATTAGGATGTATAATTATTATAGATGCCAGGGATTATTAAATTGTGGTCTCAATATTAAACCAAATATTTTGGGTCCGTTAAAGGAAATTTAGGGTAAATATTATTTATATTTTTATTTTAAAGTTTCATTTACTAAAATTGAAAACACCGTTCGAGTTCCATCAAATAAATAAGGAAGTTTTTAAACTTATCAATAAAAAGGAAAATACCTTAATTTTAGTATGATGTATACAGCATAAATAATTAAAAATTAGTTAAAAAATAATTTACAATGAATAGTAGGATGTTATGTTGATTGATTTGATAAAGTGTATCTATTATTTTATTGTAAACTATTTGATAGAAAGTTTTTATAATATTCTGTACACAAAAAAGGTTGTTTTGCAATGTTTCAGTTTTTGGTGTCGTAAACTTTATACATCATTAATATATTTAACGAAATTAGTTCAATTAATAAATTACGGAAATATATTGGAGGATTGAATGAACAAGTTATGTGAATGATATTATTATTATCAAAAGCACATAATTGTTGCAAAAACAATTTAAATAGGCACATAGTTGTTCAAATATCCAGGTCACTAAAACCGAGCACGACCTATTTAATTTCTTAAAAACATACAGTGAAACAAATATTTTTGTTTAAATGATGGAAATCAACATACAGTAAGATATTCTTAGAATGAAATACTCTACTCACGTACCCAATGACACGTTAAGACATTCTTATGAAAAGTGTCAAGTGAAATTAAGGGTTGAATGGGCGAATTCGGTAAAGTTGTTGCCTCCAGACCAAGAAAAGCAAGCATGCTCGTACTTGGAAATGTTAATTTTTTGTTTTTAAATTTCCCACTAAATAGTGTTTTGCTACTCTCGCCAATAGATTTCGTGGAAGAAAAATTCCACGTGACAGCTGTCAATTCAAATTCAGTCTAGATATATTTCAAGATAAATATTTAGATGTATGAAATTGGGGATGAAGGTTATGGTTTGATGAAGTTGGATTTAATAGTTATCAAAGTCATTTTAATGAGCTGTTAGAAAATAGGATTTTCATTAGAAGAAAATTGAAAGATTTCGGATACGAAACTAAAAGAAAACTTTTTAAAGCATCATTTTAAACATTTGTGTTTTTATAGAACGTTTCAAATTGAGCAGGGGAACTGTACAAAAAGTCATCTGGGAAAAATTGACTGTCGAGGTCTCATTATTCCACTTCTTCGAATAAAAAACGGATCCCCTTTCATATTCCTGTCTCGGTGTAAGTTTATTTTACAATTTAAAATGAAGGAAAGAATGGAGCTCAAGGTTAATACACTCGAATCTCCCAATGTTGATAGTGTTTATTTAACAGTTTCAGAGAGATTCACCGCGTCTTGTCATTTTTTATGCGGAGTTTAGAAGAGAGGTTGTGGAGATGTATTCCTGTATGATGTCACGTATTCACGATACATTGCAGTTAAGCTTTACAATATAGATTCCATTGTTTTATGCCATAGCTAAAATATGTTTTAATCTCATACTGTATCAAGTTTATTATTGTCATTATCTAAATACTATGTATTTAATAATGATAATAGTACTATTATATGGTGAGAGAGGCATTTCACGATATGTGTGACATTTTGTGGAGTTTGTAATATGCAATTTTTGTCTCTAGTATCAATTTGAAATTTTAAAAGATTTTCTACGCTAATGTAAAGCTACGATTAAAATATTTTTTTATTTACGTTATCAAAAAAATTTTGAAAATTTTGCAAAACAATTCAGAGACATTAGCATTATAATTCAACATTAAGGGGAAAATTAACTGTTACAAACTCTACAAAATGACACAAAAAACTGTAAAATGGCCCAATAATAGTAAATGATAAAAATATAGTAGAATTCCAATTATCCAAATCAATTGGGACCGGACCCCTTTCGGATAATCAAAAATTCGGATATTTAGATTTTTCTCCGAAAAAAGGTCTATTTTAATTAATTACTGAATATTTGTTGGAAATGGGAGAAAAAAATATATTTCCAAGAGATTTTTGGTGCTTTTACACATTAGGGATGAAAATTCGTTGTAACACTCAGTAAACAATGCTGCAGTCATCCAAGCCTTGGATTGGTTTTTATAAAAGAGGAGAAGACCTTTTCACACTTTTAAATGCTCTTGGGCTTTTTGACTTCCCATGACAGTAGGTTTCCGTCTTAATATTTTTTTCTGAAATTCTGAAAGCGATTTGGATAATCAGCGATTCGGATAGTTGGAGTTCGGATAATTGGAGTTTTACTGCATATAAATGATTGAATAATATAAATAACAAATAATTCCCCTAACAGATAATAATAAATAATGTTGTATTATTAATCCTTACACTAAGTATTTGTAATGAGTATTTATTTTTTTCACTGTTATTATCTTTTATGGTTGAAGGTTGACAATTTAATTCAAACAAAATAAAAAGTTTTCAATAATTAAATATATAAATAGGATTAAATATAATAAAGTTAGGAAATGTATCAAATTGTAAATTTAAGGTTTAATTTGTAATTTTTTTTGGTGAAAACATGGATAATAGTAGTTTAATTATAATTAAAATAATAAGAGCATAACATTTGAGCATACTATTACTGGTGGAACATAAAACATGACGTAAGAAAAAAAAATATACTTCTATAAATTTCTATTTAATTCTTATAAATAAGTAATTGATAACAGTGTAAATTTATGAATAGAAAATAAGAACTTCATAAGATAATTAGTTGAATTTTATGTATGAATTATGTATCAACTTATGAACTCATCAATAATAGTGCCCCTGCAAAAGTAAACAAAATTTAAAGGCCTCATAGATTTATTAGTAAGAAGTTAGGAAACAAATGATAGTAAATGGTGCTTAAAAATGGTCGTATTTAAAAATTTTCTAGCGTTCTTTTATTTAACCTTATTTTTTGTTTGGACTGAGGTTTCGGTATAATAAAATACTACATTATCTTAAGAACTGTCTCATGGCTCAGGGAATAAGTAGGCAGAGAAGTTAAGAGATGGGGTAACTAAAAAAAGTTACAATGAACTTTAAAAAGGTGAAATAAGTTTACTTTTATTTTTACAAATTTACAATTGTGAGCCACTGAGGAAAATCTTACTTTTAAAGAGATTCTTTCCAAAGCTAAGCTTTCTTTGCTGGCCTTGAGGTTCTGAAGTATTTGGTGTTTAACTTTGTTTTTAAATAGATGAAATTAATATGATTTTTAATTAGATAAGCAAAAACCAAATGAGAAAATATATCTTTGACATTTTTAACATACGCTTGTGTGATTCAATTTTCCGACTACCTTTTAAAATATTATTGTAGTAAGGAGAGGAAACGTATTTGGTAATAGAGAACGTTTCAAGCTGTGGTGTGTGTGTGTGTGTGTGTCAAGTAGTTTTAAGAGTTAAATAAACCGTTAGTATTCTTTGGATACCTATTAGTTTTAGATACTTTATAATATTACATATATTTTAATGTTATTAGCCAGAGAACCCTCAAAAGAAGTAAGTAAAAACTTTAACAGCTATCAACCCTTCCCATACCATCAAAATTGTCAATCGGAATAAAATATTTTCTTTTATCAAGTTTACTTTTATGGGTCCGCTTTACACGAACATTTGGGGAAAAATTAACAGGGGAAACCATATAAATATAGAATGTAGTTAAGAAAGTTAGTACTTTAGAGGCGAAGTTAGTTAGAAGACGAAGAGAGAGTATTACAGGAAAGGGAACATAGAAATTTTCTATATTTTCAACCTTTTCTTTATCTAACCTTTGAAACAATATGAATATAAATTAGTACAAATAAAAAGTATTAAAACTTTGCAGAACCATTTTTCTTATCATATCAATTTTACTAAGGATCCTTAGCATGGAATTAATTGTAAATGAAGTACTTACTATAATTAAAGCGCAGAGTATTTTGAATAACTAGAATTTCTCTCTTCGAATTATGAGTGGTTAATTCGAAGAGTGTTTATGGTTCTTTGAATGTCCTATTAAATAAATGTTAATTTTTCTATTAAAATTTTTGAATAATTAATTTTTTTTTGGTTGACCTTTCTCCTTTGACTTATCAAAGTTGCACTATGTTTAACCAAATAGTATTTCCAACAAAAATAGAACTTCTAAAAACATATCAATAATTTAATCTTATGGTATTGACTATCATATAATATCCATTAAAAAGTAAGTAAGTAGGAATTATAAAGGACTTTTCACCACTTACTGGACATTGCAGAAAGCATGCACAGCACGAGCTTCATTTCCATCTTCCTTTCTTTCTCAAGGATCGTTGAAGAATGAGTGCGGATCGGACGAAGGAAGATCGAGATGTGTCTCCCCATTTCGCGGGTGACAGCCTGCTTCAGGGATGCTCAACCAGGGGGCGCTCTTCTGAGAGACCATTGGTCGAAACATTTGTTGTGGTGATCGGGCCCGCTAAGTTTCGGTTTCGGAAGAATGTTTTGTTTTCGGAAACCCACTCCAACTCTAGTTGGAGCTCTACCAGGCTTGTCCAGAATCACAATGGTGCAGGACTTCCGTGATTTCCAAATTGTTAAAGTATAAATTTTGCAGCTTGAGTTTCGATAGCTTTGATTAACATTAAACGGAGTAATTAGACACAGCGATTCGTTTTTCAGCTGGGATCACTGTCGTAATAACTGTAACAATCTTTTTTTTTTTTCGTTTGATAATGGAAGTTGATGAGTTAAACCGTTTCTTTTTGTTTATGGTATTTGGGTTTCGTGTAGGTTTTATACACATTTATGATAAAATAGTCTATAAGATAATATAGTATTTAACAGTGTGTATATTCAGGTTTAACAATCTCTGACCGATACGTTTAAGTATTGGTTTATCCTCTCACTGACATCCTAAAATATCAGTTGTGAGGACTATTAAGAAAAACACAATTTAAAGTTTACAATTTACCTCTTTTACTTTATCATCATCATCCCTTACCATATTTAAAAAAAATTGTATTTCATAATTTTATAACATAACTTTTAATATTCTTCCTCTTCTCTCTTATATGATCTCTTTATGCAGGTGAACGTGAAAATCTCTATGATTGTGACATAAAGTGAACTATAGGGTTTTCTCAGAGCTTCTTTTAAACCCGGATCAAGGTTCACTTATGTGTGATAAATTATCATAAAAATTAGGTAAACATAAAATTTTTATTCAAAAACACTTTTAGTCGTCATTTAGCGTCAGATTACTAACGAATTTAGAATGAAAATATAATTACGTTAAAAAAAAAAGAAATTCAAGCATATAATTTTCTTACATAAAAGTAATAAATTTAAATTAGATCTGTTAATAACGTTGTATCAAGTAAAATTATAGTTCTTGAAAAATTTCTACCAAATTTAAGATAGTGCCTTTAGAGAGAGCTTTTCCAGCTTTTCCTTTACTCGTGGGGTATTCTTCACGAGTCTCATGGGTTCTTTTACCACGGGAAATCTTCCCCAGGAAATGACCGCGCATAAAATCTGATTTTTATGACTGAATCTGAAAGTGACCGAATGAGAACTCAAGTATCTTTATTCGGCTATTCTTCACGCTGCCTACATAGTGTGTCGGCAACCTTCAGATAAGATGATGAGAAGAACTTTAAATGCCCACATTTATCCTCATCTAAATTTTTACACCCACGGATGGGCACTTCACCGACTCATGGGGAACAGAAAAACTCCTTCCGAAAGCACCCGAGTCAATTTTCAAGGGTGAAACAAAAAGTTCGGTTATATCCAAGATTTCGCTACTTGGAAATTCAACCAAAAAGTCATATTTCTAATAATTATATTTAATTTTAAGGTACTCCCCCTACGGAACTGAAATTCTGCCGGTTAGCTGATGCAAAGTGGCTGAATCAATAAATTAATGGCAGAGATCCATTATCCATTCTTATATTTTTTTAATCACCAAACAACAAACAAATGTGGTGTGGTTTGTGACCAAAAAATATTTGTAGATATTTTTTTTGTAAATTAATTATCCACATTTTATACTCCAGTTTATCCTATTTATAGTCTAAATAGTTTCAGAGTTACGTTACTTTAAAGCTCATGCTTTTTTGTCATTTCTTTCCGGAAAGATAAACCTTTTCATTTTGCGCAGCAACAAGTTTTCAGAAAAATTTTAAATTAGCAAATTAGTCTTTAGAAATTAAACAGGGAGATTCGCTGCTTTTCTCACAACGCAAATTAATGCTGTAATGTAACTATCACTAATAAGATATTCATTTGAAAATTGTTTAGGAAATATTAGAAAAATGATGATTTTTCTTATCCACACTGCTAACTGATGGGTATCGCAAGGGAGAACAAAAAAGAGAGAACAGTAAAAAATCTTGGATTTTTGTCTGGAAGGGAATGAGGTTAAAGAAGTTATGTCCCGTGACTTTTCAAATTTTAAAAGGTTTATTAAAGATTTTTCTTTAATTAAATTCATAAATTCTCTATTATCAATAGGTCTGAAGCTCCATAACCCCATCCCCCTGGATTCTTCTCGAGGAGTGAAACCAATATGGAACCCTGTTTGGGTGCGTTTTGGCCTACCTGAATGCATGACCCTTTATTTCTGTTTGAATGTCCAAAGGCACAGGAATGAATTTGTGACACCGCTAAGGGTAGATAATTCCCACATGTATGGGTTTGGGTGGCACTAAAACACACTACTAAAAAGGACCTCTCACCCTTTTGACTCCGGCGACCCGCTACCCGGACACAGGCTGATAACATAACAACTGTAAAGTATCCCGAATCGGAGAGTAGCACGTGTAGAGGGGATTTATGTTTCCTGGGGTAGGTGACAGGGAATAGGGTTTATTTTTGCCTACAGTAAATACGTTTCAAACGCTTTTTTCTTGCCGTTTCACGCACGTAGTAAAACGAGCGTATAACGGCGGCTCCAAAACATCTTGCTTTATGCCCTCAAATCATGGGAGGACTGCTCGTAAATTCACCCTCGTTTCAGAAGCACTTTCAGCCTGCGATGTGGAGAAAGAGACTGTTGTGGGGTCTAATGATATAATTTTTTTTATCGTGCGCAGAGAACGTTGGTATTTGCAACTTTTTCTCCTAATTGACCTGTCTTGAATATGACCGATGGTCGTGCACCTATTAGCTGGCGTAAAAAACTGAATATAACTGTAATAATAAGAGGAAAGTGAGGGTAATAAATTAAAAGTAAAGCTCTTTCACTGAACATAAGAGAGAAAATCCTTCGTTCTTTTGATTTATCAATACCAGGGGTTCCCAATAGGTGGTCCGCGGACCCCTGGGGGTCCGCGGGCTCTGTCCAAGGGGTCCGCGAAATGTCACCGAGAAATTAAGTATTTTTTTATTTTCCTTAATTTGAAGTAACCATTATCCTACTCAGCAGTTCATTCGTTAGTTTTGTTAGTTAATTGTTACTGTAGTACAAATAGATTAATGTATGTGACGCAGCCTCTGTTTACCACCAAAGATAATCCATGTTTTGTTTGTTTGCAATTTTTTTATCGACTAAAATACGATAATTTCGGCTTTGAATACATCGAGTTCTCTCGGTTGAGAACTCGGTAATAAGGCATTAAAGGTAATTCTTCCTTTTCCGACCACCTACCGATGTGAATAAGTGGCCTTTTCATTTATGTGTTTCATGAAAAACAAATATAGGAATAGACTTGACTTGGGATCGGATTTTAGAGTTAAGGTTTCAACTATTAACTATGGAACCTAACATTTCAGAAATAATGAGCACGAAGGAAAGATTCCACTTATTTGTACAGTTATAAATTATATTGATTGATTCGTATTTTTCATTTAACTTGTGTTGTATAAAATTTCCTTTGTATGTAAACATTTTCCACATCATTCTTCACCATTATACTTACACCATAAATTACTTCATAATTTAACTCAAATTATAATGGGTGTAATATTCATGTAATGATTTGAATACATTAGTAAAGAGTATAGATACTATGTAATCTACATTTTTTTTTAAAATTAAGTCTTTAAGTTCAAGGGGTCCTCGTCAGTAAATTAATTGTAAATGGGGTCCTCGGTAAAATTTTATTGAGAACCCTTGATCAATACGATTTGTGTATGAGAATTTCAAAACTAAAATCCTTTAAAAACCATTGGAAGTTATAAAGTGCTAACGAAATACCAATTTAACTATCAACGAATACTTCTCAAAATCTAATGAGGTAATGAGGAGAAAATAAAGAAATGATGTCTTAAAGAAATAAAGGTATAAAAGCTTATAATAAATAAAGAAAACTGGAGAAAAGGAAATGTGGTTCTAGACTTAAGAACTTAAAGTGCAATTTACATATATAATGGGACAAACTCTAACTGTACACCCTATAAGAATCAATATTGAAAACAACGTATTCTCAGAATTGCTTTTGTTTTACTAAATTAGAGATTCAAGGTACTTTCCTCGTTCTTCAAGAAGATATCAACTAATTACTAACGAATGTCGCAGGGTATCCGTTGATTTTCTTGACTTATCCATGGCAAGACACAGACTACACCCATCAGGTAACCATATTTGAGAAATTATTTGATTCCACCTACAGAAAAGTCTTAAGATTTTCTTAAATACCTAGCTTTAATCAATTTATAGAAATTAAATGTAGAAAAGAGTGGTGATTGGAGATGCTCGTAATATTTATTCACAAGGTGTTAATTTTAAACAACACCTTTTAAGAGATTTACAACAAAGTAAAACATTTTTGAACATACAGGGTGTTTCAACAGTCCTTTTCACGGCTTTTAATTGGAACCGATGTCTCTTAGGGACATGGAAGTGAGGTGTGACCATGGAAAATCCATTGAGATGACTTGCAGCGCCCCTAGCAGAGAAATAAGAATGTTTAAAGAATTAATTAAAACACTAAAGGAGATTAATCAAAAACGTCAATAAGAATTTTGTAGTCAATATCATAAAAAATTCAAAGAAAAGAATTTCAATGAAAATATCTTTCTTCAGTATTCGAAGAGAAATCAGCATGTGAAAATAGCACTTTTTCATGCCTAAAAAAAGAAAAAGTTTGCAAATTTGAAAGTTTCTATGAATTTCGAGTGAGTTAAAATTTGTCTTCATTTAGCTAAAAAAACTCAAAAACTACAACATGATAACATTGAAAAACCGGCCAATTCGCGAACTTTTTCTTTTATGAGGCTTGAAAAAGTGTTATTTTCACTTGCTAATATCTCCTCGATATTGAAGATATTTTCTTGACATTTTTTTCTGCACGTTTTTTATGATATTGCCAACAACTTTCTTACTGAAGTTATTGTTCTATCTGCTTAGTTTTCCAATTAATTGTTTAACCTTTCTTTCTTTCGTTAGGGATGCTGTAAGTCTTATCAATGGATTTTCCATGGTCACTTTACCTAGGAGGGGTATACCTTACTTCCATGACCATAGGAGACGTTGGTTCCAAATAAACGCCGTGAAACGGACTTCTGAAACACCCTGTATAATGCATCCTAATCTTTAGTGTACTTTGATCTTGAAATTAAATTTTTACTCAAGTTCATATTGGCTGAATCAATCTTTGTTTCAACTTTCAGAAGGTCAGTTTTGCTGAAGAAATCAACCATTAAAATTTTTTACTGCTAATTTAGAAAAATTCGAAAAGAAAAGAGGCCATTGAACCTTAAATTTCATTATAGGATATGAAACTACCTACGATTCGACCGGGCCACTCCAACAACGCAAGCATCCTATTCCGTTTTATTACTATAGTATTGTTTGAAGTTCAAATGCCAGGTCGCCCACTCCTTAGAATAATAACGAATCCACCGAAGCGTTGACATGGCCTGGAAAAATATATTTACGAGCCCCTTGTGAATGACCACAAAGGTTAAAAATGGGTAGCCCTGTGAAGGTATAAAGTATGGCTATGCAGTGATTTTATTTACCTAAAATAGAACACTTTCTTTACACTACTGAATGCTTCCAATGAAGATTTAAAATTCTGATTGGTTGACAAAGACTTATCCATGCAACGAAATAAACAAGAGGTTGAGATAATGTGTAGACAGGATTATTATAATACCTAGTACGATATCTTCTATGACTATTTATGATATTTTTATGAAATGTTTTCCAGTGAGTTTTTTATAATATTAGCATCAATATTCGCATCGAAGTTTTTGCTCTACCTTCTTTAGTATTTTAATGAGTTTTTTAATATTTCTTATTTCGCCGCTAGAGGCGCTGTAAGTCATCTCAATGGATTATCCATGGTCACTTACCTGGGTATAGACCTTACTTCCATGACCCTAGGAGACGTTGGTTCCAAATAAAAGCCATGAAAGGGACTGTATATTGTGGATGAATAGATGAAAGCGTAGATAAACTTTTAATACTGATGTTAAGAATAGTATGGATAAAAGCACGTTAAAATGCTTTTACTGTCTCATCTCACCGTTTATAATTTTTAAGCACGTACCAGAACTCTGAATTAATAGTTATACCTACATATTGGTTTTTATTTTTATTTATTTTATTTTAAATAAATTCTACGATACAGATAAAAATCCCTTTACATGGTAGGATACAATAAAATACACACACACATATACAAACAGAAAAATTAAAGATAAATATCAACTGAAAGAAAATCCTTTTTAAGTTTGAAAAAATTGTCATAGAAAATATCACTGTGATCCGGTAAGCTATTTACTATTTTAATAAACTGGGTTATAGATTGATTTTCTAAACATTGTTTTGATTAAAAAGGTTTAAATAATATAATTTTTTTTCTTGTATTATAACAGGGGACATATAAACTTATTTGTTGTAGTACAGTAGAAGGGCATTTTCAAATAAGGCATTTTTCAAATAAAGGCATTTTTAATCAGTTTAATTGTAAAGTTAAGATTTTCGAAGCAAATTTAAAACGAAGGGGCGGATTAACATCATATTGAGTACATCATTGCAAAAAAAAGTTTGGTCCCAACTCCCGGAAAATATTATCGTGACTATCCCGCACCTGCAGCAGAGATACGTGCAGCGCATACGGGGAGCTCCGTCACATCAAAGACTATGAAGTACTACCTTGATGATGTACATTGTTTGATGTTAACGAAGTAAATCAAATCAGAAGTGGACCTTGAATCTAATTGTGCAGAGTACTTAATTGACAGTTGAAGGTTCGAGTGGATCTCAATTGCGAAGACTCCCAGGGAGGAATGGAGATCGAGAAGCAGATGAATCGCGTATTTGAATTTTAATATCCCAAATTTATTCTCGTCAATGTTACCAATTCATCGTGAAAGACATAGCGTTCCTTAAGGTATGCTTTAGATATTCGTACTGAATCTGGGATTTTTGTTTGGGGGATAAGATTCCGAAAAGTTTTTATCGCCATGACTTTTCAAATTAAAAAAAATACTTATAGGAGTTTTTTCTTAAACTCTAGGCTCGCCCTAAATTTAGACAAAGACGAGTTAAAACCATGTTTTTAAGAGTCAAATTTCCAAGCTGGCAAATTTAAAAATGGTCAGACTCCTCTTTTGTACTTGGAACTCTGTATCACCCACAATTTTATACCAAATCAAGTACATTAAGATGCAAATCCTGCCATACAATACCTAAAAAGCTACATTTTAAAACTAAGAGCTTTGGAATAATATCATATTTCCGGAACGAATACCTAGGTATGAGTCTTAATGTATAAATTTCTAGAATAGTTGGGTCCCTTCCGAAAACAAAATTCTGTATCAACACTGGAATGAGTGGCATGAGCATATCGAAAAAGTTACAATATTCAAATCAGGACCAATGGCGGGTCCAGGGGAGTCATATATCCCTAAAATCATCAAAAAATAGCTTAAAATTGTTTTTATCACACTAAATCTTTAAAAATATTACAATACCCTCATTCCACTTTGACAGTGGTTTCTAATTCTGTTCTCCAGAGCGGTCATTGAGGGCTTCGAAAATGGTTCGCGAATTACTATTGGAAAGACGTTGTCCAAATTTGTTGGAACATCATTTAGATCCAAATTTTAAAAACCTGACTTAAGTATCAGCCGCCGAAGTTCAACTTTGATGTGTCAAAATACTCTGCAGAATTATTTTTTGTTACCTACATATACCCATAATGATTACGGCCATGGCCCCTTGAGAGCCCCTGAAAGTAGTCATCATAGTCATCATTTTTGTGCATCATAATATTAAAAAACTTTTTGGTGAAGGTCTTCCTAGACCCCTATTTGGTGTAAAAATTTATGTTTAACGAAGATAAAATAAGGTTCAAATTATACATTCTTAAATCTATATCTATAACATTATACACCCATGGAACATCAGTCAAAAAAATAATTTTTCTGTAGACCTCCAGAACTAAAAGTTTGGAAAAAAGGGGCGCGCGATGAAAATTGGGTCATCAATATTGAAAGTTTAAGAAGCACTGATTTAAGGAAAAATTATTCCACAAATGACCTTGAAAACAACTCAGACACCTTGCTCTAAACAACAAATATTTTACCATCCCACGGTGTCTTGCTTTTAAACACTTTGTCAAAAAAGTACGACATAATCTAAAAAAAACCCTGGATATTTCATCATTTCTTCTCTAAAAACGGAAATCTGCTGTTTTTGGCACCCAGCTCTACTCCCAAGCATCGCTTTTTAAGATCCTGCCAACCAATTGGACAGAAATATTTGCTTAAGCTGTAAGTATAACATGCAACATATTGTGGAAGCTTCTTATATTATGAAGTGAAAAATAGTTCTGAAACTGGAACATTACCTGAGGTTCAGTGTGTGAAAAAGTCGATGTCAAGGTCTACTAGTCGGTGCCAAGGTTCTTTTGACGGATTTTTTTTTCGTGTGTATTCCGTACTTACACGTAAAAAAGAACTCATACGCTTTCATCGAAATTAGGGATTCTAGAGAAATAATGAATACAATAAGAAATTTTTATAAACGGATTAAAAACTACTCTAAGAAAAATAAGTTTCTCTTTAAAATGCTACTTTAATTAATATATTGATCTCTGAAAAAAAAATGTGTACAGAAATAAAGAACTTTTTAGTTATTAACTGTCTATTTAACAAAAAAGGCCTTTCTCTTTGAAGTTAATATATTAAAATTTTATGCCCTTTATTGGAAATAATCAAGTTATTACCATGGAAAAGGTAAAGAATGCCCTCTATAACAGGGATGATGCTCTAAATTCGATCTTAAATCTTAAAAATATATAATTATCGATATATGATGTTTAAAGGGTAGACACACTTATTTTAAATTATGTCGAACAAGAAACGTAAATAAGTAAAAAAAAAAAAAAAAAAAAAAAACTGGGCACAAAAAGGCCATGTTCTTTGAAAAATAAATGCTAGAAGAATTTGAAGTTTCGAAATTGATATGAAAATAAGTCAAATGCAAACAAACTATCTTCCATAAGAATTAGTTTTTTTACTAATGAGTTTTTTTTATAAAAAAACCTCTCATTTCAACTGAATCCATAATTTCATACTTTTACCCTACCCATTAATTCCAACCAGGTAAACTATTATTTTTAGTAAACATCAGACTGATGGATATGCAAGAGAAAGTATTAATGACGTTCCCAATATAATATCCAATTGCTACTGATTTGAAATCCCCATTATGCTGCTGTCATTTCTTTGTATTAAGCGTAAAATACTTTTGGACAGCACACTCGATTAGTGCCAGAATTTCAATTGCAAGTTTTTCTAAGTTACTTTTGGCTTTTCCATTCAATCGCATCAAGTTTCAAGCTATCCTTCTCCACTGTCATCACCCTTCACGCGCCTCGTAGATCAAAAGAAGTTGCTCAGGATGGAACGGTTCCTGTAAACAGTGCGTTTCTGATTGGAATCAAACACCAACTATTCGGAAGGGAAAACTTTACTATAGATACGTATTAGGGAATCCCTATTGGAAAAATTTTCATAATGTTTCATAAACCAGTATCAAATTATACTGGATCCAGTATAAATCATACTGGAACCAGTATAAATGATACTGGATTCAGTATGATTTGATACTGGTTTATGAAACATCATGAACATTTTTCCAATAGGGATGTTTAGGAAATTGAGGATCAAAAGAAAGCCGAAAATTAATTTGTGATATTTCGTTTTGTTTGGAGTGAGGAAATACTTTACTTATACATTTCTCCTTGTGGTCAACTGAAAGTGATGGTCAAGTAGTTGTTGGCGTTGGAAAATGAAAGAGATACGAGTAACGTAGAGAATTTTAATAGAATTTCTTACAATTTTCTAGAAATAAAAAAAATATATAATTTCACTTTCCTATTAAAGTGGAAGATCGTGGGTTATACAAATGTGGGTTTCCAATAATCATTTGTACACTACAAAAATGAATGTAATATGACACGGCTTTCAAAAGGAAGTGTTTTTATGATTTGTTAATAATGTAAAAAGAAAATGACTTGCTAGTTTATTTTTACACAAATGATATTTTTTATAAACATTTGTTTCGAATTCTCCTTTCCTACTCTTCATTATGAAGAATTTTATACATTTTCTCAAGTGATAATTAAAACTGAAGCTGTTTATAATACTTAATTTAATTTAAATTTTATTGACCTTTCCAATACAAAAATAACAATATTCTATGGTGTGTGATTCTTATGCTTTACATTTTGATACTAGGAGTACATTCCGATTCTTTAAAATGGCAAATCAACTCTTCAAACTAAGTTCACAAGTTAGAGACCTCTTATCCGATCAAGTAAAATTTAAAGGCCACTTTCTTTATGCTATCCAAAGTTACTTCATATTATCCTCTGTTAACTATATGAAATTTATAAAAATAAAACACCTAAGATCCTAACAATTTTAAATGCATTTAAAAAAGCCGTTGTCATTCTAATATTATTGAGAATGCATAACGTTTTTTTTGACTTCTTGAAAGTAATTTCGCCATACGCATCAATCTTCTCCCTAAAAAACAAGCTTGACTTGGGAAACTCCCCGAAGTTATACTAGTTTTCATGAATATTCATTGCGCTAATAATTACTTATATTTAGAAATAGAGTAAGAAACTTTTGGGGTGGTTCTTTTGGGAAGGAAAATTAAAATACAAAAACTGCAGGTGTTAAAAATGCACAACTCGCTTTGAGATCTACCGGAAGCTATAACCAAAATAGGCTAAAAGCATAATTATTTATTTTAAAAATCAAGTTAGTTTTAAAACTATGAATGTATGAAATATGTGAGTAAAAAATTCACAACACAATTTGGAATTAATACCAATTGTGTTATACCTCATTTAAGATGGATGAAAAAACCTTAACCGCTGTTATGATAAAACCTTACTTATTTCTAAAATTGTGAATGAATTCTATGAAAAACTACTTTTTAGTTGAAAATTTCAGCATTGTATGTAGAAGTTACGTATCATTTCTTTGGTGCTACGGACGTTTCACCAACTCTGAAATTTCCTACCCCCACAAATCCCTAAAGCGAAGATTAAACAAGAAACCAGGGGGGTAGGAAATTCCAGAGTTGGCGACACGTCCGAGACACTATTCCTTTCTTAAATTGTTTACTCTTCATGAAATTGATATTTTAAGTACATCCCAAAATTTATTCAGTGGTTTTTAAAAGAAATTTGTACTAGTAAGAGAGAAACCGCTTTACTAAAGTTTTTCAAGACTTTAACTGAGGAACTGGAATATCACACCGACCGGTGCAGTAAAAGTAATGCACCCAAATTTTACGACTATTTTATGAGAAAAAGCTATCAGAAAAACAGCAGGAGGTGCAGATTTAGCCTAAACGAAAATTCCACGAATTCCAGTTTCCCTACTCGTTTCTTCAACAGTTATTTACATAAAAGTATAACATGATGTTTCTGACTCAAGAATTTTTATTTTTCTTAGATTAAAACAGATATTAAATAGTAATTGTGTACTTTGAAGTGAAGTCTTCAACAGAAATTAGAGATGGATCTGATAAAAGTAATAAGAAGTTACTTAAACAAGAATAGTGATATTATACAACACTTCCTGTCCTGGAATATTAACTGAAATACACGGAATAAAACAGGAAAAAACTTTAAGACTAATTTTCCTAAAGAGCATTACAATAATTCAACTTTTATTCAAAAGAAAATAAAATTCGTGTAACTTTTACAATAAACTGAATTAAAATTTCATTTCAGAGTAATTCCACTTCTATGCAACAAACATTTGTGCGACGAAAATTTCATCTTTATTCTTAATATTTGTTCTGCACTGAAATGCATAAAAAAAGATAAAATAAATATTCTTTGTCCATTTGAAAAAAGGAATAGTTCAAATAACGCATCAATTATAAAGCGAGTGGGCGTTGAAAAACTCGCTTATGAACTTTCATTTTGACGGATTTACGATTTAAAACTCGAGAGGAAAGCACTTTTAACTTGTTGGACAAACATCTTTATTAGGTTAGAGTAAAGAAAGCTCAGTAAAACATTATTTTTAAAATGTTCACTGTTTTAGAAGCGTGTATAATAGTTATTTCTGGGTGCACGATGTACTTTGAAAATCTTTTATAATTAACTAAGTGTACATTGAGTAATTTAGAGCTATGGGTTCTATTTAAATATTGAGGTTAGTTGATTTTTAAAATTAAGTTGTTCTTAAAATGAGAGAAAGAGAGGAGAAAGATTAGAGATAGAGAGAGAGAGAGAAAAGGAAGAGAGAGAGGAGGACGAAAGGGGAAGAAATAGAAAGACTGAAGAAAGAACATAGAGAGATGAAATAAATGAGAAAAGAAAAAGAAGAGTCACGAATGAGAAATAAAAGAGAGAAAGATCGAGAGAGAATTAAGAAAGTGAGTGAAAGAAGAAGAGAAATATGCAAGAGAAAAGAATATGATGAATGAAAAATGTTTCCTTTCTATCACCATACTTTCCTTTTTTCTTTTGGTTCCCTCTTTATTTCCTTTTCATGAACTCTAAATTAAAAAAAAAAAAAAATCACCTCAACATCTCAATTGAAACTATAGCTCTGAGTTCTCGATGTATACCATCAAACAAGAGATGAAAGGTTTTTCGAGTCGCGACGTTATTTAACTAAACCAGTGTAAATTTATTTATTTTTTTCCTATTTTTAGCTTTTAAACTGTTTAAGGGAGCACATATTACTGATATGAATTAATAATTCTGAAAATTTGCAAGATAACTAATCAAAAGCACACAAGCGATTTATGATTCCCAAGAAGTTTTATTCAGATTCAGTGATTTTTGCCATTTTCTAATCTTCCTTTAAATTGTTATTTCAAAAATATTTATTTTATTTGAAATTTGTTAACATTTTTTTCCTTAAGGGTTTGTTTATTAAATTTACTCATTATATTGTAATTTTAAAGTAATATATTTTAATTGATACTTTTAATGGATGCAAAACGTTGGAGAAAGATAATTATTAAGAAGGGTTGCTATCTAAAAGTGTGAGAAAGACAAACAGAAGAAAGGAAGTAAAAATAGGAAGAGAAGATACAATGAGGATCATTTTTTGATGGGTATAAATATACACATATTTATGCAAGTAAAACTAAATATGAATACCACATGAAATACCCCTATGATTTAGCTAGCCTTTTTAAAAATATTTTTTTCCTTACTCGACCTGAATGAATGTAGTTAATCATCACAAGAAGAATGTGCGTTATATTTAACCACCAAACTTCCAATTTTCCTCACAGAAAACCAAACATTTTATCAAAGCAGAAAAGGCGTTTCAAACATGCAAAAGTGATCCAATTTAAGCATTTCTCCGGGTCATGAAAACTTCCGTCGCCAGAGAAAGTTTAATAGAGAAAATAGACGATCGTAAAGTTGCGTCGTAAACGCCCCGTTGAGAAAAAATACGCGTCACTTGTCCCGATTTGAGAGAAAAAAAGCATTGTTTGTCATCAGATGTTTCGGGAGCTTGCGTAAATGCCGCAACATCGTAAAGTTGTTATTTTTGTGGGTGGATTTCTTGTGAAATGCCCTTTGAATGCCCAAACATCCGTCTTTTGCCTTAAGAGGCGACAAAAGGATTTGTTGTTTCACTTAACCCGTGACATTTAGACAAATGAAATAGATTTGGATTTTTAAATACCTAAATGATCTATCACCTGTTTCTCTTTTATTGGGAAATAAATAAAATAAATTTTATGAAGGTAGATAATTTCCGTGGTAAAAAGCAAAACGATTAATGTAACTACGTATCACTTAACGGATTAATGTATCACGAAACACTTAAACAGTCTTTTACCATTTTAAGTTTGGTGGCAAAGAGGAAAAGGAAGCCGTATAAAAGAATACGAAGTTGTCTAACTTTTGTAAATCGTCTCTAAAATATCATAAATATGTGGTTTGTTTTATAATAGTTTTGAATGAAGATTACTAACGAACAGTAAATAAAATTTATAGCATTATCATAGGTCTTGTAAGACTTACCTACTTACTCATGCAACATAGACTAGGTTTTTTTTATCCCTATAACTTATTTTTGAACCATTCAACTTTCTAGTAATAAGTAATAATAGTCTACAAAATATGGTTTTAAAGTTTGTGTTTCAGTGACAAGTTATGAATTTTTGATATACCTTTAAACTATTTAACATCAAATTAGCTATCTATCTAAATTAGTACCCATCATTCAACGAGTGGACACCTTGCTTTCTAAGCAGGGTGTGTGGGCAAAGAAATACACAACTAAAAGTATTTCCAAAGCACCGTACAGCATTCAAATAAGCTACCATCTTTCATAGAATTTTCAAGCACATCTTCGACTTCTAATTAACCAAAATCAAGTGTTGAAAGACTTCGAGCGTAGGAGTTGAAAAGCGTTCCCACCTCTTCCGAATAATACTAAAATGGTCTCGTTAATAAAATTCTCACACTGCCACTTTCACAACTCTAGTGATTCGAAACACATCTCACGAAATAATAATCACCAGTGTCCGGTGATTTATGCTCAACATCTTATAATGTGCGTGCGATTTCACATAAATTGACCAGTTTGATGGATTTTTCGTTGGAATGTGTCTCTTGGCCAACGATAAGGATGGATAGTATTTAAGATAATGGTAGTTTTTAAGTCTAAATTTGGTATTTGTTTACGTATTAGAAAATTCTTTTAAGTCTTACTTTTCATTACACGTGGGTTTGAAAAAATGAAGTGATTTTATTATAGTATTAAATTAGGGGTATGGGTAAGGTTTAAAGAAATGGAAAAGGAACTTAGAGACAGACACTTTTACTACTTTAGACCTCTCCTATTTTCTAGCAAGGGAAGGTTCATTTCGTTCCAGGGCTCAAAAAAAGAGATAAGAGCATGGAATTGATTAGGGGTCCAACTTGAACAGGTGCGTAGCTAGTAAATCATTTCACTAACAAGGCGACATTTACAGTTGTAGCGCTTTAAAACGCTACATTCCATTTGAACGTGCGGAGGGGAGATAGGATCTATACTTGTCTTAACTGAGCGTTTGAAACATCCATCGTATGTCCCTGGGGAGATGAGAAGATGAAGATGTGACAGACTGAGAAGACTAGTTTTAGTGAATTAATAGGGGGAAAGATGTGTTCCCTGTTTATGTTTATCAAGATTTGATTTCATACTTTGGTGACAAAATATAGTTTTTAGCTTGTTTAGATTTGAACCTTTAATAGTATCGGATATTAAGATCATTGGAGTCGTCAGTAACTGAACGTTAGGGGGATAGCCCAGATATTCGGGATTCTTCTCCAGAAGGCCAAACTTTCTTTATTATTTTCTGAATGAGACACAAAAATATCCATCTCAATAACTTCAAAACTCACTGACATGAGATATGCGAGTTTAAGATTTTATGGGGTCGTCACAAATTAAATTTTTGAAGTTATTCCTATCACCGCATAAAAGCAGGTTAAACTTAAAAAATCAGTGCATTTTGAAGAATATATTTCTTATTAAGGAAAAAGACAATTTTGATAATTGGAAATTTTAAACTACGGGAGTCGTATAGAAATTTATATTCTACATTTTCTTAAGCAGGCCAGGGAGTTGAAACTAGTCTCATCAATTGGAAGTATATGTGTATAGTGGAAATGTTTTAGGAAGTAGCCTTTTGTTACATTCCACTTGAAAAACCTTGCATACAATTACAAGGATGGAATTAATTACTGTCAACTTGCATAGAAATAGAAAGAATAATAATTTTTTAAATAAAATTATTTAAATTTCCTTTTGATTGGTTTAAAAAAAAAGATTCATATTTCGGTCAAGTTCTTTTACCTCTCTGTATAGTGGGTTTATTTTATGGAAGATAGTTATAATTGGGGATGTCTGGTGTTTTTACTTTTTTAGTTTGTTTAATACATTTTAAAAAAATTATGAAAAATAAATATTTTTTATTTTATTTCTTTTTAAATCAGCATAGAAAAGTATAGTTTGAGTGAAATAAGAGAAATTTGGTTTTATATAATAAAATAATAATGATATTAAAGATAAGCTAGTATTATAAAAATTATATTTTAACATAATTTACCCTAAAACGGTGTAAATTGGAACACTTTTCAACTTTAAACGTAACAATAAATATTAAAAAAATAATCCATTTGGTAAAATTTTTATACTGAAATATTCAATCTTGTTTTTTTTTTCAATTTTGAGCGAAATCAAAATGTTTGGAAAACATTTTAATCTCTTTTTTATTAATTTTAATGGTGTGAATCGAAACACTGGTTAAAATTTTTATTTTTCTGATCCAGATTTTGTGATAGGCATCAATATTGATGAGGGGCGAATACGAACACGTAATACAATCTTATATTATGTCTTATTCTGTTATTTTGTCGAGTTGGGGGGCTGAAATCCAAAAAACGTAGTATCATCACCTAAACTTTTCAAAAATGAAGTAAAAAAAAAGAAGAGTTATTTTCATAAACTAACTTCAGAAATTCTTTATTATCTCCCTTTTTCATAAATTCATAAAAATAAGGAAATTAATTACAGTGAATAGTGAAAGAAATTTTAATAAATCCTGGAAATTTAATTAATTAACTTTGTGGTTTGTAACTTTAGGGGGGAGGGCTGCACCCCCATAGCCCCTCCATAGATTTTTCCCTTGACACATGTATACTATCACACAGATAATACATTTTCTATAGCAAATCTTAAATATGACATTGCACTACTTTCTTTCTTGTTTTCCACTAAATAAATAAATGAATCATAATAACAAATATAAAACACTTTTTGCATTTTTGTGTGGCTAATTTCAATAGCTTATCTTTAAAATATTAATCCATGGGCGAATTCACCACGTCAGTAATTGGCAAAGTAATTAAAAACAAAAACTAGACGTTCCGATTCACCCCGTTTTACGGTACTACTATAATTTATAGGAGAAGTACCTATTACCTTCCAATACACTATGCACGCGAGTTCTCAGTAAGGTTTTAAATTAGTAGAATAAAATTTTAATAATGAATAATAAAAATTTAAAATGTAAAGAAAATTTCTTCTATTTTTTTTTTCATTTATCTAGATAAAAATAAGACATCGTATTTTACGGGAGTAAAATTTTACTTGATGATTCAGAATAAATTTAAGTTGCATCGTTTTCAGCTGGGTGAACATTTTAACTTGAACAATATGGCATATAAATCAGAGACTTTTGATTCTAACAATGAAATTTCAACACATTGTTTCGAAATAAGTTTAATTAGAAAGAACTGTTGAAATAACTCTCTTTTAAGCAGTGTTTCTGAGAAGTAATTTGAAAATTTTTAACGTAATATCAAATGATGAAACTATTATTTAGTTTGTAGAGGTTGATTGCATTTGAATTAGTTTTAAATTTTTTAAAATTTAGAATAGAGGGCTGTAGCCAAACTGATAACTGATATTATCAGCCTTAATGATGTTTGTTCCGGATTTGTAGTTGACAAATAATTATGCTAAAGTGCATTCCTCTAGGATAATAGTCTATATGTCTTTGAATAAATTTTAACTAATTCAAAAATTATGGTTATTCATCTTCAGAGAATTGAGAACTGTAAAGTGGCCCAGTAAGCTTGTTTCAGCATGTATCCTTGACATGGAATCTGGTTTTCGTAAGCAAAGAAATTCCAATTTCTTTGGGCGTTTAGAATCCTAAAATACATGCAATAGTGTTAAAATGTGTAAACCCTAATTAACTGATACGATAAAGGTGAATGTTTAAAAATTGTTAATTAATATATTAAAAGAGTGTTGAGTTTTTTTGGAAACAATATCTAATGACATTGGTGTTTTTCTTTTTGCACAACAAGGGAGCAACATATACCTTTTACAAAATACTCCTCTTTACTCAGGCCCGTTCCTGGGTATGAAGGCGCCTCCGTGCCAATAAATTACGGCGCCCCTTACACCTCACCCCCATTAATAATTAATTCTAAGTTAATTAATTTTTACTTTTAATTAATCTTTAATTAATTAATCACTTATTTTAAATTATTTGTTAATTTTAACTAATTAATAATTACTTTAAACAAATTTGATATTACTTAACTTAATGATACAGTAGAACTTTGATAAAGCGACTCCTTATGGAGCCAACAAAATGCGGACGTTTTAACGAATAAAATTAACACTATTCTAATAAAAAGGTGCTTTTATTACCGGTTGTTGTAACGCAAGGGTTGCTATAACAGAGGGTCGTTGTAAAGGGGTTCTACTTATTAATAAATAAATAATATTGGCATTACTTATTTAATTAAAATTAGTTTTCAGTTAAAATAAATCAAGCTTTTTTCAATATATTGTGGGGAATTTTTACAGTTTTCAGTTTAAAGAAAAATGATAAACTCATTTTTTGGTGGTGGTGGGGGGGGGGGTTGGGGGTTTTCCCCCCAAGAAAAATTTCTGAAATTTGACCCCTAAAAGTAGTGTTTTAACTCATTTTGAGACCCTTTAGCTAAAAACCGAAGAGAATTGCTCCTTATAAATTTGCAGAATTTTCAATGAAAAACAGTATAAAAATTGATGTCAAAATTTCGGGAGGGGTTTGAACCCCCCTTGGATACGGCCCTGGGCCATAAACTCAAAAATATTCACTTAGGATTACTCGATTTTCGCCTAGTTCTCGATAGAGGCTGCATGGTTTGGCTATTTATTTAACCAGTAACTGATGGTTACCAGTAATTGACACTTTAAGAACAATATAAAAATTAATTAGCTATGGCTACTTAATAAAACTATCCTGAAAAAACTTTTTGTTTTGAAAAATTAAATGAAGTTTCAATATTTATCTAGAGAACAATTTGTTTGAAAAAGTAATTATTTTCTATTTTTAAAATATTTTTAAGTTGGCATGGTAGCAGCACCAGGTGCACCTAATAAATTTACGTAAGAGATATCCATTCGGTTTTTTACAATAGTCTTCTTCAAAACATTTTTCACAAGTCAAGGGCCTATTATATAGAAATTTTTAAGGGACATCTATTAAAATATGATTTGAGGCAAACGCTTGATAGCTATTTAATAACTGGTGAATCAAATCTTCATCCAAGGAGGGCGCCTATTAATAGATTCATACAATTCGGTTTTTCTAAGACGCCTTACAGCTTTCAAGTCCGGAGTGTTTAAATTTTAACTCACTCAGAATGGGCGCACTGGGCGCCCTGAATAGATTCATTTGATGGGGGCGCCCATACAATATGGTATAGCTTTTAAAGTTGGGAATGTTAAAATTTTCACTCGCAGGTCTGGCGGTCTTTGATAAATCCATTTAATTAAGACGACTCATACAATTTGGTTTAGCTAAGTAAGACGCCTTACATATTTCAAAGTCGGTGTGTTCAATTTTTCTCTCAGGGTGGGGGCTTTGAATATATATTTATTTGATGGGGCGCCCCATACAATTTGAAAGCTAAAAGGAGTCTTCTTTATAGCTTTCAAAGTCGGGCATATTAAAATTTTTGTTAAGAGTTGGCACCCTTTAATAGATTCACTAGATGAGGGCGCCCCATACAAAAAGTTCAAAATGCACTTTTCTTAAAAGGCGCCTATATTAGTTCTCTTAAGGGGGACGGGTGTGTATAACCCAGTAAGGACGCTCTTTACTCGTTTGTAGGCGCCTTTTGAAGCTTTTTTTGTAAAGGAAAGGAGATCTAGCTTACTGCTTAGGTTTGTTTCTTTTGAGTCAGGACGTAACGGAATATTTTCCCCTTAAAGTTAGGGGTCAAAAAATTTTTCTAAGGCGCCTCTTCATCGGTCGGCGCCTCCGTGCAGGCACGGCCAGCACGCCCGGCCGGAACGGCCCTGTCTTTACTTCACTATATGTTATTCTCTTTTCAAGTCTTACTTAGTCTTACTTCTTAGAAATTCTAAAGCAATTACTAAAATTCATTCACTAAAAGGATACTTTTTCAGTTTTTCGTTTTCGTGTTTTCAAATTCAAATAGAAAAATAATCAAATGGATGATAATAATGCTGACTTTCTTACTTTTACTTTTGAAAAGTAGATATTCAATCGTGTAAATTAATTAACCGCCATGCATTGTACAATTATTTAGTGGCTTTCCCTTTCAAACATAATATTGCGGAGATATGAATATAATTATAGGAAACTTTCATCACATTTAGAGCTTAGATCCTTTAGTAAAAAAATTATTATGTGTTTCTAAATATTTTTCCATAAAAAACTAATCTAAGGAGTTTGATGGTGAGAGAATGATTAAAGCGAATATTAAAATTATAAAATCTTTTCTTTTATTTTTTTACTCACTTTCGCCCTTTTATATGGGGGGTATCGCTCATTTTAGAACTAGCTTTAAACTTCACTATCAGAAGAAGGGCTGTCGAATACAAAACAACCGTAAGTGCCCTACTTGTGACAACGTTCTCATGGAATCGGATTGATTCGTCACCGTACGGTCATATATTTTGCTACACAGGAACTAATTAGACTAGGATGAGGATCCGAGTCGGGATGTTATATTAGCTATTCAAAAATAACTAGCGACCCCAATTCGCACAATTTGGTGAATTTTGAACCGACCTTCGGACTCTCCTGTCCACTCTGCTCCTTCTTGTCCATCGCTCTGCTCAATCAAGTTTTATTTCGGCTCCGTTGACCTCCTTTGGCTTTGATGCAGACTTTGTACGCGGCGTGAAATATATCACTCTTCTTTTTCCTCACATTGCGCTCAATAACTCACACGTGACAATGCTCCCGTGGAAATGAAAGATGTCAAATAATTTCAAATTCGAGGGTTTCGTTCATCGAGTGCGAGGAACTGGGATGTAACGACTGTAAAGAACAATCGGTCACACGTTGCTAAGGGGATGTCAGAATGGGAAAGCATGCCGCTCTTCATCTAGATTTCTCCTTGGAATATACCTTTTAAAGAGAGTGCTATTCTCGTTCTTTCAAAAAAAATCTGCAGTAAATTTAAATGACTTCATCTTAAAATTAGTTAGATAAGAACTATAGACATAAATTCGCTAAAGTAACGTTTCCCTCATCTTTGTTAGCCTCAGAAAAATCCTTAAACTTAGACTTTATCATGAAAAAGATTCCTTCATATATATTTCACTGCAACCAGAGACCCCTTATTTAATTCTTCTTAAAAAAGATTTTTTGAAATGAATAAGACTATATTTCAGGGTTTAAATACCTTTTCAAATATAATAACACATTTGCTATTATTGTTTGGCCCTTTAGTCCAAAGTAATTAATCAAATGTTTCATTAATTACTTTTTAATGCATTGTCAAAAATACGTACTTGGGTTTTGTAAGTTGCTTAGGAAAATAGTTAAAAAAACTATTGAAAAATAACATTGCGGTGTGAACATTCTCTAATGATATACTAAGGACTTGATTTCATTTTGAAAGATACCTGAATAAGGTGTTGGTGTGAGCCCTTTGATTCACTAACATATTACTTTTTACCTTATTTTCAAATAAACCACCCAAAAATAATTAATTTTCTTTTCAGACCTCATAAGGCGTTGCTTTTAAAGTGATATTACGTTTGTATACACGGTTTTGAGTCAAACAATATAATACAAGCCTTGCGATCACCTGTCTCGAAAAACGACTGTATGGAATATTAATTAAGATCCAGGAAGAAACGGTTAACAGGTTTTAAGTGAGGGATTTTTTTTGTGTCCTCACCAAGGTCAATGTTAAGAACATCCCAACCCGAAAGGAAATCTGCTCGTGAGATACCCAAGCAATCATTCATCTGTCCCAGATGTTTCAGGAATGCCGCGGACATGTGTAGCTGAGTAAAGAGAAAGCTTCAGATAGGAAATTATATCTAATTTAAATAACAGTAGGGTGAACCGCCCAGTGAATGAACACTTAGCATTTGGGTTTGCGATTTTCCCACTTCAAAAATTTTTTTCAGGGCTTTTTCTCGGTCAATTTCTAAAAATAAGGTATGTTTCCATACTGGCTTTTTCTTGGCAATATGATCGAAGTATTTCCAGATCTTAGAAATCAATAGTTTTGAAGGAATGCTGATTTGAATGAAAAAAGTGCGATAGACCCAGTGAATGAACAAAGTTTGCCCTAAGTATGAACAGTGTCTTCCAGTAAATGAACACTGAAAAATACCATGATTTTTTTCAACTGATCAGCCTGCGTTACATAAAATAGAAAATATTTTACTAAAAACTCTAAAATTTCTTCAATACACACACGCACACACACAAAAAAGTTACTTAGGAGGTGGGTGCAAATCTTGCCAAACATCGATTGCGACGTTATACTAATTGCATATTCCATCTTAACACAATTAATAATCAATACCTCCTAGCACGGACGTAGCTATAGCTTTTACAAGGGGGGGGGGGTTCAAGAAACTTCTTTCAGGGGTCGCAATGGGCAATGAAAGTGTATCTAAAACAGGGTTTTCCAACTGGCGGGCCACATGCGGCCCGCGAAGCTCCCTGAAAACCCATAAAAAGTAGCTATATAGAAGACTATTTAGTATACTAAAATTTAAACATTTTTGGAGGAGGACCCCTGAACCCTATTTACCCACTTTTTCATTAAGTAGTAACTTTGGTTGGTCGTTTTCTATGGGGAAAAATTTTAAAGTTTGAGGTTTCGAAAGAGGGGTTGTATACCTTGAAATTCCCTCTGAGCGTAGCAAGGGGTTATAAAAGCTTAGGTTAACCTTTATCACGAGGGGGGACAAAATGGAGTACGATAGGAGTAAGTTAAACTTTTTGATTGGGGGGGGGGCAAAACCTATAAGACCTCAGGACCAAAGGAGCCGTTACTAAACTGTTTTGAAGGGATTCTGTAACCCAAAATGTTTCTAATAGTTTTCCCTTTCCGAGTAAAATGTAGGGCAAATGTGAAATTTTGTGAACTTAATCACAAATTTGTGTGGTTAATACATGCCCTCAAGCAAAAGAGGGGTGTCTGGGTCTTCTCCCAGAAAATGTGATCCAAAAAGTTGTATTTTCACTCATTTTTTGAATATTTGGGACAGGAACCTTTTTGTTTGGCTGACATAAGGTTTAGGCTATTGGGGGGGGGTCTGGAATCTCTACCCCCCCCCTTATATACGTCCATGCTTGTCGTTTGGGACCATGGGTTCCTATGCAATTCTGAACCCTTATAATGTCTACCTCCCCTAGAAGTTTTCCCATTCATAATGATACACCCTGTATAAACCTAGACTTTTAAATGAAAAACTTATTCTATCTAAAGACAATACTGATCTTTATCATAACCTATTCCTAGTTTAAGCCGTCAAATAAGCCTATAGGTCTTTTGGTTCACGAGATAAGCAGTTTCCCATAGTATGAAGGTTGTTCATTTACTGGTAAATCTTAGTTTAATTACTCTTTCCAGTATGTGAACACTTGTACTTTCTAATCAACATACCCCGTTCATTTACTGGAAGGACACAATTTTGATCATCGCGCATTTTTACATAGTTTAGCTTACATCATTATGAATCAAATAAAACTATAATCATGAGGTTTTACGAAATATGCATTTTCCCCAGTAAATGAACACCTGTTCATTCACTGGGAAATCTCAGTTTGCACTTCCAGTAAGTGAACACCCCCTTATCTATCGCAATTTCAAAAGTACAGCTTTCTGAATTATGCCATATCAAAGATTAAGTCTTTAACATTTGATAAAAAACAACAAAAATCATAATAAGCGCAATTATAAGTCAGAAAAATATGAATGAATCAAGTCAAATCTTAACTTACCGGAGACTTTTTCATGGGTCTGAAGCTCGAGTATAAGTAAAAAAATTTACACAGACTGAAATCGGAATATACGGTTAAATCAACGATTGCCTGGCCTCTAGGAGGTCTCATTGCAACTACTGAATTTTAGTAACAGTCTTTACAGAGTTCAAATAGCTTAATAATTGAGATTATATGACCAGGTGTTCATTCACTGGGAGTGTTCATTCACTGGGCAACCCACCCTATACATAATTCAATACCAATGAAACTTAGCACCAGGCATTCCAGTGGCCTATTTGTAAGAAAGATTGAGTTGGGGAGTCTAGAATTGCACTGCACACCATAAGCTTTCTCTTTCTCTGCAGGTGCGAGATGTAAGTGTATTTGGGTTTTTTAATTTGAGTAACAGGAGAATGTTTAAGTAAAAATAGAAGTTGATTAAAAAACTTGTTTAAATGACGGGTTGCATGATATTCTATCATATTATACTATATTAAATCACAGATGTACGCGGAGCTTTAAATATAGGAACCACCCTTACCCTTTATCCTTTTAACCTTTCACCCGGACCAAATAAAAAAGTGAAAATTCATTTGCTACCATTAACTACCTCAAATATAAGTCATAATTCTGCAAAATGCGTATTGAGAGTATTGGAAAATAAAATTTTTGGCACAATATAATACTTGGCACAGTTCAATGATGAAAATATTAAATAAAATCTCGATAAAGCTTTTAAAAATACTTAACATTAACTAACCATAAAGAAAAAGCGATATGCATGTTTTCCCTGATGGTTACTATATAAACATCCTTTACCGTTAAGAATAATAGAATAATCTTCTATAATAATGGAGGGCAAAAGACCCTCATGCCTCCTTTCTTAAATCTACTCATGTATTGAAGAGATTTAGTCAGATATTTTTTTATCGACATACAAGAACGCAATCAACACCCACGAAGTATGACACTTCCATTAATTAGTTATTTTGCGGTTCCACAGAAAAAAAAAAGTTATGAGAATAATAATTGGTCCATACGCACCGAAGAATGGTTTTCATAATTCCCACAACTAAAGAATTTCAAGGTCCTTCCTTGTTTATTTTGTTCTCGATGCTAATGGAGAATCTCGTGGGCCAACATTGTCTTCCATTCGAAGGTGCGGCTCTATTGCGATTGCTGATCATAATAATTCAACTGCTTGATACCCGTAATTACAATGCAATATCCTGAAGGTGTGCAAAATTGACGCTGTTACAAGCTCGCGCTGAGAATGGCCGTAACTGAATATTCTATAGCAAAATAATCAGGTAATTTGGAGGAAGGATAGCAGTCACACGTGAGATCTTATAGGATTATTGCTGGTGTTAATGGAGTTTAATTGTCTAAATGCGGATACAAGCGACAAAGATATCGTAAGCAAGTAGGTTTTTCAATCGTTTCCTCTCGCTGTAATGCGTAATTTAAGTTTTTATCCTTGTTATGGGTGCACTCTTGGAATTCTGTGGGTGGAACACGATAGTAAAAATATTGTGAAACAGGTTATTCTTTTGCAGCTTTTAAATTGCATTCTATGAGACAACAAACAATTCTCTATCATCCAGTGGTAGATTTTTTTCGTATCTTATGATTTGCTTTTAAGAAACTAATAGGTAACATTTGAAAACAACAGATTGACATTGAGCACTAAATTATTCCGTGATAAAAAATAAAGGATTGTTAATGGAATAAATATTTTTGGGTGGTTGAAATGTTTGTAGAACTTTTTAAAAATTTTACTTTTTTAAGTCTTCGTAAGTTGGGTTAGCTATATTAGGTAAATTTGTATTTATAAAATATCAACAAAGTGTAGGTTTTATTTTCATAACTCTTGAAAAAAGTTCTAAAATGTTTAAACTAAATACGTATTGTCATTATTTTCCCGTAATTATTTTAATCAATATTTATTTAATCTTAATTTTTAAATTTATGTTATTTATATTTTAAGATTTATCTTACACATTGCGTTTATAAAATTAAATTCATTGCATGAATTTAATTTCATATTGTAGATTTACTGCAGCAAAATATGTCTGAACTTAAAAAAGTTGTTTATATTTCAACGGTGTAATATATGAATGCAATTAAAAGTAAGTAATATAAATTTTAATATTTAAAATTTAATTCATTAGTTTTATGGTGCTTTTCATATAATATTTATACATTAAATCCGTGTGTCAAATCCTAACGTTCAATTACCATATCTACATTCTATATTTCCACACATTATGCTTAAAAATAATAGAAACGCATATCCAAGATAGTAAATTTAAAATTATCCTGATATAAAAGATATGGAATAAAGCATTTATAAAACTTTTAAGATATCAAACCGATGATAATTTTACACGCATTTCCATAAAAGTTCTATATCAATAAGCTAATTCTTGTTAGCCCACAAAAATATTTCGAAGTGAATTTTCAATATAAGTGGTACATTAAGGAAACCATCTGCTTTCTCAACCATTAAACTATGTCCTGAAAAAAATTTCAAAGTGAGCAAGAGCTTAACTGTTCTATCATTACCAATAGAGCCACTTAGCATACACAACGGAAAATATACAAATACCACTGATGTTAATTTAAGCTCCTCCTATGGGAATCTTCCTTAATTCACCAGAAGCCTCGCTTCACCAATCTTCAAAAATTACACCATCACTTAAAAATGCCCGCCTGGCTTTTCTGATAGGAGCTGAATGTCGCATTTTTCTTCCCCAAGTCCCTTTGGATTAGAGGTCAGATATATTTCAATTAGAGAGGGTCATTATCCAATTACGATCCGGCGAAGGAGCCCAAGATTAGAAAAGAGTCGGTTCTGTTATTTTGGGAAGTCTCTTGTAATTGCGGAAACGAGTCCCTAATAGTGAACAAAATGGCATGCATAAAAGCACTTAAAATGATTTAACGATGTGTCCTCTTGTGCTTGGTTTCATACCGCTTTAGCACGGGAGAAGGGTGAAAGAATTAGCGACCGCATACTGGAAGCGTTGTTTAAGGAGATCCTTGGTACTGCATGGAGACACCTATAGCTAATGCCAGCCTCTGTGGAGGACATTTCCCTGTTCTTATCTTGCTTTCTCAGAAATACGGAAATAGAAATCTGCAAGAGCTTTGGAGAGGAATCTCGGACCCTTTTTGGAAGGCGGGGATTTGTTATGTGGATTAAACTGAAGTTTAATGAGTTTGAAGGGTTGGTGAAACAAAATTTTAATTACATTCAAACAATGATGGTTGTATTGAAAGGTCTATCTATAAAATAAAAGATGGTAATTATGAATAGCTAAATACATATTTTTGGAGATTGAATTTCCTTTTCGAAGTTTTTTACGCATTGTTGTCATAATAGAGGCAAATTTATAAGTAAAAACTGCTCTTAATGAGAGGCTATAAACAATCTTAGCAATATCAGATAAAATGAACTATTTGATAAAAAGAGGAAATACTAAAAAATCCTTCCGGTGGGTCATAAAGGACAAAATTATCTTAATAAATTTATAGGATTTAAAAATTAAATGCAATATTAATTTAATAGGATTTCACATTTATTGTTTTTGAATGAGATGTATGTTACTTTCCAATGATTAATTCTTTAATGGGAAATAAAATACAAAATAATAAATTAATGGTAGAAAGTTACTTGGGATATTGAATTCTTGGACACCTTTTGTGCTTTCAGGATATCAAACAGCATGTAAAAATGCAAGAAATTTCACGGTGCCGGCATACCGTGGGAAAACAGAAGCAGGTATCTCTGTCATGACAAGTCAGTGGGTGTCTTTTATTAATGTCTCTCGGCGTCTTAATAGGCGACAATGGTTCGGGCTCGTGTTTGTTTGTTGTGGTCCCAGAAATAAATGATGCCGCTAACAGACGACCTGGCGCGTGGAAAAAACACGGAAAGAGGGTATTTCAAAAGAATGACCTTCACGTGCCGTTGCCGAATACCCAAAACAAAGAGTGATCGTGAAAGTGCGGATAATGACTTACATATGTGATACGTGCATTTTATTATTCGCGAAAAGCTGAGCTGCTGAGTTTTTTCCGGATTTATAAGACACACTTTCCATGGAGTCGTCGAAGACCTGTGGCGGCAGAGGATACGTCAGTGAGCCCGATGCGTACCTATAAGAGAGAAGTGGTTCCCAAAATGAGCGCCGATGCACTCTCTTAAGCTGCACAGACGTTCAAGATTCGTCCAATTTTGTCCATGTATGGCCCAATTTCGTTTACATCTAGTTGCAGTTACGTAAACTTGACATATTTGGTATGAGCTGTGCTACTAGGGCTAGGGTGCCATAAGAATGTTAGAGGGTGTTCGAGAAGCTCAGGATAGGATATAACGGATTTTTATAACATCTGAAAAATTATTCCCCAGGTTCTGGGATAAAAACTATAAGTTATTTTATAAGTTTTCAAATTTCCTATTCTGGACAAAACTGTATTTTCATAAATATTTCACTAAAGTAAAAAGGAGAAATTTAGAATAAATAGCATTCACAATTTAATTATGAGAATTTAACCTCTTAAGTTCCTCTATCAATCCTTATTCCACGATACAAAGATTAGAAAGGTTCAAGCTTGTGTCATAGCTCAGTGTTCAAATTTCTTAGGGAGGGGCTAAAAGATGCTATTTTTAGCATTTCATCTTTTTAATCAGTTCAAAGAACAAAAGGATCTCAGTCTTAAAATCTTATGCAGCACTTAGAGAAGTGTTGTATGGTATTTTCCATCCTGTTCGATCAAATTTAATTTTCAGAAAAAAGAAAGAGAGAGAGAAATCTGTTGATACGTAAGAATATTACTCTCTCGAAGCGCAAATTTTATTTTTAAATTTTTTAAAGAATTAGATTATAATGCAGAAAAAAAAATTATGAATATATTTTAAATAATGGGGGAAATATTTAGTGTGGAAAATAGCACTTTATAAGGCTTCAAAAAAGAAAAAGTTCACAAATATACAAGTATTTTAATTTTTCAATTAAAATTTATCTTATTTAACTGAGCCACACAAAACAACATAGTAACACTGAAATAATGTTTTCACACTATTTATTATTAGTATTGTATAAATGTTCGATTTTCGAGATATTTCTACACAAAACAACGGTAATATACCGACACAATTAAAATAATCGTCAGGAAAAAAACGTATGAGACACTTTTTAAATAAAAAAGTTTTTTGACTGAAATATTTTGCATCTTGTTTTTAAACTTGGCTTCGGGTTTTGTTTCTATAATTTAAGATAGAAATGTGAATTTAAACTAAATCGAAACTTTTTCAGTTTTTTTTTACCATTTGTATTTATGTATATGTGTCACCTAAATGAATCAGGAGCTCCCAGGTAGCTTTTATAATGTATTGTTTTCTTTTGATTTAAGTTCAACAATAAAAAAATAAAAATAAAAGAAATTTAAAAAATATATAAAAAATACTTTTTAAATATACTTTTCAAAAGATCATACTATCTTTCTAATCTCACCTCTAAAAACTTAGGACTACTATTAAAATGTAATTTATTAATTTATACGGGGGGGGTTCAAAAGCCCGTTTCATGGCTTTTATTTGGAACCAAACCCAACGTTTCTTAGGGAATTAAGGTGTACCCTTAGGTAAGTAATTAAAGGGAATCCATTGAGATGACTTGCAGTGCCCATAGTGGAGAAATAAGAAAGTTAAAAAAATTAATTAAAACACTAAAGGAGGTGAATCAAAAACATCGATGAGAAAATTGTTGGCCATATCATAAAAAATTAGAAGAAATGTTTTTTATGAAAGTATCTTCAATGTAGCTTTTTTTCAGGCTTCAATTAAGAAAAAGTTCGCAAATTTGCAAGTTTTCAGTGTTATCGTGTAGTTTTTGCGTGTTTTTAGCTAAATAAAGACAAATTTTAACTACTTAAAACTATCAAATTTGCAAACTTTTTCTTTTTTGAGGCTTGACAAAGTGCTATTTTCACTTGCTAATATCTCCTCGAAAATTGAAGATATTTTCATGAAATTTTTTTCCAAGCATTTTTTATGATATTTCCAATAATTTTCTCGTTGAAGTTTTGATTCTATTTCTTTTAGGTTTTTAATTAATTTTCTTAGCTTTCTTATTTTTTTGCTAGGGACGCTGTAAGTCATGGAGTACAGAAGTACACCTTACTTCCTTGACCCTAAAAGACTTTCCAAATAAAAGCCGTGAAATGGGCTTTTGAAACACCCTGGGTATAGATAATTCTAGTAACTAAAAACTTTTGCTACTAGAAAGTAATGGTCTCTTTATGTAGTAAATGTTTCCCATTAAATTTTAGATAATTTTTTTAATAGATTATTTTTTAATTAAGGACTTTAATTAGAATTTTAAATATATAAAGAATCAACATCAATTAAAAAAATCCAAGATGTAGTACCTAAATTTTCAAAAAAGCATAAAATATAATCAGTTGGTATGAAAATATAATATCGTTACCTATAAAATAACAAGAAACATTGAAGGAAGTTTTATACTATTGGCATAACCTAATTATTTAAAAGGAAAAATAACACAAAAATGAATCAATAGGGATAGAAGAATTTGTTTGATTTAGCAAGTCCAATACATTTTTTGAAAACAATAACTTAAGTTTTAGACGTATTAAATGTGTTTATAATTATATTATTTCCTTTGTACCACCATATAAACGGGTATATAATGGACGTGGTAGTAATAAGGCCATATAAATAAAATTTTGGTCTTTTGTTCTTTTCTCAAACACATTCATTTTATTCACTTTTTTAGGAATTTGTATGCTGACTAAGTATATATTTTCATAAATCTGTTTTATCAAAAGTACTTAATTCTTTTTTTTTTGGGGGGGGGTCATAATTTTGAATTTAAATTTTGCAATAGTGAACTGACCGAATTTTCGATCCTTTCAAAAACCTAATCTGGGAAACAGATTAATTTAGAATGTTGAAGGTATTTTTTATTTACTTATTTGAACATGAAACACAAACAAAAGCTTTCTTATTAATTAGATAAAATAAAAAAAGCTTTAAAAACATTATTAACGTAAATAGTTTCGATTAAGATGCTATCCACGTATCACCGATATTATATAAATTAATTATACGGGCATTTAAATTTACCTTAAAGTGAGACTAATCAGAAAAGTAAGAAAATATTATTGCGAAACTAAATATAAATTAAGCAATTCAAAATTTACATTCTTAAAAAAGGAATACAAATAATATTGAAATTTATGAATGCGATTTTATGTTTGAATTCCCAACAGCTTGTAAATTCAGTGATACATTAACGAGAGGAGAGAGGTTACTCCATCAAACTAAACAAACATCAAACCTATGAAAAAAGAATAGAAACAAAGACGAGAAATATTTATTTTCTCAACAGTCTTTTTTTTATGCTCTTGTCTAAACTTTGACAGCTCCTAAAAGAAACTATGTAGAACAACCAAGATGGAGCCACGGGATTAAGAAATTAAAACCATCTAAGAGCGAATACAACAGGGGGCGCTCAGGGGCACGAGTAATCCTGATATTATTTCAAGATTATGTAAAATTAGTATTTATTTGGAAATCTTCAAACCAAACTTTCATTGTCAAGTCAACCATTTTTTTCTTGCTGTACAATTTCACTACTGATTGAACACTACTGATCCCTTAAGAAAACAGTGGCGTAACTAGAGTTGACTCATGGGGGGTGTTATTCCGCCCAGTCAACCACTCCAACATATTACTTCCTTTAAAAAAAATTTCTCTCGTCTAAGAGGCTTAACTTTCAAGGGAAAAACACAGTATAACAGACGTAAAAATTTTAGAGGGGGGGATTGGGGGTTGTCCCCCAGAATTTTTTAAAAAATTTGTCTCTCAATGTAGTGTTTAAATTCATTTTGAGGCCCTTTGGGTTAGTTCCTAAAAGAACAGTTCCTTGTGAACCGCCTTCCTTGTGAAGGGAAAATTTTTCAGTTTTTCATGTTTTAGAAACCGTCGATGGAATGGGGGGGGGTTACAACCCCAATACCCCCCCCTCGTTACGCCTATGTAAGAAAAGATATTCAAGAATATCTAAAAATGACAGAATAGTGGTGCTGGATTGCAGATAAAATTTCTATTTTACATAGAAATGGATATCTATTCAAGGTGTCCGTGGTGAAGTTTTGTTAATATTAAAAAAATACATATTACTGTTGAATGCAAACATCAGGGGTGGATGTGACATAATATATGTAGATTTGGAGCAGAGGAATTATATTTTGGGGCAAGTTTAAACACGCTTTTTTAAAGGGACTTAAAAATCCAGGTCTCGCGTTGCATAATCTAATGAATAAATAAAAAAAGATTCATACAATCAAATCTTGGACTAAATGTTCTAAGATGAGTTAGTAGAAAACCAGTTGTTTGGTAGAAAACCTCGGAAGCTTACCATATTTAATGATCCTTTTTTCTCAATATAATTTGTGGAATGTTTCTCTGAATTATTTTTTATTTTTATATTTATATTACAAAAAACTATAAATATTATCATACCTGGAATAAAATTTACAAAAATGCGTTTTTTATTTTACGCTTAGTGCTAATCTTCAAGGGTATGTAGCAATTAAAAATCAAAGTGCTCCTTAAACAGATTAAACTAATAAATTTATATTTTTTTTTGCAGAAGGTGCAAGTAAAGGATTGTGTCTGAAAAGACAAAAAATGTGTTGCAAATGGTAAAAAAAAATTAAAAATGTTTTTAGACATTTCACAACTCTTGTGTGACTTTAGTTCCGTAAATTATCATAATACCACTTCCATCTTAAAAAACAAGTGACATTTTTAGTTTTAATAATAATACATATATGTTTTGGAATTCATGATTCAAACAAAAGCTGGCAATAAAGTCAATAATAGAATATCAATAATAATACAACATCAATAATACATTAAAACCTAGGTTTTTAAAAATAAAAGATTATTTCATTTCAAAAATAAATTGTTGAGGATGTTATTAAAAATTCCCCCCAAAAAATAGCTTTTAAAGTAAAAAAACGTCAATGCGAATAAACGCAATTTTGAAAGAGATCTTTTGGAATCACTGGCATCCGACAAGTCGTTCTTTCTGCACGACGGCCATAATTAATACGAGAAGAAACTTAGACAGAAAAACAAAACTATGAAATTAAGTACAAGCCCTCGCAGATTTGGCACAAAGCACGTTTTTTCAGCGTTTATGAATTACTATAACCCACAAAAGTGAGTGAAAAAATCTGTTTCCTTAACAAAGTCGCCACAATATTGTACGACGTCAAAAGTTTTTCTCGTGACGGTCTGACTACTAGTCCCATCTATAAAAGGAGAAGTTGTTTATTCCGCATTACAAATGAACTACGAGAAGATGCTGACTTCACGGATGACTAGGACCACGCCGAAAGACTCGCAGGCAAAATCAAAAAGCTTTATAAATAATATCTAAACATCACCTCTTCTATAAATGTCCTACTTGAAGGCTTGCACTGCAATGGGAAATCCTGCTTGCTGCAGTGGATACCGGCACAGGTGGGCATTGAGGGAAACGGGTGTGCGGATTCCTTAGCAAAAGAAGGCAGAAACGCTGACCAACCTTGTACCACCATCACGCTTGCAGACGCAAATGCAGTTGCAAAACACAGACTTCTGCCCCACTCCTTCAAGAAACCCCTCATCACTGACTTTGATTGCCCCAGAATCCTAACATCAACAATTACAAGATTGAGAACAAACCACTATAAAGGGATGAAAATTCTCCCCGACAAGACGAGAACATATGTTCCGTGCAAGAACTGCACCGATGCCCACCTTACCCCGGATCACATTCTAGAATCTAGAGTGCCCGGCCCTTGTCCCACATATCTTGTATCTGGGTTTGGTATTGGTGCAGCTGGCTTCAGCGAGCTTCGAGAGGTCCTCTACAGCATGGATGCATTGGAGCTAGCGGATGCAGTTCTGAAGACGCACGAGGCCATTTAATTTATATTTGTCCATGGACACGTTAAAAAAAATAATATCTAACTAAGATTCAGATCAATAGGTAGTTGGATTCATTAAGAAGTACAGTAAAAAAGATTTATGATATGATGACATGGCTTTCACTTTCAGTGCTAATTTTGGTCGATTTTTTAAAGTTGCTTTTATATTCCTTTTTTGCTAAGCTTCTACGTTTAAAAAGAAGATTGTTTTCCATATTTTGTATATTATACTGCAATTAATAAAAAAATATTGTAAAAAAATCTGGAGTACTACTATCACATTTCGGTTTGATTATAACGAAGAATTAAAATTTCTCAGTATGCTTAGTAATAGTTTTTACTACCAAATTTTGGCCAAAGTAAGAGCCAATCGAATTTTTTATGGTTTTATTCGAGTGTGCAGGATATTGATTTGAATTAGCATTATCAATGAAACTGATGAACTTCAACTGCGATTTGAAAATTACATGAGGTTTATATTTTTGTTAAGAAATCAAGATGCATTAATCAAGTTCTATTAAATGATCATTTACACTCTAAAAGAACTTAACTTTAAAAAATCCATTTACAATTTATTACATGTGAGCAATTGTTCATAAAAGATAATTTATCCATAAAAATGTTCATTTTTAACTTTTTTCAATTAAAACTTTATTTTTTATGTTTGTCCCACAACTCTGCGTCGCGTCGGTCCGAAAGGATAAGAGCTTGTCGTACTTAAGGACGCAAATTTTATCAAGTTGTTTAAAATTATGAAAAATATAATTTTCAAAATTCGAGCTATTAAAAAAATATCACCCTATTTACAAAGGATAAGACTTCTTAAATCCTCGAAATGTGATTTATGTCTTAGAAAATTTAAAACATGAATTTTTTTCTGTGAGTACAACTCTCCTTAATAAAAAATCCTTTTACCTTACTCTGACAGATTCCGATTTGACTTCGTAAAAGAAGGGATATTGGGAGGTTTTTTTAGGTATTATTCTTTAAAATGGGAAATTATTATTTGTCACAATTATTTCATTAAGAAATTTATCCTGAAATCTCGAATTAATTTTCCTAAGCCCTTTTATTTCCTGCGTGTAATGTTAGAGGGGAAAATAGCCATTCAAAAATTTTACAGCCTTGATAGAATATTTTTAGTTACGTATAAGTACGTTGGTTGAAATGTACCTAATTATAAAATTTATTTCATACGTTAATTAATATCAATAGTCTGGTAATTTTTAAACATAAGGGAAAGAATTGGTTATTTTGTAAGTGTATAGATGGCAGCATGTGCAGCATGATCAGACATGGTGAACTAAAAGTGAAATTACAATTATTCTAAAAAAGAGAGGCTTAAAGTCATACAGGAGATCAGAACCAAACAAAATTTTACTTTTAGGGCTTTTAAAACTTTTCTATATTAATATATCTGATGATTCCAAACGAACATCATTGCCTGAGAACTTGACTTAATTTTAAAATAATCAAATACTTACTATGAACGCTGAATATAAATATAAATAATTATATCGGAAAAATATTATATTTTATTTGGTCCTCATGTAAAAAGGGACTGCGTGCGAATGAGTGTGCTAATTTGGGGAACAGGCACTTCACCTTAGTGCATGGCTTTGGTTCCACAGGTGCCCGCTGAATATATAGGGAAGAAGGTACCTTATTAGAAAGCCTAGGCAAGTCATGGGATCACATGAAGATTTTGACATCCAAGAATGCACCAAAAAGAGAATTAATGTGAGTATATTATCATAAAGATTTGAATATTAGGTATATGCAATAATTTCTGGCGTTTTTTGCATGGTTTCTACCATTAAAATAATAATAAATAACTAAATAAAAAGAAAACTATCCAAGGTGCACGATATTAAACCATTGAGTAACCGATATTAACCTTTGAGTTAACCACAGAGTAACATATCCCCATTAAAACAAATACTACTATTACTTTGTTAGTGTCTTTTTTTTAAACAGAAACTAACGGAACCTGAATTGCCGTAGTAGATTTTTCGGAATCGTTATGAAAATTGAAAGGAAACACTTATTTAAATAAAATAAAAAGAAATCTAGAAATATTTTTCTCTCGCATTTAATTATGATTAAAACTATATTCTTGTCTACTCTTAAAATATTTTCAGTATGCTAATTTTTAGAAAAACCTTAAAATTTATTACCAGCATTGCTAGAATGTATTGATCCATATTTGTGTATAAGGTTTAGAATAGTAACTCATATAAAAATTCATGCGTTATACCAAATTCGTCACGTATCAAAAAAGTAACACACGCTGTCTAAATTCAGCGGTTTATTCAAATTACTAATCCCAATTTACTTACCTAATTATTCTAAATCAGACCCTAGCAACACAATTCGTCGTGAGGATGTTTTATGACTCATATTTACTTTTTCAATAATAAATAGAAAACAGTTCACCAAAAATCGTTTGCATTTTATTCAAATGGAATAAAATGCATAAAATAATTGAAATTCTCTCGTGATTGTTTTTTTATTCTAAAAGTATGAATTAAAATTGATAAATAATACATTAAATTTTTGATAATTTAGCCCGAGGAATTATAAAACTAAATTAAATTTATAAAATATTTCCTCAATATTGAAAAATATTCTAGTCTATATTATAAGTCTAGGTGTTTCAGAAATTAAAAAACGCAAATCCTATAAATTAAAAAATGTTAATTAGAGGGCAAGACTAATAAATTCCAAATATTTTCTAGGTAATAAGGCAGTATATTTCCAAAATAACATTTTTTTAACAACATAACTACCTACTGTGCTTTTCTCGAGGCGGGGACGATCACCATGAACTTTTCCAAGTTTGAAAATCGAATATTTACGAGTAATTAACGATTTTATGGCCAAAAACGCTTATTTTTCTCTATTTTTAAACTTTTGGCCCGAAGCCAATTAAATTAAATACCGTCACTGAATCAAAAAAAATTATTTCATGATCGAACTCGCGTCGCGGCAGCCAATGAAATAATCCAAACACTTTTTTCGTTATAAAAGAAAAACTAATCATGGTAAAAGTACAATATTTTGCACACATGCACAATTATTTTTTACAAAAAGACTGTCGTTTCGTTTTTTAAAAAATTCGAATTAGTTTTAGAATTATTAAGATTCAAAGTTTCAATTTTTTCCCTGGTCAAACATGGCTACCGTCAACCTATACTTTCATTTGTTGCCTTTTTGTTGGATACACACAGTTGGAACAGGGATGAAAAAGGCGTTAGAAACACCAAGATAAAAAAAAAGTTACCGGGAACACCGAGATATGAAAAATTACTGGGAACATCGGGATAATTAAAAATTACCGGAAGAACCGGGGTATAAAAAATACCGGGACCACCGAGAAATGAAAAAATACCGGGAACATCGGGATATGAAAAACTACTGGGAACATCGGGATGATTGGTAAATACGGTTACAGAAATTTAGACATCTACTTGAGAAAACTTAAAAAAAATAAATTGATACACTCCACCCGTGCGAGGCCGGGCATTTCAGCTAGTTATTTATAAATGTTGAAATACCTACTTTATGATCTATAATATGAATTTAAAAATAAAAATATTAATAAAAATTTCATCCCATAGAGTTGGTTGTAATTTAATAAATTTAAAAAAAATACCAATCAGAGAAATTCTTATTGTCACGTATATTTACAAGAAATAATTATTATTTTCTATACATTTTGCCATGGATCCAGTTCAACTCTATGTTAAGAATGAAATCTTCAAACTTTGATAATCTAATGTATTTTTACTATTAATGATGATATAAAACTTTAAAGAAATTCAGGTAATCCTTAGATTATAATCAGAACTCTATTGTAGTAGGGGAAAAATAGACAAGTTTGAATGAAGGTAAGCAAGAAAATTCTTGTAAGTATTTATACTTGAATGAGTATATGAGGTCTCCTGAATTGAGGTAGTTCCTGTATCTAATGTTTTGCATCTAATTCCATTCACTTAAATATAATTTTGGGAAAATTGTGCTAGATTACCTTATAATTTTATAAAATGTAATAATGCGTATACCAAATTCATGGATAGAGAAGGTATAGAACAATTCATTTATGTTTTCAAACTTATAATTGAGGGATATTCAACCAGGTTCTATACAGTAAACTAAGATAACAAATCAGTTAAAAAATGTTTGTTTATTGTTTTGTATACAACTGTTTGAAATTAGGAAATGTAGGTTTTGCATTGTCTACTATTCAATCTAGAAGCAGAAAACATACAGACACATGGAAAGTTGTTTACAGTTATGTTATATGATGAAACATTCTTGTAAAGCTGTAATATAAATGATCATGGATGAATTACTAATTAAAATGACTGTTAAATTATAAAAGCTTCTTCATAATCCTGTATATGTTTTTTTTTCTCTCTCTCTTGCGAATCCAAGGATAAAGAAATGTTATTAATACTTTGATGAAAAATGATGTAAATTTCCTTTAAGGAGAAGAAACAATGACATTTTACATTCAGCCTGCGCAAATTATTTTGAATTCATTGATAAAAGTTTTAAACTACATATTGATGTCAGTGATTTTTTAAACAATTTAAAGCATAAACAATATAATCTATTTATTTTAAAAAACAAAGAAATTTTTTTGGTGTGCGAATATGTTGAAATTTAAAGTCTTGTAAACGTTCTGAAAGTCAGCACTTAGGATGAACTTGAACGTAAATTCTATGAAGGATTTGATTTCTGTAGGAAAAAACGAAGAGTACAAAAATAAAAGCTGTTGAAATGCATCCCTCAATAGCTTTGAAAAAGCTTTAAAAACCACTTATGACATTGCTTTCTACTTATATACATAATTAGGAATATTGAGCAATAACAAGACACAAAATGGCCCAACTGTAAGAAGCTTTAGCATAAATATAACAAACTGTATTAACGTTCGCTCATAGTATGAAATAAATTGTTATCAAAATCGTCGTTCAAATATGGTATAAAGTTTAATTTCATAGAAGTGAAACCATGTAAAAATGTTCCTTGTTTTTTACAGATAACTAATATCTACATGCTATGATATGATGGTTATGCCTATTACAGTCAGCTGAAACAATTGCAGTTGTAACATATTAAAAGGAGTAAAATAGCACTTTCACAAGTCGTTAGAAAACATTAGTTACAAATCGTACAACTAGATCAAAAAGTTTGACAATAAATAGAGCCAATAGATACAAATCACATGTAAGTCATACGATGACTTAGGCAGCACCACTTTTCTCTTGTTCGATAACTAGAAAATAAGAAACGATCCATAAGAGGAAAAATATAATGAAATATTAAAATGAGTTAGTTAAAACGGCAAAACAAATTTAAAGTTTCGATAGTTGATTACAATTTTCGTTATGCATGCCAGTGAGTAAATCTATTAGAGAATATGTTAAACTTAATAAACTTAAAAGATGGATACTTATTGATTATTATTTACGGAAAGAAAATTATAAACTCTAGTATACTTAAATAACTATGTGTTTATTTAATTATAGACATATTTCTGCAAATTAATCACATTTATTACAATTTTTGAAACTTTGTCAGTGACAAAAATGTTAAATCGGTATTTAACCATGCGAAGTCATGCAAATCAGGTTCATTTCTCATGCAATTCAACTCAGGTTCTTGTGGATTCTATAAAAGTTCTAAAGAACTAATTCGAATGCAAATAAGGGTTCATTATAATCTATTATTGGGAGGATGTTAGAAATAAACAGGCATAAGATATAAATTTTAAACTGGCCTTCATCAAATAATCCAAATTTTGCGCACAGATTCTTGCTAGCGTAATTCAGATACGAAGAGCTAAACATAAATCTTTAACTTGTTTAAAAAAAATAGAAACTAGAATTAATAAATCAATTTTTATAAATGATGTTAAAAGTCCTGATAAAAGGAGAAAATTAGAAATTTAATCAAGCGGTGTATAAAGCAAAAGTTGAAAATACTAAAGCTTATATAAATTGAAACGGTTTTTTAAACCTTCTTTTGTAGGCAAAGGATTCTTTTCTTGAGTTTCTGTTGGTTTCAACTTCGATGGGTCGAATGATTCTATTCCTTGAAGAATTGTGCCATAAGCTTGGCTACCCTTTTCTTGATCAATAACTGGAAAATGGAAGCAAATATTGTTTGATTTGTTCAAAGTAAGTTGAAGCGTAAGTTTCAAATGATATGTTTTCCATGGAAGAAACCTAACTATGCTGCACAAAGCTTATGAAACATCGTTATTATTTCATATCTTAATGAGAAAGATGAAAAATATTCACATATCCTATGGTTCAAAGTTGTAACTCTGTCACCTGAATGAAGGTTACTTTTTTTGAATTGTGATTTTCCAAGAACCGCAATTCAAAAAAGGAAAACAAATTGGAAGTCTCACTAAAATAAAATTCGACGACGGAAAATGAAATGAAGGTAATTTGAATAAAAGCCAAAGGATTTTTTTTATTAAAATGATGACATGCAAGTTAGGTATGGAAAAGAGATACAAGGAGAAAAATCTGAAATCTTACTAATTTAGTTAGCACATTCACGGAAATTAGTTAAAATGTTAGTTAAATATTTAATAGTATTATAACAAGATCATCTTGTAAGAAATGGTTTGAAAAGACTAATGATGCTGAAACTCTCTGGAATGAAATAAAAAATAATGGGAAGTTGCTATTGTGTATGCATTAATTCACTCAGTATCTTTCCAAGTTAGTATTCCGAAAAACCATACAAACCGTTGGTGAACCTAAGCATATTACATGCCATGCATATAGGAAAACACCCAACCTTCTTTTGATGGAATAATGTTTTTCACTACTGTTACAGTTTTCTTCAGTTGGCTTCTATCGAATCCAGTCACACCTTGAAGAACTTTTTGTTTTCTATCATACACTTTTTCTTGCGTCAGTACTGGCAGACAACAGTGTACACTTAATAACATGGGACTTATTTAGGTGTCAAACATGCAATTAATTATTCTCAATTAATATCTGACTGAGAAAAACAAGAGCATATAACATAAAATTAGTTAAAAGAAAATAAGAGAGGATGCAAAATATTTTAGATTTAAAATATTTCAATATTAATTTTTATTAGATGTGATGAATAGAATGAATATAAAAATTTTAGACTGTGATTAAAATCTCTGCTTTCTAGTTTATCCTAACTTGAACAAAAATTAACTAACAAAAAGATTTGTTAAGCGTAGTTTAACTGAACTTTTGTTTTATCCATTCATTTTTTCTTTCCATATCAAAAAACCACGGAAGGATAAAATAAATATAGCAACTTTATTTGCTATAGTAAAAAATGTGGGCTATTTTTGTTGTATATTTGAGGGTTTTATATTCTCGTAGAAACTATACTAATCTAAAGAAAATATTCTAGATGTGAAAGGAAGTAACACTATCATATCTTTGTATGCTTAAAATATTTTTCGTTATGACTGTATGTTTTGCGTTAGGTATTCCTTTGTTAGTAAATACTACCAGATATCTGAAAAACACCACGAGATTTGAATGATTTACATAAATATTTAAGTTATAAAAAGTAAAACTAATGTAACATATAACCAATCTTTAAAAGCTACTCGAGACTGGCGTCTTATTTTTCTATATTTACTCACCTTTAAACAAGGTTTGAAAAAATTTGCAGGTTATTAAAATATTAACCATTACATAGGCATTTTTTATTATATTAAAAGTAAAACCTTTTCTGTAACTTAACATACATACCTAATTTCTAATGGACTAAAGTTAAATTACTTTTTAATGAAGTAGTTCTGAGATAGTAGGCACTTTATCAATTTACATCACATGTAAAACAATTTGATTAAAATAATAAATAAAATAAGTTTTTCATTTTAGTATCATAAGTAGCTAGTTTTATCTTAAATGTAATTATTTGCTACAATAAAGATAGTTTACTTTATTTTTCATGGCAAAATAAACTTTGTTCAAAACTTTTTGCTACTTATGAAACGGATACGAAACACATATTTCAAATAATGAAAAATAAAATAATAAGTAGTAGGTACTAACATAAAAACTCGACAAAACACCAAGCGATGCATTGGACTTCCAGTCACAAAAGCAATTGACTTTTACATCATAGCTGTTAGAAGTTTACTATGCACTTGCAACTTTGTTAGATGTGTCGTTTCAAAGCCTACTTTCACGTTATACAAGGCACTATTTAATTGTAAGCTGGACGATGGACAGTACATTAATCCCTACAGCACAAAACCTTTTGAATAATACATCCCTCAAAGCCATACATTCTATTAATGTTATGCGTTAACTTTACCTTACTGCACTACACAACTAATTTCAAATTATGTATTTTGTTGATGCAGCTAACTATCAGACACTACGTAAAAGCTCCAATAAGCGATTCAGTTTGAGAGCGTTAGTGGATTTTGAAAATATAGATTTTAAATGAAACCTTCTTTGGTCGGTAACACAATCTTCTCTTTCGTGTTAGCGCGCTTCAGTTTGGCTTTGTTGAAATTGGAGACACCAGTAAGTAGTTCATGCTGTTGCTTCTCTTGTTTAATATCTAAGTATTATGAAAGGGAAGGGTTGAAAACAAGACAAATTAAGTTTTCTTTCTCACAAAACTAGATCTTAAGGCAAGGGAAAAACACCTTGCTATTACAGCATTGATACACTAAAAATTACGGATTCTTTGATGTAATGAATCATCTATCATTCAAATAGGAAGAAAACTTCCAGGTAAGATATATATTATTTTTGCACTTGATAAATTTGAATACAAGTGTTATACACTTTATATTTTTTTTTATAAACATATGGACCATTTCAATACTTTAAAACAATAATTTCTATTGAATTTTTATAATAAATTTGAAATATTTATAGATACATTTAAATTACTTAAGGCTGTAAAATGTTTATAATATAAAGTTTTTTTCCTTATTCTAAAACTATATAAGAGGATCTGAAAGTCACACCCCATGAAAAAGGGATAGAAATGTTTCTGAATTTATGAATATATTTTTTAGCTCCAGAGAAAGAAGACTAAATCTTTAGCAGTTGTGATAAAAAATAAAAAAACAGTTTTTAATACCTAAAACACATAAACTTTGGTATTTCTAAGGGAGTTTTTTTAATGGTTCTATGTTAATTTTGCTTATTTTATTCCTCAAATTAGCGTATTGTTTCACTTCGTCTGTCTTTGAGCAATGTTTTTATTTAACTCTCCATAAATTCAGAGTGCAATATGCAGTTATTCAAACTTTTTTCATTTATCAATAATTTACTATTTGATCTTTTACTATTATTGGAAATTTATGGGACACTTATTTAAAACGATCTTTTCTATCCCTTCAAAAGTATTTTAGATCTTTGAGTTTTACGAGGAAAATTAGGGTTTCCAATATTCCAGCCCTCACCGAAGTCGTTATTTACCTTATACTCGGAAAGAAACCCAAAAATCACGAGAATCCGTTTCAGTTGACGTTTACCACATTTTTGACCCGTACCTTATCTCTTTTGACCTCGAAACTCTGGGTATAGATATTCGCTCCCCCAAGTCGTTCAAGTGAATGTTTATAGAAGTAAGCTCTGCCTCGTTAAAAGAATAGGGGTTTTTCATAAATTGCGCTAAAATTAGGGAATTAGAATATGCGGCAATAAATGGAAATATACCTATGAATTGGTTTTTTTTTTCTGATTTTTTTTCCATGCCAAATTTTGGCATTTATGAAACTTTAGTGTTCTTTAAGGAACATACCCAAAACTATCCTTAATTGAATGTAGTGCAGGACTTGAGTTTTTGTAGAACTGTATAACCTAGGATGAGGACTGAGAAATCTTATTTTAACACTGGGTAAAGGGAAAGCTTTCTTTTAAAATTTCATGAAAGGAATTAAACTTCAATTTAATATTAAAGCACTTTTTTCGAAAAAAAAAAGATAAAGGATGGCCATGATAACAGTTGGTTAATTTCTATTTGATTTATTTTTTAAACAATACTGTATTTGGTTAAAAACTAAATAGCATTATTGGACACACCAAAAGAATTGAAACTTGGTTTACACGAACTATGAGATACTATGTCAGGAAGTCTTTTGACGAAGTCTTAAAAAGCACCTTAGTATTAATTATTTTCTGTGCCACTTACCATTAATTTGAATAACAGTTTGAGACATTTCAGGAAAAATTCACTGAGCTCTTTAAAAGATCTACCAACGTGAACGCATTTTAAAGAGGGTTTAAATATTATTTTTCCCTTGATTTCTTCCAAAGAATCTAAAAAATTACATACTTTTTAAGATATATTTCATCCATCACGTATCAACTAAAATTTAAGTAACGTCACTAGTTAATCTAAAACCTCAAGTTGAAAAACATCCTAATGGTTATTCCTAAGATGTTCTTGGGCTCTTAATAGTTTTCTTTCTTTTCTTTAATTATTTTTTTCTTTAATTCTTTTTCTTTCTTTTAATAGTTTCCCACCAACGGGAGACAAAACTATATAGAAGCGCTACAGTGATAAGCGGTTGATAGGCATTAGTGGCAAGCATATAATTGAATTAAACCTTCTTTTGTAGGTAACACTATCTTCTCTTGGGTATTTGTACGCTTCAATTTGGCTTTGTTGAAAGTGGAGACATCATTGAGGAGCTGATTCTGTGTCTTCTCTTGAACGACATCTGGGTATTACCAAAAGGAAAGTAAATAAAAAAAGAAAAATTTACACACACAAATACTTAACCACAAATAATTATAAGCGCAGATATTTATCTCTTTCACTTGATCTCGCTCCTGAAAAACTTTTATAAGAATAGGCTGAAAGAGAAAATTTAGTTTCGGGAATATCTGTAAGGTGAAAATTATAAATTCTCAAAGCTTTGTTCACTTTAAGAACTCACAAATTTACCTTTTTACAGACTGAGTGCTGGGGTATAGGGGTAAAGGACGGAGAAGGGGTCTCCGAAGAAGGTTATGAACTTAAAATGTTTAAAAATTATCTTTTTGATATTAATGACATATTTGAATTTTATCAATTGTAAAAAAAGCTGAGTTAAAAATGAACTTAACCTTCTTTGGAAGGTAAAGGATTCTTTTCTTTCGTATCAGCATGCTTCATTTTACCAGCATCAAACTTCTCCAATTCATTTTTGAACGCATTGGAGACTTTTGGAAGTTCCTCTTTTGATGGACTAGACATGATGGATTTGGAGGAATTCCTGTAAAATAAAATAAAGGGTTATTAAAATTTGTAAAGTATTAAAGCAGAGGAAATTGTTTTAATAGTCGTTTAATGCTAATCACTCAACATTTCAATAAGTTTGCGTCCAAACCCTAATACGAATTAGATTTATTGCAACTTAGTTTTCACAAACCCAATATGTTTCTTTTTATTTGTGATGGAGTATCAATCGCCCCATCTACTTAACTTTAAAAACCGAAAGTCTGAATTGATACCTTAGTAAATAATGCGTTTTCTCAAATTTGTTGTAAAAAAATAATCTCTGCCAGCAGCCATCTAGAAGGGCCACAACTCACTGCAAAGTAAACACCAACTACTATATCAACGGAGAAAGTGAATAGCACGAAAGGAGAAAAAAGCGCAACACACCGAAGCATTCATTGCGCTCGATGTAAAAGAAAAAGTAGATTGGAAAAAAGTTTCAGATTTCATGGAACCCTACCAATTTGAAGGAGTGTGCAAAGCTCTGATGTAAGATTATTCGACTTTGGCTAACCGTCTTCAAGTGGATATTTTGGGACATACCCGTGAAGCTCGTCACAGTGACGTAGGCGTCAGTGGGTGTAATAAGCCGAGTTTGCGTCGTGCGAGTCAGCAGACTTCGCTTCCACTAAAACAAAATCAGTTCAAAGTATGGATTCAAGGTGATATGCGACATAACAATCGCAAGGATTTTGGACTTTCCCACTGAGTCTTATAGTACACACCCATTCATTGAATATAGGAGCTAATATCTGAATGAAAGAAGCCCTTATTGGGACAATGGAAGCCATTAATTTAGCCTCTTCCTCTATGTCCCGCTCTAAAAAATAAAGATTCTACTTCCAACTAATAAGCAAAGATTTTGACTAAAAGTGAAAATTTGTGCAAGTAAAAGGACCCGGTGATCTGGTTTAAAAAATTATCATTTTTTTCCAAGAACTACTATAATAACTACTGTAAGTCAGTGTGCTCACTGATCATCTTAACATTGTGTTTATTAGAATGGAGTCTCAGAAAATCCAGAATCTTCTGATGTGATTGAATGGTGTTGTTAATAAAGGCTGTTCAAATATTCAAAAAGTTTAGTGTACATCAGGGGTTCGGTAACCCAAAAGCTATTAAATTTGCTTTCACATTGTTGAATGAATAGAAACAATGATTGCTTCTTAAAAATTGGTTATCAGAGGTAGAGTTTCACTCATTTCGAGACACGAAACTTCTCTAAAGAGACGAGTATTTTTTCTGAGAGGGAAAAGGTGAGGGTGGCAAATATAAACTTTCTATTTTTCTACCCTCCCCGCCGTTAAAAATACAGTTCTCGGCCAAAGAGAAAGCTCGGAAACTGAGTAGCTTGTTTTCTTTTAGATAATCTAATTTCTTTTGCTGATTAGTTTCATCACAACTAATTTTAAGCTTCTCTGCTTACAAGGAAGGAGAGGGGTAGAAAAAGAACAAGAATGACTGAAAATAGTGGAAGTTAGTACATTTCGCAGCGGCAATGTCAAAACATGATGTGGAATAACTTAGTTACTTAATTAAGGCATTGCACTACGACTTGCAACATATGAAAACCTTTTCGGCGAAATAAACTAAATTCTTTACGGCAGTAGAATTGATATGAGGGGAAACGAAAGGTAAACTCTTTTTAGTTCCATGATATTACTAATAACCTATACGGATAATCTGTTTAAGCCAAAGTAAACAAAATATTACGTAAAAGCTTTATTTCCTTTAACTTACTTTTTACTGTTAAAATTGATGTGAATAAAGCATTATCCTGAGTGCAAGTAGCCATCAACAAAAAACGTATCACTTGGCACTCGACCAACAAGGACACGGAAGTAAACAGAAATAATCTCAATGTTTTAAAACACACACATTGTTACCTTTTAATTGATGAGAGTTTCTTTGCTTTATTAGAGAGTAAAACTATTTGAGTTTTTGTAAACCTTAAAAATTTTTACTTACTTTTATTTTAATACATTGTTTAAAGAAACGAAACTTGTTCAAGTAACTAAACTTTGATTTCTAATTATGTTTTCAACTTGGTGATGCTAAATTTAATATATTATCTTAAAAACTATAACAAAAACTGGAAATAAAAAAATATTAGAAAGCATGAATCCTTTCCGAAAACATACGTAAATAAGAGCGTAATTCTTCAAAAACTTAAAACATAAAATGCAATAAATACTATAGTTTAAAAAAGTTTTAATTTATACAAAGGTTTTTTAGCAGAAAGATGTTAAATACAAGTTCATAGATTCTTAAAACGATTAGCAAGCTTTTTAAAACTGATATAGTCATAAAAAGTTTTTATACAATGGAATAAAAAATTACAATTACATATTATATTTAGAGTGTTTTATAAATTCAAGTAACATTTTATCACATTATTCTAAATCAATAAAATGTTGTAATCAAGAAAAAAAAAACATCATTTGTTAGTGAGAATTTTTCTGAAAAGGTCATTATATTTATAAAAAGAAATGATATAATCACAGGTCACAAAAACCACTGTCTTTATAGAAAAAGTGATGAAGAAAAGACAATATGACGTGCTAAAAATATTTGAATAGCTATGAATTACATTTACAAATGGTCGTAACATTGTAATGATAAAGTTTAAGGGTCAATATTGTTATTATGGAAAACTGATAATGAAAAAGAGAGTAAATATTTACACGAAAATAAGTAATACTAAGTATCAAACTACTCAGCCAATTCGAAGTAAGCTTTCAGTAGGTTGAATAAATAACAAACAACTTAATCGGGAAAAGATTGATGAAGAATCTGTGGATTGCAGTGTTTAGTCTGGAGCACTTTAGTCGAGGAGTCACTTGTCAGAGATCTTCATCCCCCACGTTTCCGTACCCCCTCAAACGTAAGTAGCCCAAGATACTCCATTTCTACACTCATATTATGTGGTAAGAATAAACGCGTTCCTCGCTGCTTTACAAAACTAAAAAACGTTGTAGTTAGGAAAACTTAGATTTTGAAAGTGAAATTTCTCATTGATTTAAATTAATTGTTAGCCGTAGCAACTTAAAATAATTTTATACTGATTAACTAATACACAAATTTTCTAATCACATGTTAATATTTTTGAAAATATTTTTTTGCACACATGTTGTCCTATTAATAATTAATATCTATTACCTTCAAGAATGACTAATCTGGGATAGTAAGGTAAAAAATTCAGAGAGTGTAATTATTTTATATTTTGACGAAAAAGTACCATTTCAATCTTAAATAATAAACTGATTTTTAAAAGTCTTCCTAAAAATTATTGCAAATAAAGCAAAAAAAAATTCTTAGATTGATTAAATTTAAACATTTTGTCAGAGGTATTAGAATTAACACTTTTTTTAACTTACAGATAAATGATGTTTTATAAATTGCATTAAATTTCCGGAGTCCTATTCTAAATCCTTAGTTAATGAAAATTAGACCTAAGCTGTGTATAACTGTTTGCTGGCATAATACCAACTGATGGTTACCCATTGTTTTCTCATTCAATTGAGAGCATTCTTCGGAATGTAGTTAAGTACTAGTCATCACTGTTAACTCTTATTCCTGTTCAAGGCCAGTTTTACTGGCCTATTTATAATATAGGAAAAAAAAATACAATTTCTCACGTAATAATTGTCTCATTAACTTAATCGTTTTGGTGTCATTCTTTATTAACTACAACACAATAATTTCTTGTGGGGTACAATCTCTTATTGAAAGAGATGTCTAATCGTTTGGTTTTCTTGGGTCGAATCAAAAAGTTAAGACCTGTTTTAGTTTTCTTAATGAATAATGTATATTGTTCAAGCAAAACTGATTGATTTTATCAATACACTAAATTGTTATAATTATTATTTGGAAAAAAAAAAAGGATTCGCTAGTTTAAAACGATTGTATCATATTTATCTCATTGGACTGTAAGTTTAAATGTTATTATAAATTAATTAAGAATAAAAATGAAATGAAAGTAATGAAAACTGATAATTTACATTAATTTCCAAAGTGTGCTATAAATAAATATAAAATTGCATTAAGATTGGAATTAGTTAAAGATCATCACAGCCATGCGTTATGCATTGTCCCATGTAGTAGACCACAAGGTGGACTATCCCTTTTTTTGTTACATGGGATAAACATATTTTTAAAACGACAGAAAATACGAGATATTTTCAATTTTAAAAATAGCGGAAGTGAGGAATTTTATAGCAAATTTTAGTTTTTGCGTGATCAAACAAATCAATACTAAAACCAAAATTTTTTTATTTTTTTCAAGTGAAGTAACGCCTACAGAAATTAATTCCATAAAAAATTCCAAAAAAAATCCATTATTGACTTGTCAATTTTTAAATTTTAAAACGAATTTAACAATTATCTTTTAAGCTGCCAAATCAGATTCTTCTGAATAACAAAACAAAATACAAAGATAAATTGTAGTTATTTAATGATAGGAGTTGTTTTTAATTAGAAACATCTCATAGCTCTAAAAAAATAAACCTAAAACAATGAGAAAACGATATTTTGAAAACGAAAGTGTTGAAAGGTGCCCGCTCTCTCCTTAGTGAAAGGTGTAACGTCATTTACTCTGCTCCCAAAAGAGTATTTTCTAATCAAATTTGTGGAAAAACCAGTTGAAATGTTTTCCAAACACCAATTCCAGTAAGTTTTTCTCAACATGAAATTGAAGAAATTTTAGCTATATCTAAACTTTTCAACACCCCCAACACAAACCAGGTTGTAAAGCATTTTCCTCATAAGTGGAAATTGAGAAAAAATTTTATGGCGAATTTATTATTACGAAGCTTCTTGACTAAATAATATACTAGAAATTAAATTAATTACAAAATACTTAATATTCATTTATAAAGTTAAACTAATTAATAAAAATAGACAAAAAATTTAAAAAATAAACTAAACATGATTGACTGGTTCGTGGGATATGATCCAAGAAAGTTTAAGAACTACCGAAGTGTATGAAAACCAATCTTAAAGATTTCAAATTGAATTAGATAACAGAAGGCATGACCGATTCAAAAGCGTGACTGAATTAACTGTATCACTGGCAAATCTAACATTCCTGACAAAAAGTCAAACTAGAAGCTCAAGGACAGATAACTGTAGTTTGGTAGTTCAATGACAGCATATCAGTCCATTACTCTTCAGTATGAAACTGGGATTCTAGGAACCAGCAGAATAATCATTTTATTTATTCATTTGCTTGTCATGTATGCTCCGAAGTTTTACATTTCTCTCCCTTCAGACCGACGCTAGCTAATTCGAAGTATCGTATTGCAACAGAATAACTAGGTTTGATTAACGTAGATACTCATCGTTAGATCTCATGTTTCAAAAAAAGAAATATGATCCCCACTAACGAACCCAGCTTCCCTTTTATTAGTTTTGACTCATTTGAAACCATAAATAAATGGTTTGAAAATAGCTAATGGTTGAAGTTCCAACCAGATTATATTTTGATAAATCCATCTGATTACATTTTAAATGTACAGAATTAATACAAAATTAGATTGACGCGCATAAAAGTATACATAAGAAAGTCTAAAAACAATAGGTATTATTTTTTAATTACCTTAAAGTACTTAAAATTAAGATATTTTTATGGTTATGTGCGTGAAAGGAATATTTTCAAACTTATAATATAAAGCTAGGACCTAATACCCTTAAAGAGAGAAAATGTCAGTTTGCGTAAAATTAAGATAACTTATGAATGAACTGTTATGGAGGCCATTCCCATATTACGTCACACGCTAGGGGAGGAGGGGGATACATCGTGACAAAGTGAGAGTTGGAGTTCAATTTTCGTGACATCATACTTCTCTTTTTTTACACTGCTGTTAAATTCAAAAAAAGCATTAATGATGTAAAATTTGATGTTTAGAATTAGGTTTATTTTAAAAATTTCAAAAGTGTGAACAAAAGTGTGCAGCAGATTTCATGTGGCATGGGGGAGGGATGGATCTAAAGCACTCGAAAATTGCGAGAAATAATTTGAAAAAGATTCATAAAACATTTCAAATGCCAAGGTGTCAAGGTGGTTAAATGTACTACCCTCATTGACCTTATTGAGGGGAACGAATCAGCATGGTTATTTGGTTAATCTAGTAAGCTACTCTTCTATTATGTTTATAGTAAAGTCTGTCTGTCCTAGCAAGGCACGAGTGGCAAACCTAAAATCAGTACCCACAGCAGAAAAAACAGTGGCGAAAAAGCCATAAAGATGGTTATCTCACTTCTATTAGATACCCGATACCCTGCACTCGCCACTGCTTTTTCTGCTGTGGGTACTGATTTTAGGTTTGCCACTCGTGCCTTGCTAAGGCAGACAGACTTTACTAGGTACATAATAATATTATAGAAGTATGAAATACACTAATATTAATACACTACGCTAATACACTGCGCAAAGATCAGCAAAAATATTCTTTAGGATTAGATGTTTATTATAAAGTACTTCAATAAATTTAAAAGTATTTGAATTTAGATTTGAAGTATTCTATATTCAAGTTTCAAAACAATAAATTATAAATTTTTCAAATAAATTGTCTGCTCCCATAAAAATTAAAAAAAAAAAAAATTATAGCTAATTTTGTTTTGTTAAAAGATACCAAAACTAATTTTGCTTTTTATTTTAAAGAAAAAAAAAACCTTTAGAATCTAGAGGTAAATGTGAAAGGTTTACAGTAGTAAATATTTTTTTTTGTAAATTAGTAATGCCAGACATAAAATCATGAAAACGGATCTTTGAATGATGTGAAGAAATGTGTGAATTGTTACAGAAAGAATGTAAATGTGTAATTTTGCTTTGACCTCTCAAATTGTTACTCTCAGTGTTCTCAAGTGCACTCTACGCAGTTAAATGAATCCTTTCAGAGAAGCATGAGAGTAACACTCTCCACTTCTACAAGCTTTAAAAGTTTATAACATCTGTGAATAAGTATATTCAAAACGTGAGGTATTGCTTAAAGCTTGTTGCTCTACTCAAGTAGTATTAGTTTAACTTCACGCTAAATAAAATTAACAGAGGAATCAGCTAGTCAAAAAAAGCATTTAAACGAACGGAAAAATATTGATATTTGAAAAAAAAAACAGACACTAAAGGAGTTACAACTTGAATTGCATTCATTTGCAATTAGAGAACTTCGTCATTTAATCAATTAAAGAACTAGTATTTTATGGAAGAACATAATAGTTATATATGAATGCCTATAAATAGTAGTCATGCAATCAGGGAAAGACTGTAAGCAAAAGATAAATCTTCTTCAAAGAAAATGTCAATAATACCTAAATATAATAATACCTATAGAATTAACGAGTTTTTACCAGCATCTATTTTTACAAGTTTTAGATAACCCGGAAGCAATATTTCAGTTTCCTTACTCAAATGTTTTTATAAATTAAAAAATGAACAGTCTACATCTAAGTGGTATCAAACCTGAATTATCCGCTTAATACCTTGATTTGTACAGGTAAATTTGAACTACATTCAGTCAAAAATTCAAAATTTTAGTTTTCCCCACTATTTGTTTAATAAATTAAAAACTAATTAAATTAATTAATTTATGAAAAACAATAATTAACAGTAGGACCTGATATTTTAATTAAATACAATTAAAGAATCTACCATAATTTTAACTTGGTAGTAATACAGGGAAATAACATCAGTTATGGTGAGTGAAGTTTCAAACCCCCCTCATAATTACGTAAGAAAACTGCTAGACCCCCCCCCCCGAAAATTCAAAGTTCTTGAAATGTTTTTCCTAGTTCAATTTCTTTGTAAAATTTATTTTTGGTTATATTTTCAAATTCAAGAAACAGGCGTTTTTCGAAAATGCGGTGTTTGTAACATCTTACGTAAGCATAATTCATAGCCCCCTCCCCCTTGTCAGGAAAAATAAGCAAATAGCGAACCCCCCTTAGGTGCTTACGTAATATTTGAACGGTCCCAAATCAGATTTCTTAAGAAATGAAGTTATACTCCTTTAGCCCATTTTAATGCCGCGCTTACAAAATCCAAACTGAGAGTATTCCTTTTTAAATGCATTTAGAAATTTCTAAGAAACAATATCTTTTGATTCTATTCTTCTTTCCAGTTTAATTACGCACGTTTCAATTCTGCTATGTAAACCATTATGAAATTATCTTGATTACGCTATTACTTCATTTTACTGTGCGCACTTCCCACAAGTGTATTTTGAAATTTTTTTTGTTTGAATGTGTCATTCTTAATGGATGACACCCCACCTGACAAAGCTACTGTCACAATTGCGGTATTTTTTTTAAGAATGCAAGTGGGGTCACATTAGTCCTACATTCAGCACAAAAGATTTCTTATTACGCAACTAGAGCAGACTTACTTTAATGAGGGGGAGTTATTAATCACTGAAGGAGCAAAAAATGCGTACAAGTGGTCTTTCTCCGAGAGGAAAGACACAAGTGAAATAGATGTTTCCGGGGTCACCAACGGGAAGAGCTTGCGGACTCTTTTAGGCCCGATTGTAAACAAGAGAAAGTTCAAATACAAAATGCAGGGAAAGAATTTTAAGATATAGGGTGATAATAAGTTGATAAATTTATTCATTTCAGTTGATAGTCGTTATTTATTTAGTAATAAATTATTGAGGATACAAATGTAGTTAATAGAAGCATGGTAAAGCAAAGAATGTAAACAAAGATAAAGAATACATTTTAAAAAAGATACAGATTATTTGTTTAAGTTCATGAATGTTTATTTATTTTGAAAGAGGTAAATATACAGTCAAGAGAGATGTGTTTAGCTAAAATTAACTTTAGGTTCAAACAGTTTTAACAATTTATTCACAGGAGAAGTTCAAAACGAAAATATCAGCACTGATTGTTACAAAAAGTAAAAATGGATGAAAATTGAAAACAAAATATTAATATTAAGTGTAAAACGATTAAGTACACACTTTTAAAACTCAGAGACATTTTTATGCATGAACTTTTGTATATGATTACGTTTTTAAAATTAGTTATAAATTTTACTTAACGATAACTAAAAATATTTGTTTACGTTAAGCAGATACATTTTAACGTTCACTTCTAAACTAATTTATTTTAAAAAGTGTCAGCCCCTCTCATTTCAGGTCATCCCTTGAGAAAATCAAGGCATCTTATTTCAATGAGTTTAAATGTTATGTATTTTTAAATACCAAGAAATCTAGTTTTTTATAAGCCATCATTAACCGTAGTTACGTAATGTTTAGTTACCATAGAAAATTTTACGATTACTTTAGTTCCTAAATCTGTGTTTTCCATACTTAAGTACTAGAAGCCTTTTGCAGACGGAATCAAGAGGATAAGATGCTTTTAGTATTGTAACAATCTCTGACAAGGAAGTCGATAGCCAAAGCATTCCGTGTGTGTTTGACTCAAACATTCCTCCATTAACTTTATGACTAATATAAATTGAGACTTCTGAGGCTCCTCCGAATGGGTATTTTTAAACCTGATTCACAGTTTTCTCCCCCCGAGTTTGTTGCTCTTTTTAAAAGTAAGAGATTTCTAGTTTTTCTCCGAAATTTCTACACTTTGAGAATACTTTGCTCAGATAGATTTTAATTTTATAATTTACAACATAATCATGTTAAGGATAGTCTTAGCTAATGGTTCTTAACATTTTCACTATCAAATAACACTTGCAAGTTAGCAAGATTTCAACAGTGGTATCGTATTTCAGTATTTCTTTTACATATGCTAAATTTCGATTGATAAATTGTTATGACAGTAAAATTTCGAAAGAACTTATCTACGTCTGTAACGAAATAGCACAACTTTTACAATACCAGTGAAATACTAGATTCTGCGTAACAAATTTCCTCCATATTATTAAAGTTTTCCCACCTTATTTAACAAATAGAGCCGAGATGGAAAATACGTGTGCATAAAATATTTTCATTTTTATTGAGATGACAGTCATTTTACCCACACCATTATTCAATAATAGCACCCCAGGCCCAAAGGCTAATGAAACGGAGATGGGCACCGCCTGATAGGCCACTAGGACCGGGCAGAATTTGATTTGATTTTGATTATTCAATAAGGCAACAAACTGTAAATTTTACAATTGCAATTTTAAAGAGCAAAAGAGACAATTGTTCTTTAAAATATCTAATCCAGCAAATCAACTTCTTATAAACCGATAATTTTAATATTAAAACCTATGTTTTTTAAAGTGATTGTTGAAATGCGATTTTTATAACTAAACTTTAGTGAAAATGTAAAAAAAAATATTTAGTACAAAATACTAATTTTTTAGTACCAATGGCCTTGGAACTCTGAAGGAAAAAACAGATAAAATTATAATTTAAATTAATATACTTTCAACGATAAATTGACAAAGCTAATCAAAGTTAACAAGCTAATGAAAAAACGCAGAAGCTAGAAAAATAATTAGCAATGCGGCCTTGAAAGATGTGATGATAATGAAATTAAACTGGAAAGATGACAGCAATCACACCTATGCACGAGTTCGTTAGTACTGGATAAAACCAAATATTTCTAAAAACTAATTAAGCGTTCAAGTCAATTAAATTTTGAGACTGAACAAAATAAATTAAAAGTCATATTACTCACCAAAATAATGTGATAATGCTTCGTTAAAAAGAACGGTAAGAAGAGGGCCGCGTATTATCAAATTTTAATTTATAAAATATCTGCAAAAAATCTAAATTTTTCTGCGTTTGGCGTAAGATTTTGTATAACCAAGCGTTCTGCACAATGTAATGCGAGAAAATGTCAGGCAAAAAGGGCATGTACATGTTATAACTTAACTGCAGGTCTTAAAGTTTATTTTGCGAAGTGACCTTGAAAACGCTCTTCCTCAGAATGGATAAGTATTCCAAGTTTGGAATAGTTTTTCACAATAACCTACCATAAATAAAAAGTAAGTATAAAGCTAATTGAAAACAAACAATCCAAATTTAAAATATCCTAATAATGGCATCAAAACTACTCAACAATAAAGCAGATTGGAGTATCACGTGTGTAACGGTCTTTCCACCGAAGGCTAACTGCAACCGGTTATAAAGGCATTGTGTGAAATTAATCAAGAACTTATAATTTGATTATAATGTTTGGTAAGCAGTGGGGTTGACTAATGCAAAAAAAAGTTGCCGCTTTGTAAAAGCCGTTCACTCGTGCTTTCCCAGAAGCACGTTTAGTTCAGCATACCATCCGAACGTTGTCACGCAACGAGACATGCCAACAAGATTCATTGTCCAGGTAATGCATATTTAGAAACGTGCATGGTCCAACTTACGCTAGCTTAGCGTATTTTATTATTCATTCATCTGATGTAACTCGTGTCCAACCCTCCCTAGTGTTTGGTATGGAATAAGAAAGCTTTGGATGGAATGGCCAGACAATAATTTGCTGGGATAATATCACGGTTAAATTGAAAAGCTTCCTTTTTTTCTACTTCCCATAGAAGATAGAACCTTGTCATACTATAGAAGGAATTAATGGAGAAGTCTTGAAAAAGATGTTTATGTGATTTGATTTGGTGGGGGTTAAGACAAATTTTTTTTCAAAGGTTCAAACGAATTAGGGATGTTAGGGTTATAATTAAGTATGACTCACACCCGCATCTGTGGTAAAAATTATTCTTCTTATGCGTAGTTATACAACTTAGCGAAAGTGTGCGTTATTTTAAGTAACCAATAACATTTTTGTGTTAGTAATTTTTTATGCAGTGAAACCTATCTATAACGATAGGTATGACTTAGAAAAATTATTGTGTTTGACAAGTTAGCGTTATAGACAATTTGCCATTGATGGCTTTGACCTCACCTGGACCTAGAAAAAATTTTGTTATAGATAGATTATCGTTATACACAGGTTTGTCTGTTAAGTTGCTCGATTAATTAACGCATTTAAACTAATTAACATTACTCCTACTAACACAAGCTTTGTAGGTTTTATTATCATACTGAATTTTTGATTTTAAAGGAAACGGACCGCCAAATCTTTGAAAGTTTTGGATGCGCAGTGCACGCGCATTAAGTAATAAAAATACATTTTTTCTCTTTCCTTCCTTCCTTAGTTGTACTAAAAATGCAAAAGACCCTATAGTATCATTTCCTCTATTTTGGAATTGATTCTTTTTAGATAAAACATACAGGGTGATTCAAAACTCATGGGCAAAAAATGAAAGGGGATGGTGAACTAGTAGACTAGGTATTTAAAACAATTCAAAATCACCTTGGAAAGTGGGCCCCTAAGCCGTTAGAATGTGGTCAAAAGTGTCCAGAAGCAATAAAAGATTTGTTATTGTAGGTTGTTATTGGGGGTAAAGACAAAATTCCAATAATGTCAATCATCATACTTTAACTTGTTTATAAAAAACTGGGTAAAACTTTTGCATTTAAGAGGTTGTTTCCTAAAAGCGACAGTAAAAATTTTTTTACAGTCGTATCTTTTATTGTCGCATTTTAAAAACAAATCAATAAGGACAAAAGCTTACCCAGTTTTTATAAGTAATTAGTCAAAGCACAATAATTGGAACTAGACTTTTATTTTTACCCCCAACCGTTTGCCCACAATATTACATATCTATCTGAAGTTAATTTTAATATTGGTTATTGTCGTTCTTAAGTGCCTTCTAAATCCAATGATTTTAATATACCGGATGTTTCACAAGACCGCTTCATGGCTTTTATTTGGAGCCAACGTCTCTTAGAGTCACGGAAATAAGGTGTGCCCGTAAGTAAGTGACCACGCTGGATACATTGAGAAGGCTTTCAGCGTCCCTAGTGACGAAATAATAGAGTTAAATAATTAATTAAAAACTGAATAAGATGGAACAAAAAGTTCACCGAAAAAGTTGTTTGCAATATCATAACAAACACACAGAAAAGGTTTCATGAAAATATCTCAAATATTCGAGGAGATGTTAACGATAAAAGTTAGAACTTTTTTTGTGAACCTTGAAAAGGGGGCCGTCTACAAACTGATAAACTTATCCGATTTGGTGACGATAGATTTCAACGATTTTGTATTAAAACATCAAAGAAATTGTAAAATAAAATTGGAGATGATTCTAAATGTGGAGAGACCTTTTTCAAGGTTCGAAAAAATGCTAATTTTGATCGTTAATATCTCCTCGAATATTTAAGATATTTTCAAGAAACTTTTTCAGTGCGTTTGTTATGACATTGCAAACAATGTTTCATTGAACTTTTCGTTCTTTCTCCTTCAGTTTTTTAATTAATTTTTAAACTTTCTTATTTCGCCGCTAGGGGCGCTTTAAGCCGTCTCGACAGATTCAGCATGGTCAGTTACCTAGGAGTACACCCTATTTCCATGACCCTAAGACTTTACTGGGGTTTACAGCTGAGTACCCAGGACCGTTATTTTGGTTCCCCAAACTCCTAAGAGACTCTGGTTTCAAATATAAGTCGTGAAACGGACTTTTGAAACACCCTGTATTTTATAATGTGTTTTTGACATTTGAAAGTGAATAAATTTATTTCTACATCTTTCAAAAGCTCTAACTCTATCAGGACGTAAAAGGGAACTTAATAGTACTTACTATGTATTATAAAAAATTAAGTTGACATTAAACTGTTTCCATGTTTTACCTTGATTTAATGTACAACTGTTATCATGAGATAAGACTAACAAATAATAACAAGTAAAAAATAAAATTTAGGACAAAACTACATACGGGTATAACTACAAAGAAACAAATGGTGGACTGCTTTGGGTGGAGTCCCTAGGATTGAGGGCCTCTCCTTCAAGTTAAAAAACTATTCCTGAACTAGTATTTTTTTTTCTTATGGTAGCATTCTTAATGCTTTGAGAAGTCTTACTATGTCATGTCTTATTTCATATGAATCATAATTGAAAAAACAAAAGCAAATACCTTTTCCCCAATTTTGCAAAGTTTTGAGTTAGGCACTTTAAAGATACTATTATTAAAAGTTGTATTTAAGTTATCGGGGTCAAAAGAAAACTTAGTACATTAAGTTAAATGTGTAAAGATATATAACAGAAGAATTTAATTAGTAATATGCCGAACATAATAAATTAGAGATGTTGCATAAACTTATATTCATAAAAGAATTTAGGTTCTTTACAACTCAATGCAAATGATATGCCAACATGACATGCACAAATTTAAGCAATTATGAAAAAGTGAACGGCAAAATGCATCGCACGAGTTGCACGAGAGGATCGTGGAAAAGTGAAAGAGGAGAACAAAACGAGCACAGAGAGGAGAAGGAGAAAAGGAGCACTAGAAAAACGGGATCGAATCGGGTATTGTCATCTCTTCTCTAACTCACAAAACCACTTGCAAGATTAGAGGCTAAGATGGTGTTCAGATAATAGGGTGAGGCTGGGAAAGCTTACCTCTAGGAGCGCCGGATACTTGGGAAGAGCGAGAGCCAGTAATCGATCGGAACCCAATGGCGTCTGTAACGGGACGGGAGCACAAGGGATCCCTCGCCAGTCAGCCCGCCAAGGGTGCCAATTGGCGACTAATCGATTCATCCCGAGCCCATTGAGTCAGGGGTTTGTTTCTATGCACCCTTGCGCTGACACAGGGGAGGGGAATCCCATATTTCCATGTGAATGGAAACGGTTTTGTTAATCAATCCTGTGTTTGGATTCGTTATGAAAAATGGGTTATTGATTTGTGGAGGAATTTGTAGAAAAATAGTTAAGAATTTGGTTTTGGTTTGTAATGTTAGTTTAAAATTTATTTCGAAGACGCTGAATGGGATTTTGATTTTGGCGTAGGTTTTTTGGGGCTTCATTCACGGTAATTGTTTCATTCATGACTTTAGGTCTGTTTTTGTCGGAGGTAGATTTTTTGTTGCTTCAAAGTAATTGGAATCCAGGATTAAAGATAAAGCTTGAAGGAATTGATTTGGATGAATGTATCTTGTAGGAAAATATTGTGCTGATTTTATACCATTAGTTTAGATTTAAAAAATATAAGTTAATTTATTTTGAGAATAAAAATTTGATTTTATAAAAGCTATTTAAAAATAAAAATAATTCAATTTTCTTTTCATTTAAAAGTATGTAACTATTTTTAAAGTGTTTTAAATACTCTTGAAAATATTACGTAATATATCTAAAGGAGAAACAAGAAATATTTAAGAGACGATCGGATTTCCGTGATTTTTTTTATGCACAAAAAGTGTGCTTTACAGGGGATTTTATACGACTTTATTACTGGATACTCCAAAGCCTCTAATCCCTAAATCCACCAACACGTGATTATAAACAACGACAAACTTACACTTGATAGATTTTTCTACAATATTTAAGTAAAGAACACCGTAACATAATATTATACGAAAAAAGGAATAGACTGTTGTTTCTTCTAAATTAACTCTCAGTCAGCTGCATACAGTTATAAAATAAAAATAATCATAACAGTACATAAAAATTAAAAGTGTTCACATAATTGAGTAAATCAGTTTAGTGTCATTGAAGTTGAAGATACGAAACCATTGTTTTTCAATTGATTCGACCATTAACATATCCATATGTTAACCCATCCTAACTCGTTTAGTTTAATAACGTGAATGATAATTAATTATTGACAAACGAGGTGATGACAAAATCATGTCATCTCGTAACGAAAAACAAATTCATAGTTATGAGTAAAGCAAATTTATTCAGGGCTCGTCCCTCGTCGTGTAGGGGTGTGATTGGGTCAATGACTGCTTTGTGGCTGTCTGGAACCGCCTTGAAAATCAATGGGGTAGCATGATTTTCCAAGGCCATTTTCGGGGGTGTTTATTAATGAAGTTAGGGCATGCACCGAGCCCTCATTAGGGGGATCGCTTACCTTTGAACGTAAAGTGTTGCCGTTTGTGGTGAAGAGGATTATTGATCTGTCGGGGTAGGTTAAGTCGTGCATGTGTTCATGTCTAGCAAAAGAGTGGCTGCATCTTTTATTCTAAAAAAGGTCGGTAGTAATGATAAAAATTAATGTTTCTTTCTTAATAAACTCTCTTAGGGTTCATTTTAATGAGACAAAACTGTATATTTTCTATTTAATTTTATATCACTATTTCATTTTAGTTTATTTATTTTTAATTTGGTTGTAAAAATAATTGCAGTGGTGTATGTGTTACGGGCAAAGTGATTAATCGGGCATTATTAATAATGCTCGAAGTGGAGGCGGGCAAAGTGATAAATTTCATTCATAAATGCCACTAAAATTATCAAATTGCCCGCCTCACATAGGGCATTATTAATAATGCCCGGATTTATCACATTACCCGTAACATATGCACGAAATTATTTCAGAACGGTTAAAATATTTCGAGGAATTTTCTAGCCAATTTTTTCTTTGGTTGTAATAAATGTAAAAATGACGATAAAACAGAGGACTCTATCTTAACCGAATGATTGATAAGATAAGAGAAATTTCGGTTAAAACGGAGAATGTAAAATTAATAGGTTAAAATTGTTTGAAATTATTTTTTTAAGTTAAAAGATGCTTTTCTCAAAGTTTTCAACATTGTAGTACTTAAATTTATTATGGTGTGAAAGAGGAGGTCTGGTGTAGCAGGCAAAGTGAAGAAGAAGTCGTATTTTAACCTTTCATCGTCCCTTTTTGGTTCAACTAAATTTTTATCCTTATTATGGTTATCAGACAAATAATGAAGATGAAGAAAAACAATCAAACTGAAAGACGGAACCCAAAGTTTTTCTCTTGTCCATTTTTCCCTTTTTAATGATTCAATACAATAATCACTAGAAATTGATCAAAAATTGTCATTCAAGATGAAATTAAAATATTGTAGGGGAGCCGTTGAAAATCAAGATTGTTTTTAGTATGAAAAAATTTAAAAACACAAACGGACTAACCTACAGACATAGCTATCGAAAGTTTCTGCATAACAGTGTAGTATACACCCTGCATGATAAAATAGAGTTTACTCATTTGTATTAATTCAGAGAGGAAAGAAACACGCACAGGGGTGACAAAATTGGTAGAATTCTCCCTCTTTGGATGCAAATTATCTTTCTACTTTGGGAAAGACGGGTTTTCCTTTCAGGGCGACTGCTCTGATTAACGGCGAGGGGAACACCCTCCTGGGGATCCGACTCACCACACCATGAAGGGAACTCAGAAGCTCGAGTTTCAAGTAGAACTCCAATTTTCTTTGTAACCGTGTTCGTAATTGAGGGGGTACGCTATGTTCAGTGTCAATCTCTCAATAAATCAAAAATATCTCTTAAGGTCTTAATGCATATTTTTATGGTAGTATGAGTATCTTTAGAATCTAGCGCTATGCATAAAAAAAGCACTGAAAAAGAAGTTATGACATTTTATGCGTATTATTCAGTAGCATGACATCAAAAAAGAATTTTAACATTGGTTTGTTGTTTACTTTAAAAAATTTTCATTACATTTTTTCTAATGGTGCTTATATTGTTTAGAACTCTAATAAATGTATTGATGTGTGATGTTTAACTTAGCTGTATGATGTTTTTAAAATATTGATCTAAGAATAGACAAATGTATTTCCATTACTAAATTAGATATAATTCTTATTTATTCATTATAATAAATTAATATGGGTTTACACTTAATAATATTTTTAATTATAATATCCTAACTACGTACATATTACCTTCGGTTTTAGAAAATAGAAAAAATCTAGAAAGTTTATCATAAATTTAGTTTGTGAATAATTACAGGAATAGATGGAATAGCATATAAAAATGCTAAAAAATATCAAATTTTGTGATTATTTTAGAGGAGATTTAAAAATGATACACATTTCTTGGAAAATAAGTATTTAATGGGAGTCAAATAAAAAATTCAATGTGAGGGAACTTGTAAAAGAAAAGTAAGGGAGACTGTGCTATACCTGCAGAAAAAAATCATGTTTTAATTTCTAAACGACATATAAAATCCCATTTCGACCATTTAAAGTGCCCTAACTTAGTAAAGAGGTTGATATTTTTTATTAGCTCAAATTTTAAAAATAATAACTTGATAAAATTTTAGGTAAAACAACCTGTTCTCCATATGGACAGACCCAGTTGTATCTGTGGACTCCCATAAAAAGTAAAGTTTTAGTTGAAAAAAGTAAAAATGAACATTTTTTATACATGCATCAGTACCTTTAAATGAACAATTCCTCCCAAGTAATAAATTGGAAATCTATTTTTTGAATTAAAGTATTTTTAGAGCGTAAATGATTATTTAAAGGATCTTGTTGACACTTACCTTGATTGCCTACCAAATATACATAAATCACATAAAATTTTCAAATCGAAATTTAAGGTTAATAGTTTTATTGATAACCCTGATTGATCTAATCTCTAATCATTTCGCTGATCCAAATTAATATCCCGCAAAACTCAAATAAACCGTAAAAGTTCGATAGACATTAGTTTGTCCAAAATTTGGTGGTAGTAGTAACTAGATAACCTCAAATTACATACAATATCGACCCCCAATTCAATTTTCCGTATATTTTCGAATTTTAAAATTAATTGTCCTTAGGTAGTACAACAGTCTCCTTAACCTTTTTTTATAGATAGGTAGATACATAAAAAAACCAAGCCGATTATCCTAACTTCAAAATCCATGCAGAATTATATTATGAATTTATATTTTCCAAAAGGGAGTGAACTTTTTTCGCCTTTGATTAGGGGAAAGGAGGGTAAGAGAGCGCAGTCTGGTAAAAGCACGCAGTGTTTTTTTTTTCCTTGTTGGCAAAATTATATTGAGGAGCAAGTATGATCACATGGACACATGTATCATAAGCTATCCTAAAAGACTGTCATCATCATTTTCATACATTCTGTATTTCATTTACCTGGTGAAATATGGTTTCTATAACTTGGCATTTTATTTTTCCGCGATTAGGAATCTTAACTTTTTTGTAAATAAAGAACTATTAACTGCTTTCAAAGTAAATACAAGTGTGAGCATTGCTTCCTTTTGAACAACTTGGCATTGTTCTAATTTAATTGCAGTGAATTTTAATGTTGATTCAAGGACAACTTATATAATTAATACATTGACGTCTAAGAGTGCGCTACGCACATACAAGATAATTGAAATTTTTGTATCGAGAATTACATAATTCATCTCATTACCACCACCTAATTACAAATTCATAATTCATTCTCTTTACCACCTACAATTTGCTCCCCTACATTAGGATCAGAAAGTATCTTACACTGCGTTATTTTCTTGTGATAAGAAGAGTTTCGTTTTCCTTTTAAAGTGTTACCATAAAAAAAAACCTTTCATGATCAAAAGAAATAAAAAACATGAATGTATATAAAAAATATAACATTTTTGATAGCAGTATCAAACCTACTCCTCTTAAAAATTATATTTTCGGTTTTGATCTCTGAATAGTTTCTAACTTTAAAAACTTATAATTTCTTTTATTTTTTTTATGGATACTAGGTAAATACTTTAGTTAGAAGTTTAAATAAATTTAATGTAATGGTGTTGTGCAATGTGATATCTCTTATTTTACTAAGTGTTTATAAGAAAGCTTTCATTTTTTTTCATTTTTAACAATATGATTGATTGTAATTACATAATTAGTACTTGGCAGTTATCTGTTTCTATAAGGTCTTCTCGAAATAATGGCTTGTTTAAAGATGTACTTATTAAATTTAATTATATTGAAAGCTTTTGTCTCTACAAATTTTATGAAATTTTCAATAATATATCTGGTCAATTGGATATCTTTAATATGTCGTTAAATGAATTTAAATTCAAATGCTCTCTTTTGCTACATTAATGTGTTAGCTTTTATTTAATTAGATTGTATTTGTATTTTATTTTTTTATGTAACACTATAATTGTATTTTTCTAAATAAATTATAATTGAATAAGATGATTTATTAGTATTGCTTAGTTTTATGTGAAAAAGAAATCAAGGAAAGTATAATATAATAGAGAATGTCTTATTTTTGCGTTGAAGGATTATTTTTACAATTAAGTTTAAACAAAATTCCTCTTTTAAAATTACCACTTAATAAAATAGCTTCTAGTTAACAATAATATCGTGTTTTTTTTTAGAAAAGATATTGTAAAACATTTTATTTCAACATTTGAATATTAACGTTGTTAAAACGTTTATAGTGAAAGCTGCGTTCCGTTTTCTCAAAACGGAAATATAACAGACAAAATTATCACCGTATTTCCCCACTCTGATATCTCTTAAGTTGGTGCAAGGAAAACGTCCTTCAAGAAAACGTTAAAGATTAGAAGAACCTTTACTAGAAGCAATACGGCTTAAATTTAATTTTATATACATTCAGAAATTAAATTGAATAACAAAACTTAAATATCGTATCTTGATGAATAAAAACTCTCGGTTTTCACGAAATATCCTTAAACTTGTTTTTCGCTTTTGTTAATGTAACTATCACTATTTTTAAGCTAATAGGACTCACCAATTAGAAAAGTATTTTTATTTTTAATAAGGGTATAATGCTTAATTTTTTAATAAATGAATTCAAAATTAATAGGATATATTCGTTTTTCAAATTTTTATTTCCTGATTAGCAGTTAATTACTTAATTATTGGAGTGTTTTACACCTTTCATATTACATAAACTTGTGTTATAATTACTTTTTTTTAAATTAGTGCATTAATTAATCTATCCCTCATTTTATTTGAATTTTAAATTTTATAACGCGATGCTTATTTTTTATTTTGCGTTCTTTATTAAATTGCTCATAAAGTGTAAAATTAATCTTTTGACATTCTCGTTAGATTTAAATTCTTCAGAGAAATGCTTAAGCCTTTTCTATCATCATGAGTGAAGTGTGGTATAAGTAGTGCTCAAGGAGGGACCAACTTACAAGTTTAGGGGCCCAGGGCAAAAGATCCATTTGGGGACCCCTGACATGTATTAAAATGAAACTTAAATTTATTTTACGTAAAATACCAAAATCAATAATTTTTAGTTCAAGTGCAAATACTGTGTAAAAATGATTTATTTAAAAGCTGTGTAAGCTTAATATGTTGATTTTTAAAATATCATTTGTTAATAAACTTATGTTAATCTCTCACATTTGCTTAGTTATAGCTTTAGTTGCTTTTTGGGGGCCATGGGCGCACGAATGCCCTCCCAGAAACCAGTCTCTGGTAGTGCTCTGGAACTGTATTCGTGATAAGTACAGTTTAATGCATCAGAAATTCTATGAGAGAAATCTCTTCTGTTTTTTAAAGATAAATTTGGAGACATTTTAGTGGATTTCATGGTTATAATATTTAGTTCAGATTAAAAAAAACTTGAGCAAATAAAATACACTTATAAATAAATACGATTTAAAAGTTGTTAAACATTTAAGATAATAGGATTAGAATCAGTGATTAAATTGTTAAGGAACTAGTCCCGGAAAATATTTCTATCTTATCAATAGTAGAACACTATGAAACTGGGAGTAGGTCAAGATTAAAGAGAAACTCGTAACTTTTTTACTCGTTGGAAAGTAGTTGTCTATGATTCCGACTTTTAAAGGGGAGGCCTGGTCAGCTAAACAGTCAGTTTCCCCACCGAACTCTAAGATCTAGGATAAATGGAAAAAATCATCCGTCTTTATGTATGTAGATAATTCTTGATAGGAAACAGAAATGCAATGCTTCTAAAAGTGATTCATTCTTAAGTTAACTTTTAACTTTAACCTTTGAAAAGTAGAGTAAATTATTACCGAGGTATTAGACAAAGAATTCTTCAAGGAAAAAATATAAGTTAACGGGGGTTAACGGGGTTGGCAATAACATGAGCTAAAAAAATTTTCGGTGGGTATTTGTGTAGTGTTAAGTAGTTTTCTGAAGTTAGAAAAGGAAAATCTTTGAGTTTCAGGTAGGATATGCATCCCCAAATCCCCTTAGGTTATACTTCTAGTGATTGGTTTCCATACGGATTAGCAGCTTCATTCGAAAACTTTTCTAATCTGAATTGAAACAATCATAAACTGATCGACATGTACGCCATCGGTTTTAGAATATAACTAATAAAGATATTAGAAGAAAAAAAACTAATTCATTAAAAAAATAATATTAAATTACTATGCAAGTATTTATTTCCCCATAGGCAAAGAAAGAACAACTTACCTTCTTCTGTAATTTACTTTGCCACGATAGAAAGAGCACGTCAGTCCTCTCACTTGATCTTTTCTTGACTGATTAATTTAACTCTTGTGATTCAGAGATAATCACCAGATCTTGTGCTCTCTTATAGCTTAACCAATCTATCAAATACAATGTGAATAGGCAATAGTTAGTTGACCTTTTATCGATTAGATATACAACTTAGTCTAAAATCTTTACTAGCTTTCTGAAAATGCGGACTCAATAAGGTTTGAATGAGAGGATTTATTAATACAGAATACTAAGGCATGTGCAACTTCTGCTGAAAAAAAAAAGAGCATTTTTGAAAGCAGTGATACATAGTCTTTCTTAAATTTTATCCTGGTTGGTTGGTGAGGTTTTATGGTTAATTTTTATCCTGAAAATTAAGTTCGTAAGTAATAGACCTAATCCGGAAATTTCTTCGAAAAATGTGCAGAAGAAGTGAAGAATTTATCCCAGCGAGGAAAATACTCCTAATACAGGACTGTCCAAATATCTTTAAGTATGTTTCATTGATTTAATTGGGCCGTTGCGTTTTAACCCTATATAGACGGTTCGGCCGTTTTACGGCCAAAAAACCAACCTCCTTTAACAGCGGGAAAAAATCCTGCTTTGCCTTCCCCCCGCGCTCCGAGAGAATGTCGTTTCGTTATCTCAGTGGGCAGTGGGGTGGGGAGTCGCTTTCGCCAGGCGCGGAAGTGTCCATTTTCGAGATTTGACTGATTACGGGTGTGGGGCCCGAAAATTTGTATTTTCTCACAGCTTTTCAAGGGAATCTTCTCGATGAAGAAATAATATTATTAACAAAATTAATCAACACATCTTTCAATGCAGAAAATTCAAACTCACAGAACTATTAAGATAAACAAAAGGCAAGAGAAATTGCTTTTATACAGATTTCATTACGGTTTATATTATTTTTATGACAAAGGAAAGCACTTCTAATGCGTTTTTGTAAAGGATAAACGTTAAAATTTATCTTATATCAAAGAACTGATCTGATATCTAATTCGGAGTATTTTGAAAATGGACATCTTGCAATCGTCTCTATTCAATAATTACGAACAGATTCGTATTCGTACATGTGCATCGAATGCATTAATTTTTGAAAGAGAATTTTGGCCATAGGTATGCACCAATCTTGTCTAATAGGACGATATTCTCAGATGAGTGTAGAAGACCTAAATTCAAAGATTTCAATACTTCAATTAAGTCCGTAAGAAGAATACTAATTGATAGGATTTAATTAATCCAATATCTCAATCGAATATTATTCTAATAGAAAAGTAAACTGTTCAAAGCACAAGGAGAAAATGCATTTTATTGGGGGATTTTTACGGTGTAACAGCCTATCTAAGAGGCTAAACTACAAAATTTTTCAGTCGGAGCATACCAATGAATAGTTGATAGGATTTTATTGATCCAGCATCTCAATCGAATATTATGATGATAGAAAAGTAAACTGTTGAAAGCACAATGAGAAAATGCGTTTATTGGGGATTTGTATGGTGTGAGAGCCTGTCTAAGAGGCTATACTACACAATTTTTAATATTACAAAGCAAGTTGTTTTGGGGATTTTTTACGGTGTAACAGCCTATATCTAAGAGGCTAAACTACAAAATTTTTCAGTCGGTGCCCATTGAATAATTGATAGAATTTAATTAATCCAGCATCTCAATCGAATATTATGCTGATAGAAAAGTAAAATGTTGAAAGCACAATGAGAAATGAGTTTATTGGGGGAATTTTATGGTGTAAGAGCCAGTCTAAGAGACTAAACTACAGAATTCTTCAGTCGGAGCATACCAATGAATAATTGATAGGATTTAATTAATCCAGCATCTCAATCGAATATTATGCTAATAGAAAAGAGTATAAATGTTCTCTTATTTGAAGTATCCTACTCAAATAATCATAATTATGAAACTTCTTTAATTTTTTCAAGATTTCAACCCTTACTTTGTAAATTACAAACCCTGATGATTATTCACAGTTTTTATTTTAATTTTTTTTAATTAATAGAAGTAATCTTTTTGTGAATGTCACATTTATCTCTAACGCATCAAACTATTTTTCCTGTAGAAAATAAAATTTATGTTCTTATAACATAATTTAGGAAAATTCTATAAATTGAGATGTTATTTACTGTTGCCATTTTTTGACTTCAATGATAAATTTCTTAATATTTCGAAATTAAAGGTAATTTGAGGTTATTCGTTATTCATAAAATCAAACTAAGTAAAGCAAAAAAAAACATCGCAAGACAACACAGCAGTCCAGAGGTCCAGAGGCAAGAGAGCCTGGTGAAGGGAGCCGACATTCCTGGAACAAGATCCCTCCGTCTCTCCTTGGAGGGGAGATAAAAAACCCATTAACTGTCGGGGGCTCCGGCCCATGACAACTTTTTCCGTTCTGAGGGGGAAGGAAATAGCCGGCCGACGGCTCTCGCTGTTTGTCGAAGATTTGGGTTTTCGAGAGCCGTCGTTAAAGAGTTAAAATATAAATTCGTGTTTCCCCTTCTTTTATTACATTTTCTCATTTTTTCTTCCTTTGTTTTTCTCCCCTTCATAACCTTCCATTCTTTTCTGGATGATAAAAGTAAGTTGCAAAGAGGTAAAGAAGCAAGGTAGCGAGAGGAAATCGCTATCTAGTCTACATTCGGGCTGCTATAGCAGCTGCTCTTTGAAAGTTCACTGCAATACTTAGATTACATTACACAAAGGATCTAAACACCTAAAAATTTATTTCAAATTATAGGCCAAAGTAGACTTCTAAACTACATGCATTTCTGGATTTATTTTAGTACAAAAACTTTGTATAAAAGTTAAAAATTTCCTTAAATTAGAATATTTCAGAATAACCTTATTGTAAAAAGGGGCAACTTTGGTCAAAATATCAGAGATTCCATGTGCTGAATCTATATAAAAGAATGTATTATCCTTTAATCCAATGCTAAGGAAAATAGATAAAAATGTTGGTTTTTGTTAACCTTACAACTTTTCTTTGGAAAAGCGATAAAGAATATTATTCAAATTATTAGGTCATATTTTTCAATTGATTATAAAGTTTTCTAACCATTTTTAATGTCCTTATTTTGTTTCACCTCAAGGTTTAACTATTGATGAATTCTTATTATGTTTGGGGTAACTTTGGTCCAATTGTATTTGGTAAAAGAAGTGAAATACATTGATTTTAAAGAAAAAATGGTCCAATGAATGAGAAATTAATTCTTACCACAAAAAATATTCAAATTATAAGTAAATATACCTTAAAGACTGTATGGTGTAATACTTTTTAAAAATGCATTTTTTGCAACATTAGTGTGAAATTGATGGTGTTCAATGATGTATGAGTTTTTTGTTCCAAAAGTGGGTTTATCTCCATTTAGATTAATCAAAATATATACCAAGGATATTAAAATACTGCTTACTGTTCATCTGTCTTTTCTTTGAAATTTCCCTTGGTAACTCAAAAATGAAAAAAAGTTTTGTACAAGAAAATATTTTAATTTGTGGATTTTCTTACAAATTAAGTTTGAAATGAAATTGGAATGGGTTATTTTTATTAACAGATAATTTAGCAACTCATGTAAATGGTATAGCATTGACTAAAGCTAACACAACACCTTAAATTTTTATTTTTGGAGTCTGGGCCAAAATTTCCCAATTCAATGTATAACTTTGGCTCAAAATTAAACAAATATATATTAAAATCCACACTTTGAAAACGGTTTATATTAAATTCGCAAACATGTTAAAAATAATATAAACCACTTACCATGCCAACTTTTTTTTTGGTTAACCACTTTTATTTGCTTTTAATATGAATAAAAAATACTCTTATTTTGTCCAATGTTAACCCATTTTATGGTATTCTAAAATTTTAACCATACCATTTTAACCATTTTTGAGTATCATTATTCACTCAATGAGTGAAGAGCTACAGTTCATCCATGTGCATCTTAATCCAGGGCCCGTGCCATTGTTTTAGAAAGTGGGGGGGGCGAAACCTTTTTGGTAGGGGCATAACAATACTTATGTTTCGCGAGGTGTTTGGCTCCCAATTTTCCGAGTATAACATAAATAAAATACGAAACTTTGTTAAAGTTGTAAAGGTTTCATCAGATAATGCTAGCTGGAAAGCAAAAGGGGGTTCTGGGGGTCCTTCTCTAGAAAATTTTGTGAAATTTGGCTTCCAACAGAAGTTTTTTTACTCATTTTTGTACATTTGGTACCCATTGGATAACACCTACAGAGAGCAACTTCTTGTACTCCTAAAAGGAGAGGAGAGAAACAAATTCAAGTAGAAAACAGTAAATAAGTAACCATGAGAAATTAATAGGGGGTCTGGGAGGTAACCCCCAAGAAAATTTTTGAACATTTGCCTCTAAAAATAAAGTTTCAGCTCATTTTGAAAGCATGAACCACAGAATTTTCAAGGATGAAATTATAAATAGATGCCAAATTTTGAAAAGGACTGGGGGTCCTCTCCCAGAAAATGTTTGCAAATGCGCCCTTTCAAACTATAGTATTCGTCTATTTTAAAACTTCCCAAAAGAGAACAGCTTCTTTTAAGCGGAAGAATTTTCATGGGAAAAACACTCTAAAACAGATGTCACATGTCAAAATATTAAAGGGAGGTTGGGGGTTCTCCCCCAGAAAATTTTTTGAATTTTAGCATTAAGAAAGTGTTTTTTAAGCTATTTGTTAGGGTTTCTCGGGGGGGGCCATGGCCCCCCCCCCTGGATCCGCCACTGCTGGAGAATTTCTAGAGGATATTGACAACTAAAAGCTAAAAAGAGATATTAAGTGGAATTTACTTTTTTCTTTAAAAATATAATTGTTAGAGGGTGCAGTGAAGATGTGTTTAATTGGCTTATAATTGTTTAACTTAAAGAAAGATCCTGGTTTTTTTTTGCATACTTACCACATTTGTTTGCAGTTTCAATGACTAAAGGCAAGAATTAAAATTCCAGAATAGACAAATAAAAGGTAACTTGTCTAAATATTTACAGTTACTTCATTGTCACAGCCTTTTCAAAAGTTTACCTGTATTTCTTTGATGATATAGTGCATGGGGAAAAATTAGATCTTTATATTAGTACTGATAAGTAAAATTAATTGAAGAATGGTTGAGAAGACAGTTACTAAAGTAAAATCTATAGTCCACATTTTAATAGCACTTTAATTTGCTTTTATTGAAAAATGTTATCTCTTTGGTTTTGAATAGTCAGATTTAATTTGAACCTGCAAAAAAGTGAAAAATTAAGTAATACTTTTTAATTATGGGCATAACATAAGGATACATTAAATATAATATACATATAAATTAAATATACATAAATAATTTAGTAAGATTTCCTCAAGCTAAGCTTATTTTATTCATTGTTTGGCATATTAATCACTGGTATTTTAAAAATTTGAATAAATCAAATCAAGATCCTGTTACAAATACCAAACTATAAGAAAACTCTGTAATGTAAAAAGAAAGAAAAGAGGAAACTCAATTTCTTTCAAAAATACTGTTTAATCAAACTTAACATTAACAAACAACATCACCATGATAGTTTTTTTAGAGCTACAATAATAGTCTTATAATATTATGCATGAAGAACAGATTTATCTAAAGAAGTCACAACAGCAGCAACTAATCCTGCACCTTTGCCACTTCCATCTTCAGCCAGAATCAATTGGAACTAAACGAAAAAGAAACCATTTGCATATTCAGTTATTAATTTATTAGCAATAAACATGAGTACACTGTATCAAAATGAATTAATAACTTTTCAAAGAGTCTGAAAAAGCTGTTTTCATTATGTATTAGTTGAAACATTTTAGTACATGTAAAATGGGGGATGCACATTAACAGAAGTCTTTAGAAAGTAAGAGTAAATATAGTATTGAGGGAAGTAAAAACTACCTGCTAAAAGTTATTTAAAACAATATATTTCTATTGTCATGGATAATAAAATTTGGATCAATAAATACTGTACTGTGTAATTATGATGACAGTAATTACACAGCATACAATTGCCTAGTAGACAATACAGCATCTGACTACAAAGCAGAATATTTAGTGTTTGAATCTAATTTGGGGATATGTAGATTACTGTGCCTGTTAATAGAAAAATGAATGTGGTTGAGCAAACCAATGTGTGTGTGATGTGGGTAACATTACTTCTCCATTGTGTATTTGGATCTCAAAGAAGCCTGCAAGGTACTTAGTATTATCTTAGAATTATTATGGATTAAGATTTAATTTCCAAGTATTAGTCATAGGCATAAAAATGATAGTAATTGCTATAATTTTATATAAATGTTAATTAAAATGCAAGGTTAGATTATTTTAGAATAATACTGTTGGTTTAGTTTTACAATTTAAAATCAATTTAATCTACACTGGATAATTGAAATTAAAAATTCATGAAATACGACTCGGTAAAATTCTAGGCAATTGCTGTTTTAGAACACTTATTATTAGTAAATTTTAACTGGTGTATGAATGATGCAAGGTAATGTTTAAACAACTTTTGGTTAATTACTATTGTAGCTAAGAAATTTTATTATAAATTTAAATAATTGAATGAATAAACTTTAAATAAATCATGATTAAAATAACTAGCAAAAATAAAGTAAAATTATTTGAATGGAAGAAACAACATTTAAGAAAGTTATGTTTAAGGCATTTTCATTTTTCAATTTTAAAATGTATTATAAGTCATAAGTTGTCCCAAATCACATATTTTGACACAACCACTAACATCAAACTATCACACATCATAATTATAATTTATAATGTTAGTGCACATTAAATAAGGAGTAAATCCTTAAAAAAAAACCCACACCAGAATAAATGTTAAGAATAACAATTTTGGAAGGCATTGAATAAATGAAAATACTTACTACCTCAAATCAAATAGCACAACATGTAAATAATTACTAAAAATTATCAGATATTGCTAGAGGAATTAATTTTAAAATAATGCATAAATTATTTTTTTTTAAATTTCAAAATATGTTTATCATGCCATAGTATAACCAATATACTTATACTTTCATTTTACATTTTGAACTTTTAAACAGCCTAAGAATTACAGGACTTGTAAGAAAATTTTTAAATTACCTTTTGATTGGGAGCTAAAGTTGCAATGAATTTTTCCATATATTTATCATACTTTGGATGATGCTTAAACAAAGAGCCATCAATAGCTATAGTTACATCTTCTTTACCCATTCTTCTCAAAAGATTTGATAGACCTAAATACAAACAAGTACTTATTTTTGTAGCCAGTTATGAAAAATTGTGCAGTTAAATAAAAGCATTTTTTATTTTGATCATAAACCCAACAGAAAATATAGTTACATAGTATACTTTTGATATGATGAACTTCATCATGTCAAAAACATCTATTTCTCAAAAAATATTTTTTTCCTTAAACATTTGGTATTTTTATAATGTTAATTATTATTCTTATGTCAAAGAATTTTTGGTAAGTCCTTGATAAACAAATTTTTTCGGTTCCAAAAATGAATTTTTCTACATAAATAGCACTGTTGGAATAGGTGATGATTCTGTGGTCAGTAAGAATAGGCTTGTGACTTTTAAAAAGGTAAAGGGTACAAAAAAGTGTGGTTGCGCTATCAAAAATTTGTTCGACATCTGTCCTATTTGCAGATCTCTAAAATCAGCCAGTAGGTTTTCTCATGTTCATTGGTTAGTAACACATCGTTTTAGATTTAACTAACAATCTGAAAATGAAGAGATATAGAGAATGACTTTGCTGCTTTTTTGTATTAAAAAATTATATCAGAAACATACTGAAAAATACCATCAGACTACTTTGACGTGTTGAACTTTAACTTTTTAAAGAAATTATAAACGTGGAAAGTTCAATTTTAATTTAAACTCGAAGTTTTGAAAATTTAAATTAAAAGAAATTTATTTCAATTTAACTATTTCTTATGTTTTCCCACAAAAAATATGTATTAAAAATAAAAATAAATTTAAAAGTTTTACTACATATTATATGTCTTTTATTGAGATTTTATAACCATATTTCATTATTTTCTAAGTTTTTGAGGCCTTCCTTGTTAAACCGAAAACTCTTTGTCTAAAATTTCTTTTTAGAAAACTTTGTCATATCGAGAGTATACTGTAACTGAAGGCTGAAGAAAATATTCCAATACTGAAAATTCTAAAATTTAAAAGATTCAAACACACTGTTTAGGAAAAATAAACCAGGGTACAATTTTTTTTTGCAAATGCAGTTGTCTTCTTAACTAGAAACCAGATCACACGTAAAAAACAGAATGCTGAATGAGTGTATATTTCTTATAAATCAATTAAATCTTATAATCATTAAATCAAGATTATCAAAAACTAATATTTTATCTCAGTTAATGTATGGTAAATCTTAGAATAATGTACTATAGAAAAAGAGGAACAAATATAATTTTGTGTATTTTATCTTATCTGTTGAAAAAAATTGCACACATTTAATTCATTAGTATACTTACAAATTGATACAAGAAGTGCTCCTCTAATAGAAACAATCGTGCAAACATAATGTACAATTTCAGCATCTTCTTCAGTTGCACTTAAGAAGCCTTTTTCAAGCAAGATTTTTAAGATCTTTTTCAAGTTTGATTCTCTATGGGAAAAATAATTTCTGTAGTGTACAGTCAACTACAAAATATAAAACTAAGAATAGCTCAATTTGAGTTTTTAAGTCATAATCTTAGAAATATGACACAACAGGAAAATAAATGTAGCTAAACAAAAAAAATCTAATGAATTAAAGTAATTCAGAAATTTATAGGTAAAACTTTATAGACAGAAAACTACATGAATGTATTCTAAAATTTTTAATTAGACAGACATTTAAATAAATGCAAAAAAAAAACTTTTACACAAAAGTAATTAGTGAAAATGATTTTACAAGTAGCACAAACATCTTAAAAATTAAGGAATACATTAACTAATTCATTATTGAATATTTAAATATACTACAAGATGTCTATAAGCATGAAATAAATAAATTTAATTTGTATGCCAGCACATATAAATTGTATCAAACTAACGAAGAATGTAAATGAAAATATATACATAAATCTAAAAAATAATTCAAATAATAGATAATTAAAATAATACATTTGAACTTCAAGAAGTTTTTACCTAATCCATTAAGATTTACAAGGCTTTTGAAAAAACTCTACAAGGAAGGAATATAACTAGGTCATTCAAAATGTAATTAATATTAAATAATACTTTAACCGCTCCTTTACCCCCCCCCCAAAAAAAAAAAATTAGACATAGTTTAGTATTACTGTTGTAAATATAAAAGAATTGCTTATCATAATCTTAATTAAGACATCTTGAAATTTAATTAACATAGTGCTGATTTCAAAAATACTACAAATACATACATAGCTCATAAATCAATAAATTAAAAATATGTGTTTTAGTATTTTACGATCTTAAGATAAGAGACTAATTTATACCAAGAACTTACTCCATAATGTCAGAAACATCAGCTGCTGTAAAATTCCAAGCTTCTCTCTTACAATTACATAATAAATCATTATTTATTAGCATTGAGAGAATTCTTCGAACTATATCACCAATGTATTTCCCCGCATAAAGTTTTTCAAATCTGCAAGTATTAAATATCAAACACTTAAGCATAATTTATTATAAATAAAACAATAATATTATTATAATAAATAACAAAATGTATGATGTAATATTTATATCAACTATTTAAAAACTTTAAGATAAAACAATTTACTGCAGGAAATATTATTACTTCAAGGTTAGTTTAAAGGTAATAGACTTTCACAATATTAAATTCATCCCCATCAGTTTTTTTGGGAAAACTTAAAAGTATTTTAATACAATTTTCATTTTTGATTTAGAAAAGTCAGCCTTATATTGTCATAATGGGTTATTCCAGAAGAACAAGATAGCCTCAGAGAAAATAATAGAATAGTTAAACACATAATTAAATTTATTTATCTGAAGCATATTTTTTTGAGATAGTCATGACAGAAATTAATGAAGTCACAAAAATATTTGTTATGCAAATTTTAAGAACTTATATTTGCTAAAAATATGAACTATATTTTGCCTTTATTGAGATTTTTAATACATATTTTTTCAATAAGAAGACTAGCCCCTTAAAATTTATTAATAAATTTTAATTTAGTTCTAAAATGTTAAATAACAACTTTAATGTATAAATATCTCACATTATGAATAAAACATTGGCCATATTTCAACTAATTCTATCAATAGTCTTTCAAGACAAAAAAAGAAGCAAATGGATAATGAATTTAAAATTTGCAATCTCAATATTGATTTGAACTGTTAACTTACGTAAAGCTATTGACAAGTAGAGATCCTTGATCCACAGCCTTATCAACTTCAGTTTTCATGAAATCTAAAACACCATTGTCACCAAATGCACCCCACTCTATATCTATAATAACCTATAAAATAGTATTTAAAATCAGTTTAAATTAGTTAATTTTGATCGAACTAAGGCAAGCTTATTCAAAGAAAACTGACTGAATTAAGATTGAACTGAAATTTATGGAAAACAAACTTCTACCATTTACTGATTTCCCCACAAACTACAGGAGAAGATAAGGAACCAACATTTATTTTGTATTTTATGTAAAATACATTCTCTGTCGCCTGAACGGGAATTGTCAATTTTCCCCTCGGCGTCAAATGTTTTTTTTTCCTTGTGTTTTTGTAAAAAATTTTTGTGCAGTAAATAAAGTTATTATTATTATAATGAAATAGGGATACAACATATCTTAGTACAATATACATTTAGGATTTAGGCAATTAAATTATAGGATTATCAAACCTCATCAACTCCTTTATGACTTCCTTCCCACTTTTCTATCTTATCAACCCGTTCAAAGTAAGCTGCATTACAACCAGTTCCTGTAGAAATATAAAATCAAGAAGCCTAATTTTTTCAAGAAAACAGTAACTATTATGAATATATATTATTTATATTGAAATCAAAACATGAACCTAGAATAATCTATAAAAAACAATGAAAATAAATCAAACTTAATTAAATTTGTTAGAGTACAAAAGCTTTAAAACTAATAAAATTTTAACACTAAAAGCAATGAGTGAAAGAGTTGCATTCAGAAAATCAGAATTAAACAACTAGATATACTGCACGGGCAACATATTTTTTAAACAATAACTAAATTTGAAAAGTTATTTTTACACATGGCCCCAATAAATTTAAATTATTTTTAAGTTAAAGAAGAAACCAAACAATAATAATAAAAGCAACTTTAAAAGACTAATGGTACTTACATATTAGCCCATCAACCATTCAGTGACCGTCAGATTGAGCGGCACTGCTAATGGATTTTTCAGATTCAGCAGCAGGGTCGACAGGCTAATACATAAGTACTAAAATAATTTTGTCTGAGGACTTTTAATAGAGTCCACTAATATGCTTTGATAAACTTTGAACACATATAAGTCAATGAGAAAGTTTTATTGGTTGTGAAATACTAACATGCATAAAACATCTACTTAACAGAAAGGACTTCTACACAGCAAATGTTAGTATATCATGCCTTTTGTTACCACAATCATGCTTTGGTACACACAGGGGGCTGTTTGGAAACAAAACTTACTGTTTGATACGAATTATAAATCCTACTTCATCACACCTTAAATATTGTATTTAAACCTGAATTTCTTCGGTATGCTATCAGATTGAAATATTTACAAGTCAGAAAAATGTTTACTCTCATCATTAATATACAATAAAAATTCAGCATAAAGGCTTTAAGACTTACCAAGAATCATGCCTATAGCACTTCTTTTGTCAAGATAAGAGCCCATCATCATGGTTCCAGTAGCATCATTTATTACGGCAACAACATCTACATCAACACCCTAAAAGCACAAAACCGTCATTTAAATTTTGCAAAACAAATTAATAATGAAATAGGAAATAAAACTTACTTCTTTTTTAGAAAAAGCATGTCTTAACATTTGTACCACCTCTTTCCCTACAACATTTTTACACTTGAATGATTTAGTCCAAGTCACAAGAATACCTTCATCAATTCCAGTTTGAATCATTGGAAAAGAAAAGCAAAACCCTAATGAAAATAAGAAGAGAGTGAGCAATTCTTAAAATCGAGCACACAATTAATATTGCTGATGTATGAAATGGTTTTTGAAAATTAACTCAAAGAAGTAACTGACCTAATGGCAATTTTTTCCCTAAAAGATTCTTTTCTGTTAAGAAATCATGAATGCACTCTGCCAAAAACTCAAAAAGCTACAAAACAAAAAATATATAGAATAAACATAACTCCAGAATTAAGTTAAATAAATTAAATAAAGTATCACATGAATGTTTACTAAAGTATTAAATATTTTATCAAATTGCAGTTTTCTAACTGTTGAAACTAGGTTGAAATTTATAGACCTACCAATTCTCCTTCTCCAAGACGAAGAGGTTCAGGGACTGTATAGTACTTGACAATGGCATCTAATGGAGCTTCTGGTTCAAGTTTCAGAAGAATCACTCTAAAATTTGTTCCACCAAGATCAAGAGCAAGGAAGTCACCTTTTTCTGAAAGATTATTTTTAGTTATAACATGCATATTGAACATGGTAAATGAAGTAAATGAAAGTATATTTCTTGTTAAGAGGATAAAAAATGATGGTTGGTTATCGCCGATTTGCTTTTAGAAATGGCACAAAGAGTCAGTAATTGATTTTCAGATGTTTGTTTAGAAACAAATTTGGGTAAAATAGACAATTCATTATAAATTTATTCCAAAAATAGACCCTTCTCAAAATATTCCATCCTAAACATTAACCTTACACAAAATATGTTCGCTTCTAGTGTAGTAGTTTTTGGAATATAATTTTAAAGTATTTTAAAGTCCTTACCCCTTCCTATGGGGTAAGTGGGACACCCGCCTCATTTTTTACAAAAAGACCAGTTAAGAAAAATGTAGAACATTATTTTAGAACCTAATTATAAATTTTTGTTTATTAATAGTGTCTTAAATAAAATATGTCATTAAGTTCAAATTGAACCTCTTCAAAAAATTTTTATGAAGCTTCAAAAATGTACTGTTCCAAAAGGGGCCCCACTTACCCCAAGTGACCCTATTTGTTTCTTTGTACTTTTCAATCAAATGTTAAGCTGTTAGTCAAAGACTTGACTAATTCATTAATTTACTGAAAGAAACTAATTCCATGCTAACTTCAAACTTGCAAAATTAGAAGTAGATTTTCACAATTAGGACAAAAAATGGATGTTACATAAAAAGTTTGGACTTACATAAATACCTTGATATTATAAAATAAGATAGAGATGTAAACACTTGTTAATCCTATTTCATAAGGGTTGATGTGATGACTGTATTAATTGCCAAATGATAAGTAAAACATTATTCAGTCTAGGTTTATAGGCTAAATATTAAGATATAAAGAAAAGTGTTAGTCTAAAGCTAGCTTAAACAGTTTCTCACCAAATCAGTTCTATGCTTAACAAGCAAATTATACATGAATATTGATTATCATAAACCATTTTTCTGTTTCAACAAACAATTTGAAGCTAAGCAAATATGAATGCCATCTACCTGGAAAGTTTTAAATCAATGACTTTAAAATATTGGCACTCCAGATTTAACTAAGAACGATCTAAAATTTAGACATATTTAGACAATACATATTTAGAACTTTTAAATATACATATAACTTCAAAATTGGTTAACAAATAATAACTTAATAAACAAATCAAATTAAACTAACCATGTCCACTTAAGAGTTTAGGGACAAACGTATTGGCCATTTGTAAAGATGACTCTTTCTCGGGTTTTTTCTTCAAACCTAGTTCTAGTTCACTTTCAAATGTATCATTAACTTTCTTGATTATATCATCAGATAATAAATAAGGGTCAGTTAGCAATTTTACCTATAAGAATAAACATTTATAATTAAACTGTTTATATATAAGAACACACATTTTCTACATATGATTATTAGCATCCTTAATAATAACATTGGATTTTACATATTTATCCCTTCGACAATCAGTTTTAAAGACATTTTAATGGGCTTTGGTCAGGGTTGCTGATTTTTTTTTACTTAAAAAATCATTTTTTTTTATAGAAACGAATTTAAACAGTTTTGTACTTTCTGAAACCTGGTTAAAAAATATTAATATTAAAATTTCTAGGTAACATAATAATTTTGCATTACTTTATATCATATTCTAATTTATCTTGTGCATTAATTAATGAAATTATTTACATAAGGAAAGCAGTTCACTGCCGAGAATCATCTCACCAGTGAGATGTCCTTTCTAAAACAGTGAATGAATAATAATACAATTAGTAATTAAAATTTTTATCCTTCTTTCTATAACTATTTGACAAATTTTGAAATCAATAATTAATTTTAAAATGATTAAACATAACAATGATTATATTTGAAACATAACAAAAAACCCCATCATGCCTGATTTTTGCTTAAAAATTAAAAGCAATCTTTGAGTAACACTAATTCACTTAAATTAATTTTACTAACCTAAGTAATATAGGTTTATTTCTTTAAAATAATAATTATTTACTGATAAAAATATAATTAAATAATCTAAAGATTGATATTAATTGTAAGAAAAAAATTTGATTGAGAAACATGAAAAATAAAAAATAAAAATAAGCTTTTGATAAAAATTATCAATTTATTCTAAACATGAAAAAATTACAGGGTTTAATTCTTGTTTAGTGTATCATATTATTGATGTCAAACCCTTTTATTTACCCTTTTCATAATCAAGGATCAATACGGAAGTAAACTTGTTCTTGAAATTGCATGCAATTTTATGTAAGGTATTTTTAACCACCATTTACATATCTGGCAGTTTAAAAAGTTATCACAATGCAAATAATCTTGCAAACCATTTTTAAAGCATTCAACTAAATAATTTCTCTAAATTGTGATATTTAAACATTTTTGATTTAAATCACATGATTTTTAAAAAATCAGGTGATTTAAATCATGATTTAACTTAAGCAACCCTGGCTTGGTTATGCATTTTTGTTTTCAAAGCCATAATCAACAGGATAATATGGAAGTATCCAAAACTTTCAGGGGGAAAAAGAGAATTTGGTGTTTCTAGACCTCTTTTGCTTATTAAAAAGAGTTATGAATGTAAGTTTAGAAATTACAAACATAAATACTGCAGAAACGCTAACAAATTATGAAAAAAGTATTCCAGTAAAAATGAATATTCAAGGTTAATAAATTAGAAAGCTTTCAAAATTTAGTTTCAAAATAAAATTACAAAATAAATTGAATAAAATAACAAGCAAAATTGGTGTATACTTAAGTAAAATTTAAAGAAATACATGAAATTTCTTTTTAGAAATAAATGAAGAGTATAATATTACTTTATTTGCTTTTCCTTCGGAAACTACTCTCATTTTCAAATCATCACCAACATTTCTTTCAATAATTTCACGGCCAGGCATTTTTCAAATTTTAATTATAAATACAATAATATTAATTTCTTCAGAAATAGCTGAGACCTAAGACTAAAGGAGTTAATCCTTTTCAAGAACAAATAGGACTGAGACTGACACAGTAGCACAGATAGATAACAGAGATAAACTCAAGGATCGTGAACCAACAGATTATATGTTTATTATCACTCTTCATCTATTTGTTTTATGTTTTGTTATCAATTGGGGAGGAAGTGTCTTGACAACCATAAATGGGGAAAGTCGAGGTTTGTTGTTGTTTTTGTTATTGTTGATTGAGGTATGTGCTTGCTCTCCAGAAGCCGCTTAACCTTCTTCTTCTAAAAAATAGAAAGTCGAGGTTAGGCAAACCAGGTAGATTAAATTTAATAATATTATTAAGTTTAATTATCCAGGAGTTTGTTTTGAAATTGAATGAAATAGAAATAAAAATTTTATTATTCAATTGATTTGACGGAATTTTTAGATTTAAATCAACATTTTTGAAGAATTGATTTTTTCCATTTTATAATTAATAAAATTATGTAATTTCAAATAAACAATGGGCAGCACATATTCATTAATTTTTAAATTTCTGTAACCTTGAGACAAACCTTGACCTTGAGTGAAACGAGTGAAAGGTCTTGATATATTTATGTATAATTAAAAAGTAAATAGAACTGGAAGTTCTATTCAAATAATTATTTCATCAGAAATTTAAGAAATTTCTCATTTTATATCGTAAGTATTAAGTAAAACTTAAGGAATGCGATTTTGCCGCACTTGCCGGATGCATATAAAGCCGCCTTTAATCAATCTTCTTGACCAGGGCCGGGGCCGTGTTGTGGAAAAAATCGCTTCCAGTGCGGATGGCTTTTACGGCGCCCCCTCCCAAATATTTTTTTTTCATTATTCCATATTTTATTTCTTTATTTTGCGAAAAAAAAAATGTTCGGGCACAAACACGTTTATCGTGGTTTCGTTCGAAAGTATCGAAGAATCTACGAAGTCCAATACTAAAATAATTTTAAATTGCAAAATAAATTAGAGATCCTTGTTTGAATTATTATAATTCGAACGTCTATGGATAATAAGGATTAATTAATGATTTAATTCATTTAGTTCTTCCTATTAAAGCAATCCTCATTAAATGAAATATTTTATAAATGTATCCAAATTTCATAAGGGTTAAAAATTTTACTTTAATGAAAGAGTTTTTACCAGCCTAATGCATTTTTTTCAGAATATATGAAAGTTTATATTAAAATTTTATTAGTTAAGTTTCATAACCCCAGAGGTACATGATTAGGAGACCAAAAAGTCATATTTTAAACACCTAATGAGTAATGACTGTCTCCATATTAAAAAAAGTAACAGGGGCCGCCGCGCCGCTAGCGCTGCCTCTGATTTTGAGTGTTACTTTTTTAAAAAATTTTTAACGTTAAAGTTGAAAATTATTTTTTCTGCTGCTAGTTCGCCCCCCGAAAAAAATCGGACAATGGGAAAATTAGTGTTCGGCAACAGTGGTAAAAAAATAGTTAACTACCAACTACTAACAGTCCTGGGACTAGTTACAACTAGTAGTTAACTGTTTCCCAAACTAGTTAACTACTAGTTAATTAGTCTATTTAATTTCATAACCTATTTTTTGCCCAAATTCTAATACATCTTTCTTATCTATATCACAAAAAACGCGCAAAAAGGGCCTTTAATTCTAGTTATGGTATTTTGAGTACTCTACCATCTTAATTAAATTTGTTACAGTACAATTTTTTCTATATTTTGATAAAAATTTTAATAAGAATTTTTTTGAAAATAGTTGAAATTTTGAACAACTAGTAGTTATTAAAAAAAGTAGTTTCAACTAATAGTTGAACTAGTTTAAACCAAAAGTAGTTAAACTACTAGTTAACTACTAGTTGATCAGTAGTTAACTACTAGTTGCAACTAGTTCTAGTTAACTAGTGCCGAACATTAGGGAAAATTCGTGTTTTAAATAAATAATAAAAAAACAGGCATTTTGAAACAAAAAAAATATTTTTTATAAAGATTATACATGAATAGGTTATCTTTCAATTGTGATTCAGAAAAATTTCATATTTCTGCAATAAAATTTAAAATAGAGTCACAAATTTTAAACTCATTTTAAAATTTTAAAAATTAAATTTCTTATAGTCCGATTTAAGGTATGTGGTTATTTAGACCATTTCTAAGTGAAAACCGTTGAAATTGCTATTAGTGCAATTTGTTCCAGGTGTAGGGACTACTAATTAAGATTTTTTTTTAAATTTTAAAATTTTCAACTCTCTTTCAATTTTTATTTCAAAAATACTAATTTTTTAGCACCCCGATTAAAATTAACCTGTGTAAACATGTATATTACAGGCTTTTTCAAAAAAAAAAATATTACTTCATAAATGCCTGTTTTTATTAAAGTTTTTATATTTTTTAAAATGTCTAAGGAGACTTACTGCCTCGCCCTGTATAAAAATTACTTTTAATTGGCTTTTATATTGTTTAGCATTATTAGTTACATCAACGGTATGCTAGATGACGCCACTACCATATAACTTTTAGCCTATAATGACTATAATATTATTTATTTAGCCAGCCTTGGTTTAGCTAGATGACCTTGAAATTTTATAAGAGATTAAAATTAAAGCCTTTTAACAAGAAAACATATTAATTATCTAAATTCCTTATTGAAAAGCATAGAGGTAGAAAAGCATTAAGAGGTAGAAAAGCATTAACCGAAAATGAAAATTTGATTTGACATTAGAGTTCTTAAACATTTGAAGCGTAGATGATGACTAAAGATGGCGCCATGGGTACTATGCTGCGTATATCTTGGAGAAATATTGTTTCAGATATTCCTTCTCTCTCCAATCTGAAGTAATACTAAAGGAAACTACTTTATGGTCTTTTATTTAAAAAAAAAGGATAATATTTTGTGTTTCTAACAGAAAGAAATTGTTCAAATAAAGGATTAAATTTACGTTGAAAGTTTTTATGCAGAATTTCTTAGTTATCAATTATTAAAATAAACCGATCAAGGGCGGTTCCAGACCAGATTTTCGGGGGGGGGGGGCCATGTCAAAGTCGGAGGGTATTACCACGGCTTACTAGATACTTATACAGGCTAGCCGAGTTTTAAACAATGAAAACCATTTGACAACTTTTCCCGCTTGGAGCACTACAAGACCTACCTATACAGGGCCGTGTGGTAGATTTACCCAGTATGAGGCAAGTCCTAGAAATGCCGCCCCTTATGTATTTTTCCTTTAAATAATTGATACTTCAAATTAATTAAGATTAATTAATGTAAATATTTAATTAAAATTAATCATAAATAACTTATTGATTGGTAATTAATGATATATATTTAATTAGTAATTAATGATACATAATTAAGTCCCCCAATAATTCTCTAATTATGGGGGAATTGCGTTGTAGCTTGTAGAAAACTAACCAATTTCTAGTAATATAATTAAATTACCATTAATTAGTTTCAAAAAGGGCAATTATATTTTACATGATTCAAAACACTTTTTTTTTTTCAGCAATAAAAGCAACATTTTGTGATTTTCATATACACTGCATCCTTGATAATTCAGAACTAACGAGAGAATTTCTAACCTAAACCATCATTCTAAGAATTGAGAAATTATGTTCAAAAGTGCCCCATTTGAGAAGTAGATTTAAACATGCATTTCATTTGAACACTTGAGTAAATTATTCAAAATTCATTTTTAGAAGCTACACATTTATCAAACAATAATTGAGGTTTTTGAGCTTTCAAAGTTAGCATACCCGCTTTGGGGTACTCTCCCCTATGGATTTAAATTCCTAAAGACACGACCAACAATCCCAAAATTGAATAAATAAATAATATAGTATTTTTTCAGGTCATTAGTATATTTAGTCATAGTATAATCTTCCCGGGAAATCCCCGGAATTTCAGTCATTCCCGGGAATGGATTAATTTTTGAAACTACTTCATAGAAATTATATTTAAACTTCAAAATAAAAGTCCAGGAGTTTAAATATATAAATTACAACACAATTTATTTTACTACTATAAAAATGAATATTTAAGTTTTAACTGTTTTTTTTATTATTATGGAAGGATTTTATTTTAATTACCAAAATACAATCAATATGAAAAAAGTTAAAGGATGGTAATATTTTTTCGGGGGGGGGGCTTAGTTTTTCTTCATAAATACAGTTTTGGAGGTTCCTTAAAACTGTTTGCTTTCATGAAAATAAACTTATGGAATGAAAAAATAAAATACCCTTAGATTTGTATATAGTGTAATTCGGAATTTTTGTTTTATTTAGTTAATTTTTTTTAATCAGAGTATCTTGTTAAAAAACTCTATACAAAAGGTTATACGAAAATTACGGTTAGTAAAAACTAAATTATTACATGGGTAAAGCTATATAATTTTTTTTTTTGATTCTTCACTGGAATTAACTGAACGGTTTTTATTTTACATTGACCGGAATTTTCGCACTTATGAAACGTCCACTAAAAAAAGTTACGTTTTATAAAAGGCCTTTTGAGCAAAAACTGGAGAATTTTCAAGTCCCATGTCATATACAAATATCAAAAAATAAATCAATTGTAATTATCTAGATAAAAATATAAAGAAAACATAAATCCTTAATCCCTTCACTCTACTTTAAAAAAAATATAAACACAACCTAGCTCTTTTTGGGACATTATACTTCTAAGCAGTTGGTCTTCTTAAATAAATAGGTGGGCCGTAGACTTTCTAGATGTAATAAAACTTGGATGTAATAAAACAATTATCTCCAGGAAGAAACCTGAGTTTATGGCGCCGGTGTCTTCATGTGGTGAATTTTCGACAGCTCTCAGGGGCGAGTGCGAGGGGAGATACAAAGAGATTGAGGGAGATAGGGGAGATAAACTGCTGGTGGTCCGGCCGCAAATTGTTTTATTACATCCAAGCACTGGATGTAATAAAACTTTACGGTGGCCCATATACTTCTTCTATCCAGGAGGCAGGAAACTTGCAGCTTTTCGAGAGCACAAACAAAAAGGGACTGAAGGAGGCTCTGGTAAAATTTGATTGCCTTTGCCCTTGAAAATGTGCCCTCCCTCCCTTTGGTTCGTGGAAGGTGGGGTGGGAAAACAAGAAACTACGAACAATTAGTGGCCATAAAAGTATAAAACGGTGCCATATCGGCTATTCCATCTCCTGCGCTGCAATTCGACCTGCAAGGCGGCCGGCCACCCAGAGAACACACAAGCGCCCGCTCCTCGTCAACACAGGGGGGCTATAAATTGTCGGGGGAGGAGTGTCAGCGCTGTCGCCCGTGTCGGGCAGTCGGCCACTGCCGAGAACGCTTTTTCCCCTCAGGCTATGCGGAAGCAGGAAGAAGTGTTTTGTTCCCCTCTCCAATGTTGGATTCCGTTTTTTAAATTCTGGGTTTAGAAAGTAACTAAAGTACAGCATAGGTATTTAAGTAACAAAGAGTTAGTTACTTTAAAATTTTTGTAGTTAAATACCAGTTCGATACTGAAAAAGTAACTAATGTAACTAAATACTTTTAAAGTATTTAAAAAGTATTTCCGTTACTAAGTATTTAAATACTTAACAACCTTGGTCAGAGTCAAGCTGAATCTGGGCTGAAACTGAAAAACTATCAATCACTGGACCCCGACACACTAACATCGCGTAAACAAGACGCTCTCAACCCTCTCTTTGCATTGCGAAGGCTGCGAGGGGTCGCGTGCCGGGCACCTGTTTTGGATCGAGTTTCAAGCTGACAGATTTTTCAGCTTGACTATAAAAATACTATTTCTGTTTTCCTACCACAAAAACGTGTAAACAAATTGCAGAGAAAGCTCCTTTAGAGTAAAAAAATAAAAATTCCAGGGGAATTTTGCCGCCCTCAGAAAAATGCCGCCTGAGGCAGCTGCCTCTTTGCCTCATACCACCACACGGCCCTGTACCTATATCACCCACCGCCTTCAACACTGTGGATATGTTTTGCCAGTTGGTCCAGTATTGCCATCTGGATTTGCAATGATTTCCGTACTCGGCTAGCCTGTATAAGTATCTAGTAAGCCGTGGTATTACATTCGAAATTTTCAGTGCCTCAGAAAATTTTTTGAAGAGTGCTTGCTTTCAAGCAGCTTTTTAGGGGTTTATGTAACTTAGAGGATATCCAGGGCCCGTGCCATTGTTTTAGAAAGTGGGGGGGTGAAACATTTTTGTAAGGCCATAATAATACTTGTGTTCGCGAGGTGTTTGGCTCCCAAATTTCCGAGTATAACATAAATAAAATACGAAACTTTGTCAAAGTTATAAAGGTTTCTTCAGATAATGCTAGCTCGAAAGCAAATGTGGGGGGGGGGCTGGGGGTCCTCCCCCAGAAAATTTTGTGAAATTTGGCTTCAAATAGAAGTTTTTCTACTCATTTTTGTACATTTGGTATCCATTGGATAACACCTAAAGAGGGTAACTTCTTGTACTCCTAAAAGGAGAGGAGAGAAACAAGTTCATGGAGAAAACAGTAAATAAGTAACCATGAGAAATTAATAGGGGGTCTGGGGGGTACCCCCTAGAAAATTTTTGAAAATTTGCCTCTATAAATAAAGTTTCAGCTCATTTTAAAAGCATGTAAACCTCAGAATTTTCAAGGATGAAATTATAAATCGATGCCCAATTTTGAAAAGGGCCGGGGGTCCTCTTCTGAAAATTTTTGCAAATACGCCCATTTAAACTATAGTATTACCGGTTTGAGAGGGCTTGAGCCCCATCCAATGTTAGCTGAAGGGGGGCTAAGCCCCCCCCCAATATTTTGTGATGTTTGGATATTTTCTGGTTTGGAATCCCCTTCAAGAGCGGTTATTTGGGGAGAGGGTAACCCACAAAAGGTCTCAGAATGTGTTAAAAATTTCTTTTAAGGGTCAAATTTTAAAAATTTTCTTGGGGAGAGCCCCCAAACTTTGGAATTAAGCTGAAATGCTACTTTTAACCGAGAAATTTCTAAAATTTTTCTGGGAGAGATCGCCCAGACCCCCATCTTATTTCGAGCTCGCATTATTACACAAAACTTTTACATTAAATGCACCTCAAAATATTACACCTTGGCGATATTTAAAGGAACATGCAACGAAATTTAATCTATACATCTGATACAAAATTAGGTAACTAAATGGTTGTTTCTTTTAATTTTATGTTTTTTAATGTCTTGTACTGGCCCTCCCCCCAATATTTTATAAAAGTTGGCGCCTATGGATGTCAAAATATTAAAGGGGGGTTTGGGGGTTCTCCCCCAGAAAATTTTTTGTATTTTAACATTAAGAAAGTGTTTTTTAAGCTATTTGTTAGGGTTTCTCGGGGGGGGCCATGGCCCCCAGGGCCCCCCCCCCTGGACCCGCCCCTGAAACCGATAAATTTTTTTTATCTTCAGGTCTTATGGGTTTTTATAACCACATTTTGACTTTATTATTGTAAATACTTTGCAGTTAATATTACTCCCGTCGAATTGCTATAAATTTAATTTACAATCCCTGAATCCTTCTTGGTTAAAATAACTTATTCTAGCAATTTAGAGCTACCGTTATTACCTGAGATCCTGAGAAACATAAGTTTAAAGAGGAAAATGTTTTCCTTAAATGCTCATCAAATTTTGCAGTTTCTATATAACATCCTGTGTATGAAGTAAATTAATAGGAATAATTATCTTTTAAAAATAGGGGAGAGTGGGGCACCTTGGGACACTCCACTTTTCAGACGCAATTTTATAGTTATGAACTCGTGCTTATAGAGGTACTAATAAATGATCCTAAAATCTACTCTTCAACGTGTTTTGGAATCTTTGGTGCGTCTGGTTCATTATTTACATCAGTTTTCTTGTTTTTCGTGATGCAAAGTTACAATCACTTGTAGTTTCAAAAGAATTTTTTTTAATAAAAGAGGTTTATTTATGTCATTATAATTATGTTGAGATTAAAATATGCCTACCCATTAATATTTTAGGAAATAAGAATATGTTAAAAGATACCCAAAGATTTTCAAGAATAAAACAAAACTGTTTCTTATTAAAAAATTAAATAATTTAAGAATTTACAGGCAAAAACGTTTCTGGAAGGAAAAAAAATCAGTGATTTACGTCATAACTAAAATGACGAAATCAAGGAAAATTTTGAATATAAAATAATATTGATGACCAATTTAATATTCTTATGCATAGCTTTATCATAATTTAATGTGTTATTTTTTTATTTTTCAAAATAACATAAGTTTTTATGTTATTATTGGAAGTATCCCAAGATGGGCCACTAGTGGGCCACCTTGGGACATTAAAAGAGGTTTTTAAACTTTGTTATTATGAATTCTCTAAAAGAGATAATTGCTCGGAAATTTTTTTATTAGATGCGCAAATAACTATATTTAATATATTAGCTATGTTTGAATAAATATAACGGTATAAATAAATTAGAAAAATAATTTAGTAAAAAGTGTCCCAAGGTGCCCCACTCTCCCCTATAATTAAAATTGAAAAATTATTTTTGAGTTTGAATCAATGCAATAAAGATTTTTAACTGTTCGAAATACCCTTTTGAAAAATCGACTAAGTTCCCCACACTACCACTTCATTTTTAGATTTTGAAAATAGTCCGCCTTCTACATTGTAATGCACATCTGACGATTTTTATCATTTGAAATTTTTTTTCTAGTTTGTATCTTTGAAGACGTCAAGTGATTCTGCATTCTTGTCCGACTCACAGTACTTACTTTCATATAGGTGTGTTTTGTGCAGGTAAGAACATTTCATTTTAAAGTCTCTTGTTTATTAAATTTACATCAAGGGTTCTCAAACTTTTAAACATCACGCCCCACTTTTTATAAACAGAAACTAACATGCCCCACCTGATCTTTAGATATAATTTTTTACACTAAAAATTTAAATCAGTGTTTCGCACCTTACCTCCTTAGGTTTTCCTCCTTTTTTCGCACCTTACCTCCTTAGGTTTTCCTCCTTTTTTCGCACCTTACCTCCTTAGGTTTATGTATTTTTTCTACGCCCCCCCTACTGGGCCGCAACAAGAGACTTATTTAGGTTTGGTCCTCAACTTTTCCTTTCCAATAATTACATGCAAACATAATCTGTTTAATGTAGTTGTTCAGAAAATTAAGAGGTAGGTAGGATTTGAACCTCAGCATAACAAAGTTGGGGTAATTTGTAATTACAACATTTCGTAAGAAAATTACCAAAATTTGTAATTTGCCCTTGTTGGTGAGTGCACTCCGAGTTTCTAGAAACTCTGAAATGACCTTTTTGCATCTATTTATTATTTGAATGCATATTTTGAATCACCATAATTATCATTATCATTTATAATTATAGACATAATTTAGGGTGGATTAAAGCTATTTTTAGTTTAAATATATTTGCAAAAATTAGACAATTTATGTTAATTTTTTACTTAGCTAATGCAAATAATGTTTGATTAATAAATTTCTGGAAAACTTAAGAAATTTAGTTTTTTTTTCAGAAATAATTCCTGGAGATGGTCAACAGAGATAATAAAAAACTTTTAGGAGGGTCAATGCTAGGAAAATTTGTGAAATACTGATTTAAACCTTCAGATTTTACTAATATTGGCTAACTTTTTCTTTGAAAAAAATCAGTTCATTAATGGAATTCTGAGTGGTTTAATAGATAAAGTCATAATGAGATAAATTGAATTTTAATGATAGAGATAAAATGAACATCTACCCTACTGTAGCAAAGTTTAGTTCCGTCTCTGGAAACAAACTTATCAAGTTCTTTACATATCATCTGTTGTTCTTTTTTTATAAAACTTGCAAAATATAATGGTAAAAAGACACATTATCCGCTTTTTTAACTTCTTTCTAAGTTATACGAAAACCAAATAGGAAGCAGGTAGAGAATTTTGCATTCTAAGAACAACCGGCATTGATTGAACTACGGCTCTTGATTACCGCTTAATTTTGCAATTTAATCAGATTAAGTACTCAATTCCTTCCTCTTTACACCTGTAGAGTGGTAAATCTCCCCTTTTCCACACGAAACAGACAGAAACCTTCAATGAAACAGATCATTTAGAAAAGCAGTGGGTGAAAAAAAGCTGCAGATTTACCACAGAAGCTTCTGTAAAAAGATGCAAAGGGCCATGAAGAGCTAAACGCACCACTGGTTTCAGCATGAGTTACGGACTGCTTTCTATGAGAAAGCAACAGCTTCAGTTGAAAAGGAATTACGTCTCCCCAAAAAACATATTCCTACCGTCTATCCAATGCATCAAACCACCGTAAACTCAGCGAATCTTTTCTGTATCGTCAAATATTTAAAAGAAGACGGGAGGAGTTCCCTGAACTGCAACTCATTACTGGGGTCCATGTCATTTTATTTTGAGGGATCCGAATTTTTGCTTAGAAAATGATATAATTGTTCGGCCTTTAAAAGATGGTATTGAACTAGTTGAAATAATTCGAAACATCGTTATCTGCAATGTTACATTTTAACGAACCCCTGAGGAGAAAGGAATTATCTCCTTCCCGTGCATTTGATTTGAGTTTTTTGTGGCGGAAATCACCTCTCCCCCACTTATTCGTAACAAAAAAGTATTCAACAAACGCATTTTCTTGGTTATCGCGTTTTTAATTGCAGCTGCTGGCCTCCGCGATTATTTTTCGCTTTTTCTTTTCGGCGTGAAGAATTTCCTTTTCATTTGCGAGCGAGGCTTCGGGAACTATTATGAAAGAAAGGGCTTTAGTTTAATATTTTCTTCTGCCACCGCTTGACAAAAATGCACGCATCTTCTTTCTCTTTTTCTAAACTGCGTTTTTGTGCAATTAGAGTATTTGTATCAAAGGTCATTTTAACTTTGAAAACGACATTTCTAACGTCTTACACGAATGACAATATAGGTACGACAAACGAAGGCACTGAACCGAACTTAATAAAATTTAAACTATGATAAGTGAATTTTTTTTGAGGAGTTTAAAAAAGAGGTTTAGTGACTTAATGACTGATATGTGATGTTTTGTAGGGAAAATATAGCAAGAGCTTTGTATGTAGGGGAAAGGAGGGTAAGATAAAGCACAAAAATGATTTTCAGCTGTAAAATTGAGAATTTGAAAGTCAGTCTCAAACATTTACTGAACGTAAGTTCATTGACTCAGTAAATCAACCTAAAATAGGGAAAGTCTTAACTGTAAAGAAAATATGTTAAAAATACCAAAGAATATAAAAATGGAGTGCGTACTTTTACCTGACGTGATGGGTAAAAGTGCTCAGGACGTGAGGACAAAATAAGTACGCGCCCTGAAAAATTGGCAGAACTAAAAAATAAAAATGCACCACTGCCTTTGTAATTGGAATATTCCTTCCTCATATAATCTCTTTTTAAGTATAATTTATACAGTTTTCAATCTTGGAAAATCCATGAAAAATTGTACAATGTTACTTTGACGAGATTTTAAGTATGCTAATTTTTAGCTTTAGATGAGTTTTAAGCTTTCAAAAGAAAAAATAAACATTTATTCAAAAGCTGTTAGCAAATAACTCATGTAGTGAAGAGTAAGATGGAGTTACTATATGATTCTTTCAACAAAAATTTTAAATATCTTGTCTACGCGTATTTTTATTGATTTTACAAAATGTCCTTGAATTCTAGCGATGCCAAATCGTTCAAATGGAATCATACATTACAATAATACTTTGAAAGTAATCATTATTTCTTTATTTATAAAAATAGTCTTTCATAGAAAAATTAGATTCTAATTCAAAGAAACCATATTTTACCTAATAAGTAAATACAGAAAGTATAAAAATAATAATGACGGTCTTTTAAGTTACCTATCTTATGATACATGTGTCCATGTGATTATACTCGCTCCCTCTTAAACTGTTGACAACAGGATAAAAAAAAAACGCTTGGTATTTTTACCCTACTGCGCATTCTTTCCCCCTTTCTCCTACTATTTCCATCAGGGTTTCAGAGGATATTAATCACACCTCAATAAAAATTCTTTGGGTAAACATCTCCTCAAGAACCACCTCCGTCTACTAACAGCTTTTCAAGGAATCAACTTTCCTCCTTATTGACTTATTAATGTTAAAATACCTCTAGGAGAGACCAGGCGAACTTCTAGCTTACTAGCTTAGATCTTCTTAGCGAATTTCTCATGCCTTTTCTCTGATTACAGAAAATTTTCTAGATGTTTTATGACTGCAAAAGTTAAACCGTTAAATGTATCTTCTCTTGCAAGAGTGCGGAAGTAGATGAGAATTTAACAAAGAGAATAAAAAAAATATTAAAGGAAATATATTTATATAAATAAATTAAATTGTTCTATTTCAAAAATAATTTCTCAGGTCAAATTTTGAGACATTATGTTTAAATTTAAATAAATTTATTTATTTAAATTTAAGCATACATTAAAATAAGTTACCTTCAGTTGGAACTAAAAGATAAACTGTAAAAGAGTGTTTGTTTTTAAATTAAAGCAATTAAAATATTTATTCTTATTTTAATTTTCTACAAATTATTTTATTCTTGCATTTGTGTTTATATTTTTTGAACAATAATAATAAATTATTTTATCACGTTTCATTTATAACTTCGAAATTTTTTATTTAAGTTACAAAAAGCTATCTAGTGTTTTTTCACATTCTTAAATGAATAACCCTTTTAACCATCAATTTTTTTTCTCGAAACAAAGTGTGGCATCTTTCTTTTTTAATATAATGTGTCATTTTATTCCTTGGGGCGTCCTAATTCGTATTTAAAAATTAAGTTTAAAATTTAGTATAAAATCTTTTAGTATAAAATCTTTTCTTTGAGTAGGACATTATACTATTTTGCATGAAAAGGGATAACCAATAAATAAAATTAATTGTTAATTTTGGGTTTTATACTACGAAAAAAAAAAAGATTTATTTGATAAACAAATTAATTTCAGGAAACTATTTATTAAATTTTTAAATGAATTGATATTTACTGTCCTTTAATATCACGTATTGATTAAAGGCTATGGAAGGAAAGTTGAATTTAGTATTAACGAAATTGTAATTAAATTAATTTAAAGCAGTTCAATCCTGTTTTTATATTTATCTACATTAAAAAACCAAACTGACCATCCTGATTTTTAAAATTAACCTATTAAAAGAATATCCAATATTTAAAACTATCACTGAGTATTTTTTTTAGATTAGAAATTTAAATTAAGGGTTTTTCCTAAAATATTGGGAAAGTTTTAACTTAAAAGAAAAGGGTTTAACAAGTTTTGGAACTTAATTTTTGAATAGACTTTGTTAAATAGGGTAAAGGAATTAATTTATTATACTATAAAGCAAGTTATTATAGTAAACAATTAATTCTTATACAAAACAAAATAGGAATGATACTTTTTTTAGTTTAATGGTACCAGGGACCGGAATATTGATCATCCTCCTCTCTAATATTGCCAGTGGAAAAACCTTTGTTCTTGTTATTTTTAGATAATGCTGCAAATCTTACGTTAAACACACCGTCACTGAAGAAATACTGCTTTCTACACCTTTATTTTGATTCCAGAAAGTCAAATACTCAAATTGATTCAGTCTAATACTGGATTGGATATTCTTTGTGCATAGTCGACATCGATTGCAGGGTGGACACGACCCCCACCATGTTAGAGATTCATTTCTTAAATAAGTGATTTCCCCCCTCAATTGGACCAATTTTTGACTTTTTTAGGCGATATTGGTTACTCCCCCTCAAACTTTTGTTGGAGACAACGCCTATATGCACCATCTCAGTTATTTGAGTGATCTCTGTAGGGCAAAATTAGTTGGATCTGAATCTATTCTTTCCGATTAAATTGTCATCTTTTCTTAATTTATTTTAACACTTACTACATTTAATTTAAACGGTAAATAAATTAATGTATGATTAATTTTCATACCGCAGCTAATCAACATTTTGAAATAACATATAGATAATATTAAAAATGGCAGATGACATTAAGCTGTGATAAAATTTTAAAATCGTATAGTCGTCCTACGTTATAAGACACATTTAAATTTTGAAGTAACTGAGGGATGCGGAAGAGAAATACTGAGGGATTCTGAAGAGGAACGCTGAGAGATACTGATGACAAAGGGATGTAAAAGAGCAATATTGGATGATGCCTAATATTAAAACAATTACTGAGGGAGCGCGATGCTTATTTGTCAGTGCAGCATCATAAATATACTGAATGAAGGAATAGGTACTAAGGGATGTTGGGGAGAAATGCTGTCAGTCGGATGCTGAAGAGACATTTTGAAATAGGGATGAAACTAGGTTTATTAGAGCGCAATACGGGCGGTTCAGTTTTTGGAGGGACCCATTCAATGGACCGAATTTGAAATTATTTATTCAAAATTATTTATTTAAAATTATTAATACAACCATTTTATGCGTGAATTATAGGATATACGTTGTTCTATAGAACATTAAAAATAATTACGAGACCTTGGCTTTTTGAATAATACCAAGTTTTACGCAAGAAAAAGATTTCATTATTGAAAACCGGAGACCTTTGAATGACATCTACGTTAGATATCACTCTCCCCGGAATATTTAGTGTTTACCCCCCAAGTCTTGGAAATTTTCCTTTTTTACCATATCTTTATCTCTAGCTAAACTGGAGGCGTTAGTGTCCTTACCTAAAAATATTTGAATTACAGCGTTCTAAAAAGTTTTCTCTAGCTACTTTTTTTTGGAAGGGGGTGTCATTGGCTTCTATAGCTTTTTGGAGAACCCTGGAACTGCCACTGGGGTGAAATGACCCCAAATCCCGAGACCCCCCCCCAAAATTCTTGTTCATAGTAGTATGGTTAAACTATCTCTACCAGAATAAAACTATGTCGACTATCTTTTAGAGTGTTATTAGAGTTATTAGAGTGTTATTGACTCAAGTTCAGAGTACATCTAGTTAGTTTAAAAATAAAAAGAGCATTGGTCGTAACATTTAATAGTATGATTTAAAGTGTTATAATTTATTTAAGTTGCTTTAAAATTAAACTAGTAGCAGGTAACACGTACTTGCTTTAAAATGTACTTTAAAACCAATGCAGAAATTAATCAAAATTTATTTTACTGATAATTTTTCTATCATATGTTCTAGATTAGACAGTATTTTTTAAGCGACGAGAATTTTCAACATTTTTTTTATTTATTAATTTAAATCTAAATTAAAAATTAACACAATAATAATAATAAAAATGGAGCCGTGAGAAAAATTCAACTACTCTTTTATTTATTCTTGAAATAAACGTTAAAAGTGTCTTCTTTCAATAAAAAACAACTTATTACAGGTAGGGTCGAAATTGAATCGATTTGGCTGAGATCAACATTTCTGTATGATGAGAAGTGCAGTAGAGATGCTTCTTTCTATGGTAGGAGAAGTTCTTCCTGGAATGAACCTGTGGGTTGGTCTATGAGAAACAGTGTCTGACGTCTAATACACGAACACGGAGAGCTCACTAGATTGACTTGCTTCCACAGTTTACAACAATTTCTACAGACGTAAAGGGAATTTCAAAAGTTCTCTCGCAGTAACATAGAAAGCATTTGGAAAACACTAAACAGGTGAATCGAAAAGAACGCTTCTAGATGCTTCTAAATCAATTGAATTTAAAACAGCGAGATAAGCTTCTAAGGAAATCATCTATTGAACTTTAAAGATCCAATAGAAGTACAAATGAAAGCAGGAAATTAAATAATCGAGCTACGTAGTATTTACAGAAACCTAGTGGGAAATTAAGAGTAATGAGGGAATCCTTGTGTGTTTAGTATTCTCCGAAACGGATTCCCTTCGATAAAAGCTCTAATAACATAGTTAAAAATTACTTTATGACGATAACAAAAACAATCTTAGATTTTTTAAAATACCGAGTTTTACGATTAACTGAAGGCATATCTCCGTATATCAATATATTTCACGTTTATAGCTTACAAAGCTTTTTCTTATAAGAGGCTTCCTATTTTCAGTTACTGCTAACTTCATAAAACAAAACAAATAAAAACCTTTGAATTTTATTATTGCTCTATGAAATGAGTTAATTGAAGTTCACCAATCCCCTATTTTATTCAGTAATGTACCTTCAGTTAAAAGCAAAACTTCTAAAAAGTCAAATTTAATAACTTAATGACTCACTACATAAAAATCACCGGTAATAACTTTTTTTTAACTCACGATATGTTACACACAAATAAGCATTTAAGATATAAAAATATATATCCAGGATTTCTTTCAAATGATGGTCAATGTATGCAGTTATAAGCATAAGGACTAAAGATTCTAATTCACAAATTTTGGCGATTTCTTTACTTAAGATGAACCAGAGAGGTTTAAATTGTAAAACCAGTATGATTGGAGGGGTAAAGTTCTTGAGGTACAAGTATTTCAAATATTAAAATACTATTGTTCTGAAACAAAGTCTGTAATAAATAAACCACTTAATTCAAAACAGTTTTTTCCGTTTTCAAAACTTTGCGTGACATTCGTACCTATAAAATAATTACGTAATTCTCAATCATCGAAAGAAATCCTCTAACTTTTACATCTATCCAATAAAAACGAGTATCCTCATCATTACTCCTGACTAGAAACAAATAATAATGAATGCGTGATAAAAATATTTTCCACTTTCGGTTTAGAAAAACATCGTCGTGTAACATGTTGTAGTCAGCGGAAAAGTTCTACAGATTCATGGAAAAGTTGAATTCGAAGAGCGTCTTTCGAGCTGTCTTTACACATTCATGAAAATGGAGAATTTTTAGCTGTCCTGCCTGTCAACTTTCGTTTCATTGCCTTTACTGACGAATTATTTTACCATCGTTCAGTGAAGTGACAACGTTCCCTTCTTGATGAGTAAATTGCACGCTAAGTTTGCGCAACAGATGTCCTGAGCAGTTCACCCTTGCTGATTGTGGGTCGCCTCGGTTGCCTTTCTAAGTGGAAGCCTCCATGGCCGAAGATGACTCGGACACTGGCGAGGGGTTGTCGACCAGAGGGTGGACCAAGGGCTCGGATAGGCCGTTGGAGGTCGACGCGGTCATCTTGGCCGAGAGAAGGCCGGCTGTGGTGGCCGGATGACCACTGCTGGTGGGCAGGAGGGGTGCCATGCTCGTCGGACTGACCAGAGTCGGTGAATCTAGAAGACCGAGGCCCCCTTCTCTGTACCTGTTGAGGAAATGAAATGCACTGATTACCATTACCTTGACTTAACACTTTAAAAGCTGGATCACCCTAGATTCCCATTAAATCCTATAGAAAATTTGTGGTCATTTACAGAAAGGGTTAAAACAGCGGTAATCAACTGAAGCCCCAAAAACCGTGAGTCAATGAGTTAAAATAGCTAGGGTGAAGACCTTTAACACTCGACCATTAAACCCTGTTTTATTTCTGATTATAGAATTATGTAGAAAGTTTGATTTTTAATAGAAGATGCTCTGCATCTTCTGGGATACATCTTCCTTCTCTCCATGTTCCTTTTCCGTTTTCCTCATTAAATTGCTTTTAACATCCCTTCTGTGTTTCTCTTCAGCATATTTTAACTATTGTATGAAGCGTAAATTATCCCTAGTTAAGACCATAAAATTGTCTGTAAAGCTTTAAATATTCGACTTCTAGAATATGCAGTAGCAAGAATATGAGATTTCGAGTATGTGGATGGGTGACCCTATAGAGGGTAAGGTTGATGAACTTCTTGCTTTTAAATTATCATAATAAAAGTTTTAAATGAAAGGAGCTAGATAGTAAGAATGTCACAAATAAAACTTTAAGTTAGGATGAGTTTAAAACTTAAAATTGTCTTGATTTAAGAAGAAATTATTGTTAACGAACATGCAATAAAAATATCACCACTTTTTAAATTGAAATATTCTTTGTATGGGTGGCTGAAGTTCTTGTTCGAACATAAAAATCACATTTGTTAGATAGTAGAAAAACTCTTCACGCTAAGAGAGTTTATAAATTGAAATTTTTAGCCATGCTAATGCTCCTGTTACCCTACCGTGCATTGAGGTATGGACTTCAGCATTATTTTCCTTTATCCGTTATTCCTTTTTTTTGTTAGCTCTGTGGTACTGCAGGGTTATTGTTTTCTTTTAAATTGTCGGTAATAGTATGGCATCTGCCGCGATTCCCATCAGCAAACATTTGCAAATAACTGTGTTCTCGTTTTCAATAAACCATTTTTGCGAAAACTGCTGGATACATTTTTCTTCCGCAATTTTCTCGAAAACTATGGGTAATAGAGGTACGTTCTCTGCGCATTTTTCATGTTATTAAAAATGAAAATTATTACTGACTATATATTAAGTAACGGAACATCAGCAATTGAAATATTCATCAAATTTGCATTTTATTTAAAAAAAAATGTAATTTATAGAAGGTTGAGGTGGTCTGCACAGGAATAAAATATTGGGCTAGGTCAGGGGTGGCCAACCTTACCCAACAGAAGCGATGGACGGAGCACTGAAACCTCATTTATTGCGCCGATAATATTATTTATGATTTTTCGAGCCACTGTTTCAACTTAGCCAAAGGATTTTGGATTTAAAGGATTTTTTAATGATTGAGACTTACCACATATTCCTCATTTCTTGCCGTCGAGCCCTCATCAGCTGCTTGTACTCTGAAATGCGCAGCTTCTTTCCGTCCACGATGCAGGTCCTCTTGGGCCGAGGCCTGTACCGATAGTCTGGGTGCTTTTCCATGTGCAACCGACTCAGTCGAGACTGCTCTTCATAATAAGGCTGCTTCTCGGAGTTGGTCATGGCTTTCCACCGAGCTCCTGCAAACACAGGAATCTCATACGTTTTATAAAAATAGCAAGATATTGGCCGCGAAAAAGTACCTTATATCTGATATGGTTCCGAAATAAAAAATCCCCCGACTTTTAATGTGTTTATTAGCTAAATGTTATTCCTTTAACTCCAATACATGTAAAGAAATACTAAATAGACATTAAATCGCGACCATCATTTTATGTTAGGTGAAAATAGATATGAAATTTTGTGATCCAAGGATAGTGGAAAATTATTTTAAGCGTATTGCGTAGGCCAAAAAATTTTTGTGGAGCGTATATTTTAATTTACATCTGTTGATAGTTTCGAATCATGTTAAAACTTTCGATGAAATATGCATGAAATAATAAAGGAAATATTTAGTATAAATATTGTACAATCGATATTACGATGAGAGGAATTTACTTTTGACAACTAATTAAAAATCTTACCAATTAAATCTTATTAATTGACAACCAATTAAAAACTAGGCGTTATATCTAGGTATAAAACCTATTTTTAACTAATTCACGGAATACATAAATGCAAATAATATTTTTTCAAGACGACTAACATGTTGCATTTCAGTAGAACAATTGGATTTACTCTCTTTGAAAAAAAAGTTCTCCATCCCATGAAAAGTTAGGTTTCAAACGAAAAGTATTTCTTGCATTATACGCATGCGTATAATGCAAGAAAGATATAAACAAACTCAGTTTTACTTGATGGGGATTTGGGTTCATTTCCATCGTCAAACCAACATTGCAAAAGGAAATTCGGAAATAAACCCTAAGTTCTAAGCCATAAAAGAGATTATTACCGAGTATTTTGGAAATATTGGAGTTATGCATGTCGGGGCATGCTTTGAGAATCTTTCGTCGCTCATCTTTGGCCCACACCATGAAAGCATTCATTGGCCGCTTGATGTGAGGTTTTCCGTCTCCCTCCTTCTTTGCTTGTCGGATGATCTTGGCCCCCAACAGTTTGCCTAAAGAATAATGACCACGTTGCAACGACTTGTTAAAAACAATGGGACGCTTTAATTTTATTGGATTATTGGAGTACTTAATGGCTAAGCTCACACTTTAACTTAGTACTACACTGTCATTTTAGTATCACTTAATTTGTTTTCCCAAGCAGAAAATGTTTTTGATTCAGAAATAGTTTTGTTTGCTCATTATCATGTTTTTTATGCCGTATATTTTATGCTTTCGAAATTTTTAACATTCTTTTTTCAAACTGCAAGTTCAAGAGAAAATGTGCTTTACAATATAATATATCCAAACAATTCAGATTTATGAAACTCCACTTCCTAGTTTTGATACTAATTTTACCGATTAGTTAATTTTAGGGGCTATTCATATTCAATGCGTAGAGTATTTACTGCTAAGGGTAAAAAATTTGTGAAATAACGTTCAAATTGATGTCAATCGGTGTTTAGTTTTATTTTCTTTCTAAGTAGGGAATATCATTTATTCATAAATATTAAGAACCCTTACACATTTACCCTTACGACATTTAAGAACCCTTTTTTCTCATATTCGTCCCTAAACCGTAAGTGGGTATAAAAAGTATGGTAAACATCATGGTAATTTCGTAATTTGTTCCAATCTTTTAGGATGAAACTTCATCTTGGAAACCGACTTCCTTAATTCTATCTTCCTCAACTCGCTCGGTTTTACCTTTCTCATCCAAAACTATTAATTCTTTTAGTGGGGCTTCTTGGTTACCCTTCCCTTAATATATGATCCTAGAATTTCTACTCATTTATTAATTTAATTTCAATTGCTAGTGTGTACTTCGCCAAACTGTGCCTCTAAGTGAGAGCAAAGCGTCGTACTCTGACAGGTGACGACTGTTTCACCTTTCTTGTCGGAGTCGCTCAGGGCTGCTTCGCTGTCTTTGCGTGGAGGCAGGTACATGTGCAAGGGAAACTGCTTCTCACTGTCCTTCATCATCGGACCTACGTGAAAACACAACCAATCAATACAGACAGTGGATAAGTTAACTTTTTATACGTGAAAAACAACACAATTATTAGTTTTCCAATGCAAGTGGAACCAATCCCACTAAGAAATTTATAAAATTACTATCATGGGTATGACAGAACTATCTATTTGACTATTACCTTTGACCTTGACTATTTATTACCCATTTATTCATAAATATCTTAGATCCTTGTGCAAATGTAAAACGATTCAGTAAAGAACTGTGGCTGTGTCGGACAAAATTTAGTTGATATCAACAATTAACAATTATCCAATTGGAATTCAAAGATTCTGCTATTTAAAGTCGATTTGTTGTAAATTTACAGTTATCAATTTACATTAAAAACATAAACGGGTAATTTATTAATATCTGCGTAAGTACAGCCCGAAAACAGTAACATTATAGAAAACAAATTGACGTGCAAAAATAAAGAGAGGCCTCCTAGCAATCCTTATTTCAAAACTCCAATAAAATATATATCTCATCCAAGGTGATACGAACATATGAAAACTAGTGAAAAATAATGATGTGTGATAAAGAATTTAAAATAACTGATGCGTATCCAGAGAACTCATTACGTTAGCTCCATTAATCTTCATGAAAAATGGAATTACTTTTTAACTTTCACCTTGCTAGAGAGCGAAGTTCCTGACTAAATGCTCTGATTTTAAGTGCGGATAATTACACAGAAAAAAATTTAGGGAGGCTTGGGTTTATGAGAAGCGATGAATTTTCTTCTACTCACCGACAGACAATGCAGGTGGGTGGGTGACAAGGTTTCCCAGGTGTCCGGATCCTCGCACACGTGACGGAAGCACACCGTACGGACCCGTGAGGAAAGAAGGGGCCATCTGAGGGAGGAAGAACTGACAATGAGTGAATATCCGTGAACTTTGAAGAATCTTTGAGATACAAATTTAACATTTCATACAATGTTTCCATACCTTTCTGTTTTGACGAATATAAAAAAAATATTTTTAAAGACAATGATGAGTAAACAGTTATAAAAGAGCGTTTTTATCTCATAAAGTATTGTTCTTTGTGACCATTGTCATTATGGTAAAAATGTTTTGATTAAACATTTGGTGAGATTTGATTAAAGATATAGGGATTTTTAAAAACTAATTCATGAAAGTTATGTAAAAAAGAAAAAGAGGTTGGTGATTGATTTAGATTTATTAAGTTAAAATATTTTGGATTGGTTGGTTGCAAAGAAATTTTTCATAGATTCGTTTGAGTTAGAAACATCCAAAATCGTTCAAAAAGTGGAACAAGTACAAACTCTAATGCTAATAATTTTAAATTTAAAAGTAATCAATTAATGATGATTGGAAATGAAATGAAACTATTTTTATTGGAAAATTTCCTCGTTGATATTAAACTGAGACTCTTATTAGAAAAGTTTAGGACCGCCTGCAACTGATGGCGCCACGAGTAATGTTTTCGTTAATATTTTCCGTGGACAGATATTTATAAAAACAAAATATATTAGGTATAAAAACCTATTAAAGAGGGAAAAAGCGCTTTTCCCCACTTCATAAACATTAAATTTGGATAAAATATTGAAACAGTGCATTCAGCACAATTTTAGTTTTCTCTCGACTTTCACAAATAAATTTTCTTCTGAACTTTAGTAAAATTTTATCGGTAGTACAAAATAAAACACACTATAATTTTCAATAATGTTGAATGAAACAAAGTATCTAAAATATATAATTAGCAAACTACAAAGAACCGTATAGATTAAAATAATTTTTTTTTCAACTTCTCGTATTTTTTTAAATTAACATATCACCCCTATATAATATATGGTTCCTAAAATCATGAAGTACGCTATCAAACTCTACGACAGGAAGATTCTTTCCCCTCAGTGATTATTTCAGCTAAAACACCCAGGAATGAAATCTAGAGGAAAAATTCTAGAGGATATATTTATGTTTCTCTCCTCTATTCATTATAAGTTCTCTTTTTCAAAGTTTCTTTAATTTTCTCCCTCTGTTCTTTTATATTTCCCTACTTTTCCTATCTCGTTCTGAAATTAGATGGAGGAAGGTTAAATAAGAAAAAAAGTTATAAAAAGTTTAGAATATCTTGCCTGCCTAATCTATAGTGACTGAGAATTCTTAAAAAAGCCTTTAAAACCAAAAAGGAGTGATCCAAAAGATAGTTTTTCCGAACTTGACCGCTGCCGTAATATAATTGCCACATTTTCAATGACGCTTTTAAGACTTGGAAGTATTGAGACTCTCACTAAACTTCTCTACTTGTAGGGACTTATAATTCGAAAATTAAACTTCTTAACTGAAAACTTTATACTAAAAACTAATAAGACTGAACGCTTAACTCACTAGACTGAAAATTAACTCAATGTTTATCAGTTATAAAGCATCATTATAGACTTACCGGATAAGAAGGCGGGAGTGCTGTGGCAGGCGGTGAGGAGAGAATGGGGGAGGCAGCAGGTTGCGGACTCGGGCTTGCACTAAAAAGAGAATTTTTCTCCTTTCATTCTACTTATTCTGTGTGAATATTTTATTTTTTTTACATTTATTAGCATGAATGAAATTTTGTATTGAATTAAACTCATAGAAAAGCCTGTTAGTTTAGAAAGGTTCTTAAATATCACTGATCGTCTGCTTAGAAATGATACATAGAAAGTTGGAAAACAAATCTTTAGAGGAGAGGCGGAACGATTGTTTCACAAATAAAACTATTCACTCAATTAATTAGAGGCATCTCTACATTCTCTTTTAGATTCCACCAAAATTTCGAATGAACGGGAAGTCTCACTAGTTCCATGCGGCTTTTATTTTTAATTTCAATTGAAGCAAAATCTTAAGAACCCATATTACTTTTAGGTCAACTAAATTAAAGAAAGTATGGTATCACATTACGTTATAGATAATAGAAAAGGGGAACATTATAACTTTAACCGAAGTTTAACCATATGCATGATTTTGTCCAAATATAAGTTGTTAGTTTAGGGTCGGTGATTAAACACGGTGAAACGTTAAGTTAAACGGAACATCTTAAAATTGGTTCTAAATTTGGATTGAACTTACCTGCTGCCGGCCATTTTTGGTTTACTGAGGTTGAGGGGTGCATCTGCTTCTACGGACTTGGGTGGGCCATATCGGGGCAAAGGGCTGCTGGGGACCGGGAGGAGAGGGGGTAGTCCACCCCAGTGTTGCAGCGGAGACACCTGTGGAAGAATATCGGTTAAATAATGCGAACAGCGGCATAGACCCCCCAAAATTATTTTGTAGGGAGATGATGCTATTTCAAAGGGAGGTAGTCTATTTTTAAGGTAACTATTTAGTCTATTTTAAGGTACAATTTAAAAATTTGGGTGAAGTTATCTAAGAATTTCGTCCTTCTCTTAGGTATCCCTTGCAACTGTATAAATTATAGGATTGTGGACTAGTCTTGGTGCAATCTTTTCTCTTTGTACCAAACTCCTTAAAATCCACTTCTACATTAAAACTAAATTAGCTTTTTATTCGAAGGAGACTAATAAGGGATCGTTTTATACGAGAAATATCGAAGGAAAATCTATTTCACTTTTGAACACTTTTTCACTTTTTACTCTCGTTAAACTTTACTTACAAGTGATGAAGAAATAGTGAGCAAAACTTTTATGTAAAAAACAACTATTTTAACTTATTTCAGATACATATTATTACATTAAGGGAGAATTTTAAACTGGTCTAGTGTTAAAACGCGTGACGTGAAATATAAACAGATTAGGATTATTAATATCTTCTTGCGGATTTATTATAGTCTTAAGTATTTCAAGGTTTTATATGCAGTCAATGGACTTTTGGGGATTTGCTGAACTGTTTTGGAACAAGTTTTGCAAGAAGATCATTAGTATGAATCTATACACGTTTTTTTATATTCAAACCAACTACTCTGGAGAAGTTATTCTTTTACACTGGTAAAATAAAAAATAAGCTAAATAAGGTATAATTAAAAATAAGCGTTTTATCTATTAAATATTATTGATTTTTAGGAATTTTAAGGTTTTACAAACTGTTTCTATCCAATTTAATAAAATCTTTCGTTGATTGTATATCCAAAGTCACAAAATAAAAAGAGGGAAACGATAATTATAATTACGCTATTCATATTTCAAATAAAACAATTTGTTTGAACAACAGTACACGTAGTAGTGTCAAATGCACTAGAGAAAAAAAAACTTGAGCTTCCCTGGTGAAACGGAGAATTAATTTTTTTTTCAAAATAGATATGAAGTTATTATGAGAAGCTGGCTCTAAAATAAACGGATTAAAAAACATGAAAACAAAAAGAATTTATTTCCTTTAGAACCCCGACGTGGAGAAAATCCGTTGTATTGAAGCTTTTCTTTTATCAATCGCTTGTTGTTTTTCGCTAAGAAAAGAGAAGATAAACACGCAGAGTAAAAAAAATCGCAGAAGCTCAATTGCAATAGAATAGTCTTCGAAAAAAATTAATTAAATTCTTATTGAATTTTGCGACGGCACGCAGTACAAAAGAAAAAGATGATAAAAGGTTTCGAAAACGACGGATTAAAAAAATAGCTTCCACCTTTAGTGGGCAGCATTAAGTTAACAGCTAAGTGACATGAATAAAATATCACATTGTCGAGGGTAATAAAGGAAAGAAAAAAAACTGAGGGAGATTTTACACCAGAAGACAAGTTCTGCTTTTAGTAAGACGGGATACAGGGAAAATAAAGGGAGTGTATTATGTTCTTTCAAATATTCCCTTGAGATCCCAAAGGAAAGTAAAGCATTTTTTCAAAACGACTACTTAGGTAGTAATGATTCAATTTTTCCGATACTCAACGACTGAAAACGGCTAATTAGTAACACTAAAGTCATTACTTGCTTGCTTATTAGAATCAGAATTGAACTGCACACAAATCATTATTATTTATTAGACGGGTTTAATTTTTCGGAAGCAATTTTCGTTTGTTTTAATATGCTCAGGGGAAGTTATTATTATTTATGTATTCAAAAAGCTTAATTTTCACACAGAATTGGATTTTACCAGTGAAAGCTTCTGGAAAAAGTATCGGAGAAACCTCTTATGTATGTCTAATTGAACGGTATAATAAATAGGTTTAGTTAAACGGTTATTTGATGGTCATGTTTTAGAATCAAAATGCACTGGAAAATAAACCATGGAATTCATTGGTCTTTCGGGGATATTTATTTTCATTATTCGTGTATTAATATGTTTAATTCTGATCCCAGAATATTAAGAAAGAATAAACACGAACTACTTTGTTATGAGTGCACATTGAAATAAAAATAGGGATTTTTTTTCCTTTTAGGGCTATTTAAATGTAGCTTGTTTATTATTTTTTGCTCATCTGTTTGGTTAGAGTTAAACGTTGGTTAATGTTGAAAAATTTAGTACCCGGTTTTATTTCAATGACTGAGATTTAATTAAGATTGATTTATTTTAACCGAAAGATCTTGAATATTTTTACTCACTGAAATTTAGTTTTTTTTTGTTAAATTTTAATACTAATATAGATCAGAAGTCTTTATTAAATAAAAATTAATGGATTTAAAATAATTTAAAACAAGTTTTAATTCGCTTCATGCATACGCTTGTTATGGTCTTTCATAGATTAATTAGAGATCTTTTCACAGATTAATAGTTTTACAACTTCCTGGGCTCAAACCAGAAATTCAAAATATCAGCAAAGAAACTGAATGAAAGAAACAAGGTGAATATTTTATGTTTTTGTTATTGAGATTTCAGGTCATTTAGAGAGATTAAGACAAAAATAATTTCGAAAGTTAAAGTTTAATTTTTCATAATAGTTTAGGAGTTAATATTTTTATTAATCTTTAATAATTTAATACCAAATAATGAAATAATAAAACTTCATAATACTTTAAGGGTAAATATATTTATTCACTTTAATAATTTAACATCAAATAATGCAATAATAAAGTTTCATAATATACTTCATGGGTAAATATTTGTATTCATTCATTAATAATTTAATACCAAATAATGCATCTAGGTGTTGATTGAGGACTAGTTGTATTTGGGGAGAGACAATTTACCTTGATTTTTTACTACAGCTTAAAACATTGAAATTTCTATGAAACAGCCACAAGAGTGCAAAATTATTTTTTGATTAGACAGAAAGAAGAAAAAAAAACATTGAATGCGAGTACTTGAATACATGGTAGTATACGGGAAACGTGAATCTAGTATTTAAATGTTAAAGAGGACTAAAGAAAGTTATAACTAAAAAATGTACATCTTTTTACTTATTCTGTTTCCAGTGTATTTGTTATAACCAAGGTAAAATTTCATTAAACTCTGGTTCTATAAGTTGTGATTAAAGATTGTGTCGGTAGTTATTTTAGTCCTTGGACGTATTGCCTTCAGTTGCGTTTATCTTGGGACAAAATTATCTATCTTTTTTCTATTTATAGCTGAAATAATCATCTTATCAAATACGAAGTTGCACTTTTATGAAAGGAAAATTAGATATCCTGCAAATTAATGAAAAATAAAAGAAGATAGGTAAGTTAAAATCTTCTCTCTTTAATGATTGAAATTTCTTGAAGTTTTTTCTTGTCTCCACCAAGTTCAATCAACGGTTGTATTAATTATAAACATTTCAATATAATCATTTGCATGAAATGATTTTTCCAGCTACACAATATAGCCATACGCTTACTGAGTTTATCATTCAGTATTGAAATTATATTAGAAATATGAAATTTTGACATTGATAAATTTATTACATACTAGAAATATTTTTTAAATTTTTGATAACGAATTGTTATTTAATATAACATAATATATTCATTATAAGTCCGTATTTTATAATTAAAAATCTTTAGGTACAAGGATATATTGGTTTTGGTGCCTTTGTAATATTAAGAAATTCATAATATTTAGTAAATTTTGGAAGCAGTTAATTGATCATTTCGGAAACAGGCTGTTCAGAACTGTATAAGGATTTTGATGATTGGATAACATGGTTTTTCGAAAACATTACTAATTTATAGGGTTTAGGGGTGGTAATTTCTTGTAAATTCACGATTGATTACTGATCACTCTGTTCTGATTTTCTCTGACGATATGGTTATTAGTTAAAAATCATGATCAAAATAATAGTTTGAGAAAAAAAAACCTTACAGATCTACTTTAAATTGAAAAACAAATTTCGTAATTTAGGGAACGATTAAAAGAGAAAGCTTTGCTTATAAGGGCTTAGTAGGACTGAAAACTAAGCAGGGGCTCTTCACAAATTGCGAAACGCATTTTGAGCGGAGAAAAAGCTTATAAGTGCATGGCAAGAGATTTCAAAGGAAGGTAAATGATAATTGGTAGACTAAGCCCGTGTGAGAAGGTTTAAGGGATCAATCACAATTAAGGAGAATATGTATGTTTTTTTTTCTCTGAACTGAGATCCTCTTCCAAAAAATAGGCATCAAATACTGGAAAACACGGGGAGATTTCGATTGTAAATTCCGAAGCCAATGTGTGCGGAAAAGAGTATAGGTGCGGGCCCACTTAAAAAAAATTCTTCCCCCCAACAAAGAAAGCCTCGAAAAAAGTCCTCTGAGGGGTTCATCGGGGTTTGATCACATCCCGAGTTCGATCCGAGGAACAATTAGCGGGATTAGCTCGGCAAGGAGGCCAAATGGAAGGAAGGCTGCAGCAGCATCAGGAGTGGGAGCATAATAAGCGATTTCCGCAGCCCTGCCTTCTCATAATTTTATTCGCAGGCTCAGATATTTTCAGAAGAGAATGACGGGAAAAACCCGGAGCGGGAAGAAAAAAAGAGTTTATTACTTTCCTTCCCCTGTTTCGCCTCTTTTATTATTGATGGTTTTTGTGCACTCATTTATTATGCTCTCAATATTGTTTAGTTATTTTAAAGTTTTGCTCCGGAACGAAATTTGCCTAATGTGTTCGTTGTCTGTGCGCATAAATTGGGCTCCCCACCGCGGGGCACCTACCGGAAATAACCCTAACTATTTCGAAAGAAACTGGAAATCATAATTTGCGTATTCATTTTCTTGCGAAGCGGATTATTTGCATTTCAGGTTTCTGCATTTGCATTTTTTCACGTCCTGACATGTTGACGGAAGGAAGGCAGCCCGCTTCTCGTTTAATCTTCCTGGTCAGCATTTAGATGCGAAGAGACTTTAAACTTTAAGTAGCTTGACTTTTATTGACCGAAAAATCCTACTCCAATTGGTTTGGGATGGGAAGGACTAATTATTCCACTACTGCTGCCTTACTTTTGCGAAGGGGTTTTTGTCAGCGGATTTTTTCAATAAAACAGGCTCTCAGTCAGGTAACTCAAACATTAAGCCATGGGTAATGAAAGCTAAGTAAGTTTGGAGCATTTTCGTCTTCTTTTAAAGAAACTTATTCTTCTCAAATAACTTATGGATGAATTTTTATGGTTGTATTTTCAGTTAAAAAATCGAAGTTTAGAGTGCAACCTTTATTATTATATTGGTATTTTTAGAAACTAATACTGATTTTTTAAAGACTAAGAAAAGGAAGATTTCATATCAGTAATGGTATATGTGTCCTAAAAACGGTTTTTGATGTATTTTTTTAATGTTACAATCTGTCGTTAATGTAAATGTAACTTTTATTGCACTCTTTTAAATCAAATCAATGAGATTATATTTTAACAGGTGCAAAATTTAAATAAATTTAAATAGCCCTTAATGTGATTACAAGAACAGTAGATATTTTTAAATTTTGGATTTTATTGTTACTTAATTAGATGTTTAATAAATGAAGATTTCAAAAAGTTTTCTAGTTTATGAGTTACTGAGGTGATTTTATAATATCTTTTCCTATATTCACCTAATAAATCTTACTATTAAGTTTTAATTAATAAAATTTAGGAATTAAATTTATTTTAATCTTTAAAAAGTCGAAAACATGTAAAACTGTAGCCTTTTTTCTGGACTTCCTCTGGAGTCTGGTTCAAATGCCAATCGAAGGGAATGATTGCCAACTCTAATAAATAAATTGATGGCTTCTAAATCAATGGCTCAAGTTAAGAGAATTTTTTTAGTAGGTTTGTCTTCTCTTTGAAAATGGTGCCTTTTAAGTACTGGTCAACATAATATGTCACGAAAACTCGCTTAATTGACCTAGTTTATAAGATTTAATTGAATGTAATGATTTTAGGAACGATATTAAAATTTTGATACCTTTAGGTATACATTATGTGTTACGGGCAATGTGATAAATTCAATGGCATTTATCAATAAGTACTTATTATCCCTTCGCTTGAAATTCGCGGGCATTGTTAATAATCCCAGGATTTATCACATTGCCCGTAACATAAATATGTATACTATTGGTTATTAGGATAAAAGTTCCACTATTTAAAAAAAAGACTAAAGTTAGAAAATTAAATTTTTTTTCCAAGATCAAGCGGGGCTAGAATGGTCTAGAATTAATGGGCTAGAATATTCTAAAAAAAATAGAATTTTCTAGAAGCATAGAAAAATGTATGGGTCACATGTTGGAGAAAATAGATAAATACTATCAGAGATATTTTTATCTCTACAGGTTCATTTCCATGGGCAACGCGACTTGACTTGGACGAATCACATAAGCGACCAAGAGCTAAATCTAATGACAAATGACGTCAATCATACTTGATACTTCCTTTAATACAGTATCGGTTTCCCGATTCCCCTCATTGATGGTGTGAATTTTGAGTCAACATCGTGAATCCTTCTCAATGAGGATCGTTTGCCGATGGAGGGGTGGTCGATCCCAGCCGATTGAGTAATCCAAAAAAACGTACCTACCGGAAGCCCCAAACAAGCCGGGGGGAGGGGGTGGGATAAAAACACGGAAGCTCTCTCGTGGCACTGGCACGCTGCCAGGCCAAGGTCGGGGCTCGCCAAGTCGGACAATTTGTTTCGTGTCGCTTGCTGACAATGCCACTTGTCGCAGTGGTTTCCGCCGGGGGTGGACTGGACTGACGATTTATTTAAAGGCTGGCTCTGAGTAATGGAGGGGGGGAGGCGGCTCAGAGATGTTCGGAGGCGTCGACGGAAGGAGCGAGATTGCGGGGGAGGGTGGCCAGACGATATTTGCATCTTGGGGAGAGATGGGGGGGCGTCTAGTAAGGCTGTTTTGCAGGTTTAAAGAGGATTTACAGATTTTTTTGGAGAGGATTTGCACGTTTGAGTATGGATTTGTAGCTGTAAGGACTGCTTTAAAGATTTGATGGTGGATATTTAAAGTAAATGAGGATTTTACCGAGTTTTTGAAGGAATTTGTAAACTTGAGAACATAATTTAGATAGAGTTATAGAGACTAAGTAGATTTGAGAGTGGTATTACATGTTTCAGGGTAATTTTATATAGTGGAGGCTTGGATTTTTATATTTGAAGACAATTTGATGAATGTGTGGAATTATTAAGAATTATTCTCAGGGTGGCTCTTTTATTTGCTGTTTTTTCCATTTACGTCAGTTACTCCATCAAAGTAACCACTCTATTTGCGTACCAGAAAATCTGAATCCTTGATAAGGTTTTTTCTGTTTCACTAACAAAGTAACTGCTTTTCTCTGATAGCTTTTTAAAAGCGTTTTAGTATTTATAACCTTTTTAAGACCCTATTTCAAATCTTTTCACATTATGCATAGAATAATTTTATCCTGTGTGAAAAAGTCAATCAGAAAAAGAATGTCAAATAATACTTAAAAACCTTGGACTTTTATGAAATAAAAATACTACATTTAGAGTGGGATTACCTAAAATATTAGAAACATGGAAATTACTTTATTTCGTTACATTTTGGGTTCCATTGTATTCATGAATTTGCCTTTTTTGTTTAGAACTCACAATGATTTTCCACGAATACCACAAACAAATATTTTTAAAATTAAGTTAAAGAACTAATTTACGCTTCAAAAACACGAAAATCCGATCTTAAGCAGCCTCCCAACACGTCTACAGACTCTGAAAACCTCTGAAATACAACGCGGACGGAAGCCATTTTTCTACCCATCCAAGTCCCATCAGTGTAGGTTCCAGAGTAGAGTAGCATTGTCCCTTGATGTGAAGGCGCAGCTTCTCCGATTTGGATGCTTCTCCTGATCGAAAGGAACAGTCCATTTCTGAATTCGTTCAAGTAAATCGAGGCCTAAATGGGTTTTATATGCTAAGTGCACGGGGTAGGCGTTTTAGAAGCAAACAATAGGTTGGATATTATGTTGTAGGGACAGTTGAATGCTAGTTTCACTAAAAAACGTAAAAGGAGATTTGGAGATTTCTTTGAAATATTATGATTAGGAATATAAAACTTCAGAACAAGTTATTTTTACTTTATTACTATCCTTTAGTTTATTAAATATGCAACTTATAAATATTCTTAGAACGCCCAATAAAAAATTTTAATACGCTTTGTTTACTTTGGATTTTAAACATTGTTTTAAACCATAAACTCTTGTTTTTAAACATTTCTGCAACTGCATTCTTTTTAAAACTAATCTATAAAATCAATTAGGAATAATTTTAGTGCACATAGCAAAACTATTAGATCTCGTAAATAAACAGGCAAGGTTGTTTAAAAGTGTTCATAGTTGTGGGAGAGATATATTTTCTAATTTTTATTTCCCCTTTTCATTAGTGATTGGTAAAGTATCTGTTCCCTTTTAGTTGGAAATATCGGTTTGAAACAGACATTACTATAAAGGAACCAACTTAAAAGAAGTTAACGAAGAGTAGTAAATAATAAACATTCCGGATTGAAAACTCCCGATAACTTTCTTTTCTTACTCATCGAATATTCTTCATTAAAACAAACTCGATGGATTCTTTTTGGACAGTGCCTCATTTACGGATTTAACATTGATCCAGCGTTTCCAATAATTAAATGAAACGCAGGACGGAGTGGTTTACATAAAGGAAATGGAACTTTATGGGTTTTTGAGGCGGCGGGCGCTTTTTCTCTAATGCATTGTTTCCCGCACGTCAAGTGCACGGCGAGGAAAGTAAGCGCCGGCATTGTTTGCTTAAAGAGTTGTCGAGGTAAAAAGCCGAGAGGCGGTCCCATGTAAATCAGCCTTTAGATGGAGCAGAAATAATTGCCCTTCGCTGTTGCTCTCCAATTGAATCAACATGGAGCCGGCCTCCTCAATCTTTCATGGAGCGAACAAAAGGAGCCCCAGCCATGAAATATTAAGAGACGGGGGAGCCCTTTGAAAGCGGAGAGGGCTCCGCATTGTAAATGTTCATTATTCAATCGGGCTACATTAAGACATGAAAAATTCATGCAGATGAAGTGCAGCCCAACAATAGGGATAAGAGGAAAAACAAATCGTGCACTTGCTTTGATTTTTCATTTGTCCTGCGGTTGCGTCTCTCGCTAAATTGAGTCGCCTGCTTTCGCTTTTATCCTTTGTCTCTCGAGTGGAAAAGGTAAGTAAAAACAATGCGTTTTTACAATCGGGTTCGGCGCGCGAATTAAGGAGGCAGCCAAATCCTTTCGGACTTGGATGCCTGCTGCCTTAATGCGATCACCAGAAGAAGGGGGGGGGGGGGTGGATCGATGGGACTGCCAAGGAGTTGTGCTTTTTATGCACTGATTTTCCCCTATGTTTTTCCCCGTCGACGCCGATTTATGGAAAAGCAAAAGGCGGTTTTTGGGACTTTGGAAATTGGATTTGGGGAATATGTTTATTCAAAAACACTCGGGTTTTATATTGTTTCTGAGAGGTAGAAACACAGAAAGAGTCTTATTTGAGGTTTGGAGAAACTCTGTCGAATGTTCTTGGATTCTCGAATTTCGGTTGTGAATTTTTAAAGAATAAGAGTTTCGGTGTTTTGATCTAACTCGAAACAATACTAAACATAGATTTATCTCTTGTGAATCTTAAGGCTTCCTCTTTTTATCAGAACTTAATCTTAAAATTTTGATTTATTATTTAAAGATGCTTCTTATTTTTTAAAGAATTCTTGGAACGGAACAGCTTTAGAATAAGTCCGCTTTCCGCCATGTTTAACCACAGTTCCGAAAACAACATGTTAAGTGTTGTCATTATAGAGATCTAATCGTACTATTAGATCTCTTACAATATTATACTAATTACTATTATTTTAGGATCTAATAATAATATTAACAATTAGATCTCAATAGTTGTCGGTCATAAATTGAGTTGTGGTTAAACATGGCGGAAGGCGGACTTATTCTAAAGCTGTACCGAATTCTTTTAATGTTCTAGTTTTAATTTTAATGTTTTGAATGTTTTCAACAATTTTTCTCTTAATTTCTTATTGAAAGTAGTAGTAGTACGAAAGGTTGATCGAAAGATAGAAAGTGATACTTTCAATCACTCACTGAATCTGGAATTACTGGTAAAAAATGGAACTTATTTAAAGTCTTGGATGATTTGGAGTTCTTCAGCGATCCCTTTAGCTTCGGATTACCCAAGTTGCACTGTACCAACATTTCGTACCTCTCATCTCTCTCTAACAATAGAAAATGATAAGGCTCTCGTGCTTTCCTCTCAATCAAACCTAACATCCTTAACTTGACGCACCCGTATATCCACCCTCTCGTTTCAATCAACACAACATCCCTAATAGGATGCACCCCCGCTCCCATCTTTACTTCCTAATCTAACTTGCATTCTTAACTTAACGTCCATCCCCTATGTTCCCTTCAATCCAGCATTTCATCCCTAACTCGGCACATCCATGCTTCCATCCTTTTTTCTAAAACTAACGCCACATCCCGTGTCAATGTACCAACATATTCCGTCTCGATGTAACCTAACTTCCCTAACTTGACGCACCCATCCTTTCGTCTCAATCCAACGCAACACCCCTAATAGGATGCACCCATGCTCCCATCCTTTCGTCTCGGGCCGCTTTTTTGGGCCGCACGAGCGTGTTTGGGGCCGGCTGGGTGATTAGGTAGCACAAAGGCTCCGCGGTCGGGTAATGCATGACACTCGAGCCGCATTGTCGTCTCTGGGGGAGGAAAGAAGAGGGGATTATCCCCACTCTCCATGCGGGGGGACCTCTGCCCTGGAGAGGGGGATCACACTAACAGAAAATGTTGCCGAATTTATTTGGGATGGGAGAGGATCCATGTTTGCTTTTTTTTTCCTGCAGCTCATTCTTGTACTTTTCTATGGGTTGGCCATTGTGAGGTTTTGTCGTTGCATTGAAAAGTTGTATTATTAATGGAAATTGCCTGTTAATATTGATTGAAATACTTTTTTGAAGCGAATCTCTAAATTAATGAAAGGTAAACTCTGATTAATGAAAGGTCTTGTTACTTTCAATTGTTTTGTCAAATCAGTCCAATATGATGCATGATTTTATAGTTTGAACAAGATAATAAACATTTATGTTATTGGAATATTGTAAGTGTAGGTTCTTAAAAAATTAGTTGTGGATGATTCTTCTCATACATTGTGGATACTCGTGCCTTTAAAACCATTAAAAAATAGGTTTTACTGAGAAACAAATATTCTAGGAAAAGAGGAAATAAAGTGCAAAAAATTCAACTTGTTTGAAAATAGGTCTTCCAGGATGGAAGCATTGAATGAGAATTGATTAAACTAAACTATTTCATTAAGCATTAATAAACTTTTCTAAAAATTATTTTACGAAGAATTATCTCCATTAAATGATCTCCCCGTCATTATATTTCAATGATCTAAATAACTTTTACGTCACTTTAACAAGGATTCGCCGAATTAAACATTCATGGTTAGAAATATCTTCCATGTAAGAGGTATTTACCAAGTCCAACAATCTCGAAAGCCTATAGAGGAGAGGAGAAATTCCTTTTAGCACGCTCCATTTTTAATCTTGGGGGTATCTTTGCCTACCCGATAGACCATTGTAGACCCTTGACCAGCATTGAATAGTGAGGGAACTCTTTGAAAGAGTTTCGGGGCGAGTGATTCGCGTCTAAAAATATTTCCCCTCGCAGCAGCAGCATCGATTGATCAGCAGATTGACGCAACAGAAGCAAATGTTTGCTCAATGCCCACTCGAACCTGAGGTCACTCCCTCGGCGCGCCGAGCTTTTTAAAGGGCTGCGGTACTTCCTCAAATTGGCTCAGCCTCCCAGCTACTTAAGAGCCGGTTTAATTTGATTTACAATTAATAGGAGAGCGACCCCTCAAAGGAGCGCATTCAGCCCCGCTAAAAACAAATCCCCGCTCTCCGCCGTGACTCAGGGGCCGATATAACGATTCGGCACAACGCAAATTCATTTGAATGAAAGTTTCCAGCGAGCGCGTTCAATAAAAGCCTCCGTGTTTGCCGTGGCCGAGGTCAAGTCTTGCCGCACAAATTAATCCTTTAATAAATGATCGGGGCCCGCGCTTTGTTCGCCTCCTTGAAGCGGACAGTTTGCTTAAGAATGCCAGGAGAAATCAAAGCAAACGGGCTCTCTTCTAATTACATCTTTACAAAGCGGGGCACTTGAGAGCGGCCAATATTGACCCCCAAGACATTGTCGCCCGCGGCGGACGACATTAAATAAAGCGTCTTCAATCGGACTAAGTGCGGAAAGCGCTGGCGGCCAGGGCTGCATTTTTTATGAGAACCCTTTATCCTTTGTTGTGGCTGCCTCAAAAATCCATCCCAAGAATGGCTCGCCCTCCCTTTAAAATTCAAATGGCTCGGAAGCGGCGGCAACCAGTTGAATCGGACGGAATCGCTACTCTGGATGCACTTGCAGAGGATTATTGACGAATTGAGTAACAATTTTGCGCGAGTCGTGGCTTTTAAAAGCTTTATCAAGCGCCTTTTCCAAGAATGGAACTCTGTCTATTAGACACTCGTTTTAAAAATGAAATGTCATACTTTAAGAGATGATGGAAATGCATAACATTTTTGTATGGGTAGGATAATTGTTATTTATTTATAGGATTGAGATGGTGTCTATTTACGGTCCTGTCTAACCCTCTTAACATTTGAACACTTACAGGTCATCATAAAAATGGTGTTTAAAGGATAAATAATTTAGCTATGTACTATTTGATGAGATCGGTTACAGCGCCCCCTTCGATGTTAGCATACTAATATCGAAAACTATTTTCTATACAAAAAAAATAGTTAATTATAGAGTTGTAAACAGTAAAAATGCGATACAAGCCTTTAGTGTATTCCCGTACCTATAACATTTTTTAAGTAACATTAGATTTAAATTTAAAAATAAAATGGCAGAATAACTACGGTCCGATGGTCTATTATTTAAAAATGTGGAATTATTTTATTAGGAGAACATAATTTTCACCGATCTTAAAGTTACGATTGTATTGATTCAAAAGTGTTTTCATACGTAATTTTTGAGGGAAAATGATCCTGTTTTCACTCCAATTGTTTAAAAATAAATATTGAAAAGTGCCAAACGAAAAGAAATGTTGGCATACCTGTTGGGATTTTGTTCCTGTAAAACTACCTTTTCCTTCATAGTACACAGTATGCAGCAAAACTAACTTAACCGACCGCCCAATCGTTTTTATCAGCAGGAAAAACTGCGATCTCTTTCATATTTAGACAAATCCATTAATATGATATTAGTATAAACCTTTCGGATACGAAGGGCAGACTAAACTCAACTCAACAAAAGGTAGTTCTCAGAAAACAAGTTTAAAAAAATTCCTAAGGGATCTCAATAGCTTGGAAACATTCTCTGTTTATTTTGAGAGAAGAAAGGCCATATCTTAATATGAAAAATACAGGGTGTTTCAAAAGTCTGTTTCACTGCTTTCATTTGGAAGCAATGTCTCCTAGGGCCATGGAAGTAAGGTGCATCCCTAGGTAAGTGACCATGGAGAATCCATTGAAATGACATACAGCGCCCCTAGCTGCAACATAATAAAGTTGAACCTCCCCCAAAGGTGACAGAAAAAATCATTAAAAAATTGTTGAAAATATCATAAAAACTCGCAGAAAAAGATGTCATGAAAATATCTTCGATATTCCAGGAGATATTAGTATATGTGAAAATGGCACTTCTCAGACCTCAAAAGAGAAAAGTTCGAAGAATTGCAAGATTCTTTAATTTTTAGTTAGAATTTGTCTCTATTTAGCTAAAAACAGCAAAAACTACATTATAACACTGAAAAACTTGCAATTTTGAGAATATTTTCTTTTTCGTGGCCCTGAAAAAGTACAATTTTCACATGTTTATATCTCCTCGAATATTGAAGATATTTTCATGAAATTTTGCAGCACTTTTTTATGATATTGCCAACAATCTCCTTTGAACCGTCGTACCGTCTCGATCTGAAATTCATTTTAATGGATTCTCCATGGTCACTTACCTTAGGGTACATCTTACTTCCATGACCCTAGAAGACATTGGTTCCGAATGAAAGCCTTGAAACGGACTTTTGAAACACTCTGTATATGATAATTAGATTCTGTAACAGGTCTGGGTTTAAAGTGGTGAAAAAGTTTTAAATTCGCATTTTTATCGGGACAGCCTGATTGGTACTTAATTAAAGCACTGTTATTCTCAGTTGAAAATAAGAGTGATCTTTCGGAATCCCAGTGAGAATTGTTTGTAATAAGTAAGAGGTTCACTTACCGTAGGTGAGGCAGCGGTGTGGGGGGCCCGGCTGTAGGGCTGAGGCAGACCACCTTCGAACACTGGCAGGAACATGACGCTCCCCTTCCCATAATCACCATTCAATCTCCCCTGTTTGAAGGGGAAATGAAACAAAATTATTAAAAATTATTTTTTACATTTTAAACTAATTAAAAACATAGTTTTGTTCTTGTAAATAATTAGAAAGTAAATAATCAGTTCCTATATATTAATAAAAATAACCGTATTTGAAATAATAAGATAAAATTTCTTTATTGTGCCAGAAGTGTATAAAGTAATTAAACCTAATAACTTAAAAACTGCAGTTTTTTTAATGATACTATAGGTGTTTTTTATTCCTATAAACCCATTATAACTATTATATACCCATATGATAAGTAATTATTTTTAAACGATTACATTAGTATTAAATTACCGTGCGTTATTGATTTAATTATAGTTAAATTAATTATTATAATTCAATATTTATTAAAAATACTTATACAGGATTATTTGTAAAATGATTATTTGCTCTTTATTCCTTATTATAAAAGAGTAATTTGCAAAATTATTCTAACAATCCTAAGTTTATCATTACATATATTCTAAAGATTTTATTTGACTAATATCGTCCTTTTTTAATCTTGATATTTAGGAACATTTTTAATAATAAAAATATTTTTCAAAAATAAATTTTAAACCTTATTTTCTCAAGATTAATGCATTTCTTCTGAATGTATATGAGTAGTTTACGATGACTTAACATGGGTAGTAAAAAGTAAAATGGTTTTATCACTTGAAAAAAAAATTCAATTAAAAATCGAAATCAACCCCCTGAAAACTTACCGTAAATTCTCTGACTTGTTGCTCTTGCATTTTTTGCTGCTGCTGTTGTTGTTGCTGCTGTTGCCGAACCTGCTCCTGTTTTATTAATTGTTCCTGCTGTCTTCTCGCAAACTTTTGTTGCTGTTGAGGTGAAGGCTTTGGTTCCTGCAACAATAACATGAAACCATTAAAGAATACTCACCAAAATTTTTGCCCATTTTTATTAAATTCCAAAATCTTAAATTGGATAGTTTCTCTTGATGATAACGAATCTATGGATCTATCTTTTGTTTTCAATGGATTTTCTCTATTGCTAAACTGTAGTATGTAAATGACCTCATTATTGTGTCCTTTTTTAACATTTTGACAGAAGGTAATAAAAAAGCATAAAAAGTGATGCGTGAAGTAATTTCTGAAGAACTTGAACACATAAGCACTGTAGTCCACTCAAAACATTAAAAACTAAAAAAAGGTATAAATAAGTATTAAACATTCAACATGACTTGCTAAAAACCTTTTTCTCTTGCCTTTTTCCGACTGCTTAGAAAATAAAGGTAAAACAATGTCTCGAATGCACTATTTCATCTTTTACGACTTGGTAAATAAATATAGGATCAGAGTACTTTAAATACAAAAGTATATAAAATTAATACTATTTATTACCGATGTAGAACTACTATTAAGAGTTTTCCTTCAAAATATTTATAAGAGATAGATTTTACTGCCTTTTAGATATTTTCGACCACTTTGTTAGTATCTCCGAAGAAGCACGCATTTCGTGCATCAAGTAATACATACATAAACTATACTGGTCAGAGAGCCAGCACTAGAGGGTCTCAGATGTGCCCATCAATACAAACGAATCATCCGCGACCCAAAGAATAAAAAGCGATTTCCTCCATGGGAATCAGGACTGTCCCCAAGAGAAAAGCCCTGTAATAGGTTGAAGTCCTGAAAGCAGCAACCAATTCCTGATGACAATGAAGATTTTTTCATTAAGGCCGCTCTTTTTGTCGGGGCTTTTCTCCCCAGCTTTTCTTCCCATAACTAGAGAAAGAATATAATCAGATGGAGGAACAAAAACTCCCAAATGTGTCCAAACAGCAGAAATGGAAAAGCAATTCTTTCCATTACTTCTGTCACAAAAGCCGGGTTCAGATGGATCTGTTCTCGTATAAAGGTTGTGATTAGAGGCTCTGTGCGGACCTCTGCTTTCGCACAAAAACGGATCAAGGCCTCTGCTATGGTTACTTGGCCCGGGTGAAATTACAAAGGTTTGGCATGGCATGCGCTAGAATGCATGTTACTTGGATTATGTTAGGTGTGGATATACATGTTTGTGAGGATAATTCTTTTTTTTTTACAAAATATTAGGTAAATTTATTTATAACGTGTGAAATTATTTTTAAACTCGAATAAATTAGCTAAATCTTTATTTAATGCATTTTATAAATAATATTGCTATCAATTTATATTCTATGTTACTATCTAATATGTTACATTTATAACATTTTTAATTAAATTTATTTTATACTTAAGTTTATTGATTGATTTTTCCTTCGTATTTAAATATCGTGTTGATTCTTTGTTCGTTTTTAAGAAACCTGTAAACTTTCTTATAGTTGAAAATATTTGATACCACTGTTTTATAATTTAAAGTAAAAACTACTCTGTAATTACCTTTTGATCATCACCTAATTCAAATATGATTAATTTAGATATTCTATTTGAAAGAGGAAAGTAGAAGGTATAAGTATTCTTACACCAAATTTGAGAAGGTGCATTTTACAGCTGCTACATTTTTGCATAAATGTTTTTCACTGCCACAAAAAGGGGTAAAAATTTAAAGATATCGTGAAATATATAGGAAGAGTGCAAGAGTTTAGTAATGACACAGGTATTTATTTTCAAAAAATTCAACTATTTATTGTAGTGTAAAACAATTTGTTTCTAAATGTCCCTGAGAAATCCGGGAGGTTATCCCATAATGAAAGAGTATCTTTTCTGTTTGAAAATATCGTTCGAATGTCTTGGAACGTTTTGCGTTTTCCTCCAGCACTCTAAACGGATTTCCCCCATTTTCTTCTTCCTTTCCGGCAATCGATTATTTGAAATCCATTCTTCATCCTCCTTAGCGACGCACGGGGGTGTTGTCTAAGGACCCTGCGTGCCACGCACCCAAACGAGCCTAAACTCCCACGCTAAAAAACGCCGCCCGCCCTCCCCTCTTTGGCGTAATGGACGGCAAACAGAGCTCCGAATTTTCGACACCCGTGATTCAGCCTCGGTGGCTGAATATTTAATCGGGCATTCAATTCCTGGCCAGGCCCGACAACTGCATTACGGACACTTTCGGATTGCAGTCTCTGAAAAATACATAGGCACGTCCCATCGACTGTTGTAGGGACGAATGGGATTAGCCCCCTAACCGCACTTGTGTCCCAGCCACGGATTGTTGCGTTATGTGGCTCTGGGGGGACGGTGACTCAGGACCGCGCTTTGTCTCTAAACACATGCCAAAGAATCAAATAACCTCTCTTGCTGAGGATGGTACGTGACCCAACGGCGCCTTCAAATATTCAGGCTCTGATTTCGCTTTAAAGCGCGAATAATTCATGGAGGACGCTTTTTCCGACGCCGCTGCTCGATAATAGTCATGTCGGTTTAAATAGAATATGATAATAGTCCTTGCGAGTTGTCATTGAGTGATCTGATCAAGCATAGGGTAGTGGGACTTTTCATTCCGCTTGCGGGGATGAGTTTCAGGTTTTAAAACATCTGCGATGGCACTTTTTAGATGTAAGAAATTTGTCTTCTTTAGCTTTATTGTAATTTAGGAACACCCTTCAATTTTAATGCTTCCTTTTTCGTAGTGAGATATCTTTTGGTAATTGTGAATATAGAGATATTTATTATAGGATTAATTTACCTTGGATTAACCCTTTCAATCTTTGTCCACCCTAGATTTTTTTGACAATTTTGGACGGCTCAGACAGAAAAGTTTAAAAAAAAATACATTTATGAGATGTGTTTTGAACTTATAAAAATAATAAAACAATAGGAAAAGTCTTGAAATCCAAAATAAAGCCTTTCAGTGAACATTTTCTTACAAGATAAAATTTTCTGGAGTGAAAAAAAAATGCTTGAAATTCATTTTTTACTGCAACAACTGTTGTCTTGTAAGAAAATTTCACACAAAATTATTTCTTTCTTTAAGCCTTTTGTTTTCTTAGAAACCTACTTTAAATGCAATGAAGTTGTTACACGAAAATATTTTCCTGTTGATGCTTGAAATTAAATACATAACACAAACACTTATTTCTGTAAATTAATTTTTTGAATCATGAGTCAAATGCAAAACGATCTCGTTTTGAATGTAGTATTATTGGCTACCCTCCAAATCCAAAGGTGTATAAATTATGCGAACGTTACATGTGCCTCAAATTAAGTAAAACAGTCGCACATTCAGTAAATTAAGATAATGCTAGGTGTTAAAACATAATGCTAATGAGGGATTTTATATTTTAGTACATTTTCAACGTGAAGGAGAGCAACAACCTGTTCGCATTCGGACGGAGTAACGCGACTCGGAAACATACGTCCCCCCATCAAATCAATCAATCGAAATGGGAGTTTCGAATGGAAGGGTGGATCCGGGGGTTTCCTCCCTGTGTGGGTGTCATTTTAAAAATGGGGAGGCAGGGGTTGTCTCCACCACCCTAATCCTCTGTAATATGCGGTGTAATCCTCGGCTATTACCATGTGCCAAAAATTTATTACCGCTGCTATAAATAATGTCAAGAGATTATGGGATAAATCCTACTGTAGATCAAATAGATGGCCCGGAACAATGAACCTGGGTGACAATGAGTTAAATACCGAGAGTTATGGAAGGCTTGAGGGAAGGTAGAGTCCTTCATCTCCTTACCGATTTTAATAGACTTATTATTTTGATCACAATTAATTAATTGTAAAATTTACAAGGATAATAAGAGGAATATTTCTCTCAATTCTTATTAGTAATTTGAGTTTAAATAACTATTGCTCAAAGCTTTCTACTTTTGTTATGAAATGAGAAAAATTTGTGATCTGAACCCTACATTTTTTTCGTTTCCTTAGTAAAATTCTTATTTTGATCAAAATTACTGCTTGCTTAGTAGTATATTAATGTAAAATTAAGGAACACATTAAGCACTAGTTTTCTTTAAATTTGTTTTGGGTTTGAGTTTAACTAGACTTTGCTCAAAGTTTTCTGTATTTATTTAAATGAGAAAAATGGATGAAACTGAAATTTTAATAGGAGGGTATTTGAAAGTGATAAAAAAATTGTTATTTTCATTCGAAAGTAAACCTTAAGCGAATTACGTTTAGAAGTAATCAAGCAATGATAATTTTGTTGGCAATGGGGTCGATTGTTTAAAGATAACTCTTACATCCTTCAAATTCACACCTCTTAAAATTATTCTACTAAATATAGATTTTAGTTTAAAAAATGGCTGTTGACACACAATTATCATCTATAGGTAATTAGGTTTAGAAAAAAGTAAACGTCACCACTATTTTCTATCAAAATAAACACATTTTGTTTATCCTAATTGGGGTTGTTATTATTCTACACACTGTAAGCTGTATGTAGCTGAAAAGACACGAGTCTTGAAATAAATGTGCTAATTATTTAACTAAACAGCAAATTCTAAATAAAATAATCTCTTAAAGTAACAAAAAGTACTTCTCGAGATCATTATAAAGCAATACGTTGTTGATAAAAATAATAATTCAGTTGATGAAAGTTTCAAAGATTCTCACAAGCAAATTGCTAAATAAATTAAAAGTTTGATAAAAAATTATTGGATTAATTCACTAACACTAGATGCTCCATCTCTTCAGTGATTTTTCACGAAGCAATCAATTGCTTAATACGATATTTTGAATAAATGATGTGTAAAAACATTTATACGTTTTATATCGTAATAATAATTATTCTTCTATTTATTATCGAGAGATCAATGCAAATACATACATTCTGTGATTCTCTTTTTAATCATACATTTTTCTTTCACGAATAACTTAAAAGTCTAAATGCAAATCATAAAATGAAGCGTTAATAAAGAGATGTATTTAAATTACTTATTTTAGAAGCATTTTATAGATACTTATATATTTTCAATTTGTAAAAATATTTTTATTTTCAAATCGCAATTTAGTCACTTGAACATTTTAGCTTATTTTAGAAATAGAGATGTTTTCCATTTTTTGGTAGTATTAGTATGCATTATAAGTTGAGTTTTACAAATTGGAATTTTTATCGATTTTAATTTATTTTCTTTATGTTGAAGTACACAATTTTTTGCATTTTAATTTATTTGCAATCTTCTCTAAAATTAATTTGGAGTAAACATCGAACAAAATATTGCGTGTTTATGCAACATTATAACTTTACATTCTAATGTATTAGTAATGTTAATGGAAGTAAGTTAATGAAAATAAAATTACGAAACGATAATTGTTCAACTGACAGTCTCGTGTAGTCCTTATGCCAAAATATAAATACCAATATTGGATTGAAAACATGGGTTATTAAGTACTTCTCAGAAATCTTTGACATTTGAGTCTGTACGTGGCTAGTCATTAACTATCTAGTATCAATCAAACTTTAGTTTTACAACAGTGATATTTTATTTAAAAAGCCATTTTTCTTCTTTTTATTTTGTCTTTAAATTTTATGGATCCTTAACATATTTTAAAATATAACTAGCTGATTTGCCTGGCCTTGCACTGGTTGAGATTATTAACTTATTTTTTTAAAGCCCTATCAAGTTACAGATCTCTCCTTTTCTGTGATAGCAGTTGTACCTATCATTCCAGTATACCCGGAGCCTTTTTCATCCCGGTTCCTACTTTGTAAATTTGCACAACCCCGTACCGCATAGGATATCTATGGCGGTTACCAAATTATAAATTTTAAGTAAACGTAATCCAATTGAAAACATAACAGTTATTTGAAACCCAGTGTTTAAAATTTTTAAAAAATTATAAATTTTAAGAAAATTATTCACGGCGTCGTTTTTGAAAGTCCGCATTGGTTTTCGAAAATCATTCGATTTAAACGAATCAAAAAAAATATTGAAATCCTGTCTTTTTATACTTTGTTTTCATTGATTTTAATATCCATCCCAGTGGTTGTCTGCGTAGTAGTAAAAAAATGTTTGTGAAACGTCTATAATAAAATTTAAAGGCCATAAAGTAATTTAAAGTTTTAAATTTCTTTGAAAATTTTACAAACCGTGTCCGTTTGAAATTTTTTCTCATAATTTTTTTAAAATAATACAATAATTCATCATAAAACTACAATTTTTTAAAAGCTCAAGAAAAGGATACATTCATAAAAAAATTATTAATTAAAAAACTAACGACGTGTCAAAGTTTTGCTCAAATATTTACTAAAATTTAGATATGGTTCCAGCTGCTACAGTTTTGTAGTAGGTTCAATAAAATACCAGAAAAAACCTTTGTTTGATGTGATTAAAGTGCCAGTTCCGAAGAAAGTGTTTGAGGAAAGACTCCATGAAAAAGGACAAATGTGACCAGACCAAGATGGATGGTCAAACAAAATGATGTCAATGATATTTCATATCTTTCAATATTGAAGAGTCTCGGAAACAAATCGAGTATACGAATAATATATCACTGCCGAGTCCACGAGATTATACTGCCTAATGCAGCTGCTTAATATTAAAGCCATGACAACAAACTTTGGAAATAAAAAGTCACGTTCGCTCGTTCAAATAAAGGAGTTTTTCCTCCATTTGAGATGCTTGTTTAGACCTTACTAAGACAAGTTTGAGGGAATGGTGTTTTTGCGGCTTAGTAAATCTCTATTTAAAGTTCTAAGATGTTTGAGGAAACGAAACGGTAATAGACATTCGTAAAACTCTTATAAGTAGTCATACCTTTAAATACAATCAGGTAATGTTAAAAGGGACATACTGTTCATTGAAAAACAGTTTAAGGCCATATCAGTGAATATATATGTTTTAAAATTTAGAATAAATTGCGTATAGAATAATAAACTGTACAATTAAGGAATTCTTAGAAAACATTTCGACTTTTTTATGTATAACGTATCTTATTGAAATAGTATCATACAACGAACTGTAATAGTCATCCACTTGTTTTTCTGGGATACCAGAAAAAGTTTTCACAAAATATCCAGCAATATAAGAAATAGATAATAATACTAAATAACTTTATAACCTATAGTTAAAATATAACTGCGATATTAGGTAAATTATAAATTTGGAAATCTTGAATTGAATGCGAGTAAGTATCAAATAAAAATTGTGAAGTACTTTAAAACTCTTAAACCCTATGGGCTAAGAATAAATATAAAAAAATATAAACTTCTATCATAAAGCGAATGCATTATTATAGACCGAATATTTTATAACCAAATATTTTTCATAGTACGCATTATAAAGAAAATATTTATAAATGAATAAAATAACATTTTTAACAATATAAAAACATAAGTTTAAAAAAGTAAGAATTCGTGAAACATAAATCCCGGGGGTAAACTGTTAGAATATAGCCTTTGTTTTTATATTTTTGTTTCAAAAAGCTATTACATGCTGAAACTCAAATAGTTTATTAAAGAAAATACCTACCATTTACTTAAAAACACCAGTCACAGATATAAAAACTTCTTAGGCATCAATTTTACTAACACTCAATAAAAACTAACCAGATTGATATTTTAAAATTTTTTGCTAAGATTCTTGGTATCAATGATTTCACCTGAGGATTAGATTAGCAAACAAGATTGTTATACTTGTTCTTTCGTGCATTATGAAAGTAAAAAGTTTTACGCAAAATTTTTTGAAGTTTTTTCCTTGTTTAGTAAAAAACTAAATACACTCTTCTTTAGAAAATTATATGAATTCAAAATTCTTTTAAACACCTAAAACGATAAGAAGGATTAATAAGAATACCTTTCCTTTTCCTTGTTCAAATATTTTTACAGTTAGCTACATCTATCAGAAAAACGGATCGACATCTTTACTATTTAGCACTAAACTTATTATATTCTCTTTTGAGATAACAATTTAATCAATTCTTTTTACGTATCACAATTATTCGCTTGATTCAGCTTTGTTCAATTAAAAAAAAATCAAAAAGCAGCTTCAGAAAAAAAGCATTTTTTGTACGCTTTGTTGCATCAGACGGCCCAAACACTGCTATTGAACCACAGGTCGTTAATTATTTATTTGATTTCTACGGTGCACATGGATATAATATTTTTTTTTCTAGGAGCACACATCTTGAAATCAAACAAAAAGCTAATTAAATAAAGCCACCATGAGTAAAAACAAGAGGAAAAAACCTTCAGCTACCAAATAAAAAAAGCTGGATCTTGAATCCTGATAGAGCTTCTGAATAATCATTCCAGTAGAAACGTCTCCCCGTTGCAGTTTACAAGGTTTTTTTAATTAAATTTCTAGGATTTCAAAGAATGAATAAAGCATTAAAAAACGACTTTTTTATCCTATAAAAGAATTTCTCCGCCTAGTCTTGCAAACATATTACAGAAAAAAGTCCTTTTCCGGAATTATATTGTTTCAAGCTTTTCCTTTGACATCGGAAATAAATAAGGGATAAAAAAAGCAGTTTTTTATCTTCGGGAGACAACGAACGGACACTCCCGGTGTTTTTTGATTATCTCGAATGAATTTAGCTACTCGCTTTTCTTTTTTGTGCCCCTCGATAACCTCTTAAATCATCTACGCTATTGATTGGATTTTACGCCTTTACAAAGAGATTCTTTTGAAGCACGCTAACCCAATATGCGTGTAGTACACCTTAGAATACTTTGTTTCAGTTTCTTTGAGAGGGTTTGAAAAAACCTTGACTGATCTATATATATATTTTGGACTGGATTACAAGCATAGTTAAGTGCTTTTGTAAGTAACATTTCTATGTGTAGCTACTTAGAGTTGTGCTGCGTAAGTAGCTAACAATAATAAAATATGTACCTATAGTTATTAAATTTTTTTGAATGACTTAAAACTCTGCAATTATAACCAGTCACTATTGTGCAATATTGCTACAATATTGTCTTTTATTCCTCTAAGATCAGAAATTTTAAGTTTTTTGCTCTTGCTGAGAATATGCTTTCTTTTAAAACAGTAGAATTGGTAAAAATATGTTTATGATTATGATTAATATGAAATGTGTTCCAAGACCTTCTCTTTTATCAAAATTAGTGCAGTTTCTTTTTTTTCAATCAAAATTTACTATCAAATTTGCCATATTTTTCACTCAGAACCGTTATATGTATAAAACCTTGGTTAAAAATCTAATTGGTAAATTAAAAAATTTTTACGTATACAAAATTTAATCTCCGAATCTGGCAATTTTTCCTTAAGTTAAAAACTTAAAAGCTAAATTTGTAAAATTATTCCTTAAGTTTAATAGGATAATATTATAGGAAATGTTTCTTTACATTGCTAATTAAATACCTAAAATTTTGAACTTATTTTTTAAACCACAGCATTAATATCTAAATATGACAACTTTCCTTTCAATCAAAAGTTCAATAACTAAATCTCTACTTTCAATCTGTACTGGAACTTTCTTAGAACTACAATGAAGAGAAGAGAGAGAGCTATTGGAAAGGAATGTGCAAGGCGCTCTTAAGAAGAAAGAAGGGCGCATGCGCGGTGGCGGTCGCTCGTTTGCGGCGGCGCGCGTAATAAATTCCCCTTAAGCGGGATTAGGGCATTGTCGCGTGCAAATGAAGACGCATGCTAATTGTGGCGCCCCAGAATGGCGCAAGTTTGGCGAACTTCAATTATTCCGAAGGAGGCGCACAATGCGCCCCTTTTTTCAATTAGTCGAGCCCCATTGGGCGCGCGTCCGGTACGCATTATCGGCGCGCGCCGCCCGCATAATGGTGATAGGCACGCGGACATTATCACTCGAGAACAGAGCTCTGGCCCATTAAGGGGCGCCCGGTCTTTATTAGGTGCGGATGCGGCCTGAGTGATTGCAGGTATTTGTGCGCCCGCCCGGCCTAAGTTGATTCGCGAGGCGCGCCCTAATTAAAGAAGTACTCAAACTTCGGGAGGAAAGTTTTCCCTTCCTGGATTTTCATTTCCGCTTCATAATGCCCCGGGTGCTTTTTCCCGAGATGACCACAATGCGCGCCGCGGGGATTAAGGCGCGCCTGCTTTGATTATGTCGCGAGCGGCGGCCGGCTGCTGTTTATTGCATTGTTGCGCGCCGCTTAACGGGTCGTGCAATGGAGATGACTTTGTTGCGCCTGCTGCTGAAACAATGCGCCTTCTTCTTCTTCGGGTGAAACTGTCTTTCGGAGAGAAAGGAGATAATTTTATGGGGATGGTTTAACGTTTAAAAATTGTTATGAGCTGAGCATACGGAGGGATCGCCAAGTTTTGGACCCTTTTAATCACTTTTATGATATCGTGTGCGGGCATTGATTGAGTAGGGATTTATAGGGAGAGGTGATTGGGATGTTTGGAAAGGGATGCAACCTCTTAAAAGGTATTGTTGCTTGTAAAAGTACATTGAAATTGTAAAGGTTCTATATTCATTTATTTACCACTTTACACAATTGTTTTGAAGGGTGGGTAATTTGCAATTTACATGTTTTAATATTTAGTAAAATTATGGAAAATAAAATTCACAGAGGACTGATTAAAAAACTTTTTTATGTTTGTAACTCTATGAAGCCCTTTCTATTTTAAAAACTTACCATTATTCAACTCTATACTAAACAGTCTTTTTTAAACATTGGTTGATGAAATTTAAATTAGTAGTTAAATTCCATGTGGGTTATGAAATTTTTAAATAAATGAAAGTTAAACTATTAAGCTCCTTTCGTCTTCAAAATTAACCATTGATCGACTTTGTACTTTTTAAATCCAACAGGCTTTTTTTTTAAATTTGTGTGATAGCATTTAAATCATGTTAATTCCATCAGTTCCAATTCTTAAAAGTAAATAATTCCTCTTTCAAATGTGATGGAACTACGAATTTAAACTATTCTTCTTAGAACTTATAAAGTTAAAAAAAATTCCATAAACTGATACAACAAACATAATTAAAAAAAATATCTATAAAATAAACAATTTAACACGTAAACTTCATCAACTTTAAACACATATTTAACCCATCATAAAATTACCAAAACACCTAATATATTTACTTTTAAAATAAAAGTGTATAGCAATCGCTTGGTCCCTCCTATCGAAATCCAAAGGTACTCAAGCGATATCTGGGCATTAATTTTCTTCCCCGGGCGCACAACGCCTGCATTGTGGGGCAGTTACGCCCCAAGGATTTGTCGGGGCTTCCAACTAAAACCGGTGTCGAACTGAGAGGATGTTCGGAGATAAACTGTCCCTCCGGAGGTCTTAAGTCCCCCCTATCGGTGATAAGCACCGGAACTACTGACCACGTATTTTTCACCCACTAAGCCCAAGCTCCCCTGGCTGGTGGACACTCAATCATTGGAATCAGGGTCTTGCTCAGTTGTGGTGGTCAATGGTCATTTGAATTGAACGTTACTGATGATCAATAAAGTCAAAACTGTTATTAAGATTTGAGAGAGATTTAATAATTTAAATTTGGTGTTTTTTTAAAAATTTTGAATTCGTGTATGGGTCAGGTATAAAAGCAAATGGGCGGTTTTTTTTGCTTTATAATACAAAATTAAAATTAATAAAAATTAATATGCTTATAATAAAAAATAGAAACTACCTCCTGAAACTGTTTATCAGTAATTTAAAAAAAAATTAGAAACACCTATAAGAATTTCACCTTTCAAAATACTGTAAAGTTAGCAAAATACACTCATAAAATCTTACATCATTTTTTTATTCTTTACATTATAGCTAGATATACTGTAAGCTCAATCGACTTAAATAAATAGAACACTGTGTGATTCATACAAACTGAATTTGGTGATGTAACATAATTGGTTACTTACATTTTTGATCTCAAAAGGATATATTTTCGATTTTTGTTGGACTTTATTTGGGGGTCAATAATCAAATTGTTAGCTTATGTGCAAAATATAGTGTTGGAAAATAGTTTCTGTAATATTATTTTCATATTGTGTATAAAGAAATCATGCTTACTAAAAAAAATCTGACAGGGAAATAAAAAACATATTAAAGTACTTAAATAACTAGAATGAAATCGACAGCAAAACCCATTTGTGTAGCATGAAATTCCAACTGTGTTATTCTTTAAGTTTGTACAAAATTTTTTATGCGACTTAATTCTCCAAGGGAGATAGCAAAGCATCAAAACACTGAAATAATTTATTACATGGTTTAGTAAAATTTTTAAAAATAGTCTAGGAGAACGGCTAAAAGTTTTCTTTCTAAACAAAATTATTCGAAATTTACTGTTTTTAACTAGGAATATTATTGGGAGTTAAAAGAGATATTCCACTAACTTTATGATTACCAAACCTAAAAATGACATATTGACGTGTGGCATATTCCAAAGAACAAATACTTTTAGTTTACGCTTAGATGCTGATGTGTTTGTTCACTGTTATGTAATCACTTCTTGGTGCATCAGCCGGAGGCGTTTTCCCACACATGGAGAGACGAAAAGTTTCAGTTCGCTTTCTTTCTTGAAGGTGATGCCCGCCTCTGGATGTGTGGGATTGGGTTGATCTACTGTAAATCATTCACTTCGCGTTTTGCAGTTATCTAAGTCGATGTTAATGTCTTTGTTAGAGAGTTGCTTTAGTTAGTTGTGTTTAGGTCGTTATGTGATTAGTTGGTGTTCCTATATTGCCCTGGTTATATCTTATCGTTCAATGTTGTCTCATGTAAACTAGTGATGTGTTCTTCATTAAACTTCATATTATTCGATCCAAGTCTCGCTCATCGTTAAGCAACATGTATTAATATTAATTTTTAAGGTTGTTTCTAAATATGCTTACATAATACAGATGCTTCTCCAAAGAAAATAAAAAGAAACTCCATCATAAATTTATATAAAAGTTTTTTTTTTTAACACAGTTAATTAAGTAAAGAAAAAGACTGAAGAATTTCAACATTTCAATAAAAAAAGATTAACTGCGTAGTGGAAGACTAAAAAGAAAAGCTTGAAATTTTTATTATAACACAAACATTTATTGTAGCGTAAAAATAGAAATGTTCTATGGGGCAGTCAGATGTTTCTTTTATAGTGGACAGTGATGTGATGTCTACGTTGTCATGAAATTTGCATAGTGCTTAGGGATGTAACGATTCTTTCGATTCGATCCCGGAATCGATTCCTTCTATTCTTGTATTCGATTCCGTCCCTTCCTTCGATTCTAACATTGTATCGATTCCAAGCTTTTGATTCCTAATTCGATTCCGGAATCGATTCCGTCACAAAATTTGATGTCCCTAATAATGCTGTTACCACAAAATGTCTAACGTTTTGAATCTTGGGTAAAAAGTGTTCTTTTCTAGATTTTTCAAATTAAAATGTCTTTTCTTTGTTATTTAAAATAAAAGTTTAATAATATTAAAAATATAAACTGTCATGTTATATAAATCATCACAATTCTGTAATTTTCTATTTTTTACAAATCTCCAGTCTCCTCTTAGCCAAACACCATTGGTGAGGAGCCAATCTCAATTTAAGGAACCACCACCGCCGAGAAGACAGTCTCTTCCAAAGTAACTCTCCTCCAAAACACATTTCAAGTAACCAGAACCTTAAGGGGGAATGTATTACATGGGTATTTCGAGACTCTTTCGGTTTTGTAAATAATAGTTTGTCTATCACTTAATGTTAGGTTCATTTACATTACTTTAATTATTTCAAAAGCATATTTTTAATTTTGCCAAAAAAAAAATGGCAACATTTAAGTAAAGACATGTTCAAAGTATTCCGTATTCCTAGCCATTTTATTCATCGGTGAAAAATAATCGAAATTGCTATTTTAAAGAATATATTGTCTGGAAGGTAAAGTTTTTTTTTGCTATGTTTATTTCTAAAATTTTTCGCATTAAAATAATATTTTTTTATTATTCGAAAGAGGTTTTTAGTTCGAAAGAGAACTTAAGATTTTAACTTATTATTTTTGGTACCATTGACAACGTAGGTTTTATATCAGGTATCTACCGATGATCGGAATCAAAAATATATGAACGCTATCGATGCTTACCAGTATTCCAAATTTCTGAGTTTAAGATGCTTTAAACATCGCTTTGCCTATCAGCAATCACTCAATAATTCCCTAATTTCCCCACCACGACTACGAATCTATTCCCAAGAAACCCCATACACAACATCCCCGTAGAACTCTCCCATATCCATCACCGAAACGAGCGCCGATGGACCGTAGGAAGCGCAGTTGTTCGTGATAAATGCCACTGTTTGCGAAAGCGCTGGAAGAGTCCAGTGATTAAACGAGCCGCGTCTATCCGGTCAGCGCATTTGAATGGAAGAAGGGCCACAATGCGCTGACCCTAGGATTAGGCCACTGCTTCATATGGATGATGATGGTGACAGCGGCTCTTACCATTAATCCGGTGGGATTAGCGTCTTAGGGATGTCTCCACTGATGAGTCGCCCTTAAGCCGCGATCATAATTTTCGCATCAAGCCTGGGATTTTACAGATGCCCACTTTTATTGTGTTAGCCAAGTGCAGTTACAGGCCGAGGCGCTTAATTGAAAAATCGGAAGGGGCGGCGGTAAGTCGTGGGTTCGCTTACCTGGATGGAATATTGTTTGGGGGTTTGTAGGGGATGGGGTTCCGGTTTCGTTTTGGGATGGGGTAGGGTTTGTAATTTTTGGTGGTGTCGAATCTCAGTGAGATTTATTTGAAGGTGATATCTCAGTTATCACTCCTAATGTTGATAGTGAGCTTCGGTATACCTTAAGATGAAGATTTCAAAGCGTGTTTTGCTACTTTTTTTTATTCAGCTTCTGTTGGATCTGGGTTTGGTTACGATTCTATAGAAAGTATACTACCAGATTCAACAACTTTATGCTCTTTGAGGGATATGAAGCATTATAAAAAGATGACATGGTGATACATTTTCATAATGAAAATGAGCTTTATTTGGATTTAATCAATATTTAAGTGAAATTATATTAGAGATGTACAATGTACACACATTTAACCATTTTTTAGATTATTATTTTCATGAAAATGTGTTTTAGAAACACAGTTTTGGGTAGTAGAAATTTACCATCATGGTTAATATTTAAGAACCAAGTAGTAAGTTGTAAATTGTAAAATTACTAAAAGTAAACTAAAAAGTGTACAACACCCCTATTACGCAAATCATAGGTATTTTATTAAAGTTATTATTTAGTATTAAAACAGTAAGTAACAAATATAACAAAATAATAAGCAAAGAAAACATTGTAGAAAACCTTACTCTAATTAAAGGAGAATCAAGGTAAATATGTTTCGGTTGCAAATATTTTAACGAGTAAGAAGAAATCAAATTTTATTTCCCATTTTTAAAACATAAAAATAAGTAAATTTTGTTAAAACATATTTTTTGAACTTAAAGTCATAAAATATGGATTATGTAGTTTTCATTCCAGATTATGTTTGTTTTATACATTTAACGGCATTACTTTAAATGTATTTTAAAATTGTTGGTAGAAACATTCAGTAAATTTCCCTTATGAGAATGAAGTCCAATGAGAAGTCGTTGGAATTTTTCTGTTTTTGTTTTCACATATTTAATTTGAAAATTTAATTCACTTGGTGACCGACTCAATAACGGATGGTCTTTAAAATGTTATTCTGATACTTCTTGGAAATATACTTTAATAATAATCTTCGCGATTTTTAATTGTCTCTTATTTGATTGGAAAATACAATTTCGTCGAACTGAAAACAAACTGGAGATTTTTTTTGTAACGAATCTTGGAAAAACTTGGTCTCAATAACAACGTCCCTCCTCATTGTTTCGCCAGAAGCGTAGGAAAGCGCCTTAATGGTTTTGACACCTCTCCTCTGATAATGCGGAATCTTTAGATGTTGACATCGCGATGGGGAGGAAAAATATTTACCCTCGGAAACAAACAGCTCCTTGTTAGATCCGCATATTAATAGATAAACCATTTGAGCCCTGCACCAATTCTAATTTTAAAATACTTTCAAATAATAATTATATTTGCTTTGAATCGGCGTTTTTAGGTCTGAATAGCGGCGCGAACTTTTGTTTTCACGTCCAACTGATCCGGCTTTGAAAAGAAAACAGGCGCACTCGCCTTGAAAGCATCAGCCGGTTATTTATTGTCACTTTATTCTCCTCAATTTTTCAATGCAAAGAGACTTTTCATTTTACCTGGGACACAAAAGGGAAGAAAAATCATTTCCACGAGTCGAGTGTGCGGAAGATTACGCTTCAGCTAGGACTCATTATTTTCTACGGCAGCGGCCCGCTGAGATTCACACAATGCCTCCAAAAATAATAAGCGAGAAACATTTTTTGAATCCTAACTGGGCGATTTTACTTCAAAGGGAAGTTGAGGTTTGTCTTGAAAAATTCTATTCCGCGCGGAGAATGAGAATACTCCTCATTCAGAAAGAGTTCCTTTTATTCAATTTTACTCCTCCTCTGTTATTTATCCTCCCCCCTCCAACTTCCAAACGATCAGCGGTCCCTTTGATCTTGCTGGGTCAGCGATTATTCCGCTACTGTATAAGCACTTTTTGCAGAGACCTTTTTTAATTTCGAGTGAGAATAGATGCCATCCTTTGTGGCGTCCATATCTGCGCTTCATTACTTAAACAGTCCCCTCGTCTGTGGGTTTTTTTCCTCTCTCGGAGATTCTAATTCGCTTCGTTTTAACAAATGGATTCATTTTCTCGGACGCTGCAGGACCCATTCGGTGCCGCGATCGAAAAAAAGTTACTGATTTAGTTGTTACGCACAAAAGGGAAAGTTTGGTTTCAACCAATAATACGCTGTTTCGTGATGCGATTTTGAATTGTTGAAGTTATTTGAATGGATAGTTGTAAAGCTAGTCTTCTTTTTCTTTTCTCCAATTCCAGATTTAAATTGTCTTTTGATGTAAACTATAAATCTTTTGTTATCGATACAAATGGTTTAATGTGTGCTAAACTTTCAACTAGACGAATATTTTAATGTTTTAAGTTTAAAGCAAATTTACAGTGTTCATTGCTTTTTTTATCAAAAGGTTACAGATGATTCAAAGGATTTAACTTAAAAATATATCTTAAAATGAAAGACTATCATTTGAAAAATAATTTTTTAGTATTTAACAAAAATATAATAAATATATATTAATGGGTTTAAAAACTTTTCCGTCATTTATTCATTTTGGTAGCTCTTTAAAATCAAACATAAACACATTTTAAGACAAATCATAATATTTAGTAGGTTATTTAAAAGTATAATCTACAACTATAATCTACAATAATCTAACAATTCAATAATTCTACAACGTTGTACAATAAACCTAAATTTACTTATCATTGAGAAGTATTCTAAATACATATATCTAAAAATGAATAAACTGATGTTTTACTAACTCATCTCTTAAAAATAATAAAGCACATACTAAATAATGTATATATCCTGTAAAACAAGTTTCTTAGTAAGTGCCTGGCCAGTGGCAGGAAAGCAAATTCCTTTGTACATAATGTTATAAACTGAAATTATAACATTTAAAAAATATAAATGTGTTAATATGAGTTTTGAGATAAAAATTTGATGATCAGTTCTTAAAGTATTTTATCGTAGAATTATTGTAATATGATTAATCTTTATATTGATTGTATTTTATGTCTATGAGTTATGAACTTATAATATTTGAATGATAAAAATATTTTAATCAAGTGTAAGTTATATTTAAACTTTTAAACTTATAACAAATGTGTTTCATAAATTTTGAAATGGTCCTCATCTTTCTAAATAAAAATATTAAATATACGTAAAAAATTATTTATTTTAAATGAAATATGTTTTACGAAAATTAGCATGTAACTTTTCATAAAAATGTACACATATCATATGGATTCTTAATATCCATATATATCCACTTAATATCAGTTTAATTTTTATAAAAATCCAAGTTCTTATTGAAAAAGGGCAATTAAGTGTTAGGAAAGATGGTAGAAATCTTTACAAATTTCATGTTTAAATTAAAACAAAATAAAGTAAACATGGTTATCAATTTAAATCTAATCAAACCTTTTTTTAAACATATATTTAAATCTTAGAGCTATTTATTAAGAATTTTATTCATAAAATAACACTAATCGTGTAACTTTTTGCTTATATTTTATTTTTACACCAACAAAATTGCTGTTCTATGACCAAACCTATGTTCTAATGAAAGAAAAAGATTTCAATTATTTATTAATTTAAACTTTGAAATTGAAAGAAACAAGTTTTTGTGCAACATTCGTGAATATTAATATAAAATTTAAAATAGTATTGAAAATCAGACTTTACAATTACTAATTGTAATAATGTGAAAGGTATGAGAGCCTAAAGAATTGTAGAGTAGAAATTGTTTAGCTCCCCTTCCTAGTAATTAAAACTCTCATAGAAAAAAATCAAATGCAAAAAATTAAAATTTAAATTATTTATTTTGTACATGTTTTCAACCAACCTTTCTTCAAGCATGTGCCTCATTAATTTTGGATAAAGAAGTAATTTAATGCTAACAATACTGCTTACAAAAAGAAAACCTTTAGAAATGTAGAATAGTATTAAAATTTCAAACATAATCAGAATAATTTAAGGGTTTTTCTATCCCTACAACAAGACCTTCAAAGAAAACGATATGCTAATTCTATTATAAGCACCATACACAAAAAATAATTCGAAACGTCTGTATTGTTTCTTACGAACAATGAAATTCTATTGAAAACGGAAATTAAACATTTTAAAGTAAACTCGCTTTATTGTTAGCTTGCTTTAGTGAAACATCGGATCCAATTCATCCTAGTGTTTTTAACGCCCTGTAGTTATCTAACATAATTATAATTAATTAGTCAACTAATTAACGTTGTCTAATATTTGATGTCTTCTCGAGATAACAAATTAATTCATTAAGGTAGCTTAAATTATTTCATATGCGAATATAATTTATCGAAAATGAGGTATTCTTCCTTGATTAGGGAGATATGTGCAATTCATACAAAGTAGCGTATCTAGAAAACAAATGATTTAGATCATTAGAACTAAAATAACTACTAATCTAAGAAATAATTTTAAACCTTAGCATTGCGTTTATAAATCTAATTATTCGTAGTCCTTACGAAGCTTTATAGGTATCGAAATTAAATAACCTGAGAATGCATTCATGTCGAAGTAAATTTACGTGGTGGACGGATTTGTAAAAGATAGGATAAAAAAAATAGTTATCAAATTAAATAACTTCTGTATACGTATTTGAAAATGAATAAACACTGTTTATTATTTGCATAAAATATTGGTGATTTTATGACAATATTAATTGTTCTTGTGGAAGTTCTTGTACTAATTTTAGTTTGGTTTATTTCAAATGGGGTTAATTTTATTTCAAAAATGAAAATTAAAATACTTTTTGTATGATAAAAGAGCAAATTAGTTAATATATTACTTCTTGATCCACTCTTATAAAAATTTCACAACTGATTGTAATTGAAATTTCAAGCTAATCTATCACTAACCTATCACTTGACTAATATCTATTCTGTCTTCTTCAAATGATGTTCATCATAGAAATATGAACGAAGTCCTTACAAGAGTGTTTGGGGTTCATCAATCTCATTAAAATTTGTTTGTGTAATATGAGTAGGTGCATTGTAGGTACTTTACGCATTATTGAACACAAGTTATTTAATTTCAAGGATAGTAGTTTGCGAAACCAAGGAAATAACATACATTCAAAGTTTTGAACCATCTCAGTTGGGGTGTGAAAAAATATTACAAGTTTTATTATAGATTACTAATAATAGAGAAAGTGAGAGTGAAATAATTTTTTTAAATCTCTTGCCAACATTGATTTTATACTTGTCACAATTAATTATGCCTTACAGTATCTCTACATATCGCTCTCATTTACTTGTGGTAAATGACTTTTAGTATATATAAAGAGGAGTATAATATTTATGTAGAAACTGGGAAAATTAAAGAGATGTAAAAAAAAGATGTGTTCTTAAAAATCTACCATTTTTTGAAAATGAATGTGACCTAATCAATGCAAATGTAATATTTAAAACCTTTTCATTTCTATGTCCATTCTGAAAAACTCAAATGGAGTAGTATTTGTTTCTTCTTATCAATTAAGTCATCTAAAAAATTATTGTTCATCTCCCATTCATAATTTTTAGAATTATAAAAAAAGTATTCAAATAAGAAAGACAAAAGGAGCATTGCGTTATATATCGGTCACCATATCCATCCTTTTGTAAAATTTCAGCTATCTCATTTTCTTACATCTCTCATAAAACAAAGGAATATAAAAGAGTCTAACAAATAAAAATTTTTAAAATTGTCGTATAGGGTGCCCTTTCCACTGCAGTTCATAAAAAAGTGCCTTTTCATTTCAGTTTTTACTACCCCAAAAAACGAAAACAGCGAAAACGCTTCCTTATTTCTCTCCCATACCTGAGACAGGGTGACCCTCCGTAGCGTGCTGCAGCCTGCCCGCTGTCTAGGATTGGCGGAATGCCCAAAGGGGTGTTTCCTGAACAATGCCTGGGCGGAACAATGGGCGCGCATCCCCCCTGGCATTGTCTTAAGACAACTGGGGGAGGAACTTCGCCTCGGCTATTGTTAAAGCCAATTGGGTGGGTGGACTCCCTATGGGGATTGTCTTTCGTCTATTTTGTGGTGTAGGATGAGATGGGAGGATTGGGCAGTTGTTTGACGATGTGTTTGGTGTATTTGGTTTGGTAACAACAGCTGCACAATAAGCTCTAACAAAAGATTTAATATGAGATTCCTATTTTGAAAACATATCGAGATATTGATTAAAAAGACCAGTGAAGTATTACAGGTTAAATGAGCATTAAATATAAGGAGTTTTTGAAAGAAATGTTTTAAAAATGCTTTGTAGTATTTTTTTCTCGGTTCTAAAGATTTTATTCAAAGTATATTAATTCTTTACTTATAACTGGTTTCGTACAATAACATAATGTCAAGATTCGAAAAACTTTCATATTTAGTAGAGGGGGTACTACGAGAAGCTAATTTAGAGATGGTTTCGATCGAGAAGTAAATTGAAGTGAACTGGTGAATTGAGTGCTCCTTAAAAAGAGAGAGTGGGATAAAAGTAAAAGAATGAGGAAAAGAAAAGAGTAAGTGAATTGAAAGAAAGAGAAACAAATGAGAAATAAACGAGAGAAAATGAGAAAGAAAAGAAAGAAAATGAGGAAGAAAAGTGAGAGAAAAGAAGAAAGAAAATTTATATATAAAAAGAGAATAATGAGAGAATAATGAGAAAGATTAGAAAAAATCTTCGTTCTCTTCTTATTTCTTTCAACCCTATATTTATCGTTTCGTCAATATTTTGCTTTCTTTTCTATCTCCTCTCTTTCTTTCTCCCTCTTTCTCCTTCTCCCTCTCTTACTCTCTCTTTAGGAACACTTAAATCAACGAATCAAGTTATCTCAATACCTCAATTAAAACCAAAGCTCTAAGTTACATTGTACACGTAGGTATACAACTTAAGATGCTTAAGTTGTGAAACCTTATATAATTTCAAACCAGTAGTTAACAATTTTATGCGTGCGAAAATCTCAGTTCGGTATCTTTGGCAAATTCCGGTAGAATTCGCTTGAAGCGTATTTGCGTTCATGAAACCAATAAACTTCAACAGAACGCATACACAATATGTCATTTGAGAAGGTGCAGTGACTCACCTGTGAGGTTTGCTGTGTGACCAACTGCTCCTTGAGGTGCTGCAGCTGGTTGATCATGTCGGTAAGGCATCGTTCTTTCTCCTTGATATTGTCCCCGGAGAGGGCCAGGCGCAGGCAGTCGTTGTCCATGACAGTCAGGGGAGGCTCCCCGTCTTTGCTCGGCTTCGACTGGGCTCTGCACGAAACAATGCAACCAAACACCCTTCATTTTAGAGAAGGACTAATGTAATTTCGTTCTCATTTGTATTTAATTAGACGGTTAAAATGGTGTCTGTGTGTGGTGATCTTATTCAGTAATATCGTAGCACTTTTGGATGCTTAATCCCCTGAAATTACTATCGTTACAATTATGTGATATACCTAATCATTTACTTCTTCTAATATAGTATATGTCCGTGTTTCGACATTTGTTTTTGTTGTACTTTGAATTTTAAAATAAAATAAAAATTTAAAATTAGTGAGTACTTTCGCAAAAAAAACATTCTATAGTAATTAACAGTTTGGATATTTTGTGGGTTTTAATTTTAAACCATAATTATTAAATCCTGAAAGGAATTTTGAATCATGTAAGATTTTGGAGTTTAGTTTTTGACTTTTTTCTTTAAAAAAAATTGGTAAAGTATTAGATTTTATATACTACAAGATATTAAGAACAGTTGATTTGTGCTACATTCATCCGAATAAAAGTTTTATTTCGTTAAAGCAATCTCTCAAAATTCTTACCAGAATGTTTTTGACTAAATCTAGAAATATTAGGCTTGTCCTTTTACATTCTTGACTTTAAGCTTTTTTTTATTATTTCATACTTCAAAAGTTTAGCGTTAATTGCTAGAGTTTATTGAAGAGAATTTTGAAACTATTGTATGTGTAAGAGGATTACACCACTGGTACGAAATCTAGGAAACTAACTGCCTTCGGGACAATTTCCTCTTACTTAGTTGGTTCTGGCAACCCGATTGAAAAAAAAAACAGCTCAAAGTTACGTCCATTTTGTTTTTCTTTGGTTTGTTCCTTGATCAGATTGTCTAATCAGATTGTCGTACCACAAAAGATCTTTAAAAGGGGAAACTAAGATACCCTCTCTAAGATACCCATTATGGGAATAAGTATACCCAAGGAAATTATTGACAATATAAAATTGGTGGATTGAAACCTACCTCCTGGAAGTAGGACTTCTGTTACAAAATTCCCGCTCTTCCAACTCTGATATGACAAGGGGTGTGGGTCGGTCCCTGAGTGTGGCACTGGATGAGATTTTGGAAGTGAGCCTTCTCAGCACATCGTCCATAGTCCGTTTGCCCACTCTGGCCGCGTCCGGGCTGTCTGGACTGTCCGGCTTCAGCGACGCCTGAAGCAAGTCGCAGGGGAAGGCCCCGTTCAGGCAACCCTCCGAGTCGTACTCTGAGTCGCTCGTAGAGGACACACTCAGCAGCAGACGGTGCTTCCTCGAGGCCTCTTTGGGAGACTGCTCAGCGGTCAGCCCCCCGTCACTGGTCAGGCTGTCACACGAGTCTGCTTCGGGCTCTAGTCTCTTGGCTAGCTCGAAAGGATGGAAAGTGCTCATCAACTGACCACCTTCCGAGGCGGTGACGAGTTTGCTGTCGTTCTGGTCCACGTTGCCGTTGTCCAGCTGGTCAGTGAGATCGTCGGAGGGCTGGAAAGGGTCACCTGTGGCCTCGTTGCTAAGTCCATCCGTTGATAGCTTGCTTGGTGGACTCTTTCTTTTAGAGGACATCCTCCTGGAAAGAGGACACCCGTTACTGATTTCGCATATTATAGTATTAATTCAAGCTGAATTTTACAGGGTTTTTACGGCCTTTTTCACTTCCCTCTAAAAATCCCAGTTGATTTAACACGAAATCCTTTCAGATTTACTGCCAGAAAACCCCTGTAATTTGTGCAGGGAAATCATGTTTTATGGAATCCTATTATTGCATACAGACCTTCTCTGTATACAACAGATTATATAAGGTGCATAGGAAGGTTCCTTTAACCTGAAAATACTCTGAAGCGGAGAGAGCTACAGCTAAGTAAGGTAACGGTAACGGTTAAGTTAGGTAACGGTGTAGTAAAGCGACTATGCTCGACATTATGTAAACAACCAAAGCGCCCCCAGTGGCGAAATAAGAAAGTTAAAAAAAATATTTAAGAAACTAAATGAGATGGAACGAAATATTCAATGAGAATGTTATTTCCAATGTAATTAAAAACACACTGAAAAAAATTTCATGAAAATATCTTCAATATTCGAGGAGATATTAGCAAGTGAATAAAGCACATTTTCAGGCCTCAAAAAAGAAAAAGTTTGCAAACTTGCAAGTTTTTCATTGTTATCATGCAATGTTTGCTTTTTTTAGTTAAATAAATACATATTTTATCTATAAAATCAAGGAAACTTGGAAATTTACAAACTTTTTCTTCATTTATTTGATAAATAAACAGGGATGGTATGAATTTGTGTTAAATATTTACTGTACTGTTCCTTAATAACAGTGGCGAAACGTGGAGGGAAACTCTGTTTTCCCACTTTATTACCTAGTAAGACTGGTTTGAATCAACGGACTATATTTTTAAAATTTCATTCAGAATTTAATGTCAGGATTTACGATTTTGAAGAATCCCAATTTCACAAAACTTTCGTTTCTTTAAAATAGAGAATATAGGCACCATCTTCCCTTAACATTGGTCTCTATGTTTCCTACCTACTCTTTACTATATTTTTGTATTCTCCAAACTTTACTACATTCGAAACTACCAAAGTTAGTTTCTGAGAATTTATCCAATTTTGAACAGATTAAAATATTATCTACCAAATTTTTAAGTACCTACAGCCACTTGATTTTTACCCACTATAGATTATATGAGTTTAAATTTTGTATGTGGGTGACAGATTTAATGGCACACACACACACAAAATGTTAGATAATGTTTATATGTTTTTTCTTATTGTTCTTTGTCGAATATAACAACGTTCTTTCTTATGTGAATTTGAGCAATTTATAATTTTTAACCTATCCTATACCCTATTTATGTAAGGAAGTAAGAATTTTTTTTTGCTTGCTATTAATTTTAACTAGTTTAGCAAAGTATTACGCAAATCTTAAATGAAAATTAAACAAAATAACTATAACTTCTTAAATATTCTTAATGAAAAATTAGTACATAATTTTTTTTATCTAACTATTGCTATTATGTAGAAGGTCTCATTGAAGTTCATGTTCATTTAACTAATATTACGGAATCATTATTATCGTTAACGTAATGCTTAATATGTTAAGAAAAGTTCAGTTCAGCAATTCTATTTTATACTCTTCATTGTTTTCAATAAATATAGTACACTACAATTGAGCAGCTTGCAGCAACAATGAACTAACTCCAATGTAAATATGTTGGAGTTAGCTCTTTGTTGCTGAAAGCGCCTCAATTATTGAAGGTCATAGGCAAGTTTATATCCATTGCGCCTACATTATGAATTACTTTGGTCCTTTAATTTCTATTCATGCGTTGAAAAAGTAAAGTTCAACAACTATATATTTCTCCCAGCCATTGTTATTAATTAGAAGTAGCGGCGGCAAGTGTGCGTACCTCCCTCTCCCACAGCTATCCATTTCTTGCCGGCCAGCCATTCTTTGACAATAACTAATGCTCAGCCATATTGAAAGCAGGGAGTTTTTGGCCCTTCGAGAGGGTCATTCGTCATGAGTGACCGCTGCCCAGGACCCAGAGTCTCGGAAGCGTATTGCTTAATTCAGTGAACACACTGTAATAGGGGGCTACTTCAATGGGGTGACAAATGGTCAAGAAGAAATTGTTTCGGCCGCGGAGAAGCCAGAAAGGTGAAATAAAGCGCATGGACGTTAGCGAAAGCGATCTATATTGTCGCCAGCCGACCTGCAAAAGAACGATGGTTGCAATTGGTGATAAAGTGGCGGTATGGCGCTTTATTGTAGGAGGCATCGATAAGCACTCAAACCGCAGGAATGAACATGTCAAGACGCGTTACTTAGGAGGATGTTGCTGATGGGGAAAGTCTAGCGGCCTCAACCCTTTCCATCAAAGACAAAAGAGCGATTTTTCATTCGCTGAAGGGAATGGTCGTTTTTTAAGTGGAATAAAGGGAGATGTTTCGATCTTTCTTTTAAGGGTTTGTTGGTAAGAGATATTGTGTATTTGTTTGGGTTCACGATGTTTTGAAGCTCAACATTCAATCCTAACTTGGTTTATCACATAAGGTACAATTTTTATAAATATTTACTAAAAATTCAAGCAATAATCGATAACTGAATGAAAATCAATAATAATGAATAAAAATGTCAGAGTTTTTAACTTTTCCCTTTTTTAAACAAATATTTAGAAATTCGATTAACTGAAGTGGTCGTGTTAACTCTGCCGGTTAAATGAACATTTTGGATAGAGGAGAGCATTTGAAATGATTTTCGGGGACCGCAAAAGCTTTACACTGGCTTTTAAATTTTGACTTTAATTAGCAATAATAACAACTTTAGATTTTTAATTGTTTATTTAGAAAGTATTCCAAATTTCATAAAATTTAGGTGATTATAACAAATGAGAGATAAATTAATAGTGCATTAAGTTAGGAAAGATGAAACTTTATGAACCGTCAACTACAAGAAATAATTTATACGCAAGTTTTAATTGCCAACTTTTCCGTGGTTTCACACTCAATCAATGCAAACCTACCATGTTGCAGACCAAATTAACAAACCATAAAATAATTAACTTCATGGAAAATCTTAAAACACTCCAAAAAAATATATTATTTAACCCTCCTGTGAAAATAAAATAAAAGGTACTACTCTACTTATTCTTTTAAACTTACACAAACCTATTTTCTATATTTTTCTTACTAACACTTCTATTCTTTAAAACATATTTATTTATAGTTAAAGTCCATTGAAATATGAGACCCCTTTTAGCTCCTTTTCTATCCCATTTTGAAGATTGAATGCTGCTTTTAAAGATAGCTCTTTAATCCCCACACAGAAACCACATACCCTTTCAAAAATTAACGGTCACCTTACGCCGTAATACCCGCACAACTGCCAAAAACACGGTTTGAACACCCGAAACTTCCCAACACACGCCCACAGAGAAGAATAGCCATTTTTTCCCACTCCGCCTTAATCCCCGTCGCAGCTAATGCGAATTAATTGAAAAGGTGCGAAGGCGGTGATTTAAGGGCACGGAGTCAATTCCAGAAATATTGTTCCGTATCAGATAATGAGGCCGGGCATTGTGGGCCCCAAAAAACGGGCCATTATTAGCCTCTGAGAGAATGGTTTGATGCATTACTCCGGGGCTGGAGTTTAATAAAGAACTCCGGTTGGAAAGAAGTTGGGGGAGCCTTGTAATGTGACTAATGATCCATGACTGAGGAAAGCCGGAGCCACGCTTTTATTCCTTTACGATCCTACCTCCGCCTCATATACATATTCCATGGATGGGCCGTCCGCTTTCTTATGAACGTTAAGCCACTCCACGAATTGCTTTTTCCGTATGCGTTTCGGTTGGGAGACCATTCCGAGCCACAATAGAATGAATTCGCTGCCTCAATTTTAGAAGCCTTCTTTTGGGGTCACGTAGGTGTGCAAATAAAATCGCTTTCGAATAAAATACCCTTTCGGAACGGATAAATCCGGACGCTGCTCTGCGGCTTTGTCTGCAGTTTGTTCCGCCCGCAGTCACGTAGCCTATGACTTATTAATAATGCGCCCCGCTTTGTCTTTGGGTTCGGTTCCGGCGCTCCGGCTTTCAGACAAATCACTTGCATCGGTTTAACCCGTGGTCGGCGATATTGTTTGGGGTAGTCAGGGAGGGGCTTTCTTGGGACGCGTATCGATTTACGATTAGGGAGAAGGTTCTTAACCGGTGCTCGGCTTCTCCCAAATTTAAAAATCGAAACGGATTCGCAAAGTTAATTTTATGATGGCGTTCTACTTGTTTTTGTTAACTTTTATTGATTCGATATCAGGTCGAAATGTTTCATTCCCTATGATAATTTTTTTGGTTACCAGGATTTAAGCAAAAACACTTCTTCTTTGCATTGCTATTTTCTTGCCGGGTAGAAACTAAAATCAAACAATGAATCTTAAGGTTTTAATAACTTTTAGGCTTGTGTCAAACATCATATGAGCTTTTCTTGTGGAGTGCGTTTTGCTTTATACTGAATGCTTTTAAGCTTTTAAAAGAAAGAAGTGGAGCTACTCTAACTGCCTTAAACATAAAATTTTATCTAAGATTAATTTTAGTCCTTCTTAGTTTTATTTATTTATTAAGCAAGTAGTGCAACGAGTATATAAAGTTGTCTCTCTTTCAAGTTTAAATTGAAGAAGTTCACGCTAATTTGCTGATTTCTTTTTTAGAAGTAGTAATATATTTAGACTTAAGATGATTTTAACTCAAGATAAAGTTATACACTCATGTTTACTTATTTCAATTACTTTCGTAGCATTATGTTTTTACTAGATTATAATAACCATTGTTGATTTATTTTATACTTTAAATTGGTGTGCCGGTAAATTAAGAAAAACTGTTTTGGCTATCATTAATTATATCTTTTGTATCATCGATATTTATCCTTTCAGTATGATTAGCTGCAAAACATAAAAAAAGTATTAAAATAATAATTTTTACACTTTTGAGCATTCAATCTCTTGAATTATCCCGAGAATTTCTCAAATTCCTCAGGTTTCCTCCGCAACAAAGCCTCCCTCTTTTCATGTTACAGCCCTAAAAAACTGAATTACCACCTCAAAAAGGATCCCTCCCTCCTCCCCACAACACGAACGAGCATTGTGTCGCCTTTCAAAGGAGGCGGCCAAAATTGAATAACAAAGATAAATAGCAATAACAAGAGAAAATCATAAAAATGATAATGGATGAAAAGATAAAGAAAACGCGACTATAAAAGAATAATGAGAGATAATGGAAAATGTGAAAAGCATCAGGCGGCGAAGAAAGAAAGTATGAAGACGAAGGAGAAAGCGAGCTGACAAGGGAATTAGAGCCTCGCTTCAGCCCAAGCTCGGTTTGATCGAATCGGGTTTGAAAGTCACGATGGTCAAATTTTACACGTGTAAATAAGTAGTTAAGTCGGTCACGTCTAGTGATTGAGGCGGATTTAAGAGAGGTTTGAGGGGCGGCGAGTACTCATCACATTTTGATGAGGATGAGGTCTGCCCCCCCGCCTAGATTATTAGCCGCCTGATCGTAAAAAAGTTGGGGGACGCCCCATTATCCTTGCCCCCCATTACTGTGCGCGAGAGGGGGAGTTGTTCAAAAAAGGGGAGACCACCGCGTATTAGGAAGGGGAGGGTGTAATTTCTATTGAGTGGAAACAAAGCTGGGTGGAATGAAGACATCAAAATGGAGAGGTTGCAACACGTGGATTGGGATTGTCTGGATTGCTTCCGCAGTGGCGGCTGACTGTTCTTTGCTGGGGTTTCCCGGGTAATTTGAATTACCCTCATATTTCAGAGGCAATGTATGCTTTAATGTAATCCCTTGTGCGAGAGGAAGGGGTAGGACGTTTATTGTGCACTCATATTCTTTAATGGTAGGAGTCAGATTGGGGGACCGCTGTCGTTATAAGGATTTTTAGCGATGTATAATCATTTTTTCTTTGAATGCTGGGGAGAAAATTTGTGTTGGAGTCTGTCATTCATGTAGTGGAATTTACAAAATTGATAGTATTAGCAATAAAAAATATGTCTGCAAATTTTAAATTCTTTACGGTTATGTATCGTGTATTTAATCAACTTTAAAGGGTTTTTTCAGCCATCAACTTTCAACCATCTTTAATTTTTACGAACAGATTTTTTTGTTAACTTGGCTAACAGAAAAAAAAGTTAAGATATTGTTTAATTTATTATAGCGTTTTGAGCTAATTCCGTCCGTGACTCACTCTAGAAATGAGCTAAATTCGAATATTAAAATACCGATTAAGTGGAATCTACTGGAATCAATTCGTAAAGTTGTTTTCTTGGTAATGCCATAGATACCTGTAGAACACGTTTTTCCTTCATAATAGACAGCATGCAAAAAAACTATTTTTATGAATTGCTTTGAATGATAAAAAAAATTAAATAGAAAATAAAATAAATTTACTAAAAATTTTTCGACACATAATTGAAAGCAATTATGTGAGGTGGTTTATTTTATCATAGCGTTTTGATTTAGCATCAATTAGCTGGATCTACCGTTTGTAAGTTGTTAAGTTGTTTTTTAGCTATGCCATTGCTATCTGTAGAACAGGATTTTCCTTCATAATATGCAGTATGCAGAAAAACCAACTTATTTATAAATTGTTATCCAATTCTCCTTTTTTTACGGTAGAGGAAAGACTATTGACTGGAATTTCATAGAATAGCACTAATTAGGAGAATTAACTCAATAACTAATCTTAACTAATTACTGAAATAACTCAAATTTGTAAAGTTGTTTATTTTAGCTACGCTCTTGATACCTGTAGAACTTGTTTTTCCTTTATGATAGGCTTAGTGCAGAAAAACCAACTTAACATGAATCGCTATGCATTAGGGCTAATAGAGAATGAGTTGTACGAAATTTATAAATCTGGGTGTGACCTTGTAGTAACTGATAAAGTATTTTTAGTTTAACCACAATTCGGAGCAGAATAATTGTGTTCATTGTTTCTTTTTAATTTAAACGAAAAATTCAAGGAAGACTGTTTCTATTTTGTCCACGACTTTCAATGTGCTCTTTTTCGAGTTGGTTGGTTGTTTGGAGTTTTATGGCGCATGACCCAAGACTAAGTATAGTGCGCCAGCTTTTTCGAGTTGATTATTGTATATAGTTGAGCCTTAAGAATTTTCAAAACATATATTATATCTTTCTTACATTGCATTTTTAGGATACTTTAAATGATTGGGATACATTCTTTGGAATAAAACATACTACGATGTATCAGGAATTACAGTTACTCACCAAGGAGAAGGCGAACCCGTATTTATCCGTAAAAGTTTACCAAGTCTATTTTGAAATTTATCCTTTTTAAACATTAATGCACGATTTTTAAGTAATTAAAATTTATTTTAAAGAATAAATTGTGTGGTAAATACATTTTTTACCTCATAACTGAGCATAAAAAATGCTTTCAGAATTGACAAGCGTTAAATTCACTAAAACTAACATTAACCGATTTAGTCTAAAAATATGTATGCTTCACATATGAAACATAAAAAAAAAAAACAATATAGTTGATCTCTCTCTGGAAAAGTATCAACTTCCCTCCATCCACACCAGTGACCGTCACCCCCACAGAAAAAGAAAATCTGAAAGTAAACAACAGCGGAGCCGTGACAAAGACACCCCACATCGTGTCGGTCTCACCACGGGGTGTCAGCGATGATGAATTGGGTGGGTGGCGGGAGGGAGGGGCCGTTTAGGGGCCAGGGAAAAACTGGCTCCTCTCACTCCTGATGCCGCATTAATTGATCCGCAATATGCTGCCGATTTGAAATTGCCTTTGGCGTCACGGCTCAGATTGGCGAAGGGGTGCCGACAAGGAAGACTTGTTGAAGTGGCAGGGGCTTATCCCATTAGGCGATAATTGCATTGTGTCGGCGAGATTATGAGAGCGGATCATACACACAGGGAAGGACCGAGAGTGGCGTGTCGCCCGTCGTGTAATCCGGTTATTTGAGTCAAAATAACGATTCCGGGATCCACGCCACTTTGAATTTTGATGGTTGTCGTGGCGTAGGCATTGAGAGGGTACCATTGTTGATTCCTGAGCTACGGTGATTACACGTTAGCGCTATGCACATGTTTTCGGCATTTGATGATTAATACATAGCCATTAAGATAAATAAATAGTTTTTAATACTTTATTTTAAAAATTAAGCTTTGTAAACTCAATTTATAAGACTGGATTATGGTGTATGCGGGTGTTGGTTGATAAAATTTATCATTTTCTTTACTCTACCTATAGTGATGCTAAAGTCAGTTATTCAACTCTCTTGTTTTTAAGTAAATTAAAATATCGTAATAAATAAATTCAGGAACTTTCTTCAGTAAATTTTTATTTTTGATGATACTATTAATTGGGAATACTTAAAGATTGGTCGGTAAATTATCTACCTTGAATTAGATGTTTCTTTTCTTTCATAACTTTAAAATTCTTCCATAACTTCGGTTATATTACTGGATCCCACTTAGAAAATCGTGCAAAGAAAATCTTTGAGTAAAAGATATAGATATCTGTAAAGTAAAAGTATTCATTGACTTTGAAACAAAAACCAAGAAAAGCCATATTAAAAAATATGTTTTGTAATCAATATTTTTTAATATGAAATGCTTACAAGGTTATTGCATACTATGTGTTATTCGACATTAAAAATAAACAAAACTTACCTCGAATAATGAAAGTTAGTACCAATTAAAGGTGTTTCTATGGAATAAATCCTTGATAAAATGGACTCAAAAACTTACTTTACAATTGCTCTTTGATAACCTCCTTTTAAGATTAAGTCTAACTTTATATTGTAAAACCATTTACCTTTTTTTTCTAACATTTCTTGCAAATAACCGTCCTACCTAAACTTTGAATATTTTTTACATGTTTATAATCATCATAATTTCAATCTTGCAAAAATATTTAAAAAGGCAAATGTCTTTCATTTTCCTTTCATCATTTGCACATTATCACAACTCAAACGTCAACTAACGCAAACTAGCAATATAAACATCCATATACATGAGAAGCACTATAGCATACACCAGCCGAATCCAAAATATTAAGCGACTTGAATAAATCAGAAGGCTTTTAATTAGTTTTCAGATGAATAAAGTATTTAAAACTAATTGAAAGCTCTCAGCTCTGCTCACGAATTTCTGAATAAACGCTTCAGCATGCGACTGCAAAGTTTCCTGACAAAATGAGTCGTAATTGCTTCAAGTGTATGAGAGAATCGATTATCTAACTATTTGTTTTCAACACGAAAGGAATCGATCCACTAAGGTATCGTCGCTGGCTGGAGTCCTCCGAAATTGTTTCCCTTAGCCTTCATACGTCTGCCCTCTAATTGGAGGAATTCGTTAAAAAATGCGCTATTCAGAGTTACTTTATCCGTTTATTTTTAATGAGAACTTAACGGCGCAGCTGATTTAGAATTGCTGATTTTAGATGAAGAGTTAAATGGCTGTGAGTTAAATGGATTTCTTATTCTTAAATTAAGTCGAATGTCCTGCGAGGTTTAAGTGATCATTTTGGATCGTGTTTGGCTTGAGATAAATATCGATTTCTTATTTTTAGAAGTTAAGCATTACTATTTTGATTTAAAGTATAAATTTTCTTATTGTTCTCAAAACATATAGGTACTTTAATTTATAGCAGGTTGTCTGAAGCAAATTCATAAAAAGAAAAAAAAAGTGTATTAATAAGATGCATACTTCATACTTCATTTCTCTATCTCTATTTAATTCAATGAAAAAATATAAAGATTGAAATCTTTCTACTTAAAAGTAACTTTAAATTGGTTGAACTAAAGTGCCTCTTGTTAAGAATATATTGCATTATTAATTAGCCTAGAATAAAGTTAATGTTAGTTTTTATTACCTTCAGGTCAGACAGGATAGATGTATAATATAGCCTCTATCCTCTCAAACTAAACATAAACAAAACTTTATTGAATTTTAACATTTAAAGAATATTTTTAAATCTAAGTATGAACCAAAAGTTGACAATAAATTGGAAAGAAAGTAGATAAAGTAAACTTGTAGCTTTAAGACGTAATAGCGTAAATTTAAAGCAACCCAAGCTCTAATAAACTGAAGAACCCTACTCTTTTCAAACGAAATAGTAATATAAATTTAATTTTTAACACAGACACAATTTGATAGATACATTTATAACAGAGATATAAATTTAATTCCTACCATCTAAATTTAAATTTAACTTCCAACAATTGCTAATCCGTCCTTCCATGATCACAAAAACACAACCCCTCCCAAAATGACTCCTTTCTTCTCAACTCCCATCAAACCTGCGAATTACTCCTGGGTCACCTTTATCTTCCTGACATATTAAAGCCTTCCAAAGCAACCAAAGGAGATGCTCTCTCGGCGTTTCAAGTGAAGAGGGCAACCAACCGTGTCTCCCGAATAAAAAACACCTCGTCTTCGTCATTATTCAAAATAATGTTACAGGCTATTTAAATAATTCGGGGACAGAAATTGTCCACAGGCAGGAGGATAAAAAGTAATTATTAAGCCGAAGCTGGCTTGTCATTAATCATACTTTTATCACAGATCACGGGATACCTGAATGTAAATCGTTTATGGAGCGATTTGCTATCTGCTCGTGATGTTTATATAAAAATGCTCTCCCTTCGTTTGCATACGTTGGTGAATTAGAAATGGAAGGGGTTGGGTACTAATGAACTGACTTTTCGATAACCGCTGTAAACTTAATTTGCTAGCGATCGTTTTGCATCACAATGGGAGAGTTAAGGGTCTGAGCTTGGATCTTTTTTAGGTTGTTTAGCAGGAAGAGGGGTTTTAAAGGCTATAGTTTTTTTTCTATTGGTTTATAAGTGGTTGTTTATAATTAAATTTATTCTTTGTTGGAGTTTAGTGAATTATTGTTTTGTGCTTTATTTTTAATATTTTTTTTTGTTTTTGTACACATCAAGACAAATCTGAAATATAATGGGGATTAGTTTTGAATTAAGTTGATTCAAATACAAAGATAATATTAAGATAAATTGATTAAACATGGAAAACTGTCAAAAATCTATTTCCCCGTTTTTTATGAATACAATTTGTATATAACAAGACCAACAGCGTAAAATAAAGGGTAAATCTGTATTGTATAGTGGTAATTTTTTTTGCTGCGGCTGTAAGCTACGTATGGTTACCCAAATGCCTTTGCAGGGAGTTCTAAATAGTTCTTTTGACTTACTCCATTTCCGTATCAATGCTTCTATTAACATTGATTCATAAAAAATATGTGTTTTAGAAAGAACATATAATATTAAGCTTCTTTTTATATAAAAGCAGATTTTTTTGAAAAACAGGGTTATGAAAATAATAAACACTTCATCCTGAGAATAAATTTAAGATAGTTTCTCTTATTTAATTCCACAGAACTTTCCATACACTCTTGCTTTAAAACAGTTTTATTGAAAAATAGCAGAAAAAAAATCTTCTCGAGCAAATTTCACTCCTTAAATTTACAGTAATCAATCACACTACCATCCAGCTCATTCTGTGTTCAATACTGCAATCAAACGGATAAAAAGCTCATCCTAAAACCATAACGACGATCCATACAACGAAATCAGCCCACATAATTTTGAAACAACTCCACCCAACTTTCCTTCCCGAGCAATAAAGCTCCACTTAACCGAGCCTCCCTGAGACTCCCAAAAATGACTCTGGAGTTTCCGACTGCTTTCTTACGCGCAGGCAGCAAGCACCCTAATCTAATCTGATCCGAGTCGCTGCATTGTTGGCCCGATGATTGATCCCTGGAGCTCTCTCGCGCGCTCCCTCCCTTCTTCCCAATACTTTCCTTGCAGCCGGTCTTCCCATAACACATCATTAATCGCATTTGCCTAATTTCCCCGGCCCGGGCCTTATTAAGGAAAGTGTGGCGCTTACCAAATGTTTCGGTATTGTGCTTGAGAGCACAATAATTCTCAAACTTTGTTGCCACAACAAATATCGGGCGTATTACGCCGCCCGATTTGTAACGCCTTGACTCCGGTGGATATTATTTTTGCCCCGGGAACGGCGGCCGGAATTAAAAGCGCGATTAATTACTTCTGGCATCGGGCGCTCTCACCGGGTTTTAATTAAAAGAAGGGGACGCCGACGGACGCGGCCGCCTTCCTTCTCTCAGAACGCGTTAAAAACAAGCATCGGGGCTGCCGTTGGGGTAACAATGCGAGAAAGGCAAAAATGCGGAATGTCTGTGTCTGACATTTAATAAACAATGCCGAGCGAAGGATGTCTGTTTTTATCATTTAACTAATAGTGCGTTATAGTTAGGATGATTGAAAATATAGCTAATTAGTTCGAAGAATATTGCTCATATTTGTCCGTTAGTTTTCTCAAAAATGGAAAATTTAGTTTCTCAACTATTCTATGAAGGTCTGAGTGAAAAACCAAAATAAGGCATTTAAAAGGTTTAAGATACATTTTGTTTTTCCAAAGTGGATGTAAGTGCTGCTTTTTTAATGATCGAAATTCTGTTTTTAATCGATTATTTTTTTTTTTTGAGTCAGAATTTAAATCTTTCTAAAGAGAACTTATGGTTTATTTACTATGTTCAAAGGTGAGTTGATTCCATATCAGACTCAATCTTAGGTTCCATATCATATACTCTTATAATGCTAATAACAATAAAAAGAATGAATTTGGGGGTTGAAACAAGTAGTTTAAAGAACAAACAGTAGGTCTGTTATTTTAATATTATTTGAATTTCGAATTATAAAGTCACTAAAAACTAACCATTAAAGGAAATATTTATAGGGAAACTTTATTAATGATAAGTTAGTTTATTTTATTGAAAAACTGCCCTTAAAATTAAACATTCAAAAACTAAATTTTAATTGAATTATAGGAATAATAAAAAATAAATTTAATTAAAGCTATTTCTCTCATTAATTTTTTTAATTCTTTTATTGCAAAAATAAAAAAAAATATTCGGAAAACCTATTGGAATATTGTTTACTGTGCAATCTTACATCTTTAAAAATTACACTATCATCCCTTTTCAATGTGGTTTTTCGTAATTTTCATTGCATACTTCTATGTGTTTTCTCGATTCAACCACATTTACTCGATACCAGGGTATAGTGATACATCTAAATGGATGAACATCCCTTCTATGATGACATAAACTCCGGATTTCCCTAGGTTGTTTATTTTAGACCCGGATAGTGATAAACGTATTTATCCCTATTCCTAAACAGTTTCAATAGTGTCAATGGGTTAACAAGTCAGATTTAATCATTCCGTAACAGTATTTGAGCAATCCTATTTCTAGCTTTTTATTTATTTTATGTCTGCCTGTTTTGATAAAGTAATTCTTGGAGGCAAAAATAGCATTTTGCATGAAAACTATAATTTCTTCTTCAGATAAATGTTATTATAATGGAATATTACCCATCTTAGTAAATATAAATAGATTGGATTATAAATAATACTAGACTCATAAATATATCAGTTTAAATTTATCAGATAAGTGAAATATCTTTAAAAAAAGAACCAAAATCCATGTTATATCGTTACCAACACGCCAAAAAACGCCAATCTACTTCTTTCCATTTCCGCTTCAGAGCATTTTTGGAGTGACTGAGGGATTCCTATGCCAGAGCCAACAATCGTAATTCCCAAAGATTTGTTAAAATCTTAGGAATCAGTTTTGAATATCTAAAGAACCGCCTATTTGGCACACACTTTGAATGCATTTTCTCGAAACTAAAAATAAAAGCAGATAGCGTTTTTGGTGTAAAGGTTTACCTTATCTTACGTTTCATCTTAGCTATGACTTGGTTTTCAGATAGAAAACTATAAAAAATAAAAAAGCAATGGAGACCACACACATCTCCAAAACTGCATGATCAGTACGAAAACGAAACTACAGGATTTCGCTCCTTTAGCATGGTGCTATGGGATTTCAACAGGGTAGAAGAAGGAACTCATTGGACTTGACTCGTCGGGTTAATTGAGTGGTCCGGTTTTTGAGGCCGCGTAATTGACACTCCAACAATGCGGTGTTGTGAAGGGGGAATGTCAACATTGTGGGTGTCGCTCCCCTAAAAAGCCCGCAACAATGGGGGCCCTCCCGACTAATGGCAGCTCGGTCCCTCGACCACAATGACTCCTGCTCTTCATCGATAGTGGTCGCCGGCAGTGACTCACGGAATGAATTAATGATGAAGAGAAGATCTCTTTCAAACCGCCGACCGGGGCTGTTCCCATATTGACACGCGAATCAATTAGGCCCCTGATGGTTCCTCTTCACTTTTTTTTTCGGGTTAGGTACTGTGTCTGGAAGATTTTGTGCCCGGTATTACAGTGCGTGAACGAGTCAGCTAAGGGAAATTGCGTGCAGTGACGGATCAGCATTCGATAATTCTATTCAGGAACAATTTGGTGCCGTGATAGCTATGAGTTGAACAATAAGCAGGGGAAAATTCAATTTGGGACAAACCTGAGTCGGATAAGGCGTCGGATATTTTTTCCTATTCATCTTCATCGTCTTTACTGTATTTGTATCTAATGGATGCACTAGCAGCAAAACGAGCTTACTCCAACATATCAAATTGGAGTTGGCTCGTTGTTGCTCCAAGCGCCTCAATGTAATCGTGCATCATTTACCATTCCGTGGGTGTAGTTGTTATATAATTTCTAAATGCGTCGACAGACGCATTTTGAGTAGATGTTATTTTTTATTCAAATTTAACGCATTAGTCTTTTACGTGCCTAATTTTGTTTAAATATGTTAAAATAACACAGTTATATTGAAATACGAGATATAGCGCGGAATTAAAAAAAAAAACGTTTACTATATGGTTTACATTTGGTAGAAAAGTTCACAAATTGACCCGAGTTAAACTTAAAGGGTAGTCGATGTAATGCATTCATTTTATCCAGCTTAGGGCGCCCATGCTTTAAACAGACCACTCTAATTCGTCTTACGCTGTGTTGTTTCCGCGCTGAATTTACACGCACTGAATTTTCCCGACGCTTAATCTTTCCCTCTGAGTTATCCGACTAGAACCGGGTGGCCTTCCTTCCGTAATACCGATCCTTGGGATTCTTTGATTACGATATGTGCGTCTATTCAGTGTAAATGGGAGTATTGCTTAGGAGGGTACTTGCAACGGCCTTCCTCCCTAAGACAAAAGAGAGGAAGGAATTCCCCGGGGGTTTACCGATATTGGTGGATATCTTTGGGTATCTTTGTGAATCAGTTCCAAACAATCTGCTGTGCCTGCCGGGGATGTGGTGAAGTTTCCTCTGCGGACCCTTTTAAACATTTTGTATGAGCCCATATTTAATAAACATTGTGTGGTAACACAATTATTCCCTTGTTTATTTTTATTTCAAGTTATTTTTGATTGAGTTTGGATCAGTTAATTTGTGGGGGTTTGAGTGCTGTTTGGAGATACTAATTGAAAAATAGCTACCATTGATTTATTCCATTTAGATTGAGATAAACTTTTGTATTTGAATGTATAACGAAATAAAATTTAATTTGTGGAAACAATATAATGTTCAAACAAAAACGCATAAAGAGTGAAGTTTAGATTTTACAGAAAAATACGTAAATAACTGGTGTTCAAATAACTTCCCTCACACTGTTAAGATAAATAATTAAATTGTGGTTATAAAGATTTGTTTAATTCATGGATAATTTTCTCCAAAAGTAAAAGATTCTTACATGTAATAATATGAAAAAGTTTTTCATGGTCTATGAGGACGTTCTTAAGTTGAAAATTTTGCATTGTTTTTATACTGTGTAGACTTGTCATTCGAGTTTTAAAAGTATTTACAGTTTTTAATATAATTAAGAGTTTCTTGAATTTTGTTATTAGAAAATTTACAGGTACAGACACTAAGTAAATTTAAAAAATCAAAAGTTATGAAAAAGTAATTTTTGTAAAAAATATACAACACATGAAAATGTTTGAAAAGAAGACACCAAACTACGTTATCAAGCTGTTTATTTACATTTTCATTAACTGAGCTTAAAGATAATGCTGAATTATTATAAAATCTTATTGTTACCTACTGTCGTCATTTGTTAGTTAAACATATTTTTCACCTGAAATTCAAATAAGTTTTTCTTGTTTGATGCAATTCTTCTGCTTTAAATGAATAGTCAAAAACACATGCCCTACCTGATTAAGTAGATTATTGTCAAGGATCTTAAGGAAATTATCTTGTTTCATAAATTCTTCTTTTATGATTTAAATAAGTTATTGAATGACAAAAACACAAAATAATACTTGTAATTCTAATTCAAATGTTTCCTTGTATCGTTTCTTAAAAGAAATGTGCTTAAAACTCTAGTAGAAAAACGAATACTTTAAAAGTAATGCCTAAAGGGAGAAATAAAATTGATATTAAAAAGTAATAAATCACATATAATGACCATTTATTTATAAAATAAACTAACAAAAATAGTTAAATTTAGTATTTCATTTATTTATTTTGTATTTATAGTATTACATTTTGTACTAAAACAAAACAACTGATTCTTATATTTTATTGACTGAATTTAATTTAGTTTAAGGATTTTAATCCCAGATATTTTAGTGTATTTTAATATTTTATATTTAATCCCAGTGCTTTCATAAATAAATGTATAGGCGATGTTTGCATTAATTACTGATTTCGATCATTTGATTTAAGTGTGTCTTTAGATTGAAAGTGTGGCTTTGTAAAATATACAAAAATGTTAAGTGACTTACCTCGATACCTCAGGAATAGAATCGAGCAACAAATAAAACAAAGATTTACTCACCTCTGGTATAACAGAATAGTTTGACCTTGTTCCAGACTTCCGGTTTTTATTTGAGCCTTTTGTTATTTATTTGTGATCACTTTCAATACCTATACAAATTTAAGAAAATGTTAAGATACTGAATGAATACTTTATTTTGCAAAATAAATATTTTTGTGGGTAATACAAATGATAATTTACTATTAACTTACTAGATAAACTAGTAATGATACTTCTCGGAGCAAACTTACCTTTTAATTGGTAATCTTTCAAAAAATCAGAACTTTTAAAAAGAAAACTAATATACTTCACTTGCCTATTTTTTCATGTAATATATTTATGACCTTAAACAAGAATATTTTTCTAAAATTAATACCCAATTGTATCGTTGTTCTAAAAAATTCAGTGACTTTAAACTGAATTATGACTGATAATACTTATTAGTTTGTTACTTAAAAATATCATAAAACCCTTAAAAATGAAATATATTATGTAAGTAAAACATTTGAGTTGAACTCTATGAAGCTTTTATTTAGATAAGATTAATTTGAATTTACAATGAAAAAGATAAGTTGCAAAAATTAACTAAGAAATTTTAAACTAGATATTTGGATTTCAGAATAAAAAAGGTAATTTTTGTGTAACTTTATATTGTTAAAATATAGTGTTAAAATATTGGTAATATTTTCCCTTACGAGATCTTGAATAAATTGTCTGATTAAATAAAATCTAAAATATTTGTTGCTTAATTTTTCAAATTTTACTTAGATTGTTTCGAAAATTCGTCTTTGCATTATTATTTTATTGATTCAGTTTAAAATGTGATTTGATCATTTATAGATTTTTCATTATAGTTTGTACGTCTTATATACGTTTTTTTAACAGAAAGAATGCCCTTTGAAATTTAGTTCCCTTTTTTTGTATAATTTATTAAATTTTTGAAAGTATTTTCTTTACTTCAACTATATATCTATGCATTTTTTATTTTTAAATTTATATTTCTGAACATTTTAAAACTTTGGGAAAATTTATGTACGTATAGATATTCCACTCTCCATTAAAAAAATTAACACCAAGCAGAAATTAAAATTTCAATTTTAAAATTTAACCTCACTTACTTCATTGTGAATTCTCTTCCACGATGACTTTCAGTAATTGAATTACGTGTGTTATGAATCGAAATTAATTTTAAAATATTCAACAAAAAACCCTCCCCAGCATTTTTTTCACCTTCCTATTTTTGTTAGGAGACATATTTGAAAGGCACGCTTTCATCTCGCCTCATTATCAAATAATTTCATCAAGATAACAAAAAAATGCGCAATTTTTTCGTTAATATGTTTATGAGCCTTCTTTTATCTTTTTTGCGCGCTTTTTTCTTCGCACGACCCTTGAAATGTTCGACGCCATTATCAAACATTAAACCTCGCCTGGGAATCGACCACATTTGACTTAAAACAAGGCTATCCTGATTAAATCTATTCTTTCCACTCATTGGCGCTTTAAATATGCATAAGACGCTGTGAAAAAGCGTGAAAGAAAAGTTTGTGAAAGCTTTTTTCGCCGGCTCCTCCCTTGGACAGCGATGCTTGGTTAATTAATAAATCACTTTCTGTAAACTTGAGGTGCGAAGTAAAAATGCAGAGCTTCAAAGGACGGCAAACACCTCGGAGGGGCAAAAAACCTTCTCAAACAGCTAACAAAACGGATAAACAAGGTGTCGCTGCAAATAAATGATAATGCAATAAAAAATGGAAATTAAAAACTATACGCCTTCTTCTTTCTATTCTTTTTGCCTCGCTCTTCTGTTCAATTAACCGTTTAATCTGGAAGCACTCGGAGCGGCAACCACTTTAGATGTGAGCCGGGAACAATTCCTCTCTGCTCCGTCAAAATGCAAATGCGGATGAATTAGTCCCGGTTAATTGTTAAGAAACGAGTGGAGTGGGCTTGTTTACGAGAGAGGGAGATGGCTTTTGGATGGGGCCAAGTTCACTATGTGAATCAATGTTCAATGCTTCCTTGTTTCGTTGAGTGAAAGTTGTCAAGGAATTCTCGTCAAGTCTTTTCCACTAAAAGCAAGAACTCTTGGCAGTTCTTTTGGGAGGATTCCTCTACTTATGCTTTTGAGTTGTAATTCTTTTTTATAAAGTATAAAATTGGGTGAGTTATTTAATAATGACACAGGATTATCTAACCATGAACTAAAATTGGATACGCTACGGTTTTTTTTCTCTGAATTAATAAAATTAGACCTACCGAAAAGTAAAAGGAGTTGAAACTACTGTGGTTTTAATTTAATGAAAAAATGTTTAGCTTTAATATATTTATAAATTGAAAAATCCAAATTGGTTTATAAACCATTTAAATAATTATTCTAGGATTCATTAATTCCTTTGTTATCAACAGAATTTTTTGAACCACTATGGTGTCATCATTATCACCCCATTACCTTTCCGTCTTACATTTTATTGTGTTCAAGTCTACTTTACAATAATGGTTTTGTAATCATGCTCCATTATAATATTCTACATTATTTTTAAATTGAATAGTATATCCTTATCACCATGGTTTCTAAAGTATCCCTTTCAAGTACCATCGCATTCTATCGTTATAAATTAGGTTTAACTCCCTTTGCCTTCCCGTCATTCAGTTTTATAATAATATACTTTTACGGTTCTACCATTCACGAATGTCAAATTCCACTCTTTATTTCGCATTATTGCACACTCAAATTTAAACAAAGAGCCCCTTCTTAGTTCTCCAGCAGGGACAACCGGAATATTGGACCGATTCGCCTATTGCCTCAAAAATCAACACTAACTGCCGAAGCGGAATTTTCAAAAGCGCACCCGATTGATCCGCCGAACTCACACAAAGTGCCCTCGACAATTTTACGAAACAATCCCCTATTTAAACAGATCGCCCCCTTCGATCTTGGCCAGCGGCTCGAAAGGCCATTTTTCCGACGCTTTGCCCTTTGCGCTGCTGGCCAATAAAGCAAAACGTGTTTGCCTGCCTGGCAAAATAATCTCGGCCTGGTCAATGTCCGCCTTTCATTCGTGCTCGCAGCACTCGAAATGCAATTTGGCTCAATGCTGGCCCCAAATCATCTGAAGTGGGCGCTATTGAAGAACAGTTTCCCCAAGTCGAGTTCTAAGAATTTCTCCGGCCAGCAGCAAGTTAGTCAAACAAATCCGGGCCAGTTTTCAAAGCGGGCCGCTTTTGCTCGTCCGGCTAATGACGAGCTGTGTTCGGGAAGGTGGTGGTCGACAAAAGGGGGATGCGCCTTTGATACGCCTCGGTAATCGTTCGTTGTCGACGGATCTCATTAAACATCCCTTTTGGACGGGGTTTGACACGCTGCGATTGGCGGCCATTCAATGGGCGCAAGTGTTGTGTTTCTCATTGTGAATTACAAATTAAAGTCTGACTCTATACGATGATTTAAGTTTTTGTCACGCGATCTAAAGAATAACAGAGTCAGTTTCATCAGATTGTTCAGTCTCTGAAATGAAATTTCACAAATCGCCAGTTGAATTCTTGCAATATACTCAACATTCATTGATAAATTTAAGTGAGTATTAAAATAATTATTTTTAGGCTAGTTTCTTAAAAATCTTTTTGTGTCATCATAAAGGCCAATCAGTTTGTTAAGGTGGATCCAAAAAAATAATAGTGGAAACATGGTAAATAAAACGTAGTCCAGTTGAAAAAGACACTTTACTACTTTTGAAATTTCACAGGGAAGAATTACATCGATATTGCTCTTATTTAGATGAATCAAATATTATTTTTTTTTCACACACACACACACACATCTCTAAAACAACGGCTTAGCTCTAAAAAGCACACTTCTCTGAAAGAAAATTTTGGATTCTACAATCTCAGTACCCAAAAGTTGATGAACATCATTGCACTATTGAAGTTACATTACATCTAAATTGACACTAATTTTGGAAAAAAAAACCCATTCAACAGTGTATTTTATACATATGTCTGCTAAATAACACCGAATTTCTCCACGTAAAAAACAATTAATTCCGACCCTCTCCATCTCTTCGACATTGGGGAAGCATCAAATCAAACATTACGAGTGGTACACCCCATATTTCAAAATTTACGAGTCTGACCCGGGGCTTTTCTGACGTGACCGGCCTCCAAAAAACCCTTCGCGTTGTTGATAATGGCCAGCACTCCTTTTGGATTGTTTGTCGCAACAAGTCCACTGTCCAGTCTCCAGAGACCCCCCTTCCTAATGGAGAGAGGCTTCCGTGGGGACAGGTCTTGCTTTTCATTACACGGCATTACACGGGCATTCTTTTTCTCGTGAGTTGCGACATTAAAGCACTTTTCCCGCAGAAAGAACTCTTTCCTTAAAATTACGGGCCAACGAGAAAAAGAATTGGTCAGTTGGGGTCTGCTTGGGAATGGATAGGGGCCGCTTTTGCCGGATTGTTTCTGGCTGTTTATTGTGATAATTTGTGCTCTCTCTGGTGGCGCGTTCGACGATGTGTTGGGGAGGGGTATAGTGGTGTAGGTCCTTTTATTTCCAGAAAATAATGATCGAATTTTATTCTTATCTCAAGTGTGTGTCTTAAGAATTAAGGCTATTATTCATAAAATAGCATCTTAAAAATTATTTATTTTTATTTTTCCAAGATAAATAGCCCAGGAAATCACATCTGAACATACTATGTAATACGACTGGAGTATCAAGGTCGGAGTTTTATTTATAATAAATTGTTCTTACAAGAAGTTTATGTTAATTAAAATTAACTGTCGTTTTATTGCTTAATGTAACAGCTCAATGATTTTTTAATATGCCGTATCTTCTTATTCTCTTTAAATCTTTTTCATCAATCTATTTCATCCCTTCAAACAATCGTAATTAATTATTTTCGCTTAAGCCTGATAATTTAAATAAAATTAAAAAAAAAATCAGAAAAAATAAAATTTTGTTTTGATCATTTTTTTTTTTATTTTGATAAACAATACGTTAAGAAAATATTTTCCCCATATTATTTAAAATACCTTTATTTTAACCTTTATTCACACCCAAGTGTAAAATTGGTATTGATATGCTACATAGCTAGAGCATTACCTAAGAGAAGTTATCTTTAGTGTTACTCTTTACTTTTAGTTTTTCTTTAGTTTAAGGGTTAAGTTCACTCTACTATTTAGTGGCTCTCTATCTCATGGTGGATGCTCTTAGAGTTTACTAAGATAATTTCTTACCTGAATAAAATAATTACCAAATGAGGTCTCCATGGACATTTATACTTTAGGATGATGTGGTATGTGCCTTAAAAATGTCTAGTTTTTTAAAATAAAGAATTAAAAAAGTAATCAAATAAACTGATTCGTTAAATTTAATAGAAATAATGCGAATAGTTTTTAATCATGATATGTTCACAAATAAGCGCACTCATTCATACGAATTTGTTTAATTAAAAAAATTACCATAGATATTTTTTAAAATTAGTGACCAACATTTTGAAATATCATTTATACATTAATTGGTGTCAAACTGCTTAACAATAAAAATTTTAAAAAATGCATCATAAAGGAACGATACATTTTTCTACCACATGAACTCTTCATTGCACTCCGATCGCTTAACGCATAGTATATGAGCCCCGGTGACACCCAGAGCAGCTCGACAAGGGGTCATCGATAGGAAGGGGACACCCCTCAATTGCCCCAGGGAGGGCACTTAGAATCCTTCCCGCACCAGGGCCCCCTAGGGACGTGCTCCCCTTGCTAGAGGGGAGTGATAGAGGCTTTTGGAATGCAACAAGTACGTGAAATCATCGTTTTTTTTTGTCAGGGACAAATCTACTCGAAATTGGTTTTGTGTCATGTTTACTGTAATAGTTTTTGTTGTGGTGATATGTTCAAGAAGATATATTAAGTTCGATAAAAGGAGGGCATGAATCGTTGTCCTAATAATATTTGTAGTATTTCTAAAGTACAAAATTAAAAATTTAGAGAAATTTAACAATCTAGTAAGTATTTGACTGTTTTAAAATATTTAATTAAAATATTAAAATTCTTGAAGTTTTAAATATGAGAAACTTTATAGGAGAACGTTACTAATTATTTTAACACTGTATTTATGCACAATATAAATATTTTAATTTGTTTTCAATTTTTGCATTTGGTTTGAAAGGAAAATGATATTTGATAATAAATATTTTTTCATGTTGTCTTTTGGAAAAACATGTATTTCATGCTGGGTTACCCCCGAAAGATAATGTAAAAATTTGTAGATAAAGATGAAGAGTTCTTTTATTTTCATTTTAAGAGAAAAAGGGAAACTTTTATGTCAAAATGCATAAAACTTAAGTACTTCGGTTTGGGCTTTCCTATTTATATAGCTTTGTCGTTTATAACAAAACACATAAGAAGTAAATAATATTTTTCAAGGATAGGATTTTGTGTAGTAAAATTTTATAAAGGTAATTCGAAGTCTTTATAAAAAAATAAATGTATAAAAAGAAAAATGTTATTGAAACTTTACTTTCAAAAAAATTTTAAAACTTGCACTTAATAAATTATTTAGTTACAATTAATACATTCTCACCAACCAAAATAAATATTATTGATCTATGTAAAATATAAGAACAAGCACCGAGTTATTGAGAAAGCAAAATAAAAATGAAAAACGCTGAGATTTGAAGTAATAAGTATACGTTACATTGCTTAACATGAATATTCACGCACTTATAATTGGTTTGTTCTTTGTATTAACTAAGATGGTTAAGAAAGTATCAAAATGGTTAGAGATATTATAATCAATTTGAGAAGAAAAACTTCATTGGAAGTGTTTTGTATAAAATAATACAGGGTGTATTAATAATAATGGGACAAACTTCAAGGAGGTATAAGGCCACCTAGACGATTCAGAATCACATAGAAAGGGGGGTTGTGGATAGGATATGCACCCCTAATGACCAAAGAGGTTTTTATAAGCGGACATAAGAGGTTGGATAACGTATAATTCCCAGTGGAAATTGTCATTTAACCTTTTAAAATCAATCAATCAATCAAATTTATTTTCAAAAAGTCACATAAAAAATCATACACACAAGAAAATAATAATAAACATTGATATTTGGCTATCCCAAAGGAGCAATTGCTCGTCCATGGGCAAATGGCATATCTAGTATATTTAAGTCAGGTAAAAAAAAAAAAAACAGTGGAAGAATTGGAGAAGAATTTATTTCTTTTTACTTAGAAAGTAAAAAAATAATAAAACGAGAATGGCTTGGCTGGCAATTAAATTTATATAATAGGAAGAGTAAGAGAACATAGATTGCATGTAAATCTGACAAATTAAATTAGGGTTTCAACATTATTTTGGTCTAAAATAAAAGCAATACAAAGTTTTTTAAATAATCTGATATTAGATTCTGTTTGAATTTGGCTTGGTAGTTTGTTAAATAAAATAACAGAAAGATATTGAAAATGTTTCTTGTATATTTCTTTACGAGGGGTAGGCACTAAGAAATAATTTTGACTGCGGAGAGTGTATGAAGTGTTAGAGTTTATAGTTGCCCATGATGGGAATTTTTTTAAAAAGAGTAGACTATTTAACATAAATAACTGATGCACATTTAAAAGATGATTATTCTCAGGAAAATAACGTAAAAATTTCTTTTGTAAGTTAATTAATGGTAAAATATTGGAGGTGTAGTCTCCACCCCAGATTATTATACCGTATTGTATTCGAGATTGAACCCAAGCAAAATACAATTTTAGAAGTAAATCAGAATCAAAAAAATTTTTTAGGTGGTAGAATTTGAACAGAATATATCTTAATTTACTACAGATTGAGTTAATATGATCTTTAAATTTCCAGTTTTTATTAAATAAAATGCCTAGATATTTTAATGATGGGGTGTATTTAAGCAGATGATTATCACAAGATTTTATTTTACAATCACAAAAGAATAATTTAAGCTTAGTTTCTTCATTAGATCTTAAAGAAAACATAATGTAGCTCGTTTTGTTTATATTTACCTTTAACTCATTGCTTGAAAACCAAATAAAAATTAATTCCAAATCTTGATTTATCATGTTTTCTAACATGTTGTATGAAGGAGCTGAATATAAAATTATTGTGTCATCAGCGAAAGTTATTACTTTACCTAAGAGATTCAATTTACATAAATCATTGATATATATGTTAAACAAAAGAGGTCCAAGTCGTGAACCCTGAGGTACTCCTTTTTTAGAAGGAATATGGACTCTAAAAGTTTGATTAAAACCAGTAAAATCGTTCGATTCCATCATTACATTTCAATTGTATTTCAATTGTTTGTCTTAGGCTTAAAATAAGTCATGAGTTACTACAAGCTATTAAGATTGAGAAATTTCAATTGGTCTGGTTAAACAATTACTGAAATTTCAGTTCTTAAATTTGTTTTACGTAATAAATGCTGGAATCAAAAGATTTTGTTGGTTTCAACCTAATCTTAAAAGTTTGAGTCAATTTCCGCTGGAGATTATACAACTTCCCTACTTATCCTCAAGGTCATTAGGGATGCATTTCTGACCCCCCCCCATTTCATTTCTATGTGATTCTGAGTCGTCTAGGTGTGCCCTACTCCTCCTACAAGTTTGTCCCATTATTATTGATACACCCTATATATACTGGAGCATGTAATTCCTTGTACTGTATTTTGTCCATAAATTTTTACGAGAGTTTCATTACAGGGAAAGAATTGAATACACTATCTCACTAACATATTCGACCTATTTCCTTTACTAATATCATCAATGTAATATTTATAAAATTATTTTATGGGGTATTTTTCATTATGCAGGCTCGAAAAAACAACTAACTCCTAATAAGTCTTTTTAAAGGAACAAAAATGTCTCAGAGAACAAGTCTTCTGTCAACTTTTAATACGGTTTAGTTAATCGGAAAGCCATTATCCCTTCGGGTCACAGGTCACTCGATGCAATGACGCCCCAAACTTGTAGTGTATCACAATTCCCTCGTAAGGAGAGATAAGACATTCCCCCGTAGCTCCAATCTGTCTTTCTATACAGTCATTTATTTTTTACTCAAGTTCTCACCCGTTTTTTCTCTCTCTCTCTCCCTCCTCGCTTCTTATCTATCTCTTTCTCTATTTTCTTCTCGCAATCATCCTTCTTCCTTTTTTATTCGGGCCTGCACTGTTTGGACTGCGTATGAATCACCCTGATGAGTACAATAGCGCCGTTTAACAATATCGGTATCTGGGCTCTGTCGCTCTCCATCCTTTGTACGGAGCCGGACGTCGGTGTTCACAATGGAGAAACAATATTATCCGTGTCCAACGTTAATGTTCGCCGTGTGACCTTTTGTCGTGGCCGTGTTCACTTGGATGACACTTTTTTGTGGAGAGGAAGCTGCCAGGACTAATGGTTTGAATCGAAGTTCTCTGTCAATGGGGCGGAGAAAATAATGAAGATCGAAGAATCATTGTTGAAATAAGACGGTAGCCATATGCAGTATGTTATCGGTATACGAAACTCAAAGGGGGCTGGGAAAAAAGTTAGAGATAGCGAGATTTTGAGATGACAAGGGTACCCCTAAAATTAAGAGAATGCTATTTTATGGTGCAGTCTCATTTCGATTGGAACAACAGCTGTTAGCTGGGCAAGATACAAACTGATTTTAATAACATTCGGTACTTCTGAATGTAAAAGACTTTTTTGAAGGTCAAAACCCCAAATTTGCAGCGGAATAACAAATAACTTCTAGAGAGAAAAGGAGATTCTGGAAAAAGCGAATGTACCAAGGGTTCAAGCAAAACCCTTTAGTATGTCAGATTTATTTTCACTCTTCTAGCTTTATTATTTAAAGTTTTAATTTCTCCTATTTGAACCAGATTTGGCTCCTATACCTTCATTATTCAGTATTTTAAAAACATAATACATCTCCATTCAGAAGTTGAGAAATATATCAATATTTTTGATCCAACGAATGGTGTTGAGACAGCTCGATATCCTGTATTTTACGATAAAAAAAATCAATAATATTCTTTTCCAAAATTAACGTTCACATAAGTGTAACTTTGCCATGTAGTGTCCAAAATGGAAAAACAATTTACCCGTGTCCAACTCTTATATGTTTAGAAAGGATGATCTTTTGTCGTGGCAATGTTCACTTGGGTGAAACTTATTTTTTTCCGATGGCCAAAGCTTCTAGAATCTAATGGTTTGCATTTGACATTAAGCTCTACAGCAATGATAGTCTTATTATTACTTGGTTACACCCCTGTTCTGGACCTGGCAGCTGACGGAGCTGAGCCGATTGGGTTCAGGTCTCTTAAGGTAATCCAAATGTTTTTTTGCGGTCTGTATCTCTTACCTCTGCCATTGAAACTAATATTCCTGTGATTTGAGTCAGAGAGAGAGAGAAAATTGCTTGACTTTATGCGTTATTAAGAGCAAAAGTTTGTTGTGTTTAACCATTATCTCAAAAATAAATTCTCTGCAGTAATCTCAAGTTTCTTATCTGTACTATTTATTGTTGCCTTTGCTTTTAATTCATTATTTATAGGTAGGTACTCTGCCATTGGAACTCATGTTCTTGTGATTTAAATGATTGTGAGAAAAGTGTTCTGGTTGAGACATTTTTTGAACACTAGTTCGTTGTTTACTCTTTAATGTAAAATTTATAAATTAGACCTTATTATTATTTATTATTTCGATTCATAGAGTAATAAAAACAAATTTTAGGGAAAATAATAAGAGCTAAAAACACTTTTCCCGATGCAGAATCTTTGCATTCTAGTATGTTATATTCAGATTGTTATGGATAAATTTATTTCAGAAGTACAGTAAAACCATAAAAGTAAATTCAAAATAATTTTTGTATAAATAGCTCAGTTTTTTTCTGTGTATTAACACAGTATTACGCGTTGAGTTGATATTGCTAGTATTTTTATTTTCATTAAAAACTATAAATAAATTTTCATCAAAATATATCTTAATTAAACAAGTTTTAATAATATTATTTGCCCTTTTATAACTTACCAAAGTTAATATTTTTTTACTTTATCAAAATAAAAAAAATCATTTTTCAAAAGTTCATTAGCTTGTAGTTAGTTATAATTTGATATGGAAATAGTAAAAATGAATTTGTATTTTAAAAGAAATATTAATTTTTATTGCTTTTCGCAAAAAAATACTACACTAATACTAATACTTCTACAACAAACCGAAGTATTCTGTATAATTTTGGATTATAATATTTTATTCTATCCGCAATTTTAACATAGCAAGAAATAGAAAACATACTGTAAAAAATATCTAACTCATAGAAATTGGAAAAAAGGGATATAATATGAACTGGCATAAGTCATACAATGTCATTAAACAGGATTTCTACGATGGGGTACTTAAGACAATACGTGAAATTAATTCTTTCACCTAAGAAGCAAGCCTCCTCCAAATCACTTAAGAGATCAAAGAGACTTCCAAGTCCCTCTCAAGACTTCCGAGCATTGTTCTGAACCTCGGTCAAAGTCAATTGTGAAAGATTCGGGTTGCATTAAGTAAATAAGTAATCGCCCAACTCGTCCGCAAGGCAATCTCGTTACCCTGCAAATCCGTTCTGTTGCAATGAGACTCGGTGTGCAGGGAAGCTAAATGCAAATTCTAGTCGCGCTACTGAACCCCTGGAGTGCCGGCGGTGAACGGTGGAGGGCTTCAACCGCCATTATACTTGGTGGCTCTTTAGAGTGTTTTAACTACTGTTCGTCTGGGTTGGTCTTCCCTTTTCGCGAGCAGGATGGTTGTTTGGTTTTGGTGGTGGAAAAGGTGGAGGATTAGGGGTGGGTGAAGAAAATTAGGTGTACGGTTTCTATGTTGGGAGCCGCGATTTTGTAAAAAAAAGTCTAATTGTGTGCGATAAGTATTCATTAAAATGTGTGATATTAGGTAAAATGAAATAAATTTAAATAACGTTTGAATTTTTTTTATCAGTTTAAATATATATATATATAAAATGAGATTTTTTAAACTTTTGCAAAAACTATAAATCAAAGATAAAAATTTAATCTAAATTTAAAGCATTTTGGAGGGATAGTTAAGTTTGATAGCGGGCAAAGAAAAACTATACCTCTATGAAAAAGTTTAAATTTCAAGATATTCTCATATTTAGTGTTAGGTATGTGTAAAAGTAGCATTGATTAATCGTGCGGAAAACGAACTAATCTTAATAAAACTTGTTTGATTTATTATGTTACGGAGAAATAACCCATTGATTTAAAACTTCATCAATAAAATAAATTTGTTAAAATATTATTACACTCTTTCAAGACACTTTTACCTGACTCAAATTAGTTTTACGGTACCCGAAGTATCGAGAATCAAATGGACTTCTAATAAACTCCATATAATACAAACACATTTTTCAGACTATAACTCTAACTACAAGAATACGATCTTTTCAAACAAACACAACACGAACTACGAAATCTCACACCCAAAACAACCACTAGCACATCCTTTCAAGAATCGGTGATACATTGAATACCCCGCGCATCAAAACCATAACACCAATCATTGTCTACGTTCTAATCCCATAACTAGACTCTTCAGCCATTGAAACCAGAACGCGAATATCGGGTATTTATACATGCTCACTTCACCTCATTATACCCTTCGCAAAGACGGGGCCTTCCCTACTGTGTCTGAAAGGAAGGCTTGGGGCAGTCCTCCTCGCTGGATTTCTCGTTTTCGAGGGATAGGGGAACCCTCCAGGAAGCGTCTTCAGTGGGATGAGTGTCTAATCAATGAGGTTCCTATCATCTGGACCCTTCACATGTGCTCGGTTATTATCTGGGTTTAGGGCATCTGAAACAATGGCGCCTCTGCGTGGGTTTCTCGGGGGTGAACTTGGTTTGGAGCGAGCTATGGGAAGAAGGGGAGGTTGATTTATGAAATTAATAGACTGGGGTTTTGGAAGGTTAATGGGAAAAATTAATTAATAAGGTTTTGTTATAGTTATATTAATTTGTTTAGGGAGTACTAGTGAATAAACTTCATTGGAATTAACGCTTTTTAATTTCTGCTGTGGTTCATTTAGGTATTTTTAAAGTATTAATTTAAAATTTAAGGTTTTATGTTTGAAAGTTTTAAATAGTTGGTAATATTTGAAGATTTTTACTCTTTGAGAAATTTATTTTGACATTTTAAAACTATCCCACAGAACCCCTTTAGGGAAAAAAATATTTCTTTAACTAATAAAATATGAGCATGAAATGTGTTTATCTAAAAATACGACTCTATATTATTTATTCTCTATGAAATTAAGTATCGTTACGTACATTCAAAAATTCCATTACAATAATCTAAATGTTTTGTTTTTAACTTTTAATTACGAATAATATTTTATTATTTAGACTAAATAAATTGTGAATTTTTATAGAAATATTAAAACACTTAAATATATGTAACCAAAATACTTTTAAGAATTATGTTAAGTATTCTTTCTAGACTCTAGTCAAGGTCAAACCCCTTAGTTATTACAGAAGTAAAAATCAATGTAATTTTTATCCCCAATAATATTTGGTTTACAAAATAAAAGAATATCAAAGGAGCAAACTAGACTCGACGCGTAATTTCTTCTAAATTAAAAGAAAAAAATTGTAGTTATTTACATATTTAATAATATTTGGTAACCAAAATAAACCATTTAAACCGATAATAAATATTTTCCTTTATAATGAAGTAGAAAAAATATCTTATTATAGCTTTTGAGGTATTTTATTACATAAATTTGTATATAGTTGATGGCTTATTAAATACACTTACTATAATTACGTATATTAAAAATTATTCTATTTTTATGATGAAACGTTATTTCTGTTTCTGATTTATAAAAAGACATTTTATGACCTTGTCTTTCTTAGCCTTTTCCTATCTATATTCCTTAAAGAAAGATCTTCCACAATACCTTCTTCTTTTTTCAAAACCCTGATAATCCCGAAGAGACAGCGCGCCCGAAATCATCTATTGACATCCACATTCGGCCATTTCTCGTGACTAAGACATTGAAACCGATGCTACGCGCCCGTTCTTCCCTCCGTAAGTAGCAGGCACATTCATTGGGAAGGGCAAAGCTCCTTACTGAGCATGCGAGTGGCCTACTTGTTCCTGGGGTAGACTGGGATCCTCTTAAACGGCTATCTGGGTAAATGGAGCCGCCAGCCCATCAGACAAAACATTCCTCGCCACAATGCGAAGGAACAATCTTTTATGGCGAGGGGAGGGCGAACTGATTGATGGAGGAGGGCCTTTTAAAGTCAAAGTTAGGGGAGCTAGCTCCCTGCAGTTAGGGGAGCAACGGATTTCACTCCCGGAAATGAGAAGTTACGAGGGTTTTACAATCGGGGTGGTGTATCGGTGCACTTGTGGGGACAAAGAATCGGATGGGAGGGTGGGAATGTTGGTTTTTTGCGGATGCGGTCGGTGGTCGGGAGGGGATTTGGAGGGTGAGCGGGAGAGGGATGGAGGGGACAGTGGGAGGAGGAGATGTTTTTGTTCTGAAGTATGACGGAAATGCTCAAGTTTCTGTACCTTAGGTCGAGTTTTTTTTTTGCTGGTTGGCATGCTTATAAAGTTTAACAGTTGGGTTAGTAAGAGCGAGCGAATGTTTAACAGAGAAAGAGAAATCGTAAGCATGATCAAGAAATTGAGTGAATAAACTTGACGAATCACATAAAGAGATTGTACTGATACAATGGCTGGCATGCCGATTGGTAACACGTTAATTGATCTTCAGAACCAGAGTAGAGTATAACTTTCATTTACTATTTTAAAGTAAGCACAAAAGTATGTAATCTACTTTTGCTTGAGGATACAAAACTATCTTATGAGGATATTTCACATATCAGTGCTTTTTAAATTGTAACAAACGTATTTTCTGGTAAGTAAACAGAAGTTATAAAGGTTTAAGAGGAAACTATCTTTTGGAAACTATTTTTAACATTATTTTGATATTAAAATTTATATTAAAATTTAAATCTAACCAGTTTATTAAAACCTATTGATCATGCAGATTAAATAAACTGGAATAAGTTTTAAAAAAACTTATTTGATGGTACTAGAAATATTCATTATTAATCACAATAAAAATTATAAAAATATTATAACAAAAAACGACCCTATATTTCAATGTTTAAGAATGAATTTAATAAGAACAATTAAAATATGAAAAATCACTGACTGTACCAACTGTGAAGATGTTATTTACACAGTTTCCCTTATTTCTGATTCTTTTCTTGTGAACCTATAAACTATAATTAAATTAAATGTCCCCAATTAGTTCATGGATACTAATAACGCATCCAATGTTAGTGAAATATGGTGAATATTTAGGAATCTCCAAGAGTAATACATAGCAAAGTACATTATGTTTTAAAAAAATTGCATTTGTTTTGGATTTTGTTACAATTCAATATCAATTTTATTTACTGTATGTTATTGTTCTTCAATTTATCCAATTTTTCAAAAGAAAATATGTTAATTACTATAAATTTATATCCACTAATTTTATACACAAAAGTCTTCATTGAAATATTTGAAACGAGTAACTCCTAAAAGAGTAATGTCAGATTTTGTATCTTGTTTCTAAATAACTGAAATTTAAAGTTCTTAAATAAAAATGTAATGGCTGTTTTTAAAATATTTTAAAAAATAATTTTTGCACTATTTTCATTGCATGACCTTGACATGGTATTTGAATTATTTGGTCTTTCATACATTAAACTGGCTTGATAACTTTTGATTTATGACTAAAAGAAAAAAATATTCGCCAGATAAAATGTGTATTTAAATTTTTTTAGAGGCATACTGAGGGAGTGTAAATACTATATATTTATTTTATATAACTATTTATTTTCTAATTATAAATAGAATTTAGTTCATATTGGAATTGTCTCTGGAGTTTTAACAAATTAATCTATTGTGATATTTACACTTGCGTTTTTTAATAAGTATTAATTAAACAGGTTTCTAAAGAAAATATCGACCTTCTATCGATCTCTCCATTTCAATTGTAAGACTCAACTGGCCCAATTACAAGCTTTGACTTGCAGTCAGCAATATTATGAATTTAACACTTTCTAAAGAAAATAATGTCCTTCTATCGATCTCCTCATTTTCATTGTCAGGGTTCCAAGAAAAGCTACTCGATTCCTTGGTTAACTTGCCCTCTGCAATATTAAAAATTTAAAAATTCCAAAACATGATATTGACCTCCTACCAATCTCCCCATTTCCATTGTAAGACTCGAGCGATTCCAAGGTTGCATTGTAGTTGGCGTCGGCCGAGCCCCGGCAAGGGCTGGCGGCTTTGAAAGCGGCCGCAGCCGGCGTGTCCCGAGAGTAGCGCCCGGTGCCGGGGCGCAGCGTTGCGGGCCGCACCTGATTGTGCGGGGGCATTTGCATTCCGGGAAACAAAAGTACAGCTCACAATCGAGTTTCGCTCAAAATGCAAATTGGGAACGAGCGGAGCCGCCAGTTTTTGAATAATTTTTACTCGCAGAGAGGGACGGATTTCGGTGTCATTAGAATCCGAGAGAAAAGAAGTTATTTAAGTTTAATGGATTGAGGGGAAATATTATTAAGCTAAAGTTATTCATGCTTGTTCAAACGCTGCTGTGCGTTGGCCGTGTGTTCTCTGTACACAATGTGGGTTCTTTTGTTCCTGGTGCCTTTTTGAAGGATGGGCCGTGGGGAATTGCATTTGAGTTTTGTTGTTTCTGGTTGTTTTCTAGGCTTGATTATGTGGACAAAGAATGTGTTGTTTCTCACAGATAAGCAAAGATACAATATGTAGAGTGTATTTTCATAGAAAGGACAGATGGGAATTTTGTGTGACGAATATTATATAATTTTGAGGTCTAGATCCCTTCATGCGATATTTTTTAAGAATGAGTTTTTGAAAATGTATTAGCAGCCTTTAACCCTTTTTAAAATAGTTTCATCTATGTACGCAAAGGGTTCTTTAAAATCATCATAAACTTATTATTGTTTATTTTTTTTTCAAATTTAACTCTTTTTAAGTTTTGATTCTATTGCTTGCATGTTTAACAATGATGAGTTAAAACGGGTTAGGGCTAAAATCACAATTATTTACACACCAATAAGTCGGAATAACTTTATTTATGAATACAACGAACCTTAATTATTTAAACTTCAAAAAAAGTTATTTATTTTGATAAATATTGAATTTTTAAAAAGTTGGCTCATTATAACATTGTGAACATCAGATGGATATAATTTTAACCATCTCCAATTCTCGATTAAATTTTAAACTGTTCAAAAATGCATAAATTTAATTACTGTATTGATTTTAAACCATTTTTAAGCGGAAAAAACCTCTACAACCATGGCCTGTCATAAGTAAAAGTATTTGTAAGCTTAATATTTGAGATGCACCTAAAGTTTTAAGTGGAATTACATTTTTTATGACTGTTTTTTAAATATAATTAACAATAATTAACGATATTTCAACCTAAAATTACTCGATAAATCATAAAGAAGAACATATTTTTTCTCTTTATAAACCTAACGATAAACATTAAAATTTTTAAAGGATAAAATGAGTCATTCAGAAGATTTTTACACATAGGGAAACCTTTAAATAGACTACTTTGTGGTTAATATGTACTCCCTATAATTTTTTTATGTTTAATATTATTTCACGGTATGTTATGTTATACTTACCTATATGTTTTCTGTTTGATTTGATTATATAGAAAATAGATAGGTTTTTTTATTTAAAAAAAAATATTTTTTTAAATATCTTGTTTCTGAATGGACTAATTTTACCCTCTCAAAAGAATAGATGATTTAAAATCCTTAAACAAGGGAAAAATATTTAAAATTTTTTGGTAATTTTAAATTGAAATTTTAACCAAATGAGTTTGTGAAAGTCGATTACAATGATGAGAGTAGAAATTAACAAGTGAAATAAAGTCTTTTGCAACAATAAGTTCAACGAAAAAATGTTAACAAAATGTTTTATCTTGCAGTATTTATTAATCTTATGGTAGTAGTTAAATATTGTTTCTAATTAAATTCAAGCTATTATTGTACATTCCATGACAACTAGAAATAAAGTTGAATTCGTATTGCAAATTAAATAATGAACAATATCCCCAGCAAAACACGAATATTATATTGTTAAACATATAAACCCATATTTTACTTCGATCATAAAGATTTATCAAAAAGCTATAGTGCTGAATAAAACAAAGAACTTTCATATTAAGGGGTTTGTTAATAAGTTCTATGAGTAATTAATTGTTTTACTTACTCATACCGTAAATAGTATTCAGAGAACTGCAAAATAATTTGTAAATCAAACGTTATTTTATCGGCCATAAAAAGGTAGAACTAAATCATATAATCAAGTTTATGCGAATTAATTATAATAAGTAGATTTGTCTTAGGTAGGCCTACTTTAAAGTCTCTTAAATCCCGTATAATGGGATATGTTTACATCAACAATGCGTAGGCAATCTATTTTAAGGAGTTAATAATCAGAAGTCATTTCTTAATTTCTTTACATAATCACAATGTTGCCCTAAGCTAATTACAAACGAAATGAAAGTACATTAACATTCTATGTCCTACTAGTTCAGTCAAAAACATTAAGTTAAGTTAAATCCTCAAACAATGCTTTGGGAGTCAATTAGTAACCGTAAGAAATGAGTGAATCAGAATTCACTTCCCAATTTCTTTCGAGAACTCCAAATAGACTTGGCGTCGAGGTGCTAATCTGTCTCTTTAACAGCCCTGTTAATCAATGCCATTAGCGAAGACAAAAGCGAAGTTTGAGCGGCCCCAAACAATGCCGGCGTCTCGTTAATCAATGGCGTTTAAGCAAGCCTGACCTTGTTAAGGACGGCAGCCAGCCAGCGAGCGCTTTTCCCCGCGGAGCCCCGAAAGAAAGTCGCGCGAAGCCAGCCAGAGAAAAACGCAAAGAAAGCGAGCGATTTTTAATCAAGAGCTCTCGAATTGAGCTGTCGAGAAGGCTTTGTTTCAGCCGGAGCGGACTCATTTGGTATGCATTTATGCTCGCTACCGCATAATTGAACAATGCCGAGACAGTCGGATTCGCTTTTTGCCCCCTCCACGACAATGCTCGACAGGGACCCGCGTGCGTTTCTCATTCGATTAGGCGCTTTCTTTTCAAAAGGGCCCTTTTGAATCCGAGTGCAACAAGTACACCGCAACCTGCTGCTTTCTAGGGGGGGGGGGAATCGATGCTTCCATAAAAATGAGCCCCGCACAAAGAAAGTTTGCTGAGGAACTATTGATTTCCTTTTAATTCAAAAGCCTCTGCTAAAAAGTGGGATAATAACGGCTATTATTTGCAAGAGCGAGGAATGAATATCGAGGATAAACAAATAGTTGTCGGACCCGCGCAGAAGTAAATCCCGATTATTTTGAAACCTTTTCCCGCTCTACCGATAAAAGAAGGGGTTGTTTGTTCTTGGCAGGGACTGCTGCGAAAAAGACAAGAAGCTTGTTAGATGTTTGACTCAATTGCTTGTGAAAGGGCTTCTTTGACTGGGGATCGATTTTGCCCAGAGCCCTTTAAAAAATGGGCCAACAACTTATCGAAGATTCAAAAATAATGAATCGATTTTTCGATGGATCGGGCACCTTGTCGATTATGTTCCATAAGGATGAATGGATCACGTTTTGCTTTCCCTCGATCGCGAATTGACATGGCACAATCACATAACCCAAATGTTTAACTCTTAAGTTTGAATGAAAATAAAAAGGATGAACGGTTTATTTTGCGTAAAACTAAGAGTAAGTGAATGGAATGGGAAAAATAACTCCGTTATGGAAGTTCAATAGTTAAACGTTTAGTCTAATTATAATTCATTACGACTATGGGGAATCTTGTGTTTTAGAGCTTGAATTAGATACCTAACAAATGTATTTTCTTTTTCTTTTTAATGAAATATATATCTGAAGAGAAACAAAACTGATATGATATTGAGAGCAATATTTGCATCTTTTGACCTTGAAATCTGACTGTGGTCTACTTTTAATGTGTGATAGGGTAAAATTTGTATTTGTCTTAAATTATTTTTAAACTAAAGACTAGGTTTTGTTAATTAATCAGAGATATATGTTAGGGGAAGTAACAGCGATGAGATGTCTGGATATTTTGATCTTGAAATCTTACCGTAATCCATTTCTACATGTAAGATAGTATTTTTATTTATCAGTAAGGAACTGTCTAGCCTTGTCTACATACGGATTAATGTATTAGGTTTTTATATATCCTTACATAAAACTGTTTCAATAAGAGTACAATCTGATTTGGATTTGTCAGCTGATACTGTTGCACATGAAAACAAATTATAGTCTATTTGAATTTTTAAGAGTTGAATGTTCTGTATGAGTTTAACTAGATTAAAAGCTTTTATGGCTATTTTCATTTGGTTTTTAGTTTAAATTGAAAAATTTTAAGGGTTTTAAAGAATTATATATTACATAAAAGTATTAAAAACAATTGGACTTTTTACTATAAAAAATTTAATAACATTTTTCTGAAAACACATTCTTAGTTTTGATCATCTCTAATGCATTTTAACAAATAAATTGTACATATTATGTCATGAAGGAATTTTAGAGAATTTATTTGAAGTTATAAAAAACAGAGTTTTAAAAAGTGTATTTAACTTAACATCTTTAACCTTTTAAAACATCAAAACTTTATAAACTTTTAAAACAAACCTTTTTATCTTATGTTCAAAATGATTAAAGCAAAATAAAATTTTAAAATACTAAGTGCAAACGTGGAAAATTGTTTACATTATAAAACAAAGATTCCTTTTAGGGAAAATAATGAAATAATTGAAATATTCTTACCGGGTGTCAAAAAACAACATAATGGTAAATATTCATAAATTACCAATTTCATTAAACAAGCGACAGATCCGGGGAGTCAGACTGAAAAAAACATCTGAAACTCCGTCCATTCTATTAAGAATTGTGTCCCATTCCTGGTTATGAAGGCCATTAACGCTTTGTTTTTTCTGTTTCATCGATTCTCTGCTTGAAAAAAAAATCGAAAAGCGAACAACAGTTCTCTGGATTACCATTTGACAACAGGATGTATCGGTGCAATTGTGACTTAATAGAAATAACAGAAGTGAAAGGAAATGAAATATTAGCCTGAGAAAGAAAAGCGCCATTTTAAATACGGCTCCCATTCTCCAAGAATAATTTTGATGGCACAAACTGCTATCTATGCACATAAAAACCCTCCAGGAATCAATAAAAGGGACCAAACAATCGATGATCATGTGGAAGTTAACGGGGGAGGCATTTTTTTAAACCTCATTGTGAAATGAAGATATATATAATGGTTATGGCTTTCTTTTTAGTATCCGCAGCGATCATGACCAGAACTCTTGTTTTAAAATCCATTTGCGAAGAATTCAAAATGAGGCTGGTAGAAAAAATCGTGCTTGGTTATGAAATTGAAAGCGTAATCTAAACGAGCGAAGATAAAATTTAAAGAGCAGTTTTCCCTTTCATTCAGGTTTGTTAATGAATGTTTCTTTTAAAGAAAGCTCGATTAGGGAAAGATGAGTTAAAGTGTGAGTTTTTATAAACGATGTAAAATGCTTTTTTTTTAATTCTTTTTGTTTGCAGATTCTTCGTAAGGGTTTTGTGATACTGCCCCACGCGAATGAAAAAATGCTCTTCAGAGAATGGGATCTGTTGTTCACTCAAAAAATGAGTGTTTTAAGCTTAACTTATATGAGAATAAGTAATATAAATGGTGTTGGATATTTAATGCTTTTATGGTACTTTTAAGTTATTTAAAACTTTTTAAATTGTTAATACAAATGCAATTGTTTAATTGTTAGAGTTGTTATAGGTTTTAATTTGAGAAATAAAAAGAATTACCATTAACATTAGACATGCAGAAATGAAACTTTTTAAAGTTTATATTTTAAAATCATATTGTGCTAACATATGATATTGGATTAGAACATAAATTTGTAATACCTTCTCTATTTGTCATATTATCTTACAAGTTTTTATTTAATACTTTTTGTTTGGAATAATGAAACAACTCCCTAAATGTTTGAATTACGCAACAGTCATAACTAAAACCAGAGTTTTAAGTATGATGTATAGTAAAAGTTATCTTGAAAGCATTAATGTTTTAAAACATGATAATTTGCGCATATAGTTACATTTCTTCTTTACTTTTTTGTTTTTAATTGATTAAAACTACATGTGAAATTATCCATTAAACAGTAAACTTTTTAAGAACCTAAATTAAATTTGCCAAGTCAAATGATTGAAAATACATACAGTATGTGTGGAATCCTTTTTTTAATCTGTTTCAACATTTCTGGCTTGTAAATATGTATACTACTTCAAACATGAAGACACTCATTTAATATAATATTTTCATGAGGTAAATCGTTACATATATATAAAATAGTTTAGTATGATTTAAAATTCAGTGAGTTGAATAACTTCATTTGATAGAGACTGATTTTGTAAATCCAAGACGCGTTAAGGTATTGTTTTTCAATGCACATTTCTTAATAACATTGTATTTAACCAAATATAACCGCTTTAATATCTTAGTTTTATAGAAGAGACAATACATAGCATGTTTACTACGTATATATTGCAAATTTGGAGTTTAAAAAGTAAATGATTTCTTTTGAATATTTGAAGCTAAAATAAAAATGTCCAAAAATTAAATATTTATCAGTTTGTAACTATTCGTAAAATGCAATAATGTTATTACATGTTATAATAAAATACTTTACAATTTTCTGAAAGAGCTAAATTGAAATTATTGATCAAAACTTTTAGAGTACCTGTATTTGAGAAACAAATCTTTAATTTCATTAATTTTAACGAACAATGTACAAAAACAACATTGAAAGTGTTCAGAAAAGCTGAAAAACTATTTGTTTGGAAACTAGCTGTTTCAGATATCGCATTCTCGTGTTTTAATTAAAATCGGACTGCTTGATAAAAAAAAAATAAATACAAGTAAAATACACCGATTCTTTTTCATTCTGATTAAAATATCCATGCATTAAGATTAGCTAAGAAAGAAAAGAACTTAGAGCGCCTCTCCTGAATCTGAAGCTCGAAGATTTTCTGACAAGCAATCGAAAACTATAAATATTTAAGTAAATTTCACTGAAGACTCTGTAAAAAAGATAAATGACAAATACGCCAATGGGAAACTGTCTGCTCAAGTAACTGCTCATTTTTCAGTGGTAAAATGTAAATCTGGAAACCACAAATAATGATTTTACTACAAACAACTTTTTTTTTCAAAATAAAATTTGGATGAATTTTTTTCTCTTTGATTTGGGACATTAGTTTCTGTACTTAAAAGAAACCCGCCTACTTGTGCATTAGTTAAGTTTACTTCGATGTAAGTTTACTGTTACTGTACGAGAAAGTAATGAAAATTATTTAACACACTTTAATATTTCGTTACTATTTTACGTTGTAAATATTGGAGATTTGTTTAATCCGATTTTATTTAAATACATGAATTTTCTTGGTTTGTTTTAAAATATTTCACAGTTTTTTTATTATCAGCTAATATATTGAATCCTTCTCGATATTTTTAATTTGAGCTTAATCGATACATGAATTTTATATTTAAAGTTTCCAGTTATTAACAGTATTTTTTCTAATTATTACGATACTTTTGCGAAGCAAATATTTAGAAAAATGAGTGGAAACATTGTACTCATTACCTAAAATAAATATTTATAACTGTAAGTATGATTATAACTTATTTTTAATTTAGGTAAAGATTGTTTTAAAACTATTTAAATAAAAGCAAAAACGAGGTTGGTCTTACTTTATGCTATGGAACTTCATGCTATGAAAAACTACAATACTATTACTAGTTCATGAGTCAATGTTACACATATTTTAAGAATTAAAAAACAACTACTGTAAAAAGTTAGAAATATAAATTATATTAACATCAAATTTTGCTTTTTAAAAGTTGTTATGGTAGTTAAACGGGTGAAACTGGAAAATTACCCTTCAAAAAACAAGAATCTCATTATAATTTACCCATATACAAACTACACATCAAAATCAGACGAAAACGGCTTATTTACATAACCAGAAACACAAAAAAAGACACCATTCACAAAAAAAACCCGCGAACCCTCCAAAATCCCATCCAAAAACATTTAAAAAAATCTTTCCCTTTTAAGAGAAGATTCCACCGTGTTTGCCATAACTTTCACGAAATGCCCAACGCGAGAACGCTGGCGGCCGCATATTTCAATATTGATCGCGATCTTAGCGCGCGATCCGAGCGGACCGCGTCCCGAGGGCGGCCGGGGCGCCTGTGCCCGCAGCCCCGGCATCGGCGGCCGGCCGACCGCCGTGCGCCCTCCTGGGAGCCCGGCCCCGAGCCTCCTCTCAATTACGCCCTTCAATTACTCAATTTTTAAAGTGCCTCTGTTGGGACAGGCAGGGAACACGGGGTGTCCCTGATTTAATTGGTTAGCGGTGTAGTTAGGGACTGTTGGTGAACACAATGGGATTTTACTCCGGGGTGTTTTGCTTTTGAAATGTGGGGTTCGAGACGTTTGGGGAGGTGGATCCATAGATGAAGAGGGTTAGGGTTTGACATTTTTTGGAGGGTTTGTCTTTTTGGGAAACGCCTATATTCATTGGGGGAGAGGAGAGTGTGTGTGGTTGACATTGTTTTGGAATATAAATCTACCAGGATGTATGGATATGTAGGGGCGAGTGTTTGTGATTCTGTTTTGAACTACTTATCATGGGAATATTCCCTGATTTGCGGAAGAAAATGTGTTTGTTTGACAGAGTTTTGGAGTATTTTTTTTATCAATTATTCCTAGATGAAGAGATTCGATGATGAAAAGAGGTGAAATTTTGAAAATGTATTTGGGGCTGTTTTTTGTTGTTTTCACGAGTGTAAAAGATTAGGCGGTTGAATATTTTTCGAGGGTTTTCTTTTATGAAACTATCAAGATGCTCTGACGAAATTGGAAGATTGTTTGACATTATTTGTTTGTTTTTCTTTTTTATCAAATTGCTAAGATATACCACAAAAGGGATCTTTAATGGATACAATTTTAAAGACTTTAAATGTTAAAGTTATAAAGATACATGTAAAATGTATGGGAGAGTTTGCCGCAGTTTTTTGTGTTTGTTTTAAATGCTTCTGTAACAAAATTTTTGTTTCATGTTTTTTTTAAACAGATTTTAGAATGTAATGAAATTGATTGTTTAATAATCATAAATTATTTTTTGACACTTTTATACGCTTATAAATAGAAAAAACAATTTTTTCATTTAAAAAAACTAATAATAAACGTAAAATAATTTTATTTTTATCCTGTGGTTAATTTAGATTCCTGGATGTGCTCTAATATTAATCGAATACTTATTAATTGACATACCAAGAGAAAACGGCTGTTTCAATATATGATGGGTTTTCAAAAGAATTACAATTTAATTTTGTTAATTTATAGAAACAGATAAAAAAATTAAGGTTTAAAACTTTCGTGAGAATAATATTGAACTGCAAACAGATAGTAAACACGAGATTATTCAAAATTTTTGATGCCTCTTACAGAAGTTTAAAAAATATTCCATCATTTTTCTTTTAATATGAAATCCCCAACTGTTGAAATAGGACCTTTTTTAATGTTAAAATAAAACCTATGGTCAAGAGTTATAAAAGTTTTTATTTTTCTCCAAAATGTTGAATGAAAAATATAATTCAAGTAGAGCAAAATTGAAAAAATGACATGACTTAAATAAAAGATTACAGGGACGGACTTTAAAACATTCAACATACCTTGCCATTTTAGCTATTAGAATGGTCTTATAAAATAGAAAAAAAAGTAAAATATAGTGCTTAAAAAGTAGTCTTAAACGTGATTGTTTGAGGGTCTAGGAAGCATGACGAATTTACGTAGCTATATAAGTTGGTACTGAGAAGGGTAGATGTGTGATGTATCTATATTTTAAGCTTTTAAAAATGTTAAATGTATTCTTTATGCGGAAAGAGGTTGAAAGAATTCCTCAAATAAAAAACTTTGTATGAATGTTTCTTTTTTCTAAAAGTTTATGATCATTAACTAGATCATTTTATGCAAATGAGATGAATTACAAATTATTTGAAAAGTGGTGAAGGATAAGAATTAGAATTAACATGTCTGATTATCTCAGTTCCTTTCTAACAAAAAATAATCTAACAAATATAAATTGGATGTATGAAATATAAAAATAAACGAATTGGCTGTGTATTTGTGAATTTGTACAGTGACTATATATCTTACATGTTTGATTAAAAATTAAAAGGAAATAAAAAAAATCCAATACATACTTACTCTATTATCAAGTATATTAATTTTAAACCAATTAGATAGTTTTAGGTTTTTACTTATGTTAGTTGAAAAGAGGTTTTAAAATATCTGCTGTCTCTATAAGTGTGAAGAGACGGATTTCTGAGAGAGCATTCGGGGCAGTTGCCCAGGACCCCCAATTTAAAGGGTCCACTAAAACACTTCAAGCTAAGCAAATGCGAATAAATTTAAAATCAATTTATTAATTAGTGTTTTTAAATCATTATAAAAAGCTTATAAAACTTTTAAATAAATAATTTTATTCATTATTTATTGCATGAAAGATGATTGATTTTGTTATTAAACGTTAAAGAAATTCAAGTTTTCAGATATGTCGGGGCCCCTAAATGGGTCTTTTGCTCTGGTCCTGAAACATGTAAGTCGGTCCTTGTAAGTGTGTACTATTTTATAATTTTTACAAATAAAATAAACAGAAAAAAAAATACTCTTACACCTTAATTTTTATGATATTTTAGTAGTATAATGTCTAGTATTCAAAAACTGAAAAAACTAACTCCAACTTTTGCAGAATTTTAAAAAAAATGTCAATGCTTAAAAGTACACAAGAAAATGTATAAAAATTAAGTATCACTTTGAGGTGTGTACAAAATTTATGTATGACGCAATGTATATTCACTACCAAGTCATAAAAAAAAGAATTTCACTAACAAAAACTATAATTAAAAATTCTTTAGTAAAAGTTAAAGGGGGTAAAAAACATTACAAGGGAAAAGATAAACTTTAAATTGGTTTAACCTCTTACTGTTAAACTTGACACGATTATTATAAAAAGACAGTTGCCTTCAAACCAGATTTCAATGTGTTTTTAACCCAAAGATTCAAGCAGGAATATGCGCTTAAAGATTAAATATAACTAGCATTTAATAAACTTTGTTACATTTTAAGAGTTCAAACCTTATCCTTAGATGATGATGTTTTGGTTTTTCACAGAGTAAGAATGTATCCAATCTGTTATTTACACTAGCGTGAAACTTAGTATAATGATGTCACCCCGTCCAATAGATAAGCTTAAATACTTAATTCGATGTTGAAAGTCTTCAATAAAAATTTACCATGTCTGGCTTTGAAAATAGATTGGTACTACATGGATTTCTATTTAAATGCTGGAAGTACTCTTGTTATACCTCGGAATAGCTCTGATACATTCGTTACCCTCTGGGATTTGTAAACAAAAGTTATATCTTGTAGTTATAAAAGTTATCTGCTTAAATATTCAAATTTTAATCGTGTACTATTGTAATAAAAATACTTTTTATCAAACCATAGACATTGTTATTGTAAAAACAAAATTCTCAAAAATCTTAATTTTAAAAATTCTAAAAAACCTTCAAATAAAACTAAGTAACAAAATACCCCTTATCAGGCTTTAAATGTAAATTTTTATTCACATATGATAAAAATAAACTTAAAAATAAAAACTTATATTTAGTTTTGTATTTAATTTTTATAAAATAAAAAATTTGGTTACAAATAAAGCTTTTATTACGAAATTAATAATATCTACCCACTTTTGTTTAGATTAAAACACCCCTCATAACTCATTATTTTTTTGTATTCTTTAAAAGCTCAAAACAAAGTAATAAATAAAAAATAAATAAGTTAATGAAATGAATAGACTTAGATACCCCTTAAAATGTTTTTATTTATTACATTTCCGTTAATTTTAAAACACCTTTTTTGTTTATCTTACACAACGCATGCAAAAATATCATTGAGCAGTAAAAACTAATAGTTATGAAATTACATTTCAATGTATGACTAACAAAATAGCCTCACTGTATGATTACTTATTTAATTTCTACCATATCATGTTCTACGAACTTAATTTGCAAGAGTTAACTGGCTTATTTTTAAGTACATACCTTATTTCAGGAAATTAAAATAATGTAACTAAGTTTTAAAAAATTCACTAAAACTATCATCCCAGGTTGATTAAATTTTAATTTCAAATAAACAAAGGCCTACTACACTCCTATTAAAAAAATCCACATCCAAAACCCCCCAATCTATCATTTCTATTCCCCACCATACCCTCATTGTTAAAAGAACACTCTTTTACAAGGAGAGAGAGTGACCCAATATAAGGCCAGTACATCACTTTCGATTTGCGGGGGCCAGCAGCCGAATATCACACCCCACATCCTATTTTATTCACCACAATGCTCCCCACAATGTTGCTTTATTGTCTCAACGCCTAGGGGAGCTCGGGGGAGCCGTCAATCTCTTTAAAGAAGCTTCCCCTCGGCGTAAGTGTTGTTACATCTCGAGGCCCTTTCGCCCCCAACTCACGGAGGACAATGCTACTTTGCTTTATTGAAAGGTCTCCTGTCACCACTACATGACACCCGGTAACCCCATTTGTGGATCACACTGCAGCTGAATACAGAACTGCAGCAGCTGAATACGGAGGGCTTACAATAGTAGCTGTGAGGAGAGCTGGACATTCTCCTATCAGCGGTCGAATGCCAGGGATGCTGATGGAGCAGTCTCCTTCACTCCGTGACAATAGCTCGATCATTCTGCTCTATCGTGCCACTCCACTGTTGATAGCTCGTGAGCGCTGATAGTTCTGCACGATCTGCTCTCTCACGTACTTTTCTATGCATGAATCGCACGTATTTTATTATCGGTTTTATTTAGGGTCCAAAGGTTTAAACGTGGAAAATTATTTTGGAATGGTTTTAGATTGAAAGCAAATATAAGTTTAAATTACAATTTTTTATTATAGAATAGGACGATTATTATTTATTATGCGTTCAGATTTGTATCGGTTATTTTTGGTCAAAAATAAAACTTGTTTCCGTTTAATAAGATTCAATATTTAAAAGGGTTGTGCGAGCGAATGGTGTGTGGCGCGGGTAGCAGTACCTCACCTCCATAACTCCGGTCCTCAGGTGCTCGCTGGGTAACGTTGAGTAGGTACTCCTTAAGGCAATTCATGGGTCAAGGATTAAAAACCAAGTACCAGCCCATTTGTTTAAAAAAAGATTCAATGTTCAATAAAGAAAAAAAAATAATGGTATGTTAATTGTATTTATCCCCTAAAATATGTTATAACAATAGACTAATTTTAATGGTGTACCAACTTTTATAAATATTAATGTTATTTTAAGATAAGTTTTTTAAGGCAAAATATAATAAGAAACTAATTTAATGAATATAGCAGGACTTCGAGTAAACTTAAGAAACGTGTTTGTTAAACACTAATTTTTATCAAGATTTGTTTCTAAGTCATTTCTTATCAAAGCTATTTACACCACTTTTAATGTTTCAATATCTACAAAAAGATGTAACAGTTATCTATCTATCACTAATTCTCACCAAGTATTTAATACTTTAGATAGTTGGACCATTTACAATTTATCAGTATTTAATTCATATTGAAAGTTTAACAAAAATATTTTTCCGTAAAAATATTATTCACTCTATAACACTTATTAAGAATTTTCTCAAGATATGGTGAAAGTTTCATCTGTTTATTAATGTATAGTGTTTCATATATTGGAAGTATTTAATACGTTATATAAAATAGATTTTGTTTAAAAATTCGTGCTTCACTTCATCGTTTGATTTTCTTTTTCAACAAATAAAAAATTTGAGAAATTGTTTTCGAGTATTTGTACAACCTAGGAGTAATGCCCCTAACTTCATTGTCTTAATTCATTAATTAATTTTTAGAGATTTTTATGTGTGGAATTTTTTTCTAAAAATAAATTATTTATTAATTTAAAAAAAAAATATTAAAACTGTTATACAAGTGGATTTTTAAAACTGAAATTTCATTATTTTAAAGTCTTTCAATTTGAATGGCGGAGAAAGGTAATAAGCAAAGCTTTTTCAAGGTCAAATCTTAAATACCTAAGATTCCTGTGCTTAGCAGCAACTTAGCAATGATCATTTTATAACGTTTATTATTGATCTATCACATTTAAATATTCAAGAATAATACGACTGCTTTAAAAAACATTTATATTAAAATTGTCTTTAATTTAATTTTTTTTTGGATGAGTTGATTCTAGAATTACATCTATAATACATTAATCGCAATGAAAAATTATCTTTTGGTTTTTTATTGATAATTGTCATGTCTCCATTTTAAGATTAAATTATGTTTCTATTTTGGGACTCAATTTCCCCCCCCCCCCAAAAAAATGTATAAATACCCGGATTACTTGCTTTAGCTGGATTGATCTGACTGTTACTGACTAGTAATGGGTATTCAAACTCTTACAAAACAGCAGTCGTTTAAATTTGTATGATTTAATACTTTATTCTAAACCATCTCTCTTTCTTTTAATACCTTAAAAAATACACCCATGGGCTTATGATTACCTTTATTTCATTGATCTGCATGTGCATATTAAACTAAAGAGAATGACTAAGTGTAAGCCCCATTTACACCTTTTTGGAACATTTAATAAATCTGAAACATTTTGTTTGGATAGAGACTAACATTGGGTAAACTAGGTTATTCATACTTACAACTTTTTGTATTTAATGAATTGACCCTGTTTACTCAACGATATATTTAAAATACCTACCTCCTTTTACAGCAATTGATCTATTAAATAATTTATAGCCATGTATTTATTGAAAGTGATTTAATAATAAGTAAAACATCAATTTATAATCTATATAAAAATATAGTATTTAATAACATAATATTTAACCAAAGGAATGCATTAATTTGAGAAAAAACTTAAAATTAAAAAAAAAATGGGTTAATAATTTAAATTAACTATTGTTTTTGTTTCTTTTATTGTACCCTATTTTACGTTTTCCTCTCTCATCAATAAAGGGCATGCGGTTTATTTACCAAAATAAATGCAATAGGTAAAGTTAGTTTTTTCTTTGAATTTAGCAAAAAAATTACACTGAAAATACAGTTGTAAAACACGTGTAAATTTCTCTATCATATCTCATTACATTATATACTTAAAAAAAGAAAATTTAAGTATTAAAAAGAAATATTTACACTTAAAAAAAGAAAAATTAGTGTCATTCATGATAAATTAAGTATTCATAGAAAAATCTAAATATATTTTTCAAACATATTAAATACCCATTCTGGAAACTAACAGAGTATTTATTATACTCAACACATATTAAACAGTTATTTTTTAATGAGACCCCATCCCACCGATAACTTATTATGAAATAAGGTTACTCCACGTGGTAATCAGAGCTCCAATGTGGTTATAAATTACATTGGTTTAAAAAATAATACGAAGAAAAAATATTAATAATTACTAATTGTAAACACATATACCACAGTTCTTTTTAACCGAGAAAATATATTTTAATGACTTATTCAAGTATACGTCTAAAACCAGTATCATTTCCAGGACACCCCTTTCATATATCGCAATGATGATTCACATATTTTTCAATGGAGATTGGTAACAGTTTTAAACATTGAAGTAGGTAATAATATATATGGTGCATGAATGTATAGTTATATACAATTTGACACATAAATGTTTTAGTAATGTTTCTTTCTTATATTATTTCTTTTAAATAATCTTTAGCAAGTTATGTCACGAATACTTTATAAGAGACAAAACTAAATAGTATAACTACTCATTAAAACAAAGTTCTAAACTAAACAGTCAAGGGAGTCACTACATAAGAGTTTTAACTTTACTGACTCAGGTACTCAATTCATAGTTTTAAAACTATTTTCTTAATAGAAACTTAATGTAAGTGAAGAATTGAGAATTCAATAAATCTAGGTACTTTGAACAATGAAGTTTACTTTTGATGTGATTTAAGCTCTAACTCACAGTCTGGAAAAGAATATTAGTCTAAAGATTCCAAAAGAAAGGTAATAGAAAAACAAATTACTAAGTAATTTGTCGTTTAAAATGGGGTTAAACAGGATAGATATGAGATACTCACTGAGAAAGACAACTTAAAATCACTATTCCTTTAATTTTAATAAATATGAGAAACATTACTATTTTTTGGCCAATTTTCATTTGCCTCCTCTACATCCCACCACAAACTTTTTAGGAGTAGTTGGGGGAACTAACCAACACACTTTGAAACATGTGCGTCCCGTCTGAGCCTAACCGGTCAACGGGACGAAGTGACCCCCGCAGTAGTGACTGCCTTGTGGTCTACAGACAACAGAGAAAGGTACTCACAAAATGGCCATCCAGGCGGGATGTCCGCACCTCTTTGTTGGTGGCAACAGGTCAACGCGTGTTCCAGAAACGGTGTTGTGGACCAGCAACCGCGACCCGTTGTGTGTTGCTGGACTTTGTTCGAGTCGCACCACAATGGGACTCGCCAATGAGGGGCGAGGCGGGCGCTCGGCCGCCAATCAGCAGGGGCGGGGGCGGTGCCCGGAGCAGTCTCCGTCCAATCGGAACGGCCGCATAGCAACGGGGACGGGTAGCGAACACTTTGAGTTATATATAAAGGCTTGTCTCTAATCCCGTCGCCACTCGCGAAGGAGGCATTTATTTAAACTTTCCTTCTGTTGACTCGAACTCTGCCCATCCTTTGTCACACTCCTCAAATTCTTTAAACAATTTTTCGGAGGGCTTGTTTGAAGATCGATTCGGCAAACACTTGCCCACTAGATTCCATTTGGGGATGGTCAACAGGAAATGTATGTGAAAATGTCACTTTGATTTTTCGGGGGTGTTTATTCTGGTGTCGGTCCGTTTTCCCTTTGTCACTTTTATCGTTACTTTAGGGCTTCGATCATCATCAATCAAGAACAGTTTTGTCCGGTGCCCAAAAAGGGGTGTTGGAGAGTGACACTGTTGTGGGGGTACCTGTCTATTTTAAAGGGGCTATGCTCTGTTTGAAAAAAGTTTAAAACTTAATTCAAAGCTAGGTAAAAGGAGCATTGATATCGCATTCTGTTCATGGGATATATATATTTTTTATTTAATGTTTTAGGGTAAGGTGAATGAAAATATTTTTAGAGAACATAACTATTATCTCATAGTTAATAAGTTTAAAATAGACAATGATGCGTTTAAAGACACGTGTTATCTTAACAAATACACAATTTTTATGCGGGAAATTTAGGATCTTTTTTAAAAGGAATAAAACACAAAGTATTCTTATCCCTTTCAGAAGGGCTTCTGCGCTAGTGATCGCACACAAACTTAAAACATTTTTGAGTGGAAGGACATGTTTCTATTGTTTTCTCTCTTCTTTGTATTCTCTTTAAATTTAATTTTGATTTTTTTATATTTATTACATTTTTAACCCATTTGCATTAAGTAATGTTATCAGAAAAACTTTTTAAGGCATTTTCATTCCATTATAAAATTTTCACTTTTTAATCTAAAGTATCAAATTTCAATTAATTAAAAAAAGGTGTGATAAAAAGTGTTTTTAAAAGTAAACCATTTTAATAAAGATATAGCTTAATAGGTAACTATCCTTTAAGAACAATATTTTTTCTAAATTTCAAATTGTATACAAATGTTTAATCCACCCAATTATGCTGTATTATAGAAAAACAATATTACATTTTGTGGAAAAATCTATTTCACATTAAATTTCACGTTTTTCTGATTTGTACCTACTAAATTGGATTGGAGTGGTCATCTTTACCAATCCCATTTAAAAAAATCTAATTAAATAATTTAAAAACATTTATACACTTTGTTAATCCTCTTTTCAGTATTTGTTTATCTCATAAGGCTTATTGAGTAAAAAGAGACAAAGCACCAATCATGAAATTAATACAAAAATACATGGTTACATATTTTTTTCAAATTCCCTGGGGATTTTTATACTTCATGCTATCTTTTGGATTTGTTTAAATAAAAAAGAAATTATAAATTATGATCAAGATTATTATGTACAAATCAATTTTGAGTTCTCAGGAAATCCTCACCAATTGTTAGAGATATGGTGTTCTCCCTTCAAGACCCATTCATTCCAGTGATCGGACGCTATATATTACCCATACAGTATGGTGGCAGAAGGACAAGTAGATCAAGAAATATTTCTCCCTAGTGATCCTCAATTCATACTTATTGATCTCTGACTTCTGCTTGCATCAGACATTATGGAAGGGGACTGTCTAGAGACTCATTCTCATACCTTGTATTAGTGCTTTGTCAGCGTTGAGAATGCCAGCGAGGAAATAATGCACCGCAATCTCTATGCTATACTTGCTCTTTATTATTGCTCCATAACAATGAGATGAGGGAGGTTGTATGCGAACTTGTTTCTGGAGATGGACGTTATTTTATTATATGAATGTCAGTGGTAATTGATACAAGAGATTTCAAATCTTATTAAATTGCTAATTCTGATAATGTTTTCAAGGAAATAACAAAGAGTTGTGTGTACAAGTGTTAAGTTTATTTTTATTGGAACTAAATGGAAATGGGGGTGTAAGACAAAAAGAAAATGTTTAACTATTTTTATTTAAAAAATAGATTAATCGCAATTTGAAATATAACAGCTAGATACATATCTGAACTAATTTTTCGTTTCCAAATTGTATAATAGGATTAATGTGTAAAAGATTCTTAGAGCGTCCGAATTAGCCCTTTTTAACGTTGTTGATAAGTTTTCATAATGTTTTAAGTTGTAAATAGTAAAGAATTTATATTTAATAACTTTGCACGGAAAATAACTATAAGGTTAATACAAAGGAAATAAAAACACTCGAAAATACAGCATAAAAAAGAGACTCAACCAAGACAATGTAAAAAGTTACATGCACTACACTACAAACGCTACATACAAAAATAACTATACATTATAAAACATTTAATAATTTTTTATCTTCAAATAACAACAATTTAGTTGTATTGTTAAGTAGTAGGGAAGGGTAGCTCAAAGCGGGTATACTACTTTGAAAGCTCAAAAATCTTAGTTATTGTTTGATTGGAATTACAAATTTGATTTTATATAATAAGTCAGTTATCGAACTTAAAATAAAAAATACACGATAGCGTCGGATTATTCCAAATAATGATTTATTACTGGGAATAAAAAACTCATCAAAAAACCGTTTGCCCGAATAGGTGGCCCACAGCGGGTAACCCGTTTGGGGCAAAGCGGATATGGGTAAGAACTATAAGCGAGACAAATCTTAGATCGAGACATTCTGTCCCTGATTTAAACTGAAAACATTGCTTACAATGAAAAAATGGAATAACCTTAAAAAGTTAGGGGGACGCACTGACCTTCATGACCCCCCGTAAATCTACCAATGATTGAGGCCTTACTTACGTACCTAACTATCATAATTTTTTTCATGCTATTTGCCATTGTGGATACCTACCCGCTTTGCCGGAAAGCTCCTTTCTTACTTTAAGGGGGGTTAAAATCTCAAAAATATAAAAAAACGCCTTCCTTCATAATATTTTAAAGTTAGATTGTGTCTAAATGATATAATATTACTAACAGTATGATAAATGTACTAGTTTTAGACAATTGAGAAGGAAAAATTTTTTCATATTGCGCCGAGTCACCTCGTATTACAAATCTAATGTTTTATCGGAGTTAATCGAAACGGGGAGTGTTCGGTTAATCAACAAATTGAGCAAATTATTGAGCAATTATTGAGCAAAAAAACCCCGACCACAATGAGTTGTGGCATTTGTGGAACAGCCGCAACGTGAAATTCGGGTTTTGGAAATGGTCATTTTGAAAAGACGGGACACGCGTTTTGAACTTAAGGTATCTAATGCAACTACGATACATCATCAGCGAACAAGTTTTGAACACATTTTCTAGATGTTAGGTGCTTAATAGTGGATTTAAATTTTTAACTTTTATATTTTACCCTTTTTCCATCTTTGCTTCCTTTTATTGTTTTCTCTGTTTTCTTCATTTTATTCTTTTCTTTTCTCTCTTTTTTACTTTCCTTCTCTCTTTATCATTTCGTGTTTTCTTTTTCTTCATTTCTTTCTTTTTCATTTCCCCTTATATTTTGTTTTATATTTCTGTCCTTTTCTCTTTGAACTTTGTTATTTTTTATTCTCATCATTTTACTTTCATGGTTGATCCCACTATTCTCCCGTTCTCTTCTTTCTTTTTTGCCGTTTCTTCATTTTCACCTTTTTTCTTTCATTTTTTCCCTAGCTGTTCCATTGTTCTCTATGTCTCGTCGTCTTTTTTCAATTTTTTTCCTCTTTTGAATTTTTGGTTTTTGTCTTTTCTTAATTCCTATACGTAGATTTCCTTTTCTCTGTCTTAAGTTTCATTTTTCTCATTTTTCTTTTGGTCTGCTACTTCTATCTTTTTTCTCTCTTTTCTTATTCTTATACATGCGTATTTCTACTTACTTAATATTTTTGGCGACTCTCTCATCCTCTTTTCTATATTTTTAAAAATTTAATTTTCTTTTGTTCACCTCGCCAACAGGATGTAACACCGATTTAATTTTTAATCAAAAATTTTAATTTATTTGTTCTTTTAATGATTTAAGTACTATTACTATTTCGGTTTATCTCCACGTTTATTTTAAACTATTTCCCATTTCAACTTATTTGAAAATTTTCCCCTCAATTTTCAGTTTATCTGATCAATTAGCTAAATTTTAATAATCAATTATGGTTACTTCTATTATAAATACAATAACAATAAAACTTTTCATCGAATAATTTTCACTACACCATATTTCATTTTTATAATGTATTATATTACATTTGTTATAAAAATCATAATGGTTAGAAATTTAAATAATTCTTAATGTAAAGTGAAACTAAGAAAAAAATTACATAGGAATGAACACAAAACTAAAACAAGAAGTTCAAAACAGAAAAAAAAATTGGAAAAAGAGGGAATAAAGTTTAAGAGAAATTGTAGGGTCATGTTAAAAGGTTATTTTGGGATCACCAGCAGAAAGTGAAATAATGAGATAAGCAAGATAAGAGAAAGTTCAGGGAGAAAAGGACAGAAAATTAAAAAAAGATTATGGGAAATAAATAAAAAATAAACAAAAGAAAAACACGAAAAGATAAAGACAAACGAAAAGAAAGTAAAAAAAGAGAAAAAAGAAAAATAAAATGAAGAAAAAAGAGGAAACAATAAAGGAAAGTTCAAAACACTTCCAAACATTTTGAAATGAAAATTTCGGGTTGTGGCCCGCAACTGAAAAAACTTTTGAACTTTTAAAAACTGACCGCTACGCGTTGTGGCATTTTGCAAATACCTCAACGCGTTCTGAGCATTTTCAAAGCGACCACAATCCAAATTTTGCGCTATGACCGTTTTGCAGAATGCCACACCGTGTTGTGGTCATTTTTTTCACACATTGAGAGATTTCTGGCTCTGAGCCTAACATTTACAATCTATAAAAGTGTTCCTGAAACAACTTATTTGAACTCATTTTTTGTCTCAGTAATTTTTGAACTCATTTTTTGTCTCAGTAATTTTTGACAAAACGCAATACAATTAAAACGCTTTTAATTAAAAGTGTTCATTATTGTGTTCATATTGCATTCCAAAAGTGTTTCACTCATTTGCGGTGTAACAAATATAAAAGTACTTTTTTCCTTCTGAAAACGAACTTACGTATAAATTTAAATAATTGAATGTAATAAAAATACATTAATCTAATTAATTTACTCCTCAGTTTTGTATAAAGTTTTCTGTTATTGTTATGTCACATTTTTAGAGTACTAATTTTTTTTCATTAATTTTAAGTGTCTAAATCTGAAGACAGTTATTTATGTTGAAACTGAATTTCCAAACGAAGCGACTCGTCTGTTGACAAAAAGGTAAAAGAAATGAGAAAAGGGCTTAGCTTCTTATCTTCATTTAGAACTCACTGTTTAAAATGATTTTCTTAACGAAGATAAAAAAGAACTATAACTACTAAGAAATATTTATGAATATTTTTCTCTGTTTTTTTAGCTTGTCTAAGTTAACATTGTTTTAAAGTATTTATAAATTTATAATTACAAAACTTTAAAAAGACATTATTTGTGTTAGTCTGCATATATTATTATGTAATATTGTACCAAAATAAATCAATTTCAGATTAAAACATTAATTATTAAATTTCACTTTCTTAAAACGAAATTGAATCCTTGTAAGAGTAATTTCTTGTAAAAATATTCATTGTGGTTATGATTGTTATAAAGGGATGAATCCATACTTCTATGTTCTCTGTGCAACAGCTGCGCTTTCGTTAATATACTATGTTTTGATTTGGTCTTTTAATAACTGTAACGAGTAACTTTGCCACAGTGAGGCTTAAAAAAAGGAACTTTTGATTCTTACAAGTTCATATTCATTTACTAATATAATTTATGACACATTTTACAATGCTTTTTTACCTACATTAAGAACAATCTAACATTTTTTACTTTATCTACATAAAACTTTAACTGGATAAACTCGTTAATTGAATTATAATCAGAAGTTTTGATACATTTTCAAAATATTTGCTTCAATCTAAACTAAGTAAAAGTTGCATTCATTTTCATAAGAATAAAGAATCCAAACCATAAATTAAAGAAATCTTATTTTGCTCAGCCAAATTCGATTTCCACCACATTCTAAACCTTCACCATAGACTAAACTAATTATCTACCCTACCTCTAACCAAAATGTTCGACATGAAAACTCTAAGACACACTATACTTTACATAGACAGAGCAGATACGCTCTATTTCCCCCTCTATTTGTCTCCCTGATGATGATACGCCCATCACTTTAACCATCTCTACTGAGGTAGAACAATTCGAACTCTCGTTCATTCCGTTGTGTATCTTTGCTTCTGCAGAAAGTTATCACTCGACTGACTGCCGGCGCAGTGGAATTGTCGTCCATGATTATGAAGTCTGCACGACGAAGTTTGAAAAGCTTAATACGGGTGTTAGATGCTCCGGCGGAACTCGGAACTATGCCATTGACGCCGTATTTGGATGGACGTGCTATGGCTTTGGAATTGTCACCTTCCTGGTTTTATTAGGATTGCTTTGCAGTCCCGTTCTCTTTAGAGAGATCGGATGATGTAAATTTGGCTGGTATTGAATTCGGGGTTAGCAGTGTAGAACAAAGTTTAAATCGGATGTGGAAGGTGCTTGTAAGGCTTCTTTGATTGTATGGTATCAAAAGAATGCCTTGATCTTTAGGATTGTATGGATATTTGTTGAGTCATATCTCCTTTTGAAGACTTTTTATAACAATTTATCTCCAAATATAATCAGTTATAAATTAATTTTGGAAAGGAGGTTATTAAACTTAAGTTTACATCTATTTAAATTAACTTAAACATCATCCTAATAGCATGAATCTATTTTATAGTAGGTTCATCAAATGAGGTGATTAATGTAGCTTCTTTAATAAAGTCAAAATGGCAGTATATATGATTTATTATACCTACTCATGATAGATTTTTTTTTCATTTTACAATTTTAAATTACTTTAAGATTTGTAAATTTTATGACATTCTTTTGAAAATTGCTCTATAAAAGATGTTATCTCAGAAGGGAACGAATCTTGGATTTCGTTCTGGAGTGGATGATGGTTCTAAAATGTTTGTATCCTTTTTTAAAGGAGTAACAAAAGTGTTTCTTCAATTGGTGTATCATTAATTTCTTATTATTATCCTCTTTCATGAAAATGGTGATACTATATTAATTTTAAATTGGTGAGGATAATTTTAATAAAATTTGGAAAATAGATTAAATCTGCTGTACTGTACCCTTTAGTGTTTATCCTAAATTGGTAAATTCTCTGGTCAAATTTAAATGCAATTACCTTATTTCTAAATTTATAAATATTAACGAAACCAAATGGTGCAACACAGTAATTCAAAATTTTTTTTATCCCTATTAGCAAACTTTTCTTAAATTTTTTCAAGACTGAAACTAATGTACCAGTATTAAAATAAACCACGATTAACTAATAATTTTTATATTGTTATACTACTACATAGATAAGTCATAATCCTTATGAAATTGTAAAAAAATGCTTGGATTTGTTAAAAATCGTTTTATAATAATAATAATAATAATAATAATAATAATAATAATAATAATAATAATAATAATAATAATAATAAGAAGAAGAAGAATAAGAATAAGAATAAGAATAAGAGTAAGAATAATAATTTATTTATTTCAATTTGGACAGTACATATGGGAAAATTTGAAAAGAACAAAAACATACGAGTCATCTGGGGGTTAAAACCCATTTAGATGACCAAAAAAGTTTTTTCTGATATTGATGATAAAATTGACAAGGGGATAACAAAACAAGAAAAAAACACACACATTACACACAAAAAAACAATAATAATAACATACAAAACGTACAAGATTTTTTATTTTTTTTTAATTGAAAAGAAAAATTGGCACAGCAGCTAGGCGTAAAAATTACTCTCTTTGCTTCTTTAATTTAAATAAAAGAAAAAGTCATCTAAATCTTCAATTTCAAGAAGAAAATTAAATAATAAGTTCTTGAATTTTTGCTTAAGTGGAATGTTTTGTAAATCAAAGGGTAAGGAATTGAATAATTTAGGAGCTAGATAATAAAAATGTTTACGGAAAATTTCTTTTTTAAAACGGGGGATTTTAAATATTTCGTTTGGTCTTCTATTAGATATTTCTTTTTTTTTGTACACATATATTTTTATTATTGTATAAAAAGAGAATCATGCGAAAAAAAGCGTTATGCCGTAACGGTAGAAATTTTAAATCTTGATAACTATAAGGGCGTTGAGATTTTAAATTTAGAATTTTTAAGCATTTGTTTTGAAGAGAAATTAATGGTTTTAAATTACTTTTGTATTCCCCACCCCAGATTATTACTCCGTAATTTAGCAAAGAATAAACCAGGAATAATATAATGTTTTTAAAAATGAGCTAATAAAATCTAATTAAAATAAAACGAAGTTTTTTGCATAATTCATTGATATGACTTTTCCACTTTAAATTGAAATCAATGCTAATCCCTAAATATTTAATGGTATTTTCCCGTTTTAACGCGTAGCATTTACAATTTTGAATAGAGTTGCAGGTATTATATTTAAATCAATATAACTTTGTTGTAAATTGAAGAATAAATATTTAGTTTTATTTAAATTTAGAGTTAAGTCATTACATGAAAACCATTTTCTATTTATTATTTAAAAGAAAATTAAATAATTTTAATAAAAACTTTTTATGATTTTATAAGTCTTTATAAACTTAAAAAAGAAGTTAACTATTTTTAAATCTTAGAAAAGCAGTAAAAAATTAACCTTTTCAAAATTAATTTAATAAAACTTTAAAAAACCTCAGTATTACAGCCGTTTTTTCTCGTTTTTCTTGATAGAGAAAAGAGAGAGAGGGTCAATAGGAAATTAAATTTTTAACAATATATATATATATATATTTTAGTTTATTCCCAATTTATTATTATTTTCCAAACTGTGTACCATAATGCGTAAAAGTATTAGGTGAACCACTAAATAAATTTGTTGGTAGCTAGATCAGTTCTATATTGTTTCAAACAAAAAAAAAGAATTTCTATTTCCAGATAGAAGCCTTCCCCGATGGTAAAAGTATCCAACTTCTTTTGCTTGAATATTTGAACGGTGCGCATCCCCCCTAAACAATATCCCCTCGGTAGGAGAGGCTATTAAAAACAATCCGCCGCTCATTTGAAAGCGTGCCTCCCCAACAATGTGCCGGATAGGCAGCGGGAAAAAGAGTCTGGCCGCAGCTGAAAACAATCCGGCCCTCTCGCCATTCCATCTAATTGGGCTCTTGTGGGCTGAGAGCCCGGACAACGGGTCCGGAATACGTGCTCGAAACAAAAGCACAGCATCGCGTCTCTCCTGCACAGGCTAATTATCCAGATTGTCTTATTATTTTTTGAGGAAAATAACTTATTAATTAATGGAAGAAACGCTGAGGACGCGTTTTTTCCCGATGATTCTTCTAACTATTCTGCCGGATAACGAGGTCTTGGGTAAATAACGCGTCTACTCGACTCGAATCGGAAAAACGGATGAAATCTGGGCTATTTTCCGGATTGAATGGTAAGAGGCCGAATATTTATGGCAACGGCTTTTTTAGCCTTCGATCCCTGGAGGATATTAATTAATGTCAATCTTGTACTTGATTTGTTTGTTTTCGTCTTGGCTTTTTGCATGGTTGTGGCCGGGAATTCGCCGTGTGTGTAATTAGGATGGGTCTTTTCAGGTTTTTCTCGTGTGGCTCTCCCTCTCTGAATGTCTGTGCTTCAAATCGGCATCAGTATGCGGAGGGGGCTTGTGTCGCGGATGAATGCGGGTGGAGTTCAGTTTTGCCGGGTTGGCCAGTTTGTGGAAAGTGGGGTAAGTACTCTTTTTGGAGGGTTGGGGAGTTTGTTTTGAGTTGGTGGGGGGTTTTGTGGTTGGTGAATGCTGGTATGTGGCCGTGGTTGAAGTGAGCCAGTTGGAATTTTAGATTCATGGAGATGCGGATGTAAAAATGAAAGAAGCATTTTTCTTTCATTTATAATCATTACAAATAATCGTAATCATGGTACCTTTGTGTTTATACATTGTTGCGAGTTGCAACAATGAACGATACAAATCATGCATCAAATTATGCGATGAGATTTATGCAAGTTATGCAAACGGTTATAAATATTTTGAGTCATCTTTTTAACTGACTGTATCACCTATGCAGTTTACATTTCTAAGTTTAATTCATAACGCACAATTATATGTGCAGGGAAGAATAAAGGTGATAGAAAGAATAACATGTAAGGAGTATAACACATTTTTAATAAACGAAGCCTTATTAATAATAGTATATTACAAAAATATAGAAGAATAGATGATTGAAATGCTTTGGATGGTAAAAGTTTAGTCTCTTCAAATTCTCTTAAAACGTTGATGGTACAAAAAAAAACCCCCTCCATATTTTAATTGCTTATAAAATATTAAATACACACACATTCGTGACATGATTCGAAATAAATGTAGAACCAAGCGACATAAATATTTTAAATGCTTAATGCCTAGAATATATTTTAAATTTAAGGTTAAGTAATAGTTTTAAAACGTTCTTAAAAATAATGTTTTACATGTTGCTAAAGTCAACTTATATTTAAATGCTATATCTTGGTAGTTCTTTTTAATCGGATTTTTTGAAAGAACAATATACTTAAAAGTGCTAAATATAGTACAAACTAACACTCTTAGCAACGTGCATAAAAGGTAATAAACAGTGATTATACAGAGTGTTTTAAAAGTATCTTTCACGGCTTTTATTTGGAAACAGCGTCTCCTAGGGTCATGGAAGTAAGATCTACCCCTAGGTAAGTGACCATGGAGAATCCATTGAAATGACTTCATTGGTGAAATAATAAAGTTTAAAAGAAGAATTAAAATCTAAAGGAGACAGAGTAAAAACTTCAATTGTTCAACTTCAATTGATGCCAATATTATGAAAAACTCACTAGAAAAGATTTCATGAAAATATCGTGAATATTCGCGGAAATAATTAGTGAAAATAGCACTTTTTTAGACCTTAAAAAAAGGAAAAAAAATGTTTTCTCTTTTATTTTATGATTAAATTTTGTCTCTATCTAACTAAAAAGACACAAAACTTTTTTCTTTCTGAAGCCTGAAAAAGAGTTATTTCACGATATTTTCATGAAAGTTTTACAGTGAGTTTTTCATAGTATTGGAAACAATATTGGTATTGTAGTTTTCACTATCTCTTTTAGTTTTTGATTAATTTTTTAAACTTTTTTTTACTTCGCCGCTAGGGGAAAAATTAAGTAAGTCATCTCAATGAATTTTCCATGGTCACTTACCTAAGCGTAGACCTTACTTCCATGACCCTAGGAGACGTTGTTTTCAAATAAAAGCCGTGAAAGGGACTTTTGAAACGCCCTGTATACTGTATGTTGAAAAATCAGCTTACGATAGATAATAATTTGGAAGTTTGTAATTATTGAAAGATTAACCCACCAACCAGATTTATTATTTCTATTACTTTTTATAATTTCTAATTTTAATTCATAGCAAATAAATACTCATCCAAAAATTCTCAAATGGTGTTTTAAATATTTCACCATCTCACAGTATCATCATCATAACATTTTAATAGATCCCCAACTCTTATACACCAATAAATTTTCCAACCATAACTACTAATATTGTTTATTGTTTATCACTTCCCCACATTGAAACGGGCAGTATTCGAAAACCGATTAGCCAGTACTTAAACCCAACATCCCATCGCCTATAATTGTAGTCCTTCAACCTAGTTATACTATTAACCCAGTTTTTAGCCGTCCGTCTCATTTCCCTCCATTTGTGTGGTCCTCTCTCCGAGATTCCCGTCCCTCAGCCTATTTTTAGCGTTCGCATTGTGGGCACGTTTGGCTCTCTCGAAAGCGACGTTAAGTGATCGGGGAAGGGATATTCTTTGGGAGAATCCTTTTAAGCGGAGGCTGTTGCTGCGTCTTTTAATCCCTAACAAGCACAAGCATTGCTCTCCAGCCGACATAATATGCCTTCTCGATATATAAAGCTCCTCGTCGAGGGCTGGGTTTTGATTTAACTGCTTTGACAGGGGTTGACAGTTCTGTGGGCCGGAAACACGCGGCCAGCGTTGCGATTAATGACTAAAGTAGATGTACTTTAACCCGGAGTCTTGTCCCTAATTAGGTTTGCGAATCAAAAATATCGCTATTCACTGGGGTTCGTGAAGCGGGTGGCTTGCCCCATGGTGATTTGGATTGTTTGAGGTTGCTCTAGGAGATGGGGATCTGGGAGCACTCTTGGCTGAGGTGCAGGCCGATTGAAATAAATTTGTGATCCTCATCGTTGTGTCTGAAGCATTTTCCAGCAAAATTCTTCAGTTTGATCATTGAAAGAATTATATGCCTTGATTTGTAAGAGTGCATACGTTGAAATAGTCTAATAGTGAGTTATATTGTAAATTAATTATATTCTTATGCATGACATTCAACCGTACCCTAATAGGTATATTGTTTCTTTAAAAAATATATTCGTTCGACTTAGTTATTAGTAAGAAAACTTAGCTGGGAATCAATATTTTCACAAAGAGAGGTATTTTAACTGTGCCATTATTACTCAAGAAATTTAATCAGTTCATTATTTAGTGGTCTGTTCTGTATTATGTTCGAAAAATATATTGCTATCCAAGGATTTTAAGAGGTCGATGCTTACTCTACTAAACCATGGTATTTTTGAAGAATTTTTCGAATTTAATTCGTGGTTTAGCATGTACCTATAGGCCTTCACTTGGTTTAAAATTTAAATGCATCCCAATTAGACAATTTGACGGTTTTATCTGAATCATTATCGACCGAAATTTGGTGGTTTTATTATCAAGAATTTAGTGCTTTAATATGAAAAATGTTCATATTTTGAAACAAAGTATACCTATAGTTTATTTTTTATAGCTTTATCGTTCTGTATCTTCAAGTCGAATTTTGTAGTTTAATCAATATCTCTATTACCGTATTTTTACCCTGCTGATGTAAATGTTTTGTAAAACCAATGTAATCTTTATTTTTATGTGAGAGAAGGATTGGTGATAAGCTGGGATAAGAATGTGTTAATTGAGATTCAAATATTCACTCCCTAGGCTTATTATTTATACCTACTCTAAATGTTTACCAATTCTTATAAAACGTTTAGAAATACGTATAAATAGGTATGACTATAAATTAAGAAATTTTAAGTTTTTCTGTTGTGTTTGGGGACATACATAAATTACGTGAGGCGTTTTTTCCAAAATCTGGACCCCCCCCCTCCCCCCAACGTGAGATTTACCTACAACTTATTTAAAAAAAATTCCTTTCTTATACTTAAAAAACAAAGAAAATCGTATAATTTCTAACTTAAAAAGTTGACGTGAGATTTTAATCGACCCCCCCCCTCCCCCCTTAGTGAGATTTGGTGAGATTTTTCCAAACCACTCCCCCCCCCCTTTTTAACCTCACGTAATTTATGGATGTCCCCTTTATTAATTTAATTTTAAACATATCCAATGACAATACAGTTGGAACAAAATCTGCATATATTTATAATTTTTTTAATCAAATTTTATATTTTTGTAAATATAAAGCACTTTAGTTTTTCTATTTAAATGTCTGATAAAATAGTTAAATAATGGAAGCATTTAAGACGTTACAACCATTTAAAACAACCAATCGAAGATCAAAAGCATTTTAAAACGATGGTAAAGTAATTTACTTCTGAATAAAGCTTAAAAATATCCCTTTAAACTTCCCACTCTCTCACATAATAATGATATTCACCGGGTTTCATGGGATACAAAGAGAAAATGCATTCAACTAAGTTCATTTCCACCACAATAGCACTTAACAATTGCCATTATGCTCCATAAAAGTGAATAATTTTTTATTGATACCGATAAAAAGCCAAATGTTTTGTTTTGCTATCAAAGCGAGAAAAAAAATCATCGCTTTCTTTTATGTTCGTGCTTCGAAACAAATGAATTGTAATTTAAGAATAGGGAAAATTAAGCAGTCACTAATTTAATTATGTTTCCACTTTAGGCGTATGTTCTTTTTTATTCAAAAAGTAAGAACACTTCCGTTCTTATTTATAGTACATAAAGCAGTAAGTAAATTACGATTTAAGTGAACACGTAAAAAATGTATGATAATAATGGAGAGGCGAGTTAACGTTTAAATAGAAGGTTTGCACGATAATAAAATGCATTTTTTTAGTTTACAAATTTATAAAAATATTCCCCGCAAGTTGAGTAATTTTAATATAATTTTGAAAACTATGGATATAATTTTTCATTGATGATAGTTTTGCTTGTTTAAATCGCCAAATGCTTCAAATCTTTAAGTTTCACTTCATACTTTTAGTATTGCTTAAAATTATAATCCATAATTGTCTGTTCCTTAGATCTTGTACCATTACAGAATCCTTATAAAACATTTAGTTAGAATCTTATTTTTATTTTAATGGTCCGTTTGCTTTGAGGTGATTTGAATATTAAAAATTTGAAAGTTTTACTAATGAATTCCATGTTTACAGCCATGACAAAACTATATTATAAATTGTTTTATTTATATTTGAAAATGTTGTTCTTACAAAAGCAAAAAAAAAAAAAAAATTAAACTGAATGTATTTTTTAATTGCAATAAAAAATCTATTTCAGTCATTAGTTCACTTACAACTTATTTTTGTATGCTTCACAGACCAACAATAAACAAAGTAATGACAAAGTAAAGATTTTAAATAAAAAATGCATTTAAGCGCTTCTTTTGAAATACATAATTGTTGAAATTGATTCAAGATTTAACCACGTTTCCAAGAAATAAGAAAACTAACAATTATTGTTCCCTTAAGTGTTTTAAGCAATCAGTTTCCCCTGACGAACCAAACAATTTATTGAAAAACAGACCTCCGACCGAACACTATGCAAATCAAGCGAAGGAAGAGAATCCCTGTCCTCCAAAAGTGATCCAAAAAAGCATCCTCCACGCGGGCGGCGTATTCTGAAAGGAACGCATTATTCCCCACAAGGAAATGCATCAAAGTTTCTCCCCAGCGAAACAATTGTAATGGGGCTAAGTACTCCCTCTTCGATTAGTTAGAAAGTAAAAGTGTCCCTTTCATATGTAAAATAATTCCCGCTGCCGCTTGGTGATAAAACCGGGCGAGTGGACGAATCAAAGAAACCCAGCAATTCCGAGAAGTTATCGTCCCGACTCATTTTAGAGTCGGATATGAAACTCATTTTGTCCCAGCCATCATATGCTCTACACAAAAGTCCTTTTTTACTGTTTCCCTGCGTAAAACACTCTGCGGCCAAGAAAACGAGGGCGCCCATTCTCCCTTTATTGTGCCCCAAATGAAAGGGATCGATCCCCTAGCATGTGCTTCCCATTCTCCTGTTTTTTCTGCTCGCCTGTAATTAGCATAGATATGCTCCACTCCAGGCACCTTGCGGCCAGCGGAAAAAGCGGGCCCGCACTCAAGCCCCTACCCTCTCGATGGGGTTTAGGGGGGTAAACACATTGGAGAGCCTACTTGAGGGACGGGCGGGTGGGTTCGATCAACTTCGCGTATCGGCGATGCCCTCACGGAAATTTGGAAACATTTGTTTAGTTTTTTTATCCATGTGAAAAGAGCTATTGTATGCTAAATTGGTAGAAACTGATTGGGTAATGCCTCGGATATTAAGATTTGGATTTCTAAAGATGTGGTTTTCACCACTTTCTCTTTAGTAAGCGGCTGTGGAGGGATTTTCACCTCTCTCCAACCTTTCTAAACCTTCCACAAAAGTATTTCCTTGATGGTTTCCAGCACAAGTTGTGAATTTGTAGTCATTGTTATTAATCGCTTTTAACTCCAATTTATAAAATATTATGACAGTAATTTATTACTGTTTACTGTTAGTATGACATAAGTTACTTATAAGTTACATAAGTTACTTATTTTAAAAAATTATTTTAGGCAGAGTGCAGTACAGAAGCTTGTTTTTATGGTTTCTACGTATGTTACGAAAACTTATTTAAGTGTTAAGAATTTTGTTTGGCAAAGTAAAAAAAAAAAAACTGTTTTCACCAAAAAGTGTGTAATTAATGTTGCTTTCAACAAAAGTTTTATTGAACTACTCGTACATTAATTTAATTCATTAAATAAATTATTCTTTTCATCAATGCATCAATTTAGGTAGTAAGAATTTTTTTTGTAAGAACTTCGAATGAGATATTTTTGTAATTGGTTTTATAGAATTCACGAGTTTTTTATTTTCTATTATTTTTTAAAATCTTCCTGCTTAAAAATATTGTTTTAATAGATTCTTTACTTTCCCTCAGTGACTATAATGGATTTGACAACTCTTCCCAAAAACACCTACAGGTACAAAAATGATGATCTAACTTAACAAACACATACTAAAACTATTGATCAAATATTTACTTCTTTCTTCTCAACGCTAAAATAACAGGCAACCCATCATCCCACAAGCTATTCCCCAAACAATTTTATTCTGAAGAATGTACACTTGGGATTTTTCTTTAAGGTTTTCATTCTTTTTCAAGCCTGCCTGGAGACAGTCAGGGGTAAATTTCTTCTTGAACTGTTTGGAAGTACTCTAATATTGTCGCGTCGGTTTTTCCCCATTCTTTCCATCTATTATATTATTTTCGCTTTTGAAATTCCCGGTTGCCAAACTCCTCAGAAGGTTTTTGCGGGTTTCATAAAGATGAAATGTCAGGTTGGAAATTGCCTTATCCGAGATCTTTCTTTCTTAACTTAAAAAATAAAATACATATTTTTAGTTCTTTCCAACCATGCGTTTTGTTTTTGTTTTACTTCAAATTTACAACAGGAAGTGAAATTTCAAAACATCTTTTCAAAATTATACTTTTTTTACTCCTTGACAAAAATCTATGCGGAACATATAATTGTGGGTAAATTTGATGATTGATACGAAACGTATTATTTGAAGTTCAGGTGAAAAAAATGTAGTGTTATATTTCATAAATCAGTCTAAACTATATAGGATTTAAAAAAATTAAACATTGCTTGATGTTATTATCTATGTTACGGGCAATGTGATAAATACTTATTGATAAATGTCATTGAATTTATTACACTACCCGCCTCCCCTTTGGGCATTATTAATAATGCCCGATTGATCACATTGCCTGTAACATCTATACATTTTTATTTATAAACATATTAACGTTAGTAACCGAAGTAGTGTTTATGAACTGAATTTTAAAAAATCAACTTTTTAATAACTTCCATTTGGGATCTTTCCCTCAGTAGGTTGTGCAATCTCTTAATATTTAGCAATAGCGTTCTTCGCAATAAATGAGTGTGCATACTGACTAACCTGTTATTTTATTGTCCCTCACGCAAATTTTAAGAAAATTCTCGATTAAAATATTTTTTTTTATCAAAGATTTAAACATTGTAAGTAAACCCTTGTTATCAAAGCTTGTGTCCTTTAAGGTGTAAGAAGGTAAGACAGGTTGTATAATTTAGCTTATATTAACAACTGCTGAACTAATAGTAAAACTAACAATAACAAAAAGTTTAACTTGTTTGGGTAATACAAATCTTCATTTTGCTGTTCATTTCTATCGAGCTATTAACCAGATTTACCATTTTGCCATTTTATAATTCTCAGTAACCTACTACTTGTAATCGAAAAAAAAAATACTTGACAATACCTTTAAATCATAAATGATAGCCAAAGACTTCTACTTGTCGACAGTTAACTTAACGTTCAAGAATTATTTAAACGAAACTAAGAAGATTCGAAGAGGAGCGTTTCTTTTGATTCCGCATCCTTTAATTAATTGCTATTCCATATGTTTAATCTATTTTTACTAATGGGTTTTGAGGAGCCGCACGTAGGAATTTGATTATACTCTTTTAGATGTAGAGTAGACTATCAAAAGCCCGCCCTCCCGCAAGATTTATTCCCAGCCCAAATTGTAGTGAATATAAAAGCGAGTAAAACATGACGGTAATTTTAATTAACGTCTTCGTCGATGGGCCCGAATCGTTTGTGATTTGCAGAGGCGAAACGCGCGACATGTTTTATTAAATTTACTTGAGTTAAAAGTCTCGTTTAGAGCAACAAAATGCGCTGCATTATCATAACAGATCCTTTTTTACCCTCACAGGGAGCTAACGTATTTCTGCTAATTTGAGTAGCAGGTACAACAAACCGAGCTTTTAAGAATTCCAACAAGGTAGACAGAGCTGTTCCACTTTCTAATTACATGGATGACAAGTTGAGAGACGTACTGGAATTTAGTAATGAAAAATCTCGACGGTTTGATATTAATACCATTAAGCGTTAAAGAGACCAAATGTAAAATCCATTAGCTACAAAACGATTCTTAACAATGCGAAACGTTCAGAATCGTAATTTTTAAATAGCTACCTAAATGATCAAAGGATCTCCGAGTAGGATGGTGAAAGGGACAGCCTGAATTTGAAAAGAGATTCAAATGAATCTCTCGCTAATTACATGAATGACGAAGAAATGAAAAATCGCTGCACGCTCTTGCCGTGTCTTTTAATAAGTCATGAAGATAATTGTTAGGAGATGAGTCTTCTTTCGCGTTGCCTGCAGTCTTCTGCTTGGTTTTTTCGAGGCGCTTTTTTCTGCATGGGATTCTGCATGAGTAAGTGACGTACTTCATTATGTCTGCGCTGCTTTTTTTTCCTTCTGGGCGAGGAGTTTTGTAAATGCATGTCAACAAAATGCTTTTCATTTAAGAGTTCTGAAAGAGGGATCCAAATTGTGAGATTAAACAATTGCCGGTTGGGAAATATTAAGTGTTTGATATTTTGTTTGTTTGTTGGTTGGTTTATGATTTTGATGCTTGGACTAATTAAACTTTTATCTTTTATTTTGAAATTAATGTGCTGCAGCTTCACAATAAATTTAAATTAAAAGCATTTCTACCCAAAAGTTCTCTCTTTTATGAGTCAATCTTTTTTTAGTTTATATTATTTTAATAATTTCAGTACGTCGTAAGTAAATTAAGTTAAAATTATAATTTAAACTTTAATAGCTAGCAAATAAAACAATGCATAGGGTTTGGTTTTATGATCTCTCAAATATGATTTGAAATATTTGAATCTCCATATTTCTCTAATACTTTACTTTTATTTTACTTAATAAACATTAAATAAAACAATAAAATTTCTTTCAAACATTTAAACTGAAACATCATTTAATCAACGCCAGTTTCCTATAAGTTTTATAGGGTTAAATCCTAACTATTTACAGTAAATTTTCTGACTTATGTTACATTGATTAAATTAATTTTTTCATGTAATTTAAGTAATATAATATAACCAACACAGTTATTTTTCTTATCTTCATATTTCATACTTCTTCAGTAATCTTCATACTTAAAATTCAGTGTTAAAATTTTTATGGTCTTTTAAGGTCCATTTTTAGTAAATATTTTTTTGTAAAGAATTTGTAATAGCTGTCATAAGACTAACTCACTCAGATTACTTAGGTTATTTGAGATTTTACTGTATTTACCATTCGCTTGTTAAAGGAGTAATTTTCCCACAAAATGTTAGCTACAAATATTGATTTTAAATGAGCTAGTAAATTTTCCAATCACTATTCAATTTGACATTTAGCAAATAAACAATTAATTTTGCACCTGGTAATAACCAAGTGCAAAATAAACGTTCGAATAAGAACAACATTCGCTACCAAAATCTCTCGTTTCTCATTCTTCCTTTAAATTGAGTTTACTTATTTACTTTTAAGAAGAAAGGAAACACGGGAGCTAACATAGTAACACATTTTTAAAAATACAATGTACAAAAAAGCATTTACAGACACGCTTGAGAATGTTATAAATTTGCAAATACAATAACCTCAATACCTCAAAATCGAGGGGGACCCAAAACAAATTCGAGATATTGAGTTTTCGAGATAACAAGGTTACTTCAAATATAAAATTAACTTGCAGTACTTTATTTCAAAGACAACATATTTTTTCGAGATATAATGATTTTCGAGATAACGAGGTTATACTGTAACAAGTTGCTATATTTTATTACCCCAATATGAACTATAAAATTGATTACTTTTATTATTAAAAAAATTTTTATTTTCACCAAAGATAACTTCATTTTAATACATTAGAGTTTTTATCAAAACTGTAAACCCTCTAGAAGAGATGGATTAAAGACATTATTTTAATTATTAATAGGATATCCATATATCGTTTTCTAATATCAGTAGACTTTAATTAAATAATTTGCCCTTGTTCCATTTTCTTTTTTTATCCTTATATTTTAAAATATATCATGAAAATTGAAATGTGTGAAAATTATCTTAACATTCTTAAAGCTTGAGTAAAATTCGTCTCATTCTCCATTAAGAAGGTCTCTCTATAAAGTCAAATAACTCACTCAGTGTTTCGCAGAACCCACCCTAGCAAAGAAGACAAAGGCTCGATCGAACAGAAATTACTTAAGAAGCAGAATAAATACTCCAGAGAATTAGAGCGAAATCATCGATCTTTAAAGAGTAATTAAACGAGAATAGTTCGGGAGAGAAAAAGTACCTTCTCTGCTGACGATAAATCCCAATGCTTCGAGCAGCAATAATTAACACTATCCAATTGGTTTAAGGGACAGAGTAGATAGCTTAATTTTTAAAACTTTTGACAAGCGAACGGAGTTATTAAGAAGGATGGATCTTATTTCCTTTGCTAGAGAAATTTGCCGGGTGTGAAGATTCCGAAGAAACCGAAAGGAAGATTTTGCAGGTGGAGATGAGTAGTTTTGGAGGTTGGGATGAGTAGTTTTGGTTTTGTTTTTATATTTGGTTTGGTTTATAATGATGTAAGGGGTTTTAAAACACTAGTTGGGAAGGAATATTTAAATTGGGGCAGGGCCGATGAATATTATCTGCTCAAAGATTTCAACTTTTAACTTTTTTATTACCTAAGCGTTTAAAATTAAATTATGTGAATGATGATATAATATTTTGCCTTTAAAACAAAGTAATTATTTTTTACGTCCGTTTTTTTATGAAGAATGAAAAGAATCATGAACATTTTTTATATGTGTAAAATATCGAGTAATGTTAAAAAGCTCGTTAAAGAATAAAAATATTATAAAATTTAAAATTCCTGAAATCTTAAAGCTAAACTGGAATACTTTTAACGTAAAATCCTGTATAATACTATTTCTCTGTCTTTCAGTTACAATTTACCGTCGATTATGTACTTTTTTGTAGGTATTTGTCCCAGATTATCCAGTGTTTATAGTATCGAATTACGGCAAACGCTATGGATAACAAATTTTGGTAGAAAGGATAAGCTTCAATCAAATTTTTCATACACCCCCAAACATTGTGTACCAAACGAAAATATTTAATGTCATCGATAAATATCAAATCTCTAATATTGCCACGAATATTATATTATACACAGCCCATTTTGAACGTCGTAACATTTTTTCTCAGATATTGCACAAGATCTGACGTGCTTTTCTTATGCAGATATGTATATTATTTTCGATCTCTTGAATAGAGAGAGGAACATCCGTTTTATCTGTCTGTCGTTAGCAGCATGCTTGCGCGAGAGCTCGAACTACCGTTCGCATAAAATATACTTTCATCAGCAAAAAGCATGCGATACTTCAGAAGTCCATAAATATATACGTAAATGGGCTTACTCCTAGAGAGGCTCTGTCTATTGCGGAACAGAGAAATAATCCATAACATAGAGATGTCGAATTTTGAGCGAAATCGAGGTAGGCATGTTTTAGATAGAATTTTATAGAAAATATTTGTCCGTATGTGAAAAACAGTATTATTTTATTGTTTTGAGCGAAAGTATTTCTTAAATTCATATCTTTTATAGTTTTTATTCATATAAAATTGAAAATTGATAGTTTCTAGGAAAATAATAATTATATACTAAGCGGAATGTGCCTGATACCTAATTTTAACAAAAAATTAAGAGTTTAGTTGCACAAATTTAAGCTTCAAAAGTAAGTAATTTGAACCGAAAAAATTTCAAACAGAAGATACCTACGAAATGAAACTATTTTGAAGTAGTTAACATTTAGAAGTCGAGAAGAAATTGATGAATAAATTATTAGCAAGTAACTAACACGATAAAGTGAAATATTTTTATTTCAATATTTAACTTCCATCTTAGATAATAAAGTGGAAAATATGCATTTAAAATAAATAAATATAAGATAATCATACAAAAACTAATTTTCACACTAACAAGATATAAACATATTTATAAATGCTCCAATAACGTAAGCTTAGGTGTTTTTGTATTTCAGAAAATATAAAACTAATCTTGAACTTTTATTAAAAAATAGATTGAAAAATCTGATACATACCTATAATTGAAAAATGTAAAATTAGGTATTTACTAAATAATACCTAGAATGATCAAACCGTTATAAAAAAATAACATTAATTCTACTTTATTTATCTCTAATAGTATTTAAATCGAAGGTTTCACGCCATTTTACCTTCAAATTTAATAATATTTAGTTGTATCAATGCGATATTGTTGATGAATTAAAGAGACAAATATTCTATATTTGTAGGGGAGATATAATATAACTCTATTTCTCCCCCTCTGAAAAAATCTGAAAGTAAAGTTACCTATATAATACACCTGACTCAGATATCCCTTTCTGTCCTCCCAAATCAGATTATCTTTCTTTTAAAAAATCCAATGCTTATCCACCTCGAAACAAAAACCGCTTAGGCTCTCCCTCGACTTGATGTTCGAAAGCTTTCTCCTCCCAGTGTTTCAAAAACGAGTCCAAGTCATAATTTTGGGAGCCCGAGCGAATCCCGGCCATCAATTGGAAAGTCAAGGGTTTCCCTAATGCACAATGTTCTCATTTATCTTTTGGCGGGAGAGATTTTTGAGGATTACCCGATGAGATTTGTCGGGATCTGCGGAACACCGCCAGGTGGTTTTGTTCGACGTGTTCGGTAATCTCCCTCCCCGTCTCGCTTTTTCCTGCGGTTTCCTTTATCTCATCAAAATATATACGGAGACTTATGTTTTGTATTTGGGAGGGGATTTTCGACTCTTTCGGCGCATGAGATAATGTAACGTGATTTCGGCTCCCGGTTTCTTTCCCGAATAAACTAGGCGCATCGCTGGGGAGATGCGTCAAAGGAAATAATAATAAGGCGCCGCGATGCGCCTTTTTTCCCGCCGTCTTTTTCCTGCTGTGTGATTAAGTGTCAGCTTGGGCGCTTCGGGGATCAAAGCGTGATGTGGCAAAATGCATCATTACTTGACAACGTCGACTTTTGAGGCGCTTTTTTGCGGCCTTTTCTTTTTAGGCGGAGATGAAACAAGAGAATTTTTCTCCTGTTTTCGTCCGGTTTCTTTGATCAGGTGAAGGGAAGCTGCATGAAGGGTTTTCGATCCCGTATCGAAATGCGAATAATTCAGCGAAACTTCAGTGTTTTTAGCTCCAGAGACGTATTGACTTAAAAGAAGCATGTTGTTCAGATTTTATCTAGAAACAGAAGCCTTTAGTGCATCAAATAACTTACCCTCTTAAATGTGTGGGGAGTGTTTCTAAGTAAGTTCCAATGCCGCAATACGTGTTTTTATTCTACTCCGAAAAATATTATGAAACATGATATTTCTGAATTTTTCTTAGTTCTATACTAAAGAAAGTTCCAGTGTATTTTTCTAGATAAATATTTTCCTAGAATATAATATTTAGACATATTTTCCTAGTTATAATTGAAAGAGGAATTTCCTTCTAAAGGTTTTTCAGCGTAAACGTTTGCTAGTTGACATAGAAATGCCTGTGGTTTATCAAAAGAGAGAAAAAGTGATAATAAAAACGACCTGTTTATGAAACTTCATTTTTAGAAGGAATGCTTGCCATTTAGATGTTATGAGTTTTTTTTTTTTTTTTAAATACGTAGTATTTCACGTAGAACACGTTTTACAAGCAAATTTAAAAAATAGATCATGATTAGTAAAGAAAAGTGTGCAAACATTGCTTGATAAAGCAATGCATTTTACAAAATTATTTTTCTTAATTGTTATCTCAAAATCAGAGGAATGCCAAACAATTTATAAATATCGTGTTTGTAATGAAGAGCAGGTCAAGACCCGAATATATTGATATTTCTTTTCAAAATTCCATGGTTTTCAAAATATCTAAGTTTTTTTTTTAAAGAAGAGTAAAATGAATATTTTCTTTTTTACAGAAAATTTTATGCACTTATATAAGAAATTTGGTTTAAATAAAACAGAAAGAACTGTACAACACTGGCAGTGGTTATGAATCATAGGGGTTTTTCATCCTTTTACTTTTAGAACAATTAAAAAAAATTTGGGAAATTTCACCCTTTAAGCAATTTTCCAACAACGTTAAATTATAAAATATAACCTAAATAGACTTGTACATATTTACAATTTTTAAGTTTGTAATTTAAAGTATAATATGGCTGAAAAATTAATTTAATAATTGTTAAATATAAGCCTTTTTAAACAATAAGTTAAATTATTCAGTATAAATTGAGACCTCAAATAAAAACAATTTTTTAATGAAATAACTCCTTAATCTCAACTGGTTTTTACGTTTAATTGAAATATTCAAAATAATTTTTGGGAACACCATATATGGACACTGTCCCATTTTTAGGACAATGTCAGGGTCAAAGCAAGTGAAGACACATTGTCACCCCCACAATACCCACCTGATCATAAAATGACCCCATCATTCCCCTGCAGTCACCTACAGACAAATAAATCCGTCAGCATGGCAGCTGTGACAGGCGAGTAACCACAAATAAAAGGTGTCGCATTGTGTCCATTAGAAGGTCCCCAGCGAGGGTGGGCCCCGAGGCCATCGGGTCCCACCGGGGATCACCGCACCCCCGCTGATAATGTTATGGAAATACGCTGACTCACTTCTTGCATTTGACAAACTTCTTTGACAAGCGTCTTTGGGTAATGCGAGGGAATTGGGATAAGTGTGACAAACTATCATTGGCGCGCTAACTCGTAGGGAATCGGGTTAGGATGTGTCTCGCAGGACGCGTGTTTTAGAGGGTGGTTGAGTTTTTAGTTGACTCCGGTGGGAATTTTAATTTTGTCGGAAGGCGGATGTTTAGGTGTGAAGGAATTGCTGATGAGCGGAGGTGTCAAGGTCAGTTTAAGTTTTGGTGATTTGGTTACTTTTCTGTTTCAGTTCGCAAAGTGTGTTTACCTTCTTGGATCCAATGGAAATAGCTATGTCCTCAGTTTTAATCTTTTATTCTTCTGATTTAAAGTTATTTGTTTTAAAATTAGGAGTTTGTTGTGTATGTTCTTCATGCGATAGTATATCCGCGTGGAAAATAGACGTTTGAGTTTTTAATCCCGTACATTCAGAAAATGAAGTTCAAATTATATGAAAAAATCTCTTACGTTTAATCATTTAATTATAAAACATAACTTAAAGTTTTTAAATAAAAAATAATTTCAAATAAAAGCATGGTTTTCCTAAAAACACCATCATTATCACCTTTTTATGAAAAATAAGAATCATCATGTAGATAAAATCCATAGCGTTTGCGATGTACAAAATGTTATAAACTAACAAAAATGATCGAGAGCTATATCAACTATAAAACATAAAGAATTTTAAAAGGTTTTAGTGAGTTTTCTTAGATGTACAAAAATACAAAAAAAAGAATCTAAAAGCTCAGGGTTTCTACTTTCAGAAAATGTCAGCCACTACAGCCTTTTACATTTAAGAACACTATATTTCCTATAAAAACAATAAATACGAAGAGAGCAATACCTCCGTGTAGGTAAGTTTTCATTGATTTGAACTACCCTAGAGAATTTTCAGTACTAAATGATTATCCTGACTTTTCTCCTAAAAGTAGGTCACTTCTTAATTAAAAGAGTTAAATCAGTCTGAGAATCATCATTTTAAATGGAATGATTCTAGGTTTAAATCAATTACAAAATACAGTTGACGATAACAAAAGCTTTTTCGTTTCTTGAAAAGGTATTCCTATATTTCCTGTTGTTTCTTCACCTTACGATTTTATTAAAAATGTTCTACTGTAACATAAAAAAATTGATGGACTCTTTTTTGCAGACAAGTCTTAAACAACGGTTTGGTTGATTTTTAATCCGTGGCAAAAATTGATTACACAGGAAACATTTTTTAATTTTTTCGGTTACTAGACAGACACGCTTTACTATTGAAAGTTAAAAAAACGCCCATAAGTCATTCCATGAAAAATTCCTCCTTCAGTGCACTTCCCTAAAAGAAAAAGGGGGAGTGGGTATCCTAAACCGTCCCACAAAGGTTCAAAAAACCCGTCCCTGCCCGTAATGCGGCTCCTCCGCAGCAGTACCGTGCAAATAATAAGCGGCGGGAAGTACAATTCGTGACTCGTGGGAGAGTGGGAAGTGCAAAGCTGTGTCCGCGAACGCCAAATGAAGATTGGCAGTGTAAAACCGCTTCGTCTCTGGGCGATTGTAGACGCACGCGCTAATAGGACACGTATGGAGTTTCCGTGTTTGCGGGAGATTGTCACTTACAGCCCTGACAGCCGCACAATCAACTCGCCGCAAACCTTTTATTCCGAAGTCGCTGATTTGTCGCCCATTTGTCGCTTGGCGAGCAGACAACTGAGTTAAGGTGTAATGGAGAATGGGGCGCGGTTTCTTGTTGGCGCGATTCGACATTGGCTGGGTTTCTTTCTTTTTTTATGATGTGTGTTGGAGGCGAGTGTCTGGTATTGTGATGAAGTCTAATTGGCGGTGTGGTCAAACTAATGCAGTTTCAATGCTTTGGAATGAATTGAACTCGATGAGTTTAGGATATGAGATGAAGGTAGTAGGATTGGAGGCATTTAGTCTGAAGCTGATATGATACAAAATAGATGGCGATTTTACCTGTTGTGAACTGTTATTTTAAAAAAATCTTTGATTGTGAAAAGTATTTGGTGTATTAAAAAGATTGAATGGACAACCTGATTACCTAATTTTTATTATTTTAAAATGACTTTGATCAAAAATTTAATCTTAAAAAATCAATGAAAAGTAGATTATGCATCCTACTATCTTTATAGAGGTAAATATAATGCAAATAAAAAAACAAGTTAAAAAATAATGAAAACAGTTACATGCAGATTAAAATATACTTGACTTCTAAGTAATTAAAGACAAACTAAACAACTTTCTGTATTCAGGAAATATTATTTTGTTATTTGATCCACGAGAACAGTTATTAAATATATTGTATGAGGTTATCGAGTGATTATTATTAAGTGAACCAATTAAATTATTTTTAATTAGTACGAAGATAAAAGGTTTTTTTTTTAACCAACGGGGGTACTTTGGATTTATCATCCTTTACCCGTGAATACCCTGTGCACACCTGTAGACTGGAGCCCCGGTGATGTCCCGCGCTACACCACAAACATCCGCTTGCAAAATCCCTGTTTACTGGGGAGCCAAATTCAATTATCACACTAGGACAGAAACTAACAGCCATGCCAAATGGAGATTCGAATCCAAGACATACGGCTTTGTTATCAGATATTCTTATCACTTATGCCAGTACGTATGTTTGAGTTGTACTTACGGATGCAATCTTTATCTGTTAGTAAGCATGAAACGTTTATTTTCAATTTATTCTTTTTATTATGGTGAGTTTTTATAAAATGTTATTTACTTTTACTTGCAATGCATATGACACCTGTAAAACTAGTTTTTCCTTCGTATTACACAGTATGCAGAAAAACTAACTTAAATAAACTACAATATGCTTTCCATGCATTTTAAAAGATTAACCATAAAGCTTTAAATTTTTAATTCAACTCTACGTTACGAAATTTAATAAAGGAAATGATTGAGAAAAAATAACAATATTTATTTAAAGAAATGAAAGAAGTAAACAGCTTAAATGTAGATAATACTTTGAATTTTTATACCTACTTTAGTATAAAATTTACATATTTAAAGGCTATGGGGCTTCGGTCCTCGGATGATTCTTGCTTGAGTAACGCAACATTAGTGAGTAGTAATCTTGGAAATTATATAATGTATTAAGGAAGAGTGAGGTACTTTAGTACTCGCGCCACAAACCCACGTTATCCTGCACAACTAGTTTTTACAGGGTTAGGCACATTCATTGATCATTCATAACACAAGGACAGAAACTAACGCCCCTACCAAACGGAGATTCGAACCCCCAGATATACTGCTTTGTAGTTAGATACTCTTACCACTAAGCCAGTACGTCGGTCTGAAGATAAAAGTGTGTTGACATACTACCCAAGTACACGAATGACGTCATTTATGACGACAAAATCAGGTCATATTTTTTCATATGACGTCAATTGGGAAAAAATCACGTCAACTATGACGTCTTTTTTGAGTCACAAAAAATGACGCCAATTTAACACGACATTTAGACGTCATTTTTACGTCACCTAGAATGACCAAATTTTAATGAATGGTGATAATTTGGTCGTGTTTACGTCACTTGGAATGACGTGAATTGTATGACGTCATAAATGTGGTCATTATTACGTCACTCTAAGTGACGTAATTTTAAACACGTCATGAATTTGGTCATTTTTGCGTCATTTAAAATGACGTGATATTTAATGCGTCATAAATTTGGTCATTTTCACGTCATTTTAAATGACGGGATTTTCAAACAAACCTTAAATACGGTAATTTTTTTGTCACTTAAATGACGTGATTTGTAAGACGTCCTAATTTGGTCATTTTCACGTCACTTTAAATTATGTGGTTTTTAAACACGTGAAAAATTTGGTCATTTTTTCGTCACTGTAAATGACGTGATTTTTAAACACGTCATAAAGTAGGTAATTTTTAGTCACCTTAAATGCGCATGCGTTTTAGTGCTATTGCTATTCAGTGAGGATTCGCGCATTCTCGGCGTCATGTTTTAACTTGAACAAAGACAATTGAAGCCAAGGTTGGCAGAGTTGGACCCCAATGGGTTTTTTCAAAACAAACATTTGAAAAAACCCACTTTTTGAACCCATTTTTGGGTTCTTTCAAGAAAAATCATAATTTTGCCCAATTTTCAAAAGTAAACAAAACTATTAATGAAATAATGTATCTAAAATTGCAGTTGCCCTTTAGTGACCCCCTAATGTAGTCCACCCAGCTTTGAAAAAAACTCAACTAGTTTTTAAACAACCCATGAAGATTTGAAAAAAAAACACTTAATTCTTAAAAAGCCCAGGAGCTTTGAAAAACTTAAATTTTAAATATTCCACAGAGCTTTGAAAAATACCCACCTTATATTTTAAACAGTCTATTACAGAGCTTGGAAAACCCAACTAATTTTTAAATTTTAAACAACCCATGGAGTTTTGAAAAAAAAACTAATTTTTGAACAATTTTTGACGACACGTGTCAAATATTCAAACGGATGTTTCTTCCTTTCTAATTGAGGTACATACTTGAAATTTTAAAATGTTGTAATAACAGTGAATCTACCTAATCTATTAAATTTTCCGGGTCCGGGGACAATTAGGGGGTCGTATACAAATTAAAAACCGTTCAATATAGAAAAAAGGCAGTAAAATTTCACACGCCACTTTAATGCGATACCCTGTTCGAAGCGTTTCTTTGAGTTGAACAACATACTAAAATATCATCGAAATCGGTATGCAGGTTTTTGAAATGGAATTTTTTCAAGTATTAAAATACACCTGATGTGCAAGTAATTAGGCTAATTAAGGAACTTCCCATAGAGCTAGGACCATGAAATTTTAATATGTTGTTCATGGTGTGAATCATAACAATCTATTGAATTTTCAGGGTCCAATTTCAATTACGGGGCCGTATACATAATAAATACCGTAATAAACTTGAATAATTTATAAATCCATAACTAATTCATCAATTCCTAAATGCGATACACAGTTTTGTTCGTCTAAAGGTCTACTACAACATCTTAAAATCTTAAATATATATATCCATATTTGGGCAAAATTTAAAGTAAAATGAAAATTCTTTGAACCTAAATTACAAGCGCAATATGTATATATTTTCCTTAAAATTTCCAATTCCTGGAACCATTTTTTATAAGCTTTCTAAATATGTAAAGCATTAAAATCTAACTTAAAAAGTAAACAAACCAAGAACTCAAATCTGGGAAATATTTCATAGTCATTCGCGTCAAGGACCAGTACGCTCTATTCTGCTTTCAAAAATTCTCAATTACGTCATAATCACCATGGAAACCCGTAATTCTGGAAAAACTTTGCCATAACAGTCCTTTACTCATAAGTAAAATCAAAAAAAATTTTTAAATAATATTTATATATTTATTAGGCAAAAAGTGGACTTGTCTTTTTTAACGACCCTATAAATTTTTTAATAAGTCTAATAACTTACTAAATTATAAAGATATAGTCATGAAAATCGGATATGACATTCATCTAGATGTATATTTTAAGAATCAATCACCTTTTAAACCATTATTTAAAAATAAACCGATTTATTTAAGAATTATCGACGTTTTTCGGTAAAACGCCGGACATAATAGAATCCGTTTAATTAGAATTCCGTTAGAATTTTAATTTTTAAAGAGCCCAAGGAGCTTTGAAAAAGCCCAAATAATTTTTAAAAAATCCTTTTGACAAAAAAAAATCCTCCCTTAACCTTAAAAATATCAAGTAAAATTTGAAAAACCAACTTATTCCATATCCGTGTGTTTTTTCAGGGTTTTATTTTTAAAATCCGAAAAAAACCAACCCACTTGGTTAAAAAAAAAAACGGGCTTTTTCGAACCCTGATTGAAGCACGATGGCTGACGGACTATTGTGCGTGGACTCACCTTTTTCCCTAAAAAACACTTATCTTCTAAAATTTTGGTGCATTATTTATTAGCATCGCTCACCGATAGATGGCTGTACTACTGAAGTATATTTGCACAGTGCTCTTGCACAATGTGCTCTTCGCTAAGTAAGTAATTTTTATGTTATAGTTATATAAAATAACTTCTGTCAATATATTTTTAACTGTCAATACTTTATCTTTTTAAATAATTTGCACCAGGATATATTAATTTTACGACTATGTGATTAAGACGCCGAAACAGATCGTGTAATACAAAGACGCGGCGAAGCAACGGCTTTACAAAATGGCGTAGCAAACTTTCCTTGGATGCTGTGCTTGGAATTGTTTTTTATTTCTCCTAAGAGTGAAAGTCCTTGTAATTAGTTAATAATGACTGAATTGAATTTTGCGGATTTTAATTCTCGTATTAAATATTATTTATTTAAAAAATCTATTCTAAATTTACTCTAGTATTAATTAATTAAGTTTTGTATTTTCTGAAAGTATATTTTAAATTTCTACTGTAGGAAAGCTGACTCAAATTGAAGACCTGAAGACGATCTGAAGGTGAAAGGAAGATGTCCTCACACCAGTACCCTCCTTTGTGCAACCCACTGCAAGAAAAATAATTTGGAAGTAAGTAATATATTTTCTTAATTTTTGAAACATAATTTGTATTCTTAACCCCAACCTTTTCTATCTTATATGATAATATATTGAACAGTTAAAAAATACTTTATTAAATTTTACACAAATATCTAAAGTAGTATCTTGGAAAAAATAGTTAATGGAAATACTATATATTTGGGGAATTAGTATTCAATTTATACTGTCAGGAAAAGAAAAATTTTATGCACTGCAGAGAGGATACATACAGAAATTCCCCCTAGACATAAAATATTTCCATTTTACTTCAATATATTTATTTGAAAATCAAGCATTTAGAATTCATCAAGTAAAGCCCTATTATGTTGCAGTTTTAATAGTATTTAGAGGTCTCTGAGCTTAAAAGTTCAGTCTTTACAATATTTTTCCCTCTAACGGATCCTTTTTATGCTCCTCTGTTATTATTTTACCATGTTAACAAATTTTAAAATATCACTTAACTAGAAACCTGTTTTCTTAAAAATATGGGACTGGCTGATAGAACTCAATTCAACACTGATTTTTAATTTGAAAAGTTAATTATATATTTTCAAAATTTTGAAAACCTTTTAACCTTAAAACCTTTTAAGAGAAGTCTAGACAGAATCCCCTATATTTAATTCTAAAATATATATTCTTTTGTAAATGATCAATTATGAAAAAAGATTTTGAAATTAATTGAATCCACAGGAAATTGAATATATTGGGATGTTTTCCTCTCTGGGTTTGATGTACAAGTTGTAAAATAAAAAAGTAGTTTTCTGGCCTTTTGTGTTAAATGTTAGTTTTATTCCTGATGATTTTATATTGATTTCAGGTTGCAAATGGAACTCTGACAAAGATGTGGAAGAAGATGAGGAAGACACATGGATTTTTTGAGGCTTCTGAAGATTTTTGTGTAAAAGGATGAATTGTAAGTAGCAAATATTATTTAAATAATTTTAAAATAAATGTTTTGAAAAACAAGAAATAATAATGTTAAGAAACTGTGTTCTTAAAATGAAAAAGCAAACAATTAAGACATAATAATAAAAATTTTCCAGAAAAAGTAAACGAAATGGGTGAATTTTTCTTTGAAATGGACTGAAAGTGATCTAGAACTGTAAATAATTTTTTTTTATTAAAATCGTATTTTATGTTACAAATGTCTTTTGTGAGTACTGCATGAAAATAATCCCCTTTTTATTGTGGTGGGGTGGACCCCCTTTTTATTGTGGGGCTCATTGTTGCTCCCACAATTAAATTATTTGTTACGATGAGGTTCAAATGCTTCCTTTTAATTTCCCGAAAAGTTAATTTAACCTCTAATACACATTCATGTAATTTATTATTGTAACAAAATAGTTGGTGACCAAACCCCACACAAATGAAGCTAGAGTCCTATAGGGGGCATGGAAAAATTAATAGATGAGGTGGGTCGCTTTAGATTTTGTTTATTATAAAAAGTGGGTCTTTATGTTCAAAAGTTTGAGAACCCCTGTATAAGGATAGGATGTTTTCCTCTCTGGGTTTGACTCACAAGTTGTAAAATGAAAAAGTAGTTTTTTGGCCTTTTCTGTTAAAAGTTAGTTTTATTCCTGATCATTTTATATTGATTTCAGGTTTATAATGCAAAAAGAACTACAAAAATGTGGAAGAAGATGAGAATATATTTGACAGATGTGGATAAAGTTTGGAGGGAAGGAAACTTGGTCCCTATCAGAATTTACTGAAATGAATTATTTACTATTTTTAAGAATTTACTGAATTGTAAACAACTGTGTCCAGTTGTGATGATGCTGGAATGAAGGTTTTGGTTTAAAAGGATAAATTGTAAGTAGGCAATATTTTTTTTAATAATTTTAAGACCAATGTTTTGAAAAACAAGCAATAATAAGAATCTTTGCTCTTAAATGGAAAAGCAGAAGTTTAGAACATATTTATAAAAATTTGCTAGAAAAAGAGTAAGCGAAATGGGTGAATAATGGACTGTAAGTTATCAAATCAAGAACTGTAAACAAAACATATTTTTTTATTAAAATCGTTTGATTAAACATATATTTGAAGATGAAAAATTATTATTTGATGTTAGAAATGTTTTTTGTGAGTACTACTTTGTTTTGTAAATCTATTCCTTGCATTTTTATTATAGTATGCAAATTTTATTATTTTTATAAACAAATTTCCAATAGCCAATGCTTTTCTTACCTATTATTTATTATTATTTTATTTGTGAAAACATTATTTAATGTTATATTCGTGCTTTTTGAGAGTGCGTGTTATATTGTATGTTATATTCGTGCTTTTTTTTTATTTAATTTATTCTAACTAAATTAAAACTACACTTATCTTGTAATTACTGTTGACTTTCCAATCAAGTCTGTATCCCTTTCCCTTATTGTATTTTCTTCAATTTATTGATAAATATTTTAAATGAAGCCATAAACATTTTGCAGTTTTTCAAAGTTTAAAAAACATTTTCTTAGTAGTAAAATCTGAATCAATATTGGTTGGAAATGTAATATTGAAATATGCTTTAATTAAAACTTTAACATAGCATGCTTTGGAAATGCATGCAATCTCTAAAAAAATAATTATTTTAAAAATATGATTAATTGTTTAACTTTCACGGGCTATTGAATCTGGTTGCATTCAGAATATTAACAATGGTCTGAGAAAAGGAAAAAAAATTCTTTCCCATGTTAAATTTTATTGGGGATTATAATGTTGGCAAAATTCCTCAAGGAAGTCAAAACCCTTCAATTTGTGTACTAAGAAAATTATACTGATAATTCTTTAAAAGGAAAAATGTTTTATTTGTATTCACTATATTTATTGTAAATCACTAAAATGTGTTGTATGTGGCTGGTTTTTCTTGTTCAAATTCTGTAATATTGTAACTTATTATGTATATTTTTAATTTGCCTTATATTTTGTATACATCCCTTCAACTGGCCCTTGCTGTTTTTGTCTAGTTTGTGAAAATCTCTGTTCAATAAACTTATTTTTGTGTTACTACTTGCATTTAATGTGTTGAAATAAATATTTCCTATTTTCTTCAAATCTTTTTCACCTAAGAAATTTTTTTCCCTTTTTTGGAATAATTAATATTTTTGAATAGATATTAATTTTGTGGGAAAAACTTAAACTTATTTTCATAATAGAATTATTTTATTTATGCTGTTAATATTGTATGTCTTTAGAGAAAAAGAAATGGCTCACATTAACTGAAAACAGTCTCTTTCAAGTAAAGAATTGTAGTAATTTAGATTTTTTAGAAAATATTATTTCTTGATTGAATAATCATGTCGTGAATTATTAGTGATAGAATGACATGTTTCTTTTGTCTTAGCCACTGGTTAGTCATAAATTATTAAAATATGCTAACCTTAATTCAAATAAAATCCATTTTATAGATATATTTTGGCAATTCTATAAAATGGATTTTATTTGAATTAAAGTTAGCATATTTTAACTATTTATGACTAACCAGTGGCTAGGACAAAAGAAACATGTCATTCTATCACTAATAATTCACGACATACAATTACGTGAAAATCACGTCCTTTAACCACGTATAAAGAACGTCATTAAATCACGTGATAATCACGTAAATTTGATCACGTCCAAGTTGACGTCACATATGTCGTCAAGTTCACGTCATTTATGACGTCGAAAATGACGACGAAAGGTTGGACATTCGACGCAAAACATGACGTGTCACGTCAAAGTTAACGTCACATATGTCGTCAAATTCACGTCATTTATGACGTCGAAAGGTTGGACATCCGACGCGAAACATGACGTCAATTTTAAGGCATAAAATCACGTCAAAGTTCATGTCACATATGTCGTCAAATTCACGTCATTTATGACGTCGAAAATGACGACGAAAGATTGGACATTAGACGCAAAACATGACGTCAATTTTAAGGCATATTTTGACGAAAAAATGACGTCATAAATCACGTCATTCGTCTACTTGGGTACTTAATACTCTCTTTTCTTTTAAACTGTATTGGAAACTAACTTTTGTCAAACTTAAAAATTGTTTAAATACCTTATCAGGTACCGATTACGTTTCAAAAAATCATAAATGTAAAAATAACATGTTAACAAGTACGCTCGTTTAAATAAAAATAGTAATTCTAGGAAATAAAATTAAAAGTTTGAACCAACACTAAAAATTCAAATTTAACTGAATATAATTTTCCATCGTTAAAAGTACATTTCTCCATAGTAGATGTTGTAAGAAATAAAAGACTCAGCATACCCTGATAGGGAATACCATAAAAACAACATCAACCCTTCTTCACATAAAGAGGGGTAGCACTGCTTTCGTTGTTTATGCTCACGATCCAGGTGTCTCGTTTCGGCAAATAATGACAAATATGATTCTTTTCGGGGAAGACAAGCACAAAGTAATCTCCGAGATTGATACACGTGTCAAGAATATTTATCGTAAACGCGCATGCATACTTTATGACAGAGTCGGACCGCCAGCCCAAAGGACGCGGTGTCGGGGCCAATTTGAGCTCAGGTGACACCGATTCTTTCCGATAGAAGACGCTCCCCGAAAGCGACTAAGCCGCAAAATAGAATAAGCTCTAAGACTGTTTTGCAAGTTGCGACTTTTTGTCTAACGAAACGTTAAAGACCGAGGAATGAAATTTACAAAATGCCGAATTGGCTTTTGAGATTGAGAAGGGCTATTTTTGCTTGACTCTCGTGAGTTATTTACTGTTTAAAATATGCAAATCAGTACAAGCGAGTATTTTTCAACTGTCATGGGGAGTTAATGAAGCGTGTTGGGAAATGAGGGTATTTTGTTTCCGCCCAGGAAGGGTTTTAGTTTGTGAACAAAGATAAAATTCTTGTTTACCTGAACAAGCCATCGATGGTTTTTATAGTAACTGTCTTTTAGGTAAGATTTAGGTCACTGGTAATGAAATTTCAAAGCGTTAAAGAAGACCTGAAAGATTTTACGTTTCAATTTCCGTAAATTTTTCAAGGTATTTTTGGATTGATGCGTTTGGTTGGTGTTTTGAGACTGTTTATTATTTTATGCACAGATAAAATTATTTTAGTTAAATTGCTATTTTTTTCGCTTGCTTCTGTTGGGTGATATTTTATGATAAAAAAAGAGTATCGCTCTTTGCTCTAGAATCCCCATATATCGGAATTATTAAATTTCAAATATTTCAAAAGTATCATAAGTATTCTTCATAAGTGATTAATGAGAAATAAATTTATTGAATAATGAGAAATAAACGAGTTTGGTATCAGTAGCTATGTATAATCAGATATATTCTTCAAGAAAGAAAAATTTGACCCTTTCTTTACCATATATTAACAACATACTATATTCTTGAAATTCAACTCAGGATTTCAAGATTCATTTCAAAATTTCAAGACCAGTCATCTCAAGATTTTAAAATTAATTATTGTTCAATGGATTTCATTAGTATAAATACTTTAACTATATGCGTGTAGTTTTGTCACGCTTTTATCCACAATATTGTCTAAAATCTGAGTCTTCTTATAAAATAGCTTTTAGTAAGGAGTTCCTTAGAAAATTGTAAATACTACCATGTTATATTTTTCCATCAATTTTTTCAATTATATTGAAATCTTATAAGGTTAGGAATAGTTAAAGGCAAACAAAAAAAACCTTGATCATTTACATCTTCTAGTCGAAATTTTCAGCTCAATTGGATGATGCATTCCAAGTAAAGTTGCATTCTCTTTCAGGTAGTTTTAGGGCGAAGATCAAAAACGGCGCATTCCGTAGTGTCCCCGCCCAAGCAGGCAAAGAAGGCAGCCGGCATCTGATTAAGAGCGCGCCGTTTAATTTCCCATTAACCGGGACTCGTTTAAAGCGTTTCGTTGAAAAGTAATTATTCTCGGCCCAAATTCATGCGGAATGAGTGATCGGGCGCGAGGGGTGCCCAGGGGAGACGCGTGTCATTGTGGCGGAAAATGAAATAATCCGTCAAGGATATCGCCGCGAGCGAATCGTGCTTCAATTACATCTTTCGCGGCGACCTGCTTGCTGTGGCGTGTCACGTCCCGCCTTTTTCATCCAAAGAATGCGCCAAGGGACTGCTCCAAAATAATGTCCACTATTTGGTGATACATGGCTGCCCCTTTCTCTCCGATGCGCTTTTGGGGTGGAGGGGCTCCTTGGGGCGGGCTGATTGGGGCGTGTTGTTGTTTTTGGGGGGATTGGAGGTGTAGCATTCCATGAGGATGTTTTCTCTTTTAGTTTGTGTTATTGGATTCGGACTTTTTTTTTAAAATGGGGCGCAAGTTCAGAACTGCTGATGGTTGGCGAGATTTGGCTTTTTAACGGCACTTTTAGCATTGTATTAGGGTTGCTTTTATTGCTAAAAAATCAATGCCAACTTGGCGCATCAGCAGTTCCAAACTTGCGCCTGAAATTTAATTATAAGAGATAAGTAAATATACTAGTTGTGAATATTTAATACAATAATTCGCGTAGTAATAACTATTGTATCTTTAAAACTATAGTTTCCCTTAATATGATATAAAAACAACGTATAATATGCACAAATAAAATGAAGGGTAAGTTTCGGAGATACCAAGGATAACCAGTTCCTAAACTCGGCTATTCGGCCATAACATCGAGCACTGGCTCAATAAATAAAAAAAAAAAACATATTTAAAGTTCATGAAACTCGTTAGGGACAAGCGTTTTTGGCTAGTTTCGTATTTTTAAGGATCTTTATTTACATAATTTTAAATATTTTTTACTTATTAAAAGCTAGAAATATTTAATTTAGTCTACTTTACTTAAATGAAAGCTCAAATAGAAATTTTAATAATGATTAATTGTTTAATTTTCATGGTTTACCTCCGGTACAGCAAATGTCAGCAAATTTTGAAAATGACCCTGAAATGGTCCAAGAGCGGGAGTATTTATAGTACACACGGATATTATCACTTATTTATACACACGAAGCATTCTTGCTTGAGCCAGTGCTCGGGGCTATAGCCGAGTTTTTCTGTAGCGTTTTGATTTTTTTGGCACTGTCGAAGGAGATCCTTGGTATCTCCGAACCAGCTGTATGACAGTTTTAACCTTCATTTCATTTTTGCATATTACACGTTGTTTTTTTTATATCAGATTTAGCTTGCAGAAGGTATTATTATATCTTCATAGTTTCCCTTACGACAGACATTATACCGAAACGATACCTACGTACCTTTTATTACTTTAATTATTATATTCAAGATGATAATGAGTGTTTTAACTCTAATCTAAGTGAAAGATGTATGAATATTTTGTTAATCGAATTCTCGTTGTAATGCTCTTAACACTTGTAAGACCAGTTTTTTCTTTATAAGCGTCAGTATGCCGAAAAACTAAGTATGGGAGATCGATATATTTACGAATACTATTATACGGAAAGATATTTTCTTTTAAAATGCAAAAACAAACGGAAATTGGACTGTTCCTACTATACATACGAATTGTGTGATATCTAGTTGCTCATGTCAATTAATATCCTTTATAAGTATGCAACAGGTCATTAATTGCGATAATCTTAATTTTTTTCGAGGACCAAAGTAAAAAATAAATTGTCCCTTTTTCTTTTCTTATTATGTTTAAAATACCATTTTTCATATTCATGATTAAACATCGAGATCTTAACGCTTTGGTATTTTTTTTTTAAATTTACCAATTTTAACCTACTTTTTTATAAATTTATTTAAATAGAAACCTTTGTCTTGAGTTGTTCTTTCGGGTGCAATCTTTAAGTTTTAGTATTTGGAATTTTTATAACATGTTATTTACTTTTACTTACAATGCATATGATACCTGTAAAACTAGTTTTTCCTTCATATGACACATTATGCAGAAAAACTAACTTAACTATACAATATGCTTTACGTGCATTTTAAAAGATTAACTAACATAAAACTTTAAATTATTAAGAAACAATAAAAATATTTCTTTAAATAAACAGCTTAAATTTAAAGTGTAGGAAATGTATACATGCTTTATGAAATTTACATACTTAAAGGCTTTGGCCTACTAGGTGACCCAAAGCGGGTAACCCGTTATGGGCAAAGACAAATAAGACAAATCTTAACACTATTTAATCATTTTTAGAACTAATGTTGAGAACACGGACGAATTTAAGATGAAGGCCCTGGCGGTCAAGCTAGAGACTTTTGGAGCCATTCTGTCCCTGATCGAACTGAGAACATTGTTTACAATGAAAAAAAGAATATCCTTAAAAAGTTAAGGGGAGGCAGGGAGGCATTGACATCCATGACCCCCCGTAAATCCGCCAATGTTTGAGGCCTTAGTTGCGTACCTAACTATATCATAAAAATTCTTTTCATGCTATTTTCCATTGCGGATATCTATCCGCTTTGCCCGGAAGCTGCTTTATTACTTTAAAGAGGTTAATACCTCAAAAATTGTAAAAACAAAACCCCGCCGGTTCTTTCATAGTATTTTAAAGTTAGATTGTGTCAAAATAAAATAATATTATCAACAGTATGATAAATGTACTATAGTTTTTGACTATTTATAAGATCGCTGATCGATCACCCTATCGGAGATGATCGAAACTCGGGAGTGTTCGGTTAATCACATCATACATATACTTTGACAATTGGGTTTCATCCGGATATATACAAGCCCTTCCAGCTTTAGCCTACATACCCGCTCCGGGCAACTCTCCCCTATAAGGGAAAGCGGGACTATTTTATGTAGCAAAATTTAAACCCATTTTGTTAAGTATAAAAAGGACTTATTCAGATATTTTTTTTTCTCTAAAAATATCTAAGAATTATTCTATTTTATGAAACCAATTAGAAAAAAATATAAATTTAATGAAAATTAAAAATAACTGCTTTTGTTAAAAATAAATTTTGTATCCATGTGCCCCACCGGTGGGGCAGTTGGATACATTGCTTGGGGCCATTGATACAGTGATTAATTTGCTTAAAAATAGTGATTAATAACACAAATTTGGTAAAAATAATAAACGTTATTTTATTGAGAGAGATCCTAAGCCCTTTTTAAATCCTTTTGACATTCGAGGATAAAAAAAAATAGAAGAATTTAACGAAAGGTCATTTTTAACAAAAATCTAATTAAGTAAGCTGAAATTTACATGGGGATAACGGCCACTGAAAAAGTTGAATAAAATTCAAAGGTATCTTTGTCGAAAATCACCCAAAATTTAAAAATACGACAGTAATTGACTGTTTAGTTTTTGCCATTTACAGTACTATTTTGTCACCGCTTTTCTTTGAGAATACAGTTCTTTGTTACCTGTAAAAGTGCTAAGAACTTCTCAGATGTTTTGGAGTCCCTGATTTGATCGTTTGGTCATGTATTTATCATTTATCTCTTTTCTTTTAGAAAATTTATAAATACACATATGCTACAATGCAAGTAGTTTTCAACCTCAAACACTTGATAAAACCCAAAATTTCGAAAATTTACATAAATATCCTTCATTGAAGATGTAAAATACACTTAACTGATTTAAAAAAATTGATGAGAGATATTCTTCTCCCAAAGCAACATATGGGAACTTTTTTATGTATCATTAATGTGCCCCACGAGTGTATCAATGTATCATAGTACCCCACATCAAAGTGTATCAATTGCCCCATTAGTTATTTTAACAAAAACCTCTATTTAAAAAAAATAGGCGAAGGTTATTTAAGATTTAAATATATCCCCTATTGGTATCAAGAATGAAGTTGCTTTTAGGAATTTACAGATATCTTTAATCGAAGTAGAATAGCATCAGGAAGATTTTACATTTTACTTAGAAATTTACTTTTGGAAATTTTTGATAAGAAAAAATGTGTTTCTTTCATTAAAATTTATTGACTTACTGCAGAGTTAAATGGTTTCAGATATGGTGTTTATGCATGTAAAGGCAACTTTTAGAAAAAAATTTTATATGAATAACCGTAATGGTTTTTTAGGTATTGAAAGTGTATCAATGTTACTCTTGTATCAAATTACCCCGTTTTACCTTACATATTTTGAATTATTACATTTATAGCATAGAAATACTTGTATTATGGAACCCGAATACAGAAAGCTCTTTTCCTCAGTACACACTACACAAATATATTTTAAATAAATCTAGGAAACTTTAACTAAAATATAGCACTTTCTTTAATGTGTGTTATTCTATATAAAATATTTGTTTTAGTCTGTTATAATTTAAATAAAAATGTTATTAAAACTCTAAATAACTCTTAGAAATTTTATTAGGTATTTATGACTTGTTTTGTTCTTGCTTTAGATACAAAGATATGAAAAGCGTTAAGTTAAAATTCTTTTAGTTATTTAACAAATCGTTATTAATAACTAAAGAAAAAATTTAAATAATGTAAAAGAAGAGTAAAAGTACATTTAAAATTTGACAGATCTTGTTAAAACATATTATTTAGAAAAATAAAAATGTAACAATCTACAACTTATGTAAGTATTATTAATTCTACTTTTGAAACTACACATAATTTGAATTCCTAACCTAACTCAAGAAAGTATTCATGAAGTAACACTTCAGTTATTATAATAGACTGAAATTGCCCTATAGAAAATAAATCTATTACACACCTCCTACACAACAATATTTATTGAATTTAGAAATCATAACGCTTGTATTTTTTATATATAAATTAATTTTTTCTATTGTAAATGGATAATATATGCTTACTGTCTGTTAAAATAGTATGTCTGCCTCTGTGAAGAATAAAAATCAGCTATATTTCAATCCTGAAAAGAGTTTTCATTTGAATCACGTTACTCCTTGTTGGGAGAGAATAAAAATATTCCCGTCTGGCTGTGGAGACTTTCCTGGCTAGAATTTTAAAAATCTTGTTTTAAAAACTAATTTAAATTCCTAGAATTTTCCGGCTCTTTTCAAAAGTTGTTGCTAGACTCATTGTTTTGGTAATGCGAATAGAAAAGCATGTCAGTTTATATCGTGACGTTTTATTCACGGCAGTTTATGTCGTGATTCATATTTGACATTCACTCTAAATTAATTATAAAAATAACAGTGATATGTTAACTATAGAGATTTAATTCAATTTCCTTGTGTTAATTAATTATTTCATCATTATTTTTACATAAAATTTATTGTGTATACATGGTGTTTTTTTCCTTTTATTTGGATCCAACGTCTCCTAGGATGATAAAAGTAAGGTGTACCCCTAGGTGAGTGACCATGGTAAATTAATTCCTGGAGATGACTTAGAGTGCTCTCAGCGGCGAAAGAAAGTTTAAAAAAATAATAAACTACCCAAGTACACGAATGACGTCATTTGTGACGTCAAAATCAGGTCATATTTTTTCATATGACGTCGATAGGGAAAAAATCACGTCAACTGTGACGTCTTTTTTGAGTCACCAAAAATGACGTCAATTTAATACGACATTTAGACGTTATTTTTACGTCACCTAAAATGACCACATTTTGCTGAATGGTGACAATTTGGTCATTTTTACGTCACTTTGAATGACGTGAATTATACGACGTCTTAAATGTGGTCATTATTACGTCACTCTAAGTGACGTAATTTTAAAGACGTCATGAATTTGGTCATTTTTGAGTCATTTAAAATGACGTGATATTTAATGCGTCATAAATTTGGTCATTTTTTCGTCACTTAATTGACGTGATTTGTAAGACGTCATAAATTATAACATTTTCACGTCACTTAAAATGACGTGATTTTAAAACACACCTTAAATTTGGTCATTTTTTCGTCACTTAAATGACGTGATTTGTAAGACGTTATAAATTTGGTCATTTTCACGTGTCTTTAAATGACGTGATTTTTAAACACGTAATAAATTTGGTCATTTTTCGTTACTTAAAAGGACGTGATTTGTAAGACGTTATAAATTTGATCCTTTTCACGTCACTTTAAATGACATGATTTTTAAACACGTTATAAATTTGGTCATTTTTTCGTCACTTTAAATGCGCATGCGTTCTAGTACTATTGCTATTCAGTGGGGATTCACGCATTCTCGGCGCCATGTTTGAACTTGAACAATTGAACCAAGACGTCTGACTGAATACTATCGTCCGTGAAATTTTTAAGACTCACACCCTTTTCCCTCAAAAACACCTATCCGCTAAAAATTGGTGCATTATTAGCAGGGTTGGCAAAACCCCGGGTTTTTTTAAAAAAACAACAAGTGGGTTGGGTTTTATCGAGTTTTTTCAATAAAACACCCTGAGGAAACACACGTAAAACAGTTTTTTTTCAGAAATAGTGTGGGGTTTGTACAAAATTAAGTGAGTTCATTGACATAAAAAAACATTTCTTATAAAGAAACTTTGAACCTCGAGGTTCAAAGTTTCTTTATAAGAAATGGTTTCCTTATTTCCATTCAAGGATAATAAGTTTATATCTTTTCTTTTCAGTATGTTGTTCGGGACGTCTAGGGACCCGATCATTATAACGGATTCTATTTTGTCCGACGTTTTACCAAAAACCGCCGATAATTCTGAAATAAATCGATTTATTTTTTAATAATCTTTTAAAAGGTGATTGATTCTTAAAATATACATGGTGATACATGTCATATCCAATTTTCATGAATATAACTTTATAATTTAATGAGATATTAGACTTATTAAAAAATATATGGGATCATTAAAAAACACAAGTCCACTTTTTGCTTAATAAATCGATAAATATTATTTTAAAAAAATTTTTCATTTTACTTATGAGTAAAGGACCGTTATGGCAAAGTTTTTCCAGAATTTCGGGTTTCCATGGTGATTATGACGCAATTGAGAATTTTTGAAAGCAGAATGGAGCTTACTGGTCTTTAACGCGAATGACTCTGGAATATTTCCCAAATTTGAGTTCTCGGTTTGTTTACTTTTAATGTCACATTTTAATGCTTTACATATTTAGAAAGCTTATAAAAAATGGTTCTAAACATTGCAAATTTTAAGGGGAATATATACATATTGCGTTTGTAATTTAGGTTCAAAGAATTTTCGTTTTACTTGAAATTTTTTTACCAAATATTGAGATAAATATTTAAGATTTTAATGTGTTGTAGTAGACCTTTAGGCAAACAAAAATATGTATCGCATTAAGAGGTTGATGAATTAGTTCTGGATTTATAGATTATTCGAGTTTATTACTGTATTTATTATGTATACGACCCCCCTAATTAGAATTGGACCCTGAAAATTTAATAGATTGTGTGGATTCACACCATGAACAACATATTAAAATTTCATGCTTCTATCTCTATAGGAAGTCTCTTAATTAGCCTAATTACATGCACATCCGGTGTATTTTAATACTTGAAAAAATTCTAGTTTAAAAAACCTGCCTTCCGATTTTGATGAAATTTTACTATGTTTTGCAACTCAAAGTTACGCTTTGAATGGAGTATCGCACTAATGTGGCGTGTGAAATTTTCCCGCCCCTTTTTCTATATTGAACGGTTTTTAATTTGTATACGACCCCCTAATTGTCCCCGGACCCCGAAAAATTTAAAGACTAGATAGATTTACTGTAATTAAAACATATTAAAATTTCAAGTATGTACCTCAATTAGAAAGGAAGAAACAGCCGTTTGAATATTGGCACTACGAATTCTTATGAACCCTTTTCCCTAGAAAAAAAAATACCTATCCGCTAAGCATTGGTGCATTATTAGCATCCGTAACCGATAGATGGCTGTACTGAAAATTTGCAGCGTCATCATCATCAATGAAGAATTGACAACACGACTGCTCGCTCGCAAAGTAAGTAATTTTTATGTTACTATATAAAAAAATTTATTGAACTAATATTTTTTTAATTGTCAGTACTTGATGTACCTTTTTAAGTAATTTGCACCAGGATATTTTAATTATACTGTATGTGATTGAGACGCCGATTACAGATCGTGTACGACCCAAGACGAAGCAATACAAAATGGTTGAAACGCTCCTTGTGTGTTGTGCTTAGAATTTTTTTTTTATTTCTTATAAGAGTGAAAGTTTTCAAGGGAAAAAGTAAAGGTTATCCTTGTAATTAGTTAATACCGACTGAGCTAAATTCTGCGGATTTTAATTCTCGAATTAAGTATTATTTATTTAAAAAACCTATTCTAAATTCACTATAAATTTTAAAAGTTTTGTGTTTTCTGAAAGTATATTTTTAATTTCTACTGTAGGAAAGCTGACTGAAACCCTGATGGAAGTGAACTTGCTATGAGAATGCTGGAGGGAGGCTTATGAAGATGTCTGTCCCAAATTACCCACTTTTGTTTCACCCACTCCAAGAAAAGCTGGTGGAGTAAAAAAGGTAATACATTTTCTTAATTTTTGAAATATAATAATTTGTATTTGTGACCACAACATTGAACAGTTAAAAAAGGTTTTTTTTTTATAATTTTACACAAATATCTGATGTGTCTTAAAAAAATATTGTATTTTTGGCAATTATTAAATTTTTACTGTCAGGATAAGAATAATTTTATGCACTGCAGGGAGGATATAATGAGTCGTCTAGTTTCAAACCGAATAGATCAATTTTTTTCAGTTTATGTTATGTTCTGATTGTTAAAATACAGATCTAGAAAATAGCCAAGCTTTAAGCTTTAAAAAAATATTGATCTAATGTTTCATGACTAACACTAATTTTGAGAGAAATCTATAATTTTGTGACAAAAAACAGGTTCTAAAACTTTTATGCGGAAAAGTGCTCTAACTAAATATACCAACTAAATCTATAAGCTTATACATGTTGATAATGTAACCATCTCCTACCATCTTAAATAAAAAATAAGGGTTTTGTAAGTGCATAATTTGTTTGAATATTTAGTGTTTTGTTGTGCCTGAAAAATTAGGAAAAAGTGACTTATCTGGTTTTGAAATTACACGACTCATATAATACAGAAATTCCTCCTGGACATAAAAATTATTTCCATTTTACTTCAATACCTTTTTTAACGTTAAATATTATTTATTTAAAAAAACCTATCTTAAATTTACTATTAATTTTAAAAGTTTTGTGTTTTCTTAAAGTATATTTTTAATTTCTACTGTAGGAAAGCTGACTGAAACCCTGATGGAAGTGAACTTGCTATGAGAATGCTGGAGGGAGGCTTATGAAGATGTCTGTCCCAAATTACCCACTTTTGTTTCACCCACTCCAAGAAAAGCTGGTGGAGTAAAAAAGGTAATACATTTTCTTAATTTTTGAAATATAATAATTTGTATTTGTGACCACAACATTGAACAGTTAAAAAAGGTTTTTTTTTTATAATTTTACACAAATATCTGATGTGTCTTAAAAAAATATTGTATTTTTGGCAATTATTAAATTTTTACTGTCAGGATAAGAATAATTTTATGCACTGCAGGGAGGATATATGAGTCGTCTAGTTTCAAACCAAATAGATCAATTTTTTTCAGTTTATGTTATGTTCTGATTGTTAAAATACAGATCTAGAAAATAGCCAAGCTTTAAGCTTTAAAAAAATATTGATCTAATGTTTCATGACTAACACTAATTTTGTGACAAAAAACAGGTTCTAAAACTTTTATGCGGAAAAGTGCTCTAACTAAATATACCAACTAAATCTATAAGCTTATACATGTTGATAATGTAACCATCTCCTACCATCTTAAATAAAAAATAAGGGTTTTGTAAGTGCATAATTTGTTTGAATATTTAGTGTTTTGTTGTGCCTGAAAAATTAGGAAAAAGTGACTTATCTGGTTTTGAAATTACACGACTCATATAATACAGAAATTCCTCCTGGACATAAAAATTATTTCCATTTTACTTCAATACCTTTTTTAACGTTAAATATTATTTATTTAAAAAAACCTATCTTAAATTTACTATTAATTTTAAAAGTTTTGTGTTTTCTTAAAGTATATTTTTAATTTCTACTGTAGGAAAGCTGACTGAAACCCTGATGGAAGTGAACTTGCTATGAGAATGCTGGAGGGAGGCTTATGAAGATGTCTGTCCCAAATTACCCACTTTTGTTTCACCCACTCCAAGAAAAGCTGGTGGAGTAAAAAAGGTAATACATTTTCTTAATTTTTGAAATATAATAATTTGTATTTGTGACCACAACATTGAACAGTTAAAAGAGGTTTTTTTTTTTATAATTTTACACAAATATCTGATGTGTCTTAAAAAAATATTGTATTTTTGGCAATTATTAAATTTTTACTGTCAGGATAAGAATAATTTTATGCACTGCAGGGAGGATATATGAGTCGTCTAGTTTCAAACCAAATAGATCAATTTTTTTCAGTTTATGTTATGTTCTGATTGTTAAAATACAGATCTAGAAAATAGCCAAGCTTTAAGCTTTAAAAAAATATTGATCTAATGTTTCATGACTAACACTAATTTTGTGACAAAAAACAGGTTCTAAAACTTTTATGCGGAAAAGTGCTCTAACTAAATATACCAACTAAATCTATAAGCTTATACATGTTGATAATGTAACCATCTCCTACCATCTTAAATAAAAAATTAGGGTTTTGTAAGTGCATAATTTGTTTGAATATTTAGTGTTTTGTTGTGCCTGAAAAATTAGGAAAAAGTGACTTATCTGGTTTTGAAATTACACGACTCATATAATACAGAAATTCCTCCTGGACATAAAAATTATTTCCATTTTACTTCAATACCTTTTTTAACGTTAAATATTATTTATTTAAAAAAACCTATCTTAAATTTACTATTAATTTTAAAAGTTTTGTGTTTTCTTAAAGTATATTTTTAATTTCTACTGTAGGAAAGCTGACTGAAACCCTGATGGAAGTGAACTTGCTATGAGAATGCTGGAGGGAGGCTTATGAAGATGTCTGTCCCAAATTACCCACTTTTGTTTCACCCACTCCAAGAAAAGCTGGTGGAGTAAAAAAGGTAATACATTTTCTTAATTTTTGAAATATAATAATTTGTATTTGTGACCACAACATTGAACAGTTAAAAAAGGTTTTTTTTTTATAATTTTACACAAATATCTGATGTGTCTTAAAAAAATATTGTATTTTTGGCAATTATTAAATTTTTACTGTCAGGATAAGAATAATTTTATGCACTGCAGGGAGGATATATGAGTCGTCTAGTTTCAAACCAAATAGATCAATTTTTTTCAGTTTATGTTATGTTCTGATTGTTAAAATACAGATCTAGAAAATAGCCAAGCTTTAAGCTTTAAAAAAATATTGATCTAATGTTTCATGACTAACACTAATTTTGTGACAAAAAACAGGTTCTAAAACTTTTATGCGGAAAAGTGCTCTAACTAAATATACCAACTAAATCTATAAGCTTATACATGTTGATAATGTAACCATCTCCTACCATCTTAAATAAAAAATAAGGGTTTTGTAAGTGCATAATTTGTTTGAATATTTAGTGTTTTGTTGTGCCTGAAAAATTAGGAAAAAGTGACTTATCTGGTTTTGAAATTACACGACTCATATAATACAGAAATTCCTCCTGGACATAAAAATTATTTCCATTTTACTTCAATACCTTTTTTAACGTTAAATATTATTTATTTAAAAAAACCTATCTTAAATTTACTATTAATTTTAAAAGTTTTGTGTTTTCTTAAAGTATATTTTTAATTTCTACTGTAGGAAAGCTGACTGAAACCCTGATGGAAGTGAACTTGCTATGAGAATGCTGGAGGGAGGCTTATGAAGATGTCTGTCCCAAATTACCCACTTTTGTTTCACCCACTCCAAGAAAAGCTGGTGGAGTAAAAAAGGTAATACATTTTCTTAATTTTTGAAATATAATAATTTGTATTTGTGACCACAACATTGAACAGTTAAAAGAGGTTTTTTTTTTTATAATTTTACACAAATATCTGATGTGTCTTAAAAAAATATTGTATTTTTGGCAATTATTAAATTTTTACTGTCAGGATAAGAATAATTTTATGCACTGCAGGGAGGATATATGAGTCGTCTAGTTTCAAACCAAATAGATCAATTTTTTTCAGTTTATGTTATGTTCTGATTGTTAAAATACAGATCTAGAAAATAGCCAAGCTTTAAGCTTTAAAAAAATATTGATCTAATGTTTCATGACTAACACTAATTTTGTGACAAAAAACAGGTTCTAAAACTTTTATGCGGAAAAGTGCTCTAACTAAATATACCAACTAAATCTATAAGCTTATACATGTTGATAATGTAACCATCTCCTACCATCTTAAATAAAAAATTAGGGTTTTGTAAGTGCATAATTTGTTTGAATATTTAGTGTTTTGTTGTGCCTGAAAAATTAGGAAAAAGTGACTTATCTGGTTTTGAAATTACACGACTCATATAATACAGAAATTCCTCCTGGACATAAAAATTATTTCCATTTTACTTCAATACCTTTTTTAACGTTAAATATTATTTATTTAAAAAAACCTATCTTAAATTTACTATTAATTTTAAAAGTTTTGTGTTTTCTTAAAGTATATTTTTAATTTCTACTGTAGGAAAGCTGACTGAAACCCTGATGGAAGTGAAATTGCTATGAGAATGCTGGAGGGAGGCTTATGAAGATGTCTGTCCCAAATTACCCACTTTTTGTTTCACCCACTCCAAGAAAAGCTGGTGGAGTAAAAAAGGTAATACATTTTCTTAATTTTTGAAATATAATAATTTGTATTTGTAACCACAACATTGAACAGTTAAAAAATGGTTTTTTTTTATAATTTTACACAAATATCTGATGTGTCTTAAAAAAAATATTGTATTTTTGGCAATTATTAAATTTTTACTGTCAGGATAAGAATAATTTTATGCACTGCAGGGAGGATATATGAGTCGTCTAGTTTCAAACCAAATAGATCAATTTTTTTCAGTTTATGTTATGTTCTGATTGTTAAAATACAGATCTAGAAAATAGCCAAGCTTTAAGCTTTAAAAAAATATTGATCTAATGTTTCATGACTAACACTAATTTTGTGACAAAAAACAGGTTCTAAAACTTTTATGCGGAAAAGTGCTCTAACTAAATATACCAACTAAATCTATAAGCTTATACATGTTGATAATGTAACCATCTCCTACCATCTTAAATAAAAAATAAGGGTTTTGTAAGTGCATAATTTGTTTGAATATTTAGTGTTTTGTTGTGCCTGAAAAATTAGGAAAAAGTGACTTATCTGGTTTTGAAATTACACGACTCATATAATACAGAAATTCCCCCATGACATAAAAATTATTTCCATTTTATTTCAATACATTTTTTAAAAAATCTGATAATCTCTCATTTAGAATTGATTAAATTAAGCCCTATTATGTTGCATTTTAATTGTATTTAGAGGTCTGAGCTTAAAATATTTTAGCTTAAAAGTTCCATCTTTACAATATTTTTAACTCTAACACAGATCCTTTTTATGCTCATGTTATTTTGCCATGTTAACAAATTTTACAATATCACCAAACTAGAAACCTGTTTTCTTAAAAACATGTGACTAGCTGATAGAACTCAATTTAACACTGATTTTTAATTTGAAAAGTTAAGAATATATTTTTAAAATTTTGCAAAGATAAAACCTTTTAATAGAAATTTATACAGAGTCCCCTATATTTAATTCTAAAATACATTATTCTTTTGTAAATGATCAATAACTGAAATAGGCAAAAGGGACCTGGGTTAGATTTTTAAATCAATTGAATCCACAGGAAATTGAATGTATATAGATTCTTCTCTCGGTTTGACGTTGAAGTTGTAAAATAAAAAGTAGTTTTCTGGCCTTTTGTGTTATAAGTTTTCGAATAAGTTTTATTCCTGATCATTTTATATGTATTCATTTCAGGTTTAATGCAAAAGGAACTAGTACTGACAAAGATGAGGAGAACATTTGACTGAGTCTTTATCCCTTTCCCTTTATTATGGTATTTTCTTCAGTTTATTGATTAATATTTTAAATGAAGCCATAAACATTTTGCAGTTTTTAATTATTTGAGTAAGTTCAAAATACCTTTTCAAAGTTGTAAAATCTGAATCAATATCAATCAATATTTTTTAATAAGCTTTAATTAAAACTATAACAAAGCATGATTTGGAAATGCCATGCAATTTCTATAAAATACTTATTTTTAAAAAAATCTGATAAATTCAACTTTTACGGGCTATTGAATCTGGTTGCATTGAAAGTTATCAACAATGGTTGAATTTTAAATTTCTCTGCACTGTCAAAGTTATGTTTTTTAAGCTATATTTATTCAAAGTTATGTATTTTTATGTAAGAGTTATTAAGCTTAATTGAGTATTGTGTGTTTTTAAGCAAAAACGCCTTAGAGTCATATAATAAAATAAACAATCTGAGAAAAAAAATTAAATTTCTCTCCCATGTTAAATTTTGTTGTGGAATATAATGTTGGCAAAATTCCTCAAGGAAGTCAAAGCACTTCAATTTGTCTACTACAAAAATTACTGTTATTTTTTAAAAGGTACAATTTTTTATTTGTATTGACCCAGAAATCTCTAAAATTTGTTGTACAGGGCCACCCATAAATGATGTCAAAAGTTGAGGGAGGGGGTTGATCAATCTGAGACAAGGGGGAGAGGGGTTTCAAGAATTGTGACATCACACATTGAAAATCAAATATAAAACTAAATAACATTTTTTTCTAAAAAAAGTAGTTTATATCCTAAGATTCTTAACAACAAAATAAGAGTTCACTTTGAAGTTATCAGGTAGGGTGCACTTAAATTTCAATGAAAACATTGAGTCCCAAATTCTTACCAACCTTATTCTAAACTTATTGGTAGAAGATCGTGAGATGTCACAAAGGGGGGGTGGGGTCAAAAATGTTGAAAAAAAAAGTATGACATCATTCATGGATGGCCTCTATGTGGCTGGTTTTTCTTATTCAAATTCTGTAACTGGGAACCTCACTTGTGTCATTATGTATATTTTTAATTTGTCTTACATTTTGTATACATCCCTTCAACTGGCTCTTGGGATAACAAATACTATTTGTGTAGTTTGTGAAAATCTCTGTTCAATAAACTATTTTTGTGTTACTACTTGCATTTAATGTGTTGAAATAAATATTAAGTAAGAAAATTTTTCCTATTATCTTCCAATCTTTTCACCCAAGAAAAATTATATTTTCCCTTTTCTGGGATAATTAACATTTTTGAATAGATATTTTATAGGTGGTATTTTATTTATTTTGGTGGAAAAATTTAAAATTATTTTCATAATAGAATTACTTTATTTATGATATTAATATAGTATGTCTGTAGAGAAAAAGAAATTGCTCACATTAATTGAAAACACTATCTTTCAAATAAATATAGTATTTTATATTTTTTAGAAAATATTATTTCTAGATTAAATAATCGTATGTCGTGAATTAGTACTGATAGAATGACATGTTTCTTTTGTCCTAGCCACTAGTTAGTCATAAATAGTTAAAATATGCTAACTTTAATTCAAATAAAATCCATTTTATAGATATATTTTGGCAATCCATAAAATGGATTTTATTTGAATTAAAGTTAGCATATTTTAACTATTTATGACTAACCAGTGGCTAGGACAAAAGAAACATGTCATTCTATCACTATTAATTCACGACATACAATTACGTGAAAATCACGTCCTTTAACCACGTATAAAGAACGTCATTAAATCACGTGATAATCACGTAAATTTGATCACGTCCAAGTTGACGTCACATATGTCGTCAAATTCACGTCATTTATGACGTCGAAAATGACGACGAAAGGTTGGACATTCGACGCAAAACATGACGTGTTACGTCAAAGTTGACGTCACATATGTCGTCAAATTCACGTCATTTATGACGTCGAGAGGTTGGACATCCGACGCGAAACATGACGTCAATTTTAAGGCATAAAATCACGTCAAAGTTCATGTCACATATGTCGTCAAATTCACGTCACTTATGACGTCGAAAATGACGACGAAAGATTGGACATTAGACGCAAAACATGACGTCAATTTTAAGGCATATTTTGACGAAAAAATGACGTCATAAATCACGTCATTCGTCTACTTGGGTAAAGGAGATAAAACAAAAACTTCCACGAGAAAATGTTGGCAATATCCTAAAAACCCGCAGAAAAAATTTTTCATGAAAATATCTTCAATGTTTGAAGAGTTATAAGCAAGTGAAAATATCCCTTTTTCATGCCTCAAAAAAGAAAAAAAATTCTCAAATTTCCGAGTTTTTCAGTGTTGTCATGTAGTTTTTGCGTTTGTTATCTAAATAAAGACAAATTTTAATTAAATAATCAAAGAAACTTGAAAAAAGTGCTGTTTTCACTTGCTAATATAACCTCAAATATTGGAGATATTTTCATGAAATTTTTTTTCTGCGTGTTTTTTATGATATGGTCAACAATTTTCTCATTGAAATTTTTGTCTCATCTTTAATGTATCATTAATGTTTATTATCATTTAATGTATCATTAATGTTTATTATCATTTAATGTTTTGTCCTATCTATTAATTTTTTAACTTTGTTATTTCGCCGCTACGGGTGCTGTAAGTCAACTCAATGGATTCCCCATGGTCACTTACATAGGGATAAACCTTACTTTCAAGACCCTAGGAGATGTTGGTTCCGTATAAAAGCCGTAAAACGGACTTTTTAAGAAGGAAGAAAATCAAACTTTTACGTACGAGATTAAACTTTGTATTTGTTATGTATATTCCTTGTTACAGTTAATGTCATTAATTTATATGGCTATCAACTTTTGTTTACTTTTAGATTTCAAATACTTAATAAATTTGTGAATTTTTGAAATCCATACATTCTAAACTAAAAACAATAATTAAATAACTGTTACTATGTGAATTTTACAAGTAAATTCTATTGGAAAATAATTAATTTATGTTTTTAAAATCTACAGGTAGTTACTAAATTATAAACATAGAAAAAAACTAAACTCATCGGCGCAACAGCCCTATAGTGGGCCAAGGCCTACGATGCCCATCTTCGTTTTCTTGACCGTGGGGCCCTGGGGTGCAAGGCATATGTCCCGGTTAGGTGGTCAGTCTAACGCAAGACCCCCAGATAAACATAGAAAAGTTTGTATAAAAACCCATAGTTTATAAATATCAATTTTCTTGATACAGATAAAAATTAATGGTGATTTATTTAAATGTTGATTCATTAATGTATGAATGAAAGTATTTGAATAAGGTAAAACATGCACGTGGTTGTTCTTTGATTTAGTATCAATATTATTGTTTGAAGATAATTCAAAACTAAAAATTACATCATATTTCATTTTTTGTGTATCAGGAAACTAAATAGCTCTTTTTTTTTTCATTATATAGATCTATCAGTTTTTCATTTGACTTTATATTTATTTTTACTTATACACTTTTATGAGATATAAATTAAATAAATTCCTTTGTTTTTTTTTCTTTCTATTTATTGGATATATGCCATTCATTACAAACATAAAATACATTTAAACAATATTATCCGTGTAATATTCTATACTTTATGCATACATTTTATAACTAAAATATTGAACAAAGGAGCAATAAATTTTAGTTACTCTTTTTGTTTTAGTTAAGTTCTAAATTCCCACTTTGTCAGAAATGCTTGTTTTTAGACATTAGAAAAACTGTTATTGAGAAAAATAGTTATAAAAACTTCATAATTGTTGTTTTATAACTACTTATATTTAAATTTTATTTATTTAAGAGTCAAAACATGTTTGTTAATACTCCCCCCATATTAAAATGACAACTAAAGAAAATATTCAATGGAATGTAAATTCTCCTCTCCTTCAAACCAAAAAAGCGTCAAATATCCTCACAAAACAAGTTATAAATTCCAATTTCAAAGCAAAAGATGAACAAAACTAATCCGTGGTACAAAGTTTCTGATTATAAATCTGCTATTATCACGACACACTTCTTTGAACATCAAATACGCGAAAAAGCCCCAAAAAAATCGCTTTGTTGAATCTGCTGACAATGAACTATTTCTAGTTGCTCCTCACAAAGCCAAAGTGTCACAAAGGCAGCAGCGGAATCAAAGTCATCGCAGCTCCCATTAAAGCGTAAACTGCGTTTTTCTAAATATTCGTGCAATAAGGTGATGGTCCACAGTGGACATATATTTGGCGGCGGACACCCTTTTATCTTACCGCCGCGATTCGATCTCGGATCTATGCTCAGAAGAACAACTCTTTGAATTAGGCAAATGAGGTTGCTTTTTTCATCTCTCTGAGCGGGACCAAATTGAATGTTTAGTGAAGGGTTCCGATTGGATTTTTTTTCACCGAGAGGAGACTAAACACTTTTAGAAAATGGGTGTTATTGTTAAAGTGGCGTTTTTTGATACGGGAGGCGTGGAAGTGATTGCTTGCTCGGAAAGGGACTCGGCTGGGTGGGTCTAATGCACACTCACGCGCTGCAATTGCTTATTAATGTATGCGGCAGTTTGCTGAAAATCCCGCTGTTGGTGGAAAACGGGTGCATTAGTGGATCTATACTATTGCCAAATGAGTTTTTCTTTCATTATGTATGCCGGGCGCGCATTCTTTATAAACAATACTGGGCGATGCCAAGGCGGTTCAATAACATGCTTGCTTGGAAAGAAGCGTTTTAGGGGTAACTTGGTGTTTTGAATAAAGGCTTCAATTCAAGATCATTGCTTTTATGTTTTTGGGGAAGGAAGCGACGATAAATATATTGTTTATGAAGTGACTTGTTAAAGTAATGGAGTGTTGGAGTGAACGTTTTTGGACGAGTTTTTGAATGAAAAATATGGCGTGAAGCGTTATTTTCTGTTGAAATCTTTTTTCTGTTAACGAATTCTTGAAAGGATAGAAATCTTTTGGCAATGCCTTTTTGCTGTTTTATTTGCTGAATAGCTAATAAAAAGAAAACTTTTACCGAGATGGAACAGTAAAATAATATTCACGTGAATGAAAAAATAAAAACAAAAATAAAGTCAATTCTGTTTACGACGAGTATGGTGGAGCCACACATTTTGGTCTCTCTAACTTCGAGCTTTTGTTATACCCGAGTTTTTTTCAATTTTTTGGTGATATATACTATAAAAACGCGCATTCTACTATATTGTTAATAGGTAAATATAACTGATACATTTTACAATAAATTTCTTTTAATGAATTCTACTATTATAAATGTTTAAATTTCATAGATCATTATTAAACTCTGCTGTATACAAATAAAATCGTATAATGATCTCATTAAAATTAGAACAATGAAAATAACACATCAATACATAAAAATAGCAAAAGTAGAAAAGCATTGATTTCAGAGAAAAACATTTAAGTTAAAGCTTTGGATATAAACAAAGCTATATAAATCTTAATGGCGTGGGAAGAAACCAGTATAACAAAAAAGTAAAATGTAATGTGTGTGGTTCCAATTTTTTTAATACTAATCTATTCAATATTTTTCACAAGTTTTTCATTTCTTAATTTAGTAATACACAAAGCAATACCCAGTACAATTAGTACAATACAATAAGTAGGTACAATGCCCTTTTAAAGCAAACGTTTTTAGCAATATACGAGGGTTGTTTTTTCATCAACTTCCGTTTTCCTCCTGAAAAAAAGTAGTTGGAATTTCGAAATAATTTTGGTACTGGTAGTTAGGTACATCTTTCAGGATCAATTTGCATCTTTACTGCATAAAAATCGGACATTTTTTCTGTTAGTTATCGAATTTACAAGCGCACTCCTCGGACTTATTTCCCGCCAGCCCATAGAGAATTTCGCTTTCCCCTCCTGCAATTTTCACCTGCTCACCCATTGTTTAATGTTAAATGCTGGGCGAACGGAGCGGTCGCGCGAAGAAGAAAGCGAAATCCCGTATGGGTTAGTGGGAAAAAAGTTCGAGGAGCGCGCTTGTAAATTCGATAACTAACAGAAAAAATGTCCGATTTTAATGCAGTAAAGATTCAAATTGATCCTGAAGGATGTACCTAACTACCAGTACTAAAATTATTTCGAAATTCCTACTTCTTTTTTTCAGGAGGAAAACGGAAGTTGAAAAAAAAAACAACCCTCGTATTAATGAACAATACAAAAAAGTATAGTTTTTAGAAGCAAATTTCCAAATTAAACGAAATCTCATCATTATTTTCCTAACATAAATTTAACTTCCTAGTATTACACCTTTGCGTTTCAATCCCCAACCACCTTCACGGGGATTAACCCAACACAATACACCCTATAAAAACATTTCATTCATAAAAACAACTATTTCAACCCGCATGAATCAAACCCATAACTTCACATCCGGCTCTAAACGACTATTAGCTCAAGCCCAATCACTATAATATGATGACGACTATGGGATCCGAGAACTCTTACCTCGGGCGAGGGGCGTCCAGCTGTCTGCTGCCGAAGGGGGCATATTACTGGGGCTACTTCCGAGGGGCTCTGCTTTTGTTGCTTCCGGAGGGGGAGGCTGTTTTCTCTCCCATTCTTCTGCGAGGGCCATTGGAATTGATCTGAGATTATGTCCACTTTGGGGAGGCTGGGGATCTTCTTTCTTTATCGCCCCCCCCCCCCACAATTAAATGCACCGACCTTGCAGTTATGATAGCTGGGGAGCGGCGAGTACCGTTTGTCTGTGAGTTTTTTAAAGTTTTTGATCGTGTTTATATTGTTTAGAAATATGTCGTTTTGTAAATAATTTACTTAAAAGTTTATGCTTATTTTCTCTCTACTGTACTAATTTACATCTACTGTAGCAATTTCTTACTTTCTGCCGTGTTTTCTAAATTTATCTCAATTTACATAAACTTGATTTCCCGTTTACAAAATATACTTTGTTTAATTTTTGAACCGGAAGTTTTGAAAAAAAAAAAAAACAATTTACCTACACTTTTAATAATAACAATCTTTATTTACATTGTTAGCAAAATACACAAACGAATACAAAAAATATGTTTTAGCTGCCAAAGGGAAAGTCCCGTTCAGGCAGCCGAAAGAAATTAACACTTTAGTTTAAAATTAATAAACATACACATTTTAAACAAGAAAACAAACACACAAAAATGAAAGAAAATAAATATATGTTAAAAAACAAAGGTACATACGTATATACAAACTAAAAATTATTGTAAAACATATAAATTGTTTGTCGCAATAAAGGATGTGTAATTTTAACAAAAAATTTTAAACGTATGTATCTTTTTTTAATCATTCATCAAATCGAATAATTAAAATTTAAAAAAGCAGTCGTTAGAAGTAATTATAGACAAACCAGAATACCAGCCCCTTGTGTCAAAGACCTCAAATCAAACTAAACCAAGCGTCTTGAATACCTGTAGAGCAGTGAAAGTTACTTAATGCAGATTACCTGTAAAACAGTGTTTACCTGGCTAAGCGTTTGTATGCAGAGAAACTTCAATACAACCACAACCGTGATTCACATAACTGTGTGCATTGTAGTGAAAGTTACGTAAAGTATTTCCTGTAAAACTGTTTTTTTCCTTTAGAAGAGTTTAAATGCAGGGAAACTTCAAAGCAAACGTCGTACTAAAGAACGCAGCAGCTCAGTGATTAATTTAGGATCTAACTGTAAAACAGTATTTTTTACTTAGATTTGAAAATAAGGAAATTTCACAATTCAACGTTATTTTTCTTAAATACCAGAAACATCAAAGAAAGTAGTATTTTCATTTATTTAAATATTAAATAATATTTTTGTTTATTTTTAGTCATTTATAATCCAAATATTTCTAATTTTTTTCATTAACTTAATTGAATAACTACATTTTTAAGACAAAAATGTAGCAATAATCATTCAAAACCAGTTCATAAACTCTAACATGGTTTTTAACTCTTTTTAAGTTTATAAATTACGTTTCAAAATTAAGTTAAATCTTAAAATAACTTAAAAAAATCAACTGAAGTTCAGATAGAATGACAAGCTCCCCTTTCTTATAATAAAAGGGAGAGAGAGTTAAAAGAATGGAGATAAATTATCTTACTAGGAGAACAAACATCTGAAAAGGAACACTTGATTGAAAAGTTCTAAACAACACCTCCCATTCAAGAGTCAATACCGTTGCGAGTTAATTAATCTTCATTCTTTATTCATAAGTGAAAACGAGCATTAACACCTAACTAGTAAAAGAGCAGCAACGTCACGCAAGACATCGCTATCGACAGCACAGTGCTCAGTGAATGACATCTGACACCATTAGTGGCAGTGAGGAAACAATTTGAAGGGGAGCTTGCTAAACGCTGCACGGGTCATTAGCACTGACAGAATGCGGCATGGGAAGAATGCGTCTTGTCACACAATGCTTGTGACAGCTCAAAAGAATTGGGGAATCGAGCGTGGAGGGAATCTTTTTTGAAGAAAGTGTGGAATTGAGATTTTTTCTACAATGTGTGTTGTGAAGTTTTTTTTTTTTTTTTTGGGGGGGGGGGGATAATTGCTGATTGTGTGTGTATTTTTTCTTGCTGATTGGATATTTAAATATTTTGTTTTGAACATTTTTGTAATATTCTAGTTTGATTACTTAGTAAGTGAACTCTCTGTTATTGAAATTATGTGTTACTTTGATACCAAAGTTCACGACTTTTACCTTACTTGGGAGAGAGGTCTATTCAACAATTCGTGTGATTTCTCTAAAGAAATATGGAATGGAGAGTGGAGATGATTTTTTTTAAGAATGTGTGAATTTTTTTTCTACAATGTGGGGAAGTGTTTTGGGAAAAATGTTAATTGAATTTATTCCCAATGATTTTAAGATAGAATTTTTAAAGATTCCTATTTTAACATTTATAATTTTTTTTTATTTTTTTCCGGTTTGATTATTTAGTGGTCTTTCTATTACAGTTTACTTTTTCTTTAAAGGCGTGACTTTGAACTAAGTCGGGGGGTTCAGTTCTCTAAGTCTAGTGAATACTCAAAGGATTGGAGAATTTAGCATGGAAAGAATTTTTTTAGAGTAAATGTGGAATAGATTTTTTTCAAATGTGCAAAGATAGAGGAATTCGGAAACAACTTTTATTCGTAGTTTTCTTTCTAATAAATTTTAGAGTTTTAAAGTTAATTTTTGTAGATTTTGATTTAACCTTTTATTAAATTTTACGATTTAATGAGAAAACTGTCTTTTACGCCATCATGATTTTTTCATTACAGTCATGACTTTATTACAATCATTGTATGATATTAAGATACATACACCAGTTTATTATGTGATTAAACTCTTTAATCTTATAAGAATAAAGGATATGAATGAAAGCAAAGTACAACAGAAAAATCTGTTACAACATTAAAGAATTTTGATGAACTATTTTATATTTTATTCTTTATTTAATAAGGAAAAATCTATTATTAGTGTTTCCTCATTAATTTTTTTGTTTGGTAAACGTGTTGTAAAATATAATTAATTATTTTGGTTGTGTAAGAAATTACTTCTTTTTTGTAGATAAAATAACGATAGTACCCACCTATGCTGTATATTGCTGATTAATAATAACTAAAAGTTTCAAAAAGTACGAAACCACAAAGAAAAGCGTAACTAACTGTTTTCCTACGATGTAGGTTTGAAAGTAAATGTTCATAACGAAAGCTAATCAATGTACTTTTATGTTCAATCAAAATATATTCAGATATTTGTATTGTTTCTTCGCTAAACCTTAAAATTTATTTGTTTTATGTTTAACAACTCGTTTGTAGAACTGACGATGCGTTCAGCTGTAAATGCGATACATTGTATACCATCACAATTCTATGCTAAGATGTAATAAGATTTCTAAGAAAATCTCGTTTTAATATTCGACTCCAAAGAAAAATACTTCCCAAAGATTGCAGCACAAATTTATTACTCCCTTCAAGTAACGCGAGGCTGATAAGCGGATAATTGTGTCGCTTATTTCTTCTCCGATGTTTATTTTGAGAGCCCATTTTGAATGGTCCGAATCGAATCCTTTGTCGCTGCGATCCGATCTGCGGCGACTCGATCCGGCTTTGTGCGTCCGCTCAAAGGGTGCGCCTTTAATTTTTCATTTGTCTCGGCCGATTGTGCGGGGGGCGGCGTTTGCAAATGAGGTGTCGACATAATCAAAGCGAGGAGATGAAAGAGGGAGAAAAAGGTGACAATTCCCCCCCAGCGAATACAATGCGGCATGGGATTGGATGCTCCGGGAGCTGCGATTCGAATGATATTTGTCCTGTCGGCCCTTTTTGATCTTCCGCTCGTAGGATTCCTCTTTCAGGCCTGGCGTCGCATCGTCACTCGGCGAGTGTAAATTTTCGCATTGGCGGCAGCGCCCTGTTTCCCTTTCATAGTCTCGAACAACCGACTCTATCAAACATTCTGTTTTATTCACTATAAAGCGTTATCATTCAGCGATAACTTTGTGCGCTCCCATTTACGAGCGGGCGGGCGGGGGATGTGTGAAAAAAGAACTTAGCAGACTGTGAAGCGATCCGAACCCGCCCCTGTTGAAAGGAGAGTGCGTTTCGGTTGCTTCTTTTACCTACGACGTCAAAGAATTGTCTCTTTCCTTTTTTTATGGGGGGGAATTAGTGAGCTTCTTGATTATTGAATCCCCTCTCTACAATCGGTCTGGGGGAGAAAAGCAATAAGGCTGCCATTCTAACTCAATATTTCTGCATCGAGTAACCAATTTTGTTGAATGCTAAATCCAAGTCGATTTAGGCCTATTTCGTACGCGACAAAATGGGTATACTTTCTGCGAAATGCTTTGGCCTGAAAACTCTCGGAAAATGCAGTTGATTTTGTATTGGAAAATCCATTAGGCAAATTTGTTGCATTTTTCTCCCTCTGGCTTTAGGAGTTCAAAGTGTTATTTTTCCACTTCACATTTCAATTTTTCACTGAATTGATGCTGGGTGAACTTGTATTCGTATCTATGCGTGAGAAACGATACTAAAACTTTACCACTATGCACACTCAACTCTAGGATCCGTTACCCACGTTTAATGGATAGAATTCCTATATGCGTTTTTGTATTTGTCAGGGGGAAAAGTCATTAATAATATGACTCTCACTATTGCAGGATCTACAGAATCTTTACCTTAAAGTTTTCCGAGGTTTATTTTGAAAGTGGACTTGGAGAGTAGAGGGGAAGTTATTTTTTAGTTTTGCAAGTTTTTAAATGCTTGAAAAGTTGGAATTTTCCATGAAACAACTTGGAAATAAATGGTTCTTTTTACAGATTACAAAATTAATATCGATGATACACAAGTTTCTTGTGAATTTTGCGTAAGAATGCTCAAATGTTATATTTTTATCTAAAGACTGTTATTTAAGTGGATTATGAAAGGAATGAAATTGTTTAACTTTCCTTCATCTGTATATTTCATTATTAAATATATTTTTAAATAAGTATTGCCTATTTCACATTTAATAAAACTGGTATATAAAAGTAAAATAAATAAAAAAAATGTTAAATTGAACATATTTATTTTTTGTGTAGGAATGTTATTGAATAGTTAAATTAAAAAATGTTATGTAGAAAAAATACAGTTTGGTCTCTATTTTGCAAAAAAAAAAAAAAAAAAAACTTTGTTTTTTTTTATTTTTGCTTAGTTAAAAAATAGTTTTCCTAATCTCAATTAAAAATTAATTACTATCTCACTGATTTTTAATGATAAAAATATTTTAATATTTTTAATTTAAGGTAATTTTTTCTTTTAATCAGTTCTCCCTCTTTTCTTTATCCTCTGATTCACCACTCCTCTCTATTCTCTTCGCAGTCAAACACAGAGTTTTACTCCTGATCCGTTATATGCATTACTTATTACTATTATTTTTTTTACTGTTCCAATTTTTCTTCATTGTTATGCTGTTTTATACAATTTCAACATTTTTACTCCAAATTTGACATAAATTATAGCATACTTAATTTAGCATTCTATGGTTACTGAATTATGCGTTGATTAAACTTTTCTTCAAGAATTATGAAAACACTATTATTGAATATCTCAAGATTTACCTGACGGGTTTCATCGAAAAGGTAGCGTAACAATGTTTGCCTATTACAGATTTTTTCGAACATTTTTTTATTATATCATTTTGAAATTTTCACGAATATCAAGCCCACCACTTTTCCGTTCATTAATTCAGCCTAATTTAAACCGGTCCTCTTGGTCTTCAATCCCATTTCACTTCTTCCTATTCCCTTAACCACCTCACCATTCCTCTCCATTCTCTCCTCACTCCTTTCGTTTTCAACCCTCACTCTCCCTCAGCTCTTAGCAACAAGTCAAAACCTGCCCCACAATGACAGCAGCAGCACCCGATGAGAAACCGCCGCGACACCCACCCATAACGAAGGGGCGACAGAAATAGTAGTAGGTACAGCCCTCGCGCCGTACCTCTCAATAGAATCCTTCCATCCCCTATTTTTGCTGCAGTAGGTGCGAGGTCCGCGGAGCGTTTAATGACGGCTCCTCTCCTTTTCGGAAAAGCGATCGCTGGCGGAGAGCCCCCCCCCCCCGAAAAGTCATTTCTTTCAAGAATACGTGATTCACAAGGGCTGAATACATTTATTCGGAACTCCTTCTGTCCCTTTATGGGCGCTGCAACAAGCAGCCCTGCTGTGGATTACCGGCGAAAGATCAGCAAATCTTCCGGGCCGGATCAGCGCTTATCTCAGGCCTCAGATTTATGCGGTCTGCGTCCGATGCGCGACACACTCCGCAGGATTCTGATCACGGGAATATTTTTTCCATTTGTCCCCTAACCCCCGCGCGGAATAGGCTGTTGTCAGGCAGCGTATTATTTCGCGTGCCGCGTGCCATTTTCTTCGGATTTATTTCTAGGCGCTTGCTTCGGAACGGGAGCGGAACTGGCTGACACCGTGGGTGGAGGGTTGGCTAGACCCCGTATTGGTTGCAACCCCGCCAGATAAGCAGGAAGAGTGGTGGTCACCTGGTGTAATCCGTAGCATGTTATGTCCTGTAGGCATTAGATTGGGTGGTAGAGAAGTTTCTTTTTTTTTTTAAGTACGATCGAATAATAGGATGGGCAATGGAGGAGGATGATAACAAACCATACTGTGAAAAAAATATTCGATTTAGTTTTCATTTGAGTATACGTACGAAAACCACTGATTCGGAAAGTTTTCAGTATTTGTAAGATGGAGATTAATAATTTAAAATTTTTCACTGCAAGTAAAACATGCCTTTCTATTTATAATATTTGAAGCCACTCATGATTCATATACAACATAAAATTTAGTTGGAAAAATATTTATCAAAATAAGAGAGAACATGTTTTATTGAGAGGTTTCCTTATTGATTCGCATCTATATTTTGTAGATTTTAACACTTGTATAAACCAAGCAAAATAAAAAAAAATAAAATTAAAGTTCTGAAATGAATTGGTAAAAAAATATAATAGGTGTAAAAGATTAAAGGTGAGAAAATAGAAAGTAGACAGAACAAGAATAGATAAAATTAGAGGTAGAAAGGAATGCAAGGTACATAGATAAATGAAAATGTGCGAGAAGATAAATCATAAAATCTAAAAAAAACCCAAAAAACAATAGATAGAGATGAGAGAACAGAGAAATACAACATGAAAGAAAAGGAAGAATGAGACAATTTAAGTATGAGAAAAAGAAGAAATTAAAGTTGAAAAGATGAGTGATAGAAAAAGTGAATGATGGATATAATATGAATAAAAAGAAGGAGATATATAATATGTGAAAAAGAGAGAATTTAAGGGGGGAGAGAACGAGCGAAGAAAAAAAGTGGAGGAGAAAAAGATTAAATAAAATAAAATTAGATAAATCTAGTGAATTGCTAAATAGCCTTAAATAGCCTCTAATATACAAAAATCCGTGAAAACTCTGATCCCCTAATCCCACTCTAATCCAACTCGGTTGTGAACTGTGGCAAACATATGGCTGATGCACTCTCTGATCCTTCTGCTTCCACGGCTGCCACAGCCGTTGCGTATTGTTATTGATGCTGGCTCGGAGGGGGACGCGTTACAGCGTGTTTACAGCGCGTTTTTGGGATTGCCATCGATTCCGAGCCGCGGAGGGTTCGCCTTGAAAGATGAGGGCGCGATTTGCGGGACAGACTGGGGATGGCTGGACTCGGATGGAATTGGATCCGTTGTCAAAAAGCGAGGATCACTGATCCACCCAGCCGGAAAATAAACAAGCAAAATCTATTAGGATCCGGAAGGGGGAGAGGTGAAGATTGGAAATAGGTTCAATTTGCTGTGAGAGTTTTTATCACGGGTTGTCATAGTCTATGAAGGGTAAGACGCGTGTAATAATGGATCTTTGCCTAAAATTGAAAATGCGAACACTTTTTGAATATTTTCAAATTTTTATATCAGATAGACAGGTAATAAATTGAAAGGATAAACTGTTATTTCCGCACATTTAAATTTAAAGTATGTAATTGTTTAATATTTAATAAAAACTAACCTCTAAATCGTGTTAAAAATGGGTTCAAGTTCAATCATAATATTTAAGTAGGTGGGATTACACTTTTATTATACACCAGTAGAAATGGAAAATGTATCATAATATGTAATTACTATTTTTAAAATTTCTGAGCAAACTATAGGATTAGTGTAGTGTTAATCCATGTTTTCTTATACATAATATGAATGTTATCCAAAATTCTTGGTTTTCTTAAGAAAACAAAATGCAGAATTGGACAAAAATTTATAAACATTTATCGATATATTAGTAGTAATGGGGTGGGTTCTGTCTTTATTTGGTAATATCCTTTTTATACACAATTATTTAATAATAATTATGTTATTTTTTTATATTAATTTTTTCCTCTTTGATAATCTCCTTTTTCGAATTCCCAAAGCGTTTAAAAAGTTTAGTGAAATTATTCTTAAAAAGTATTTATACAAGAATTAAGAATAACACTATTTATAATATATTTGCAATATTTAACAATTAACTCTAAAGCTTTCTTATCCTTGCAATAAGCCTTTACTGGTTTCCTCCTAAGACTCCTAATCACTGATTCTAAGGCCTAATCCTAAACCAAGACTGGTCGGACGTTCCCAGCCAACGCAAAATTTGCAAGGTCTTCCGCCTAATGAAGTCAACATTGACCTTTGCCCTGCCCCCTAATTAAGCAGGGGGATCGGGATTGCAGATAACGAGGGATTGCCTCTGGAACAAAATACAAAAACTCTTCCAGACGAGGACCCTGCTACATTATACTAAGGAAGTACTTTGTGAGGATTCACTAAGTACGTTTTGCTCGTTAGGACTATGTTGTGCTTGTTCGTACTGATTATCTTGTTTGTTGTCTTAGGAATATCTCTTTGGGTTGGTAAAGTGGAGGATAGAGTATCAATGAGAAAGGGGGTGGAAATTGGTTTAATTGTCAAAATGATACGCGTAATTGCTTCACTCTTTTAAACGTATTGAAATAAAATGAAATAAAAACAATTTGGTTGAAAATATAGGGATCTTTCTTTCAATAATTGACTTGGAAGTCGAAGAATAGATAGGATGCAGCTATATTTTATGATGCTAATGGAGGAAGAATATAAAATTAAAAGTAAATGTAATTTACTAATGTGCAATTATTAAATTATAACTTTTCTTTTTTTGTCTTTAAAAATATGAATATGATTAGTATTTTACAAAAAATTGTAAATAATGATTGATATTGATATAAAGATGTTTTAGTTGACCTTTTAACTATTCATCATGGATAATAAGTAGAAAAGTTTTTTACTTATTTTATTTATTTGTAGTTTTCGTGCGTTCTTATAAAGAAGGAAATAATTTACTACCAATACAGTTTTTATCTTAAAATCTATGTTATCCAAAACATAAAAAAGAAGTTAATGAATGAAATTCTTAGTTTTTGAATTCATGTGCTTATAATTCTCATTTAATTTGTAAAATAATGCATAATAGAAAGTAAATTAGTAAAAAAAATGAATAAATTTATTGATTTATTTCAACAAAATTTATATTGTTTATTACATTAAGAAAGGATAATAAATTTTTAATAAATCAATAAAACTTTCTTCAATGGAGATTATAAAGTTATATAAATTTATTTTTATTTGATATTCTTATTCATCAAAGTTAGTACTAAAACAATTTATTATAATTATGAAATAATTTTATAAGATAATACTTATTTTATGCTTCAATTTTTATTACAATTTATTATATAATTATAATAAATTTTCAATTACCGATGATAATTTAGTTGCCAACTAGTGATAAACTCTTCATGACATAATTAAATACTAGTTTCAAACTTTAACTGTGTCTTTTCCTTGAGTTTAGATTTTTTTCACCTTCCTATGACAAATGCTTTTACTTCATTCAATTCGAACTTTAAAACTCAAGTTCTCTAAGCTTCTTGAATACTCAGTGAAACAGATCCTAAATAGGATTATTTTTTACTTAGATCTTTTGCTCACTCTAATGTATCAATTTGACCCCTTTCTCATGCAGAAGATTTAATCCTCTTAAAAAGGTATTAAAAGTTCCAATAACTTGTGGAAGAGATAATCTGCACTGTATTTATTCGGTTGAATATTTTGTGTATTTTCTTTCTCTGTATGTTTGGATAAGATAGTAATGATAAGAAATTAAAAAATAATATTGACTCATTATATTTTAATGATTTGTATTCTGTTTTATAAATAACAATTGTTTGTTGAATCATAATTTTTTCCTTGAATGAAATACTTAGGTTAAATCATGAGTGCTAAATAGTTTTAATTTTAAGGAGATTGTAAAGTTAGTTAATATTTGCCTACTGAATTTTTTTTACAATTATTAAAACATCATTTCCAATATTTATCCTTTTCTAGCCTTTTAAAAACAGTAAATTCTTGGTATTTCTTCCCCCCCCCTTTAACGTTCCACGGCTGATTACGGTAAATAACTATAATTTAGAATAAATTTCGGGTTTTGATCAAAAAAGTAACAATTTTTGCTCAAAAGTTTCTGTTCATTATCCCGATATCTTGAATAAATTTAAAACTACGGTGAAAATTCTGAATTTGATTTTAATTCTAAACAAAAAAGGTTTTTTTAAGAGAAATTTCAAATTATGTTTGTTTATGTGTGTCAATGGAGAGCAATAATAACTTTTATCATACTGATATTAAAATTAATGGGTAGAGAGTATATCGTTTCTTTTGACTGTAGGTATCTCTCTGATGCATTGCGTCCGAACTCTTCGGTCATGATATTGCACCCAACAGAGGGTTAAATACTCATACATTAACTGCTCTAGAAGATAAGCCATATCACCTAAATGTCCCTCGCATTTCGTACAAACAACCGCCCCGCAACCTCTCCATACCTTTTTAATTACCACCCCTTGCCCACCAACGCACCCCCATCCTCCCTCCGAGGGGCATTTGCATCGCCCAATGCACCGGAGGGACAATGGCCGTCATTAGACTCCCCGCAAGACAAAGCAGCTAGTTTGTCGGCCGGGCTCCTTGCACAATGTCTCACAACAATGGCTTCAATCAGAGCGCTGCCACTGAAGGGCAGGCTACCTTTCGCCGGCTTTTTCTGCGTCAATGCCGCTTATTAGCGCGTTTTGTCCCGGGCCCCGGCTGCGCTTTGTGGTTTTTGAGAGATTGTTTTATGCCGGCTTGATTTTATTACAGGTATTGTCTCGGGGCACGGAGGGTTGCTTGGGGGTTATGACATTGTTGAGGGGGTTTTGATTTGGGGTTTGGAGATGGGAATGGTTCGTTTTGTTTTGGAGGGGAGATCGGGTGTTTAATTTGTATGTGGTTCGGGAAATATTATTTGGAATATTTATGGGGAATATAGAAGTTCGCTTGCTCTAGTTCTTTATGGGATTTTTTTTTAAATTTCTTTTTTGTACTTAAACACCTGTCCAAAGTATTATCATATTAAATATTTTATCATCAAAATAATGTAGACGTAACTGGTTAGTACATTCAATTTTTTGTTAATGTTTAGAACAGGCATGGCCAACCCGCGGCCCGCGGGCCGCATGCGGCCCGCTTGATATAATTTTGCGGCCCGCGAGAATTTTCGTAAGTTTAAAAAAAACAGCTATAATATTTAAATAAGCTATAATTTTCCTTTAAGAACAATTTTTAGTTGCAAAAATACCCCAAAATTGCCCACCTCAAATGTATCTCCGAAATTCGGACTGGGTGTACCATAAATAGTTAAAATTTTGTTTTTTGTGTCAAATTTCAAAAAATTTCCTGGGGGAGGACCCCCAGACCCCCCTTTGGTACTTCTACCTTTATTACTCACAACTATTCTAACATTTAGTTGTTTAGGACGCAAATTCTACTTAAAAATTTATTAAAAAGTTACATTGGACCTATTAAAATTGCGTGAGAGAGGCTGAGGAGTAATTTTGGGCCCCTCCCGAAATAAATTTCTACATAAGCCACTGATCTCATCAATACATATTCAATATCTTAATTACTGTCACTATATCACACCATACTTGCATTCATAAATGTAGTAATTTAGACGAAGAAATATAGTATCAATTAATTTTGTTTTTATTTTTCACTAAAATTTTTGTTTTGGGACTTCGTCTTCAGACTTGATAGATTATTAAAATGACAGTAGTGCGTATCCACCTAACTTAGTTTCGAATTAACTTCTTTTAATTCAGAATGTTTTTTAACGGCACCTGTTAAATTCCTAAACTCCCTAATCTAAATACTCATTTTCTACTTTTCAACTTATGTCACTGTCATTCTGAGCAGCTCATACCTTAAAATTTTATATGCGGCCCGCGGGAGTATTGTTGTTTTCCAAAGTGGCCCTCAAGATCATTTGGGTTGGCCATCCCTGGTTTAGAAAATATAGTGATTAAATGTTTATTCTCTTTTACAAGTAAAACTTAATTTTTAGTTTGTAATGGAATATTATGTGAACCAATTCTTACTTCAATATTATGAAGTTTTTAAGTTCATAAATGTAAAAAATTCAGTTGAGGCTATTACTTGTAAAAAATAAGAAAACAATTAAAAACAATAATACATTTCTTTAAAAGAGACTTATAAATTCGCTTCCTTTTAAATTTGATTATTTTTATATTTATAATGGTTTAAAATTTAAAATTTTTATCGCACATGTGCCTAAAATCAATTATTAATGACATATTGAAAAATATCATATTGAAATAAAAATTGATTGTATCTCCAAATATATTTTAACTGTCTCAATATGGCGTTGGATTGTTAGAAATTGTAAACATAACAAAATTGTGTGTGTATTTTGTTATATTTTTTGTACGCAACATTTTAAAAATAGTTTTTTGATATGAAAGTTTTATTAGAGTAACGAGCTCTTAACTATATCGCAAATTAATATGCAGATGCGGCAATTAAATATGTAAAAAAAATTATAAGCTGAGTTTTTTTACTTTTTATGCTTAAGTTTAGATGCATTTTTCATCGAAATGAAGTTCTAAAACACAAATTTCTGGTAGAATGGTTTTTAGGAATCATTCTATATATCTTTACTAGTAAACAATCTATCTTTGAAAAAAAGCCTAAAATCTTCAGATAAGTAATAAATCTAACATTAAATAATAAGATCAAATTATAAAACGCGAGTTTTTAGGCTAGCTTTTATACCATCTTTTAAATTACCCAAACAAGCGCTTACGTATAAACGCAAGAGACCAAACTCCCGCAAACAACTCACGGCACAAAATATCACAAACCCATCAGTTGATATTTACTCCAAAATCATGGTCATTACGCATTCGCCTGGCTTCTTCCCAACTAGTTGGGAGCTGTTACAGCAATACACGAGGAGCTCGGATTGTCAAACACGTGTTTAAGTATTGAACTATTCATTGAGGGAATACTAACAAGCTCTGGAGATCCACAAGATTCGAGGGTTGGGGGCAAACTCAAGAGTGCTCTATTCCATAGCCCTACGTTCGAACAAAAAGAATTTGTTCGAAGGCTCTCCCTCCTCGCATGTGTTGAGATTCCACTTTAGAATCGACAATAGAGTTTAGGTGTAGGCACGACCCGGCCATAAAATATGCAATTCTTTCGTCTTCCAAACCTTTTTGAGTCGAAATGATGTTATAAGAATGCTACAAGAGTGGAGCTTTTGGATAACACACTTTTTCACGTAGCGTACGTACACAAAGAATGTGTACTTCGTATTCTTAAGTCAATCCCCATAGTCTTCGTATGCACTGCAAAAACTCAACGTCGTCCCAGTGTTTTTTTTTCAATAAATAATAGATTGGTCTCTGTTAGTTTTGATGGTTTTCAAAATTGCAGTATTTCAATCGCATTTGGAATAATTTTGGTTACGTTTTATTTCATACATCGATCTGTTTAAAATTATTATTTTTTGGTCAACTTTATTGTTGAGATTTACATGTGCTATCATACATTAAAAATAAATATTATGGTATTGTATGGTTTAAAAATTTAAAAGATTATTTTATATACCTGTGACTAAAAACTTGTTTAGTATATATGTATACATTTTCTTGTGTTAAATGTTCATTTTCATTTACACGATTGCTCTCCAATTGGATGGAAATGTTAATTTTTTGCACTGTATATACGTACTGTTTTTAATAACATAAATAGTTACATATTTCCAAGAAACTTCCTTGTGTGGAATCTTTGGTAAAAGAGTTTTATTTTCAATTTTCATTTCAACATTATACTCCCCAGAGTCCTGTTAAAGTAAGGGTCTTTGTACCTTCTAGTATAGGTTGGTGCATGAAGTATCTAAGAAAATCGTTTTAGATAAAAAAAATATCTTCTAGGTAGATCACTTATTATTTAAAATAGGTACTTAATACTAAATATTTTTAAACTTTGCATGATGAAAAATTATATGCGTGTGTGTAATTTAGAGCAAAACTATATAAGATGGAATATATTTCATTACAATCTATTTCTATGGATTGGATATAATCTATTTAAGCAACTATTATAGTATACCTATTAGAAATAGAAGAACACACAGTTTCTATGACTTCCTGAGACTTATAGTTGTAATTTTACCTAACAAAAAGTACATAGCAAGTCATATCCTTTGGATACTTTTATCAAAATGGTGGCTCATAACTGATAATTCCACCTCTGCAATGTGATTCGGAGGTGAGGTTGATTTTTGTGATTTTCAGTTTTTGTGTGAGGGTGAATTAAATATTATTTAATTTGATAAATATTATTTGTAGTATCCGCAAAGCAAAAAGGAGTTTTAAAATTATAATTCCTTCAATGATATATTTTTTATTGTTCTTTAACATATCTACATCAAATCAAACCTATAAAATATATTTTTGTATAAAATTTCCTCATTATTTTTAGTACCTTTGTAATTAATAATAAGATGTAGTGGTTAAACGTTTAATGCCAAAACAAAATTAGCTGGATTATGACTTTTCCGATACTACTAGATTCTTTACTTAGGGAAAGTAGTTCTAGGGAAAATAAACCTAGCATAAACTCAAAAGAATAGCTCTAGCCACCACTAATCGATTGTCAGTTATGTCAGCGAGTTGACACAAGGTCAGTGAAGTAGCTTCCCGTGTCGTAATCAATAGCTGGTCATCTCGCCTCCTTTCTTGGTCCGACAAATCAGTTCCCGGATCGCCATTGTCCGAGTCGATTTCCCCACCTTTTCTCTCTCGCCTGACCGATGTCCAACAAAGGGGCCAGGGGAGGCCGCCGTCCCTTCACAAAAACTCGTTACAAATAAGGTCAAGCGAGGTGGCTCTGTGCAATCAGTCTGGTGACAGCGCAAGGTATTAAGGACTCGGCTGTAGGTGACAATCACCGCTGACCACTCCAAATCCTCCTCCTGGTCAAGGGAAAAATCCGCGACAATGCGGCCTGGCGATTGCGAGGGATCATTCTCGTGTTGCCCCGCAACCCAAAGTGGGATAAAGGGGACTTAGGGGGAGTCCCTTGCCGGACTTGAAATGCGTTTTGTGGGGAGGTCAGATTGAAATGGGGAATCTGGGATTGTTTTTTTTTTTTCTGTTTATTTTTGTAGCGTGGGTTTCGCAAAATTTCTCAGTTTAAAGATAAACTTTTTGTATAGTACTCGTTTTGAGATCTTTAACCTGCTGTATATCAATTTTATAATGTAATAAAAACGAGATTTTTAATAAAATAAAAATACAAGTAACTATTGTATAAAATAATTTCTGTAATTTTTGTGCACTGGTATGTTTTCCACACAAGGAACTATATGAATAGGCGATCCTCCGTCGTATATGTAACGCGGCAAAATACCCTTCTACATTGATGTAATTATCAATGATAAATTTTATATTGTTTAATTTAAAACCCAAGAAACATTAACATAAAAAATAAGATAAAAAAAAAAAAACAAATTTGGCTAATTTTCTTTCAAAAATTTTTTTAGGTTCTGATAATGATAAAAATTAGGTGTCAGGAAGAATGCATAGAAACAGAGTAAGAAGATGGATTGAAAGATTAAGGTAAATTTTCAAATGTATCGGGATATTGGTGCGAAAGAAGATGAATGAATGTGGTCCCCTTTTAAACGGGTTGTGCATGGGAATGCATGTGTGGCGTGTGCCAGCCATTTGAATATTAGAAAAAAAAAATTTCCCTCTCTAAATGAACTTAAGAAATACATAATTTAACTTGTGAGCTAGAAACGTAACGACGTTAGCTAAAATGTAAGTTTATGTAATGCGTGAAATGAGCTAAAAATGTAAACGACGTTTAATGTTTGTTGATGCCAATTCATCACAGGGTCCCTGTTATCGGCAACTTTTCCTTAATTGTCCTAGCTAGCATCAGGACTCCTATTGAAAAAAGCCATCCAAAGGATTAGGTTTTTCACTATTACGAAGCGTATGCAACTTCCCTCGGATGCTGGCCACAAAAATTTATGACAACTAAACATGCCGCCCGTAAGCCAAAAATAATCTGCATCGATCTGAAAGTGTTTCTTTACGATGTATTAAGATAAATTAAAAGTGTTTGAATGATAGCGAGGGATTGCACACGTATCGTATGAAAATTTCAAAAGTATTGAAAGTTAACAATGCAAAGCATTGAAAGAATGGAATTATAAAAAGATTTAACACCAAATCATTTAAACTTTATGTGCCTTTTAAAATACAAATTACTAGTTGTTTTAAAGAACTCATTTGTTCAATCACAGATTTTAATCAGTTGTTTTGAAAATTTTTCATAATTTAAACTTTTAATAACAAAAATAATAGATAAAATTAAATTAAAATTTTCATGTTTCCTGTTATTTACATCCCTTATATAAAAAATTATAAAAGTGGATTGAAAAGTTTGATTTCTGTCTTCGAGAACTCTACCAAGAGAAAAGTGTGTAATCCAGTATAGTATTACACCAATTTTTTTTTATCAAAAATATCTTCAATTTATTTTCATATAACATGTCTTTCTTCATTTGTAAAGGATATGTTTGTTCATATTAAAAAAAAGCTTATCATTACAAGTAAAAATACCAGCAATTAAAAATAGCGTTATGTTCTATCTATATTCAATCGGCTGTTTTCCTTTTCTAAATTAAAAGGTATCAAAAAGTCTTTAAAGGAAGTAATGGCAGTAGCCAACATTAAACCTGCAAGTTTTTATTGGATTACTTATTTGGCAATCAAATAAATAAAACACATTATTGATACACAAACATAATTTTCTTAAACAGATGCCTAATTAAGATTCAAAACATCACCACATACTTAGTTATCTAATCTATTAATCGGGAAGGATTTTTACATTAAGGGCATTGTTAATTGGAAGTTTTTAAGTTTTTATTAATACTGATAACCCAAATAGCTCCTGAGATAGTTTTTCTAACCCCCGAAGCATCTTTTACGAGCTATCATTCGGCATAATAGTGCGAAAGTTCATAAAATTAATGCGAATAATAATCACGTGCTTTGGCTTCAATAAAATTACTCCCACAGTAGGGAAAGTTGTTTTAATTAGAAATTAATACTAGAAGCGTTCCATAAAGCATTAATTATTTCGATTCTTCCGAAGAATCGAGACTGTTAAGGAGTGCAAATTGAAAGAGCCCGTCGTTCATAGCAGCGCAAAAATAAAGTTGGAAAAAAGAATTCCATTACGAACAAACTGCAGCACGCTTACCCTTAAATTAGGCGATTTGTCCGTAAAAAATTACCCCTCGAGAAATATTGAACATTCGGCCCTAATAATAATAATTAAGAACATTAAAAACTTTTTTCCAAGTTCGAGGCTGGGAATGCTGATTTAATGTCTGATAAAAATGCGCGGCAAATTGTAAGGAGAAAAACTGTGGACTCCTCCTCAACTGACTGGTTGTTCCGAAAGTAATTATCCCAAAATAAGCCAAGGTGGGGAGGTTTAATTAAACTCATTACCAGTTATGTCTTAACTTGGAGAAAGAGTCACTGGATTATTCCCCAGGCGCCGCCTCATATGATTAAGCGGGCACCAAAACTGCCGTTCGCTGGCGACTTTAATGTCGGCACTCTGTTAAACACGTGCTGATAATTTGACTTTTATTAGCTAATGCATCTATACACGCTGAGGGAGAGATAAATCACTCGTTTCTTATTGGGATGCTCCTTCCGAGAGAGACTTGCGCTGATCCAGCCGTCTTTTTGCCGATCTCTCTCGGGTGGTGATGCGAACAATCGAATCAGCCTCGCTCTGCTCCGGACTCCTTCCTTTCTGTGCCCAAAAATCGCTTCGAAGTGAATTAAAGGGTGGAAAATGTCGCCTCTAAACGTTCTAAGCTCGGTTGCGCAGGTGTTTTTGTTAAATGAAGTCGCGTTCTTATTCAAAGGTGTGACAAATTCTTTTGAGAGATCACCCTGCTCTTAAAAAGGATTAAGAGTAATAAGCGGGGTTTTTTTGTATTTTTTTTTAGATCAAAAATGACCTTTATTGTAGTTCGGAAAAGGTTCGTCTTTGAAGTGACCTTCATAGTACTTTTACCTTAAATAAATTCCTTTATCCATTAATATTATTTTATTCTATCTTGAAGCTTTTAATGGTTTAATTTATTAAAAACGTTTAATGATAAATTCAATATATTATTTTAAAATGTAAATTTAAATTAATAAAATAATAGAAAAATATGTTTTATGATACAAAAGAACTAGGGATTAGTCATTTTTATCCTTTAAGATTGTTTAATAACAGATAATATTCACGCTTACATAATTAAACAATAAAACTCCATATACTTACTACTCTAACTTTCCTATTTTGAATCTAAAAACAGTTTTGAGTAATATTAAACATTAAACCCTTTTGAAAAATTAGTTAGTTTCACTCCCCCCTTTAGTTATGGAGGATAGAAGGAAACATTTTATTACATCAGAATAAATTAAATATTTCTCCCTTTAAATGTGTTCTCCAAAAACATGGGATTCAGTGTCTTTAAATTAAAGTTCTTCAAACCACATCCGTGAATAAATCCTACTGTACATATCATATCCTATAAATACTTTGAAGATTTTTCTGTAAAAAAAAAGATTGTTTGCCATTATTAATACTTTTAAGTGGCTTTACTATTTTTGATAACAGAGAACACTGACAAAGTACAAATTAATGTCAGTGAGGATAGTTTAAATTACAATCGCATTGTTAATATTATCATTAACTCAAAACAAAACTTGAATTTATTCCACGTTTATTCGCTACAATTTTAATAAACTATCGGGGGACATTCACAAAATGCGTTCAAACTCCACCAAAAGAACGAACAAATCTCCTCGCTTTTTGCTAACCCCCAAACAGCCATACCCTCAACTCTTCCATCCCATCCCTAATCAGTCCATAAACGCCTCAATCCCTCGTCTTGTTGCGGAGGGGGGAGGCCACCCCCAAAAAAGCATTGTAAACCCCCTTAATTTATTTCCCCTGATTAGCACTCCTCTGGCCCATCCTCTTCCCCACTGTTTCCCGATCGCAACGAAATAATTGGTCTCTCGAGCCCCCTCAGTGAATTATCGAAGACTTTGCAGCAAATGGGGCAGAGACCATTTAGGCCTGTTAACACGGCCGGCGCTTTTTTCACGTCAAAAAACGCCGCTGAGATTTATTGGGGGACGATCTACGCCGACATTAGATCGCGGCCGTGCGCACGCCTAATTAAATGGCATCAATGTTTTACCTCCTCCATAAATAAACGCTCACGTTGCTGTTTGTCTCACTTAGCGCTCTGTCAAGGAAGGTCTGTGGAGGGAGCGAAACAAATGCGTGTACGTGTAATTAGTTTATATATGTTTTAATTATACTCTCCTCTCTTGGCTTTGATCTCCGCCTGGCCTTTTTTTTATGCGCGCGTTAGATCTCGCGTTTGTTTCAGATGCGTTAATGGTTATTGAAATAAAGGATTGTTGCTTTTGTTGGCGTGATCATTTGGACTGTTGTTGTCGTTGTGAACGTGTTTGTTCTGCTTGATAATCGTTTGTTATTCTCTAGGCTCTCATTTCTGCCTTTCCTCTTGAGGGATTTAATAATTCGCTTTCGTTCTGGTTGCTCTGTGTTGCGGATTATTGAAATAAAAGATTGTGCTTGTTGTTGTGTAAGTCATTCCTACTGTTGTTTTCATAAGCGTATTTAGAATGCTTAAATAATCCCTTGGTCTCTCCTCTCTTGTTTCTAGAGTGATTTAGGTCCAGCTTTGTTTCGATCATTCTCTTTTTTAAGAATGTTAGTGGAGTGTTAAATTAACCCTCTGAGTCCAAGCCCGCCCGCCAGATTGCTATTGAATGTTATAGAAAATTTAAAGCAATCAGGACTGAAACGGTTAAAATTAGTGCCGATGAACCTAGTGTTAGTAGAAAGAAGGTTGTCGCAAATATTTAGCTACTATAGATGGTATGTTGTTTTAAAAGTGTTTGAATAAGGATTTAATTAGTTTAAGTTTTATTGGATCTCTTGCTGTTATAAATGTATACTTATACTTTTGTTTTGGTTGCTGTCTTATCTAGGAAGGCGTGTACACTAAAAAAGTAGTATGAATGAATGAATGTTTATTGTCACACACACAGTATTACATAAAATACATTAAAATGACAATACAAAAGAAAAACAAGTATTAAACATAAAAAGACAAACAAAAAGATAGTAATTATTATCTTTCATGTCTTTTATGATATATGGCGCAGATATTATTAGTTAACAAACTAAGTAGTCCTTTTTTTCATAAATGATTTTGTTGTTACATATTGGTGACTTTCCTTTTACTACATCTAAAAAAATAAAGATATTTATAATCTTTTAATATTAAAGAAGTCATGGGGGCACCTAATGGGGGCAGTATATCTATTTTAAAATAAATAATATGGAACGGTTATATGGAATCATCTTCAAAAATAGTAAGAATTGTTTTGAAGGTACGGGTAATGATTCTTGTAACTTATGCATCCAGATACTTTTATGTAATCATCTAATTATGATATGGCATACTTCTTTCTATGCGTGATTATTTGGGAAAAAATAAGGTAACTCAGTCTGGCACTAAAAGTCATGTACCTACAATATTTCATCAGTGTCTTCATGCTTTTTTATTATAAGGTTCAAAAATTGTTAGTTAGCGAGTGAAGGAATCTATATAGAATGATAATTTTATTGTTTAGGAGGTTGTGATCCAGCCGCTTTTTTGCCAATCCTCTCATAATATCATATGAACATAAATGAGGTTACTTCTTACTTTTATTCAATGAGTAACTAATAGACTTTTGATACGGACTTTTAATATAACGTAAATAGAATAGTTGATAAACACACTCAACACTGGAAATAAAAATATTTTGAAGGTGTGCATAAAGTTACAATGTCAGATGGTAATTTATCCCAAGAGAAATATGCAGTTATTTCATAAAAGTTTGAAAACTTTCAGTTTTATTAAACTTTAAAAATTATTGTCGGGATTTATTTCATATAATTCTCTGAGTTATGACTCAGAATAATATATTTTTTCTAGTTATTTTACCTAAGTAATTTTTGCCATAATCTGTTCTTATAGTGTTTTGTAAATAATTAAACACTTTTAAACTGTTAAATACTAGTTTAATACTTTTAAAGTGTTAACAGCTACAAAGGAAAAAATTAAATGTATCACAACTTCATAATTTATAACTAATTGTGTCGTCCATTTTTTCACTGTTTTGATAGTTAATTTTATTATATTAATGTAAGTAATTGATTCAAGCCCATATAAAAATATGTAAAGAAGAATAAGTTTTATTACCCTGTTTATTTCAATAATATTCTTAAATATCTATAATTAGTTCTTAAAATATAGGAAAATAGGAAAATGCCTTACTATTTATATTTATCAACTCTTGCAAAAGTTAAAAATAGATACTTTCAAATTTTATTGCTGTTGGTCCTTTTAAAAGGTGATATTTGATGGAACTTTCCTTCATCCAACAAAGGACATGAATCAGTTGCACTTAGAGCCATCTATTGATAAGCTCCGTAACCAAGAGTGCTTTGAAATTCTTTGGAGCATTTCATCCTTCCTAGATATTCATTGAAAACACAAAATTGAGTATTTTTTAAAAAATAAAGAAGTAGGAATTTCTTTAAAAAGAAATATATATTTTATATCTTAGCCCCGCAATGTTTATGCATTTTAAGACCATTCTGAAGCTAATTGAGTTTTTAATGTTGCGACTTTAATATAGTAGTATTTTTATCGCTTTTATTTTTATTGTTTGAATAAATTGGAAAAAATAACTATAAAATACTATAAAGATACTTAACTTACAAATATTTTGAAAAGCTTTGCTTGTAAGAAAACACAATGTCAAATACCTCTAAAGAAACATTGAACTTAAAACTTCATTACCTTCTTGAAGCCTTGACGATAATCAGCTTTAATCCGGGACTGCTTCATCTTAAGAGTTATATTATTTTTGAGCTCATGTAAGTGATACTTAGTTACAAAATAAAAGCTAATAGCTTTAGTATTAATCGAAAATACACAGATACATTTATATAATCTTTAAGAATCTGTTTGTTGATATAGGTGCACTTTTAGGGGTCATGAGTAGCAGTTTTGAAAGGAAATATCAAGAAATGAAAGTAGAATCTATTAAATAATTTTTCATTTTAAAGGCCTTTTTGTGATGCGGAATTGCACTATTACAAGATCTTATTTATGTTGGTTAAAGTTTAAATTTCTCTTTTTTTTCCTGTGAAACAGAAAAGTTAAATGTAAGCAAAATATTTTATACGTCAGATAATCAAGTCGAAGTGGTTATGTTTTTCTGCTTAAAACCCCTTTTATAATTTTTTTTTCTTTACGTCTTGCATTAATATTGTTCCCAAGTTGAAATTATTTGATAATAAGTAATTTACAAATATTTGGGACTTTCTTGTGTTTTTATTAAGTATTATTTTTCATTTGGTATTTCTTACCGCTTAGTTTTTAAATAATAAAATGATAATATTTAAATACGTCATCAAGGGTGCTTATAACTTGATTTTAACTTCACTTATAAATGATGTTAAATAGTTAAATTCCAGAAATTTATAGTTCAATTAATTAAGACGTGTTAACTTCATTTTTTTTTTAAATTGCATTAGTTGGTTAATTAATTAGTTAGTTAGTAATTACTATTAATTTTTTTTAGGATGATTTTTATACTATTTATAACTGACTTCCAATCTTACCTTCAAAAAAAGATTCACTGATTTTAAAACTTGTGAAATATATAGTTTGAAGATTTATAAATAACATCGTTTGTATCTTGTGAGAACTATCAGGGTTGATTAAAAAAAAAAAAGTGGATTTATACTGATTTGATGAAGTATATATAATAATTCAAAGCTATTATTTAGAAGTTCCATATGTATACTTTATTTTCAAAGGACACTTTTTGAATATTGAAAACTAATTTTTAAAAGTTTTCTTAAAAAGAATTTTACACATACCACTATATAGCATTTTGGCTATAAAGGGCTTATATCAAATTTTGTTCAGTATTCTTTTTAATTCCTTCTTGCTTAGTATTTTTGCTCCAGTATTGCTTTTGATTGAAAATACACTGTAAAAGATATCCCTGCTTCCTTTAAATTGTATTTTTCTGCTTTTATTACTCATCTGTGCAAATACTTATTTTTAAAAATTAGTTGTTTCAATGGAAAGACCTAGTCCCCTAAGTAAAAAAATATTTTTTGTTATTTAATTAATTTTCTTTACTATATAATGACAAAAACACTTTGGCCAAATTTTGAGTTTATCACCAATGGATATTCAATTTATGGAAGATCCCTTAGCCCAAACGCCTCACGTCGTTTCTCTGCTCACCGAGGTTCATTTACCTTTCTAATCTGCACTTTTGAATCGGATGTATTAGAAAATCACTAATGAGCGCAATCCCCGCCCTTGGAACACAATGTTACAAATGGCTTCATATCTGCGAAGGCAGCTGCTCCAAACGCAATCGCCACACTGCGTCCGATAGCCGGATTAGTGACTCTTACCTCTTCCCCATTGAGAACTGTCGGTAGCAAAAGCGGTGTCTGATCCAGACTCTAATCCCTTGCGTCCAACTCCCCCTCTCTCGCTATTTGTCCCCAGGATCAGTTATCCTCTTAATATCCTCTTTACGGAAGGTCCTCTTACTGGTCATCCTTTCAAGGATTAGAGGCAGCCTGGAGGCAGTGTTTTCATTTTTCAAGATAAAACCGAGGATTATTTTTTGGATTCCTTCAGTCGAACAAAAACATTTAACCGCCTAACGACAGAGCCTGATGACGGCCATTTCCGTATGGGAGGTAAGGGGGCCTTTTATGCAGCGCCGGGTCTTGTCTTACTTTTGTCAGAAAAATGCCCTCGTTTCTGGAACCTGCGACTCATTTGATGGCTTTTTTTCCTCAGCCGTCGGCTTACTGTCTGCGTAAGCTCTTCGATCTTTTAATTTCGTACGGGCGACTGCGCGGGAGATTTTCACTTTCGGCGCTTTTCTTTCGATGGAGGGAGGCGGGTAAGAATTAACCGTTTTTAAGTGCTGCAAGTTTTGAATTGTCAAAAGCCTTTTGGAATGGGGAGTCTGTTAAATGGCAGTGTTTTTAAACTGCTGGAGTTATGGCTTTTGAGAAGGGTTTTTTTTTCGTTAGGTTTTGACGTTAGAAGCTTTAGATATTTAATGTTTTTTTATCATTTCTATTCTTAAGAAAACTTTGGAAACATAAATAGTATGATATATTGTAGTTTGTTTTCAAATAAAGTGTTGCAAAAAATAAGTAAGGTCAAAAAAGAAAGATTTAGATTAATGCTCTTTATAATTTCTCTTTCTTAAGAAAACTTTGAAAAAAATATATATTGCGTGTATTTTTATGAAAAACTTTGCAGTAGTTTTTGTTAAGCCTATCTTCTTTAAGATTAAAAATAGGCCGAGGTTTTGTTAAGAAATTTGTATAAGAATAATTCAGGTTATACAGGTAACTATCATAATGTTATTATGTATAATTTCATATAAGGGAATTTAAAAGTTATTAATTAAACTGAAAATTAATAAAAGGACAAAAAATTAGTACTTGCTTAATAAAAGTTTTAGAAAAGAAACTTATAAAAAAAGTTATAAATAATAGGATGAATTTATTTAAATTAAAAAAAGTAGGGGAGATTCGTGTACCTAAGGCCTTTACTGACTAGTACTTTATTTCACTGACGTTTGGATTGATGAATGGTATTGTAATGTGCTATTAAAAGAAGCTGACCCTACCATTTCTCACAGTAAGATTTTTATACTTTCTTTTAACAGATAATAAAATATTATGCTTTTAGTTTTATAAAGTTTGAGAATAGTTCTTCTAAAATTTAGGTAATTCAGGTATTCCTACTAATATTTTTGCGTTATACGTTTAAATTTTCACGATTGTTGTAATTTTAAAATATAAGATAATAATTTGTTGCAGTTTTAGCGCATTTAATACATACATACAGATTTAAATTTAAAAAAAAATAGAGAAACATGACATCATGGTGTAAAAAAAGTTTGAAACTAAATTCTTGTAGAGCTAAAAATTAAACACTCAAAAACCCATTTTTTAATATATTTTGCATCTATATGTTTAGTTAGTTTAAATGATTTTTTTTTTAATTTTTAGGCACCTTTAAGTTAATGCATATGCTAAAATTGACCAAATGGAAATGGAATGATGGAAAATTAATATTGAGGCTTAATGTTATAACATTTTAAAATCTTACTAAAACATTGAGAGTGTAGCACAATTAACAAGCAGCCTTAACATTGTTAGAAAACTTCATTTCTCCATTTTTTCTTAATTGGACAACCTGGCCAAACAAAGGCACCCTTTTTCACACCCCCCAAAGCCTCCCCACTGAATAGGATGACTTCCGACAGGGGTGGATGAAAGTAGAAGGTGCTTTATTCAAATGCGTTGTCTTTACCCTCGTAAAAAAACGAACGAACGGCCGGCATTTCTGCCCGGGCAAGCAAGCCGCAACGCAAGCCAAACACACACTCATAAAGGAACCGCGGGATCTACCCCCTCCCCCAGTGGGCAACAAAAAACTTGCCGCATGCGGTCGTCCGGATCAGCTGAGCCCATTTGAAAAGCCGTGACTGCAACCCTCAACAATGGCGGCCGTAGCACCTCTTTGCTTTGAAAAATTGAATTACTCAAAAGAACAGAAACCTCCCCCGCATGGGGCGAAGAAAGCCGCCCCCCCCCAAAGAAAACAGAAAGAAGCAAATCCAGGCGAAAATAGGTTGATATCATGTCACGTTACCGAAGATATGTGAAAGGCTCCCCGCTCCGCACTTTCAAACAATGGAATCTCTTTCAGAGCGTTTGATAGAAAATGATACGTGGATGGGCAGAGAGAAAGAAAGCGGGAGCCTGGACAATGGCCGAAGTCTTAACTTGGAGAAAAAGATGCCCGCTTCATCACTCTTTATTCGCGCGCTACAATGGCGACACACAATCGATGGAACTCGAGCAGATTTATAATTTTTAGCTCCTGCTGTTTGGCTCCCAGTGCCCCGATCGAACTAGATTTTTATTTCCGAAAAACGAACAGAAGTTTTCACAATGATGATTTGGAACTGATACGCTGTTTCTTGCGCAATACTGGAAGATATAGTATTTCAAAGTTAATTGGAACTTTTTAAGTAAATAAATTATTTGCTTCTGTAGTAATAATCTTCATAAGATTATAAAGTCAACTTTATAGTTTCGTTTTACTTTTATAGTTTAAAAAAGTCATTTTAAATTAACGTTGCAGTCTTAAAGTCTACCTTTATAGTGCATCTATAGTCTAAAAATTGTTGCGTATGCTTAGATTCTAGTTTTTATAACTTAAAATTTTTACTTTCAAATTGCATATTATATGATCTAAGTATAAATCTCAAATACTTGTTATAATTTATCTAACTGTAAATATTTCATAAATATCTAATCAACCGACTTTTACATACGATTACGTAATTTTCTGTACATAATTTAGTTAATTAAATTAAAAATGAAGCAATTTTAATCAAAATTATCCTTTTAGTGAGATATTTCATACTTTTTCCTTTTTTAAAGTTTGTAATCTTTTAAAAGGATGAATAAATTTATTAAATTCTGTATCCTTAAACAGTTGCTACTAATTTAAATTTATATAGAAGGTTTTATGTAATACTATTGTGTTTGGATTAACTCTAAAAAAATATTTTTTGAAAATAGTTCGCTATTTTTTCACTGCATCGCGTAGGGTGTAGATTTTTAATTTTCTTCTTTATAATCAAATGCAACTATGCTCCCGCTTTTTTTATTTTATTTTTTATTGCTTTTTTTAGGGGGAAAAATTACATTATCGAAAGCATCACACCCATTTACTGTTCAAATTTGATTCAAAATTGATCTTGAAAATTGAAATCTTTTATTCTATCTCTTGTTTACATTGTGATTTACAAATTTCTCAAAAGAAGAAATAAACTAACACTGTCTTTGTCTGTGGGGGAAAGGGTTAAAAATGTATAAAAATGCTTTAAGAACTTGAAGAATTTTAATTAGAATTTGTTGTTTGGGATTAAAAATATGTCCACCAATTTTAATGCAAATCGGAATAAAGTCTTGATAAGTTAGGGACTCACAAAACCATTCACACCTACTTCTATATTACAAGTTTTAAATTTGCAAAGCTTTTAAGAAAACAAATTTCAAATGCAATTTTCTTCACAGGAATTTTCCTCTAAATGAAAAGAAAATATAAAATTATAGATAGTTGGATAGATTTACATGACAATGATCCTGGTTTGTGTTTCATGGAAGTGAAATTTCTTAGACGAAAAAGCAATCTATTCAATACAAAATATGCTTGCAGATCTTTAATGTCATGCCCTCGCCACTTTTTTGTATCTGATGTCTTTTACTTTCTCTTCTAACACAAAGAAAACAAAGTATCCTTTATTCGAGTAATTTTATTTTCGGCTTTTCAACGCTTCTTTTGATTTTTCTAATTATAATCTGAAAACAGCTCGTTTCATCCATTGTTTTTCAAAGGTGAGCCGGATTGTCGAACAATGAAGAGGTGCATCTTTAAAAAAAATGTCATTATTTTATAAGAAGCGACTGGGATATTTTTCGATACTTTCAATAAGTGAATTTTACTTCTTTAATGTAAAGATATGCTGTAGTGAACTTTAGTGAAAGGGTCTTTTATTGAATAAAAACACTTTCATATCAAACGAGACATTAAAAACAAGACTTTTATGTTCGCGGGTATCAAGAATCAATGCAAGAAGTTCTTTGTCCTGTTTGTCTTCACCGAATTTTCGAAAATAATTAACTAAACGCTTCTTTTTTTATTACAACTTATTTAGTTCAAAAGATTCGATATTATCTTTACATATTTGCTCAGCTGGTGTTTGATGTATCCTTAAAGGATTATTTAAAATGATATCAATCTGGTAAATAGAAACATCTTCAATTTAGCCCAGGGTTATTCTTTAAATGAATTATTAAAACCTTTTTATCCAGTAAATTAAAAATTGTGAAACATTATTATTCTGAGCATTTTGAATACTTTCAGTTCAGTATGGAAGAGATTGTTTCTCCATGAAAAAAATGGAGAAATTTGCTTACGAACAAAGCCTCAATTAACATTTTTCCAAAAAAATTTAATTATCTAACACCACTAGCAAATTTAAAAAAAAATGTTACTTTATTCTCTCTTCTGATTAATACAAAATACATTTTAGACATCCGTTCAGTTTGTAGAAATTTTTATATTATAAAGTCATAAAAAACAATTAATTTTTGATGTTGGGTAAGTGATTTATGTTATGTAAAATACTCCGGTACTCTTCGTCATATAATTGTAGTTGATTTCTTTTGCAAGAAGAATATAAGGGGTTCTCAACTTACCCTCAGGAGAATTAAACTATAATTGAATATGATCATATTGTTGATGTTTTAAGTAATTTAACAAATATATAGAATGTATGAATTAATTTAATCGATACTCATTTACTATTTAGAACAAATTTTAGATTTTAAATATAATAAGAGCAGGAGAGACTGAACACTTGAACTTTGGAAACTGAACTTTAAAGCTAGGAAATAAACGGAAATTTGAAATAGTGGTCGATATTGAATTGCAAACATATGCTATCTAATTGTTAACGTGAAATCAGCTCTTTGAATAAAAAAAGTTAACTAAATACAATAAAATTTTCTGTTTTTAGATGACCAAAGTTAATTTAGTGCATCACTACATTAATATTTTTCTTCCCCTTTAATCATGATATGACTAAATGGGATAATCGTGGTGAAATATCAATATTTTGACTATTTTGTTTTGATATTAGAAATCGACAGATCTTAATCCGGTTATTTTATCTTGATTGCCAAAACACCTTATGCTGTACTACCTTCGGACACATTAAAGTGTTGTATAACAACGGACACGTTCTTGGTGTGTGTAGCTATCGGCGTTTTTGAATCGAGTTTCGCTTAAGTAAATAGATCTTAATGCATGTTAAATTACTTCTGAGTTATGTGTTTGTCGCCGATTATGTTCTTGTAATTTTAAGGTGAAAAATTTGATATTTGATCTTAACTACTTTTTTAAGTTTTTGATTCTACTTTGCATTTAATATAAAATCTGCAGCACCTGTATCACATTCCGGTATAATGATGACCAAAAAATATCTACCGAAGAAAATTTGCAAAATTTACTACTAGTGCTAATAAGTTAAAATAGGACTAATAAAAATATCACCGTATTTACTAAGGTTGTGACTATACGTTTGGCACTTTAACTGGCCGAAATTTTATTTTATCTGTTTTAAAAGGTACGACCGTCTCCCCTACTGTATATTTCCTGTTGAGTAGTATAACTAAGTACAGTAATCCTGTTTTATAGTAAAACAATACACTTGACAATTTTAGACACTACACTTGAAAATCTATTGTTCACAACCTCAAACTTTTTTCGTTAGGTTACTTAACGGATTAGTTCAACACTAAAAGCTCCGGAGGGGTCATAACATGTCCATTTCGTATTTTGAAACAAATTCCCTTCAAAATTATTTGAAATAAGACTTTTCTAAACTGTTATTATTTTCTTCAAAATTTGATTTATTTTGCTACTTGCGTTTTGGTGATATAAACAGGTCTACTTAAAACATCCAATACCTTACTATATTTCACACATTTATTTTAATAATTTCCGCGAATGATTTATTTAATTCTTGTTAAGAAAAAAAATCAAGGTAAAACAAAACTACTTTGATTCATAAGTTTTTTATTGTGGGAAAATATACAAAGGAGCATTATTTCACGAATCATATAAAAAATCAACCAGTCTCCTCTTTTCACGCATGTCAGACTAAACTAAAGTTTAATTAAACCATATTTTTTAATTAGAACTGCAGTAGTACTGACGAATATTTACGTCCTGGGAAATTTTGTTTTATTTTAATCTAGGATGCATTTCCACGTTAGAGTTTTTTTAAATCTTACAAGTGTTTGGGATAACAAAACGGAGCCAAGGTAAAAAATAAGGATGCATGGGAATATATGAAGTAAGAGACAATTTCATTATTTAACTAAAGATGGCAGCACAAAGGAAAGAAGAATGTAAACTGCATAAGGAGCTCGGAGGAAAAGACATAGCAAAGAGTCAGAGTAGCCAGGAAAAAAAACATTTGACGTCTTACAATGTTGTTGCGATTGTTATTGAAACGGATTTTTCCACTCAATTTTAGGGGTGATGTTAGTTTAAAAACGCTGAAAAAAAAACGTTTTGTGCAATCTGCGTGGTTATCATTTGACTTTTTACTGATTTTCAGAGTTTTAGTTTATCAGTCAAAGTTTTTCTCTTGGCATTATGACTATATTTTTATAAACTCATAATCTCTACAAGTAACATTTAATTAATAATTTATTTAATAATCTCGTTTTACGTGATATTTTACAATATAGTACAGGGGAAACGGATGTAGGGGAGACTGGGGACGATTGTAACACGGGTCAATTGTAACACTTCGTATTCCTGGAAAAGTATAGATGCCAAGCTGTTACAAAGGTAACATCATGTGCGTGGCTTGTAAACAAATAATGTCCGAGAGCGCAAAGACTGGCAGTTGAGGTATAGCAGTGTACTTGAGAAAAGAGTGTTTTTCGAGCATAAAAGTAAATTTTTACTTTTGAGTGAAATTTTTTCTCCTGCACTACAGGTATGTAGCACAAAATAACTTTTTATACAAAATGAACCTACATTTATCATAGTTATATTCTGTTTAGTTTTAAGTTAATATTGTTTTTAGTTTTTTTGAAAACGAGGCACAGTGTTTCGTCTCTATCAAGCTAGGTGGACAAAAGTCACTTCTAAACTTCGATAAATGAGTAATGAAATTAGGTAACCAACATCTGGCAGGGGGAGAATTCAAGGTTATTTAATGTTTATTCTTCGAAGGTTTTGGGTTTCGAGATTCCAAGGATGACTAATTGGAAAGCGCGCTCTTTCGAGTACGCTAGCTGCGTTTACGTAAAATTTTCAACATCCTCTAGCAGGGTCTTTTATTAACTTTGAAAACATTTTGAAGGATGGATATTATTAATAAGGGTATGTACTAAGTTGTTTGGTAAACTGTTAATCTCTCGGAATTTTTAATCATATTAAAAAACCGTGTTAAACTTGTACGAAAACTAAGAGTTATTTTTCTTTGTTTCACAACTTTAATGTACAAAAAGTAGTATGTACCCTCATGTACCCAGGCTAATTTTTTTATAATATCATTCTTACACTATTCCTCTAACTTTTGATACCAGTTATAGACTGCACAATTGAGTACAACTATTTTTAATTAATTTTTTATTTCAGAGCTTCACTCTATTTCTAAAATTGAGTTTTTCGAAGAGTGGCTCAAACATGAAAAGAACGTTAGGAATGGACGTCTTTTTGAATTTATTTCTTCCAAATTCCACTTAAATGACATTACTAAAGATTCTAAAAGAGATTTGAAAATGAAATTGGCCAAATATTCTTGTAAAATCAGCAAAAAATGGATTTCTGTCGGGAAGTCAAAGGAACGTTTTTTAATTAAAAATAAAACCTGGTTAGAAGATCAATACTTTCTATTTCATGTATCTTCAGTTTGTCCTTCAACTTTTAAGTTATTTCAAGATGCTACTCCTGCAGGAAGGCCTCGAAAAGATTTCGAGGAGTCCTCATTCAAAACTCGGAAACGCCGCGTAGAAGACCTTGTTCAATCACGAAGTGTTGGAGAACTGATGACTGCTGCAGAAGTAGCAGTACGTTCAACAGGTAATAGAAATGCTGCAAAAGTGGTAAGAAAATTAAGCGAAAGTCCAGAGTCTGCTAGTGAAATCATCAATAATGAGAATATGAGTCCTTTGGTGACTGCAAAGAGGCAGTTAAGTGGAGAAGAGGCCTTAGCATTTTTCATAGACTCTAAGTCTACAGTTCATTCTTACAAAATCAGTAGAAAATGGTCCATAAAAGCTGGTCATAACATATTTCCTTCCTATCACTGTCTGAGTAAGGCGAGGAATTCGTGTTATCCTTCTGATGATCAAGTTTTAGTGACTGAAACTAGGGCTGAATTAAAGTTGCAAGGAATACTTGATAAAACTGTTCACCGCCTAGTGGAAGCACAAAAAGATGTTGTCGACAGAGTGTGCAACTCTGATGTCAAGTTCACCCTGATTAGTAAATGGGGATGTGATGGAAGTTCTGGTCACAGTACCTACAAACAAAAGTTTAAAGATGGGGACTGCACTGATGAGTTTTTGTTTGTTTACTCCTTTGTTCCCATAAGACTCTTAGGGGATGAAATCGTCATTTGGCAGAATCCTCGGCCATCCTCTACGATGTATTGCCGCCCAATAAAATTCATTTTTGCCAAAGAAACCAATGAATTTACCAAAGTTGAAACAGAAAAGGTTATGGAAGAGGTAAACCAATTAACTCCAACGATTTGTGCCATTAATAATTCCTTGATTTCTGTCAAACACCAACTTCTATTAACAATGACAGACGGTAAGGTGTGTAATGCTTTAACAGAAACACTCTCCACGCAAAAGTGTTACATTTGTGGTGCTACTCCCACAATGATGAATGATGACAGTCAGAATTTCGATAGCAACAAAGATAATTTTGGCTTCGGTTTATCAACACTTCATGCATGGATTCGTTGTTTCGAATGTTTATTGCATATTAGCTACAAGTTGGAGATAAAGAAATGGCAAGCTAGAAGTGCAGAAGATAAGGCTAATGTGAAAAAGCGATCAGAAGACATAAAAAAACGATTCAAGCAAGAAATGGGCTTGATTGTTGACAAACCAAAACCAGGATACGGGTCATCGAACGATGGGAACACGGCTCGACGCTTTTTTAGCGATCCCGAGTTAAGTTCCCGCATAACTGGAATTGATATCCTGCTCATTCAAAAGTTCGATACATTGTTGCGAACATTGTCATCTGGTTTTGATATTAACTTATTTAAATTCCAAAATCATTGCGGTGAGACAAGAACACTGTACCTTAATCTTTACTCGTGGTACTATATGCCTACCACGGTACACAAGATTTTAATCCACAGTATTGAAGTAATCAGTACTGCTATTGTACCCATTGGCCAGCTTTCTGAAGAGGCCCAGGAGGCCAGAAACAAGGATGTTCGGAGATTCCGGGAACATAACACGAGGAAACGTTCCCGCACAGCCACAAACAGAGACCTACTATCTATGCTTATTATTACCTCAGATCCTATAATCAATAGCTTTCGAGAGGTTCCTAAAAAAAAAGCAGGAAAACTGTGTCCAAAAGTTTTGGAGCTCCTAATAGCTCCTCCAATAGAGACTCGACCATTGTCTCAACTAAATCTCCCGCAAATTGAAGGATATTCATCTTCTGAATGTTCATCTGAAGACGAAAATTAGAGGAACAATAGTTAATTTCCAAACGTTTTACTTATTTAATAGTTAGTGCTATTCAAATTCACATTTATTTTTGTTTAAATTACCTTATGATAAAATCATACAGTAAATATAATTTTCTTTTATCGTTCTATACGAGATTAACTGGCTTTTTAATAGATATCTTTAGTCCTATATTTGAGAAACTACTATATTGTTTTAGTGGGTAAATATGGGGTATGAGCAATTTAAATATGAAATATTGATTTTTATTAGTATTACTTTTTGGCTTTTTGGTATAATTTTTAAAGCTTTAAATTTAAAAAAAAGTTATTGATATATCCTACTTTTTAAGTATTTACTAAAAAAAATGTATTTATTGTTTTTTAAAACAATCTACGTTTGGAAATTTTATTTTTATTACTTCGTTTCTTTATTTTTATATTCTTTTCTATTATTTCTTTTAATTTTATATGCATAACTATAATTTTTAAATTCATGTTTTATATGTTTAGTTAGTAAGTTTTATTTGGTAATTGAAGAATCTTTTGAATATTTTTTCACCCTAAATATTGTCTTGTACAAAATAAAATAATATTTCTGCTCCCTATGCTTCAACTCTGTTTTCTCTCATAAAAGTAAACAAAATGAATTAAGCTTAAAAGTGATGTGTAATTTTAATATGCTAGTACACTTTTAGATATATGACGGTTTCATACAAGAAATTCAATTTTTAAAGAATAATCGACTACTTAATCCCAAAAATACTCTTTTAAAGAAAAACGGACTTGAAGTTTTTCTCGCACATTAGAGTGTAAGAGTAAATAATATTACTTTTATTCATAACTTCAGTTGTAATGTGAATTTTGTAATGCGGTTTGTTTTAAAATAAGTAGATTTGTACGAAGTTTAATATATGTGTTTTTGAAAAATTTGATAATTTTTAAGGTTTTAGTGTCTTATGACCCTTTAATACAGGTACTAAGTCAAAAAAGTGCTTTACTATCTCATAAAATTATCAAAAAAGCCGATTTATCTTCAAAAACGGCGAAAAATAATTTTGTCCACCTAGCTTGTATTAGACGAAACACTGTGCGAGGGTTGAATTAAAAATGGACACATGGGGTCAAATGTAACACTAATTCGGGGGCGATTGTAACATGTGAAAATTGACTTTTGGATGCCGAGATCTTGTACAAGGACAACTAAAAGGGGTCAGATTAGTCAGGAAAGAATGGAGGCAGCGGCTGCTGAGGTTTGGGAGTCTGGAAAGTCAGTGAGAAGTGTTTGTGAGCACGGTATTTGTTTTGGGCCGCTATATAGATTCTGTCAGAAAAAATGAAAACCCTAAAGTGGGTTATAATTAATTTATAAGTTATCGGTGCTAATTAATTTATAAATTGTCACCAGCAATCACCTGTATCACCTACACAATCTCTTAATAAAAGAGAACCAAATTCACTGCGATCACCACAAATATCAAAATGCTCACCACGGGCTGTTCAGCCAACACCAAAAGTGGTACAAAATCACAATTCAACTATAAAAAAGGAAACTCAAGGAGAAAGAGCCCCATCTGCACCTATAAACCCAGTGTGAAAGAGAAGAAGTCTTCACAAAAAAGAAATTTAAATATTCAGACTGTGAAACCTCATCAGACGATGAATATTTGTGTGTTGTTTCCATGGACAATTTCAAAAACAATCACCCCCAGTGAAAAATGGGTTCAGTGTGTTTCGTAAAAAATATATTGTTAATAAATTTGTATAATTTCCCGTATTTCTTATGAAAATTTGTAGTGTTACAATTGATCCTTATATGTGTTACAAACGACCCCACTTCAAGGGTCGATTGTAACAATATTCTATGGTATATTTTTTATTTACTATATTGTAATGCATGTTCACAGGACAGTTTTCATAACGCAATTGTAATTGGGATGTTTCAGCCTATTTTCATACCAATTTTCATAACTCTAACATAAAAAATGGCTTGGCTGGAGATCAATTTGTAAATTTTGTTACAATTGTCCCCAGTCTCCCCTACCTTCGGACGAAAATCACGTTTTAATTTTCCAAGATAGGTAAAATCATATTTTGACAAGTTCTCAATCTGTAGTCTTAAACCTTTGTAAATAGGATATTTTTTATTGGCTGAAAATTAAATATTGTATATGTTGGAAATATAAATTTATATATTTCTTTTTAATGCTTGAAAAAAGTGAAATAAATTTACATGCAATTGTGCAATTTTTTTAAAATTATTTTTTATCTAAAATATTGACAAAAAACAAAAACTTCAGTGAAAAAACCTCTTGTGTAATTGTGTAATCTATGTGAACTATGTATTCGTACAGGGAGTTCCATAAATTTGCACAAACTTCAAAAATAAATTCATAACATAAAAGTAATGCGAAAAAAATCTAGTTTGAGAATCATCATCCGATGGATGTTGAATTTTTGTGGAATTACAGAATTATTTCAATGGTAACTGAAAATTAGTTCTTTATTCTATACCGGTAGTATGCTATTTAAAATAGACCGAGCGTTGGTGGAAAAAATGAGATGAATAAAGTAATAGTGAATACTTCTCTACAAGAACAGTGAATCCACATTTATTACATTAAGGCCCATTTACACAGTTTCATTTTAACTGTTCATCATGAGTGATCCTCATTTGCATAGGAAATTGAAAGGCTGAGGAGTGAAAGGACAATTTACACTTGTCATTTTGGATAATTTCTCCAAAATGAAGATCGAATGTAAAATGTCTAAAATGAGCTTTTAAGAATTTTTCGCATGGAGAAAAGACTGAAGGATGTAAGAGAATTCTATATAATTTAATATTTGTTCATGTTTGCTTGATTTGCATTATGAAATTTCAGTATGATGCGTTAGTGAAATCCTCTTCCTCTTAATTGCTTTTAGAATATTTTTCATGCAAGGTAAAAATAATTAGTTCCTCTGATTCCAAATCCAAACTGAATTTTTAGAGCTACTATAACAAATTTATGGCGTTTATTATTTCGTAATTATTGAAAAACTGATTTTGAAAGCATAAATATGTAGTTGCAGAGTAGATTAACAAAATTTTTATAGCAATGTAGTAGATGGCAGCACGAAAACGCCGTCCTTTTCTCTTTTATTAAAATGAATTTTTTGGAAATAAATTACATTTAAATTAAATTATAGCATTGAACTAAACATTTATAGTTATTAAATGCGTCATTAAAGAACGAGATTTTTTATTCAAAATAACATAATCCAAAGAAAAAGCACGTAGCTCTTATTTTATATTTTTGTAAAATTGAAAACAATTAAAACATATAAATGTTTCCTAAAAGAATGTTATAAGGAATTTAATAAAATAATAAAAGCTTTCATTTGGAGTTTTGAGTTGTTAAAATGTAAAGGAAATTTGATTAGTCGTATTTTAACTTTTCTAAAGTATTTAAAAAAGGCAACACGAAGTATTAACAAAATATATCAGTAATAATTTAAAGATTTAAAAAATGATAACTTTATTATAAATGTAAAAGTAATTTGGTGCACGTTCAGATAAGCAGGATCTTGATGATATTTAATTTTTTTGGCGTCAGTAGTAAGTATATTTCAAGGAACCTCGCACATGGTAATTAGGGTTGGCATCAGAGACGTCGATAAACTAAATGGAAGTCCCTCCTAAAAGTGACTTTGGGAAGTTTTATTTTATATTTATCAAATGAACTCACTCAATTGTTATCAGAAGGCTTCGTGCATAACTTTATAAATAATGGCGTAGCTATTTATCATCTAAAAAAACTTAACACTATTAAACTTGAATATTATAAACTATTTTTTCAAAAGCGAATCTCTTTATTTCTTTTTCAAAGTTTTTAAATACAGACCCTTAATGGGAGGTTATTGGCCTGGGTGTAATAACCATTGGTTATTGGTTATTACACCCATCTACGCATCTTTTCTTTGTGGTTCTAAGAGAGGATGTAGTTGTAGAAGAGTAAAATAAAGTTTCCCAACGAACAATCCCTACAGTCTATTAAAGATAAAGAGGATGAGAAAACAAGAGAAGTCCCCAGATTGAGTGCTCCCTACGCTCCTTAGAATGGATGAAGAAGAGCAAAATAAGTCAGCGTATGGATAGCTCACTATGGTCCTTACAGAGGATGCAGAAGAGCGAGTGAAATACCCCAGCGAAGTGATCCTTACCATCTATAAGAAAGGATGCAGATGAGCAAGAAAAAAGCATGCGAAGAAAAGGTTTCAAGAAAGGACGCAGAGAAGCAAGAGAATCCTCTGGACTGAACGATTCCTATGATCTTGAGAGTGGATGTGGAAAAACAAGAGAAGTATCTGAATGAAACGATCCCTACTGTTTATAAGAAAGGATACTGGAACAAGCAAGAAAAGCTTGCATAAGACTGGTTTCCTACATACTTGAGAAATGATGGAGAAGAGCAATAGAAGTATTCAAATGAGATAATCCCTGCCGTCTAAGGATGCAGAAGAGCTAGGAGAAAGATCCAGGATGAAATTATCCCTATCGTCCGGAGAGGAGATGCAAGAAGCGGGGAAGAAGTTTTCTCGTTTTAGTTAGTCTCACTACGAAGGAAAGTATTTTTATTTGGAAATTATGTTGTAATCAATTACTATTATCTTCGCTCCATACGATCTGAATAAGAACTTTTTTGTACCTATTTCTTTAATAATTTTAAGTATGAATAAACTTTTTAAAAAGGCGTCATTGTTTAGAATAGTAGAATATTGAATTTTTAGGCTGTAATGACAAATTATACTATGCATGAATTCGGATTTATATGTTTTTATTCTTTAGATCATACTTTAATATTTTAACATTAAATTCTACACGATTTTTTTTCCTTATCATTACAAACTGAATTTAAGGACATCTATTATTTTTACCAAAAAATTAAATTAAGATTAATTGGTCTCATTATATTAACTTTATATATTTTTGAACTTGTTATTTCTTCCTTTGACTTTAGTATAAATACAATTTCTTTATTTATTATCAGTTTCATTATCTAATGACTTAATTTCTACAAAAATTATATAAAATGTTAAATTTATCGCAGAAAATTAAAAACAAAAGTAAGTAAGTACGAGCGGTTTCTAAAATTTATGATGCACAAGTATTTTTTGATTAAAAGTAACATTAACTTTAAAAATTCAATATTTAGGATATCAGGATATTATGTAGTTTATTTATTGTAAAGTTATGTACCCATCCCCACTAAAACATGTAAAAACGGTCATACTATTTTACAGAAATAATTTTTATCTTTAATTATTAGGAGCAAATTTTTTGTTTATTTTATTCAGCAGTGAATATGATTAACTTGAAAATCGGGAATAAATTTTGTTGTAGTAATACTTTTAGATGGCGCCACATAAGAACAAATATTAAAGGTGATTAGAAATGATAAAATCTCTTTTAATTTATTTTTTAAGTTATACGTTTTTGATACAGTTTTATAGAATCTGCGATAATTTTTTCTCTGGAATCACTATCCTAAGCAGACAATGATGATGTAAAAGCCGGAAATAACATTAACTTGTGAAAATTACTTCTCTCAATTTATTAAGGTTATTTAAATTTAATTATGATTGTGATTGATTTATGATTTAAATTTAATTATGATACATCTAAAAGAGTTTGTATTAATTGTAAAAATAAATTTATAATAAATAACCATCATCACAATAGAATATTTTTTACTGTGTTTTCTTGACTTCTCTGTTTTGTTTTTCAATCACACACAAGAAATTATGGAAATTCAAAAAAATTTAATAAATTATTTCATGTATTTGAATATCTATCCACACATAATTTCCTGAAAGTAAATTTTTTATATTTGATCTCTTTTTTATGTAGTAGTTAAAATATGAACTTATGAAATTTTTCTAAAAATATGAACCGTAAATTCATTCAAATATTTCATTAGGTATTGAAATAAGTATAAACATTATCTGTTAATATTGCTCTAATTTACATTCAACTTAACTGTTTTCTTTTATATTATTTACTAGATTTTGATACTGAGTAAATTGATAATTATCTTAAAAATGTTTTCTAAAAACTTTTAGAGAAGTTGACTCTTCTTTGGATTGTCAAAACATGTCCATATTTTCAATTCTCGACTAACAATAAGACACTGAATTTTATTTTTACTATTTTGTTTTGTAAGTATAATACCTATTTAACTTATACCTACTAATGATTAAATACGTATTTAAACAACTTAATGTTTTTAATTTAATGATAATCTAACAAGTCTATTTCTAAGGTGAACCTAGTTTTATTAATTCTTTCACCCTGTGATTGGTTTGCTGGAACTGTTAATATTGTGCCAAGACAGCTTATTGTGTATTCTACTGCTAATACAGGCTTTAGTTATTGACACCTGTAGCTTTGTATCACTAGATGGCGCTGATGCAGACTATCTAATCATGTTACCGCTTTAGTTCCGACTAATTTTTTTTGTGTCAGCTATTTGCTCCCCCTTTTCCATTATTTCTTGTTTCTCCCCCGATCTTTCTTTTGGACGATTGAGGCATTTATTACCGATCTGCCTTCGCTAAGCCCCTCCGATTGAATAGTTCCGAAGAAGCTGCCTTGCTTTCTTTCCCTTTATTGTGTGTGTGTGTGTTTCCCTTACCTTTTTATTCTCAGTAGATTTGCTCCTGGAGTTTTGATCCGTTAATTTCTCAAAAGGCTGTCCTTGCAATCGGCTTACTTCTCCTTTCGGCAAAGGGCTTCATTTCTTCTCAATTAACGGAAAGAAGCTGTAAGCCGGCTTTTTAATTAGCAGAATTTTTCTGTTTAGCTGAAAAGGGAAGAGAGTGTAGCTAGGTACTGATCAGAAGTGTAATGCTTTCAATGGCAACAAAGGGTATTGAAAAATTGCTTGGGAAATGTATAGGAGAAAGGTGTGTAGAACAATGGACCCAATGAATAATGAATTTTTATCGTTTTGTATACTATATATGTTGTTATTGCGGGAGTTATTGATATAAATATTTTAAAGACATTTTTGTATAAGCTCAAGGAGATGCTCAAATATACTTTTGAAATTTAAGCATTTGAAGATTTACTTATGAGAAAAAGTAGTAAAGGTGAAGTTAAAAAAAATAACTTTCAGCTTCTCAAAAGTAAAAAAAAAAAATTAAACACATCATGTCAGTGCATGAAAATACCCTGATATGAACATCATTAGTTTAACGTTTCATTAAAGTTAAATGTGTTCAACTTAAATCAACATTTTCGAACCAAGTTTCCTTAGTGTACTCGTGTGTTTACTGTATAGGTTGAAAAATTTATCAAATTTCTAAACTTTATGAAACTTTAAATTATACTCATCAAAAAAGATGTTATACCAATTGTTGACAATCTTATGTGGTTGAAAACTGATTTTCTTAAGTGGCCATCACTTTATTTAAAGTATTTGACTTAAATGGTTCTAAATCATTTAAATAATAACTATCGCGCATTTGAATATCAAATAAAAAAACAATACAATTAAATGCAAGAAATCACGTTTGCATATACTAAATTATATATACATCTTCTATTGAATGTATTAGATAAGAAAAGGAAGTTAACAGATTTCCCCGTCTTTGTCTATAAGTACTAGCATATTGACCTTCGGTTTTATCTTAATCTGTGACTTAATCTATGACTGCCCTTAATCCTTCTGACTACAACAGCTTGCAGACAAGTTTGTATTAACAAGAGAGGGATCATTGGAAGACGAAAACCTTACAGATTATTTCGCCCACAGTTCTAGACGACTCCAATACTATCTTCTCTATCGTAAATGCGCTTATTTTATTGACGTCAGATAGAAAAGAGTTGGAGGAGTTAATTCATGTTAGGATGACAATGATTATCAAAGTTTTATAACGCACTAGACAAATATCTTGTTTTTATAAAAAATAAAAGTTAGCGGATACATTTAAGAGGAAATTGTTTTTTAGTCAAGCCTTGAAGCGCGTACTTAATTTTTTGGATCTTTAAATCTATGTAGTTAAAACATTAACTATGTACGAGTAGTTTCAGAGGGTGGGGGAAATTATCAAAGTCATTGTGGTTTTAATTTTTCTCTAGAGACTTCCGTTTCGTAACACTCACTACTTCTAATTAAAAATTCTGCATTTGTGCTAGGAATTATTTTCTGAATAATGAAATTTTCATTTCCATATCATTTACGGAATACTTTTATGAATGTTTAAAACTGTGTACAAAAATATAACAAAATTTCTTAATATTTTTTTTAATTAATTAAAATAAATTTTATAAATTTGAGGCTGGAATATCGAAGTACTTACTATATATAGTATACGTCCTACTATATGTACTATCTTTCATCTTTAAAAAATCTTCATACACTTTCATTTTGGTTTACATTACCATTATAGTAAAATAAAACACAGTACCTATACTTAACTAAGCTATAAATATAAGTGAAAACGATTTACTTATAGGGAAAACAGCTTCCATATGGGAAATGCCAGACTGATGCTTGCTAACATTCCTTACTTTTTTTGTACTCGAGATCTTCAAGAGAGCCATGAACCAATATTTGCTTCAGAAATTATGAATTACCACCTTTCAAACTAAAATTTTGAGTAAAAATATTATTTTGGTTTTGAAAGATTTCGATTTACTAAAGGTCATAGTAAAATTTATTTGGCATTAATTTAGAAATTAACATTTAAAGAGCTCGTAATGTCAAAAGGAAAATACGCTTTCGAGGTATGAAGGCTTTGGGCATAACGGGCGTGATATCCCGAAAGTATTACAGTAATCTCTCTTTATCTTTAGAAGTTTTTTTCAACAATTCATCTATACAAATTCATCCGTATGCCTGCTATCTTCATTATCTCTCCGTCAATCTCTGTTACTATTCCACTCCCTTTCTTTCTTTCCGATTCATCAATATAAAAGCATAATTTTCAATTTGCCACTCCTCCCTGTCATTATTCATCAGACAAGCTGCTCTTCATTCTTAATTCGAACTAATGAAATAGATCTCACCGCAATGATTTAAGAGTTAACTAACGAAAAATGGTGACCTTTGGCGAGGAGATGAGGCGTATACCTTTCAGCCGTGATTGATTTTTGTGGAGATTAATGGCTAAGCTCACCTTGCTCTCTATTACACCGCACTCCTTTATTGAGGGAAGTAATTTGCCAATTATATATGTTTGTAAATAAAGTAGGCCGAAACAGTGTGCGTTTAATATCGATGTAAATTGGATTGTTATGCAGGTGGGGATGGTACTCCAGAAAAATATCCATACATTAGCTCAATTAAGATGATAATGCCGACGTTTATTAGATGGCCTGAAGCAGATTCGCAGCGTGAAAGAAGAGGGATTTTGTTTTTGGTACCTACTGGTTAAAAATCTGTGTAAGAAAGTTTCTTAAGGGAGGTTATTTGATTTAGGTATAAAATATAATTTTGAAATTGTAAAGGGTTTTTATTTTTTAGGTTTAATATACTGAGGTTCTTCGCGTCACCTAATTGGGGAGTCGTACCATTTTGCGTTTTTCCTTCTCTATTAAGTTGCCTTAGAATAAACTCCAGTATGTTTTGTGTGTATACCCATCAATTTCACAAATGCCCTGTTTTATAAAATTGTAATATTGAATTTTGAAACTTTACACAGTTAAAAGTATGTTTTATACTTAAATAGAAGGTTAGGATATTCATAAAAAGTAATTTTAAACTTTGAAAATAAGCTTAAAAAATATATTCATTATTTTTAATGCCTGACCAGTTACTGCTATTTATTGCGAAATACTTGGAATCTTCGTATTTTCGCGTTGAAAACATCTCTTCAAATATAGGAAATGTTTAATTCATTGATTTTCCCTGACATGGAGAATTCTTTTATAAGTTCAAAAGATATTCATGCAACTATTTTATTTTCTAACCTTTATGAATATTTTCAGAACAACAATTTCCAAAAATAAAAACTATACTTTCCGTCTGTGAGTGAATTAAACACTAAGCCAAGTGTCTGGATTTATCTTATATTATCGATAAATTTTTTTACGAATGCATATTTTTTCAAAATATAATATGTAATATTGCTTTCTCACACCCTTTTCCCCTACAAAATATACACCTGTTATTGACTTTGATTCTTTTGATTAGTTCGAATTTTCATCATTTTTTCAAAAATAATAAATTTAGGTTAACATATGTGATTAAAAGACCAAAAGGAGGTTATTTTGTCTAAAGTATATTATAGTTCCTTGGAAGTGTCTCTTCTCTTGTAGAAAATCCTTGATAGCAAAGATATTTATACACAAAATCAGTTGCTACAGACTTGGGTGACGATTTCACAAAGGTTAGATCTATATAAAAATAAAAATAATTGCATGCCTATAATAAAAAATGTTTTAAATTCAATACGGTTTGCACATTGTAAACAAAACCCAAAGAGATATGCAGTTGAAGACATAGAAATTTTTTTTTGCATGGCTAAAACAAACTTTTACTGTGTGAGGGTCCTTCATATAGGTCTCATTATAATTCATAGTCCTAGTTTTCACAATTTCCCAAAAGGGATTTAAGGCACTCAGATTATATTTCGTTCCCAAACGTTTTTTAAAATTATTTCAAATATTTTTTATATTCAAAACGAAAAACTTTCCAAATAAAATGGGATTAATTTAGTTCTGGCGTGTGTTGATTTATTGATGTATGATATTTCACAACCTGTTTAAGGGCCTATCTTGATTTATAATGTTTTATCGATCTTTTTACATTATCCCTGCAATATCAAGTCACGAGTTGCTAATGAAGGGAAGCTGTTTCCTACCGTTTAATGAGCAAAAACCCTTGACTTTGAATGATAATAAGGAGTCAAAAGTAATGTATGGATTTTTTTTTGACAACAAGGCTTAGTAAATTTCATTTAATAGCTTAAAATTTATGAGTTAAGACGGTTTCTGTAGAGACTCTATATGAAAAATAGCTTGTTAGTGCTTTGTTTATTGATTGCAGATTTATCTCATTAAAATATAATTAAGTTGTATAACTGTATTGATTGGTTTCTTTCTTGAGTCATGATAAAATAATATGTTAGGTTTAAGAGAAAGAATAATAATCATAAAATTGTACTTCAAACAAAAGTTGCGGTGGTCGGTTTTTAAATCACTCAATAAATGTTGATTTAGTACTATAACTACGTCACTTTTAAAAAACCTGCAAGGATTGTAAATTAATTATTTTATTCGAGGAGATAAAAAAAGGCTTGAGAAGTACAAAAAAACGTCAAAGGTTCTAAATGCATAATATCTATATCATCATTATGAGGAAAGTGTTGAATAAATAAGTATGTTTTGCAAAATAACACAATCTATGAAATTACAATAAAGGGGAAAGGGGGCATATTAAAAAAACACATTTTTGACCATATAATTATTATAATATATTGAAACAAAAACAAATTTATTCATAAATTTACAGCTTTTATAAAATTTCGGTATTCTTTATGCATTTATGAAGAATTTCTAACTTGAATCATCGTTCTAAAAATTGTGAAATTCTGTTCAAATATGAGCCAGTAGAGGGGCACATTTGAATACAAATATATTTTTATAAGTTATCAAATTAATTTTAAACTTTACATTTAAAGCAATCAACTAAGCTGGGTAATTGACACTTTTGGCGTTTTTCACACACACACACACTTTTGCGTTTTTTGCACAGTTTTTTTACACTTAAAATTTTTTTAAATATTTTTAGTGTAGATTAAGTTTTAAAAAAGTACTCAGATTGAAAAATCTTTACCAAAATATTTCCCTTTAATAAAATTAATGAAATAAATTTTAAGATTTTGAGAAAATCCTGAAAATTTAAGATATTTTCATGATGAAATTTTTTCTGTGTGTTTTTTTATGATTTTACCAACAATTTTCTTACTAAGGTTTTTGTTTTATCTCCTTTATTTTTTAAACTATTTTTTACTTTCTTATGTTGCCTCTAGGGGCGCTGTGAATCATCTCGGATTCAGCAGGGTCACTTACTTGGGGTGCATCTTACTTCCATGACCCTAAGATACGTAGGTTCCAAATGAAATGCGTGAAACGTACTTTTGAAACACCCTGTATAGTCACGCACATTAAAATAAAACAGGCAAAGTTTTACCATACTTAAAACATATTTTTATTTTAAATTTTACACAAATTGCTACTAATAAATATATTGGTAAATTTACAAACCATAAAGAAAATTTACAAAAGGTCACGTGAAAATAAATCCACGCTTTGTACATCAATCATATTAAAATCATACATAAAAAACAATACATGGCAATACTCACACAAAAACTACTTCTACTAATCATCAAACACAAACAAGATTTCCTTCAATGATAGACTAAGGGTATTCTGTGAGATTTGCTCTGCAGCAATTTTTATTCTAAATATAGAACTACACAGTCTTGTGAAACTGATTAGCTCGATTTTGACTTTTCTTGAGTATTGACTCATTTAAAATCCCATTGTCTTTATATCGGAATCTTAAAAAATCAATAGACAACACCTGCTTCCTTCGTCGCAGTCCAGTTGACCGAAGTCTTGGACATTTCTACATTCCTCCTCCTGACCACATCTTCCGCCTTGTTCGCGACAACTTGCATCAGATGGAACTAGGAGAAAATAAATATCGGTTAAAAAAAGTATCGAATTTACATAACTGAAATGAAACGTACAAAAGCGTTTATAAAATTGTGGGACCTCTAAGGGATGTCCAGAAGGTCGCTAAAGAGAGAAAAATCTTTTTTTCTACATTACGAAGATATTATTGAGCTCATTTAATCATCACCTTTTCTTAAACGATTAACTATCTTACAGTCTTGCCTTTATTGTTCTAAAAAAGTATTTAATTCAAGAAATCGTATATTTTTGTCGATTTTGATAGCAAAACCAAAAAAATGTTAGACACTACAACTCAATGTTTTTAAATGCAAATAAAAATTCCATTACTTAGAAACGGTTTAGAAGCTTAGGGGACATCCATAAATTACGTGAGGTGTTTTTTTTTCCAAAATCTGGACCCCCCCTCCCCCCTTGGTGAGATTTAGTGAGATTTTGCTGGACCCCCCCCCCTCGTGAGATTTACCTACAACTTTTTAAAAATGATTTTCCTTTCTCAAACTTAAAAAACAAAGAAAATCGTATAATTTCTAACTTAAAAAGTTGACGTGAGATTTTAATCGACCCCCCCCCCCCTCCCCCCTTGGTGAGATTTGGTGAGATTTTTCCAAACCCCTTCCCCCCTTTTTTACCTCACGTAATTTATGGATGTCCCCTTACTAAAGTAAAACAATTTGAAAAAGCGTAATATAATAAAAGAAATACATCTGAACTAAACTTCTCGACTTACGTTAATAAAAGGCTTTCCTCTTTCACCTCTATCGAAACCATAATAATCTAAACACTTTAACTCTTTTAAAATTTTAAAAGTAAGTAAGAACTTAATATTTCATAACTGCTTACTTCAACTTATCTCTATGAAAGAACATGAAGTTAAAACATTTTTTTTTATATCTGGATATCTATAATGCTATTTTTCCTGGAGTTGTCTGATTCCTCTATCATTCTAGATATATTGATTCAGGACCCACAGGAACATGACAGTGACTGACGCGTGACATAACTTGTTAAATTTCACTCTTTTCAAAGCAGCAATCAATATAGGAATACAAAGAAGCTTACTCAAAATGAATTCGATAAATTTCGTACCATGCGGAAAGAGATCGAATCTTGGAGCTGGCATTAATGCAGAAGCTTCATTACCTAGTGTGAAACTTGATTTTTGTCATTCGTGATGTATTGATTCCAGACACTCATGAATATCTGATTTGGCAAATGGCGTGTGTAAATTTTATTTTATTTAACAATAACTCCTCTATAGTTTTTTATGACATCTTGCTTGAAGAAACCTCCAATCCCCTTGTTCACTAGTTCACACTTTTTCTTAGACTGTGAATCCATAAGTTTTACCTATAGCTTCTGTTAGTATTTCAGAAGAATTTTACTATCAACTGTCATAAATATTTGATTTTGTTGAGTTGCTTAACAGAATTACCAACAGATTCCTTTCTTCCATTGCCTTAAATCTTAATTAGTTGAATAAGTATCCTGCTATTCCGAAATAAGTGTGTAAAACACAGAGTGGAATTTGCGGATGAACATTTACTTACTTTTATTAGAATAGAAAGTGTTCATTGTAGAAGCATTTAACTATATTAAGATACTTTAAAACTAATATATTAAACACACATTTATAGAAGTAATGCAATTTTAAATATACCGTTCCTGGAATAAAATGCGACTTTTTAACAAGGTGACATTAATTCCAATCACTTATAGTTTCTCAGCACTCATTTCATATACGATCCATTAATATTTTAATTATCTACCAATACAGTTTGTAGAATACCATTTATCTATGTAAATAATCGTTTCTTTGAATCTATTCCAATTCGTTATACCAGGGGTTTCCATACTATGTTTTGTGGAGATCATAACATCTCTTTAATACATTTGTACATTACATACTTAATATCTCACAAAAAAAGAACTTATTAATTAAAATTTATTTTACATTTTAAAGTTGTTTGTGGTAAATATTTATAAAAAAAAAATCTTGGAGTCAAAATGCTTTGAAATAACTTCATTTGATCCTTCACATCCTTCATTCAGAGTGAAGGTACATCTTTACTCTGAACAATTTTTAGTAATGTACATATTGGAAAAGCATCCTTCAGAAACAAAATAATATTTATATTAGGCTCCGTTTGTTATATTGTAAGCAACCTTGCAAAACAGAGTATTTGACAAATTTTATAACCGTCGAAGATCGCTCTCATTTTAATGGTAAGGATTTCAATAAAGAAAAACACCTTACGGGGATACGTTTTTTTTTACGTATTTTTGTTACACAAAAAATTACTGACGCGGACAAAAAACATTTATGTGAGGTATATTGGAATTTGGAGGAATTGGGGCTAGTGATAGCCATTTCTGAGTAGTCCAAAGAAATTTTCTCTGATTTTGAATCCAGATACCTTTCTTCGGATGTCCCTCACTATTAAGATTGAAAAAATAGCCGAAAAATAGAGGTAGGATTGTTCCAGGTGCAGAAAGAAGCCCATAGAAATACGTGAAGAATGAGTCCTATGGAACAAATTTCGGTGTTAGTTTCCATCCAGCTCCTCCGATTTCCCAAGAAGTGGCACTCCAATTCCGTAATTCCTTCCTTTTCCTCAAACCTAAATGGGGTGGCCGACATAATTCCTCTGACTCTGCTTCCGGTTTCGTGCAGTCCTCTTCGCGTGATACATTTCACCAATGTGCTGCCATGGATACCGTATGAAAAATTTGGGACCGTTTTCAGTTTGCATCGGGCTTTCTTTCCCTCGGAAAGTGATCAATAGCCGATGGCCCGTTCGTGTCCAGTCGTGTTTACAATCATCAATGACTGATGACCAGCCAGATGAGAAATAAATCTGGCCGGAGTGGTTCGCGTGCGGTGGAGATGTTTAAAGCAATGCGCTTTGCATTGAGTCTGGAGGATATTTGTCTGAATAAAATATGACAACAGGATGTTGTTTTTTCTCGAATAATAGGCGGACGGAACATTTCTCGATTGGGTTCTTTGATTTTACTTACGACGTAAAACATCCGCTCTGTGCTGATCCGTAGACAGAGTGGGGGTTTCGGGATATATCCCCCGGTAATACCAATATACCCCACCGGAATTATTTTTCTGGCTACGATACTGACTATGTGTTGCATTGTATATAATACGGGCGTTTGAGGAAGATGGGTGGCGTTAGTGTTTTTTGAAGGGAAAATGTGGGATGAGCAATTTTTCTTAGGGATAGAAAGAAGAAAAGAACGAAATGTTGGATAATATAAAATTATCCATTGCATAAGTTTTAATACTAATGAGTTAAAATATTTTTGTACTATTTTTAAAAAAAATACTTTTTTCAAAAATACCGTTTTTATAGAGATAGCTATTTTGTTTCAGTTGTCTTGTGTGTGGTAAAGGTAGTAGTCAAGAAAACTTGAAACTCTACTCATGTGTAATATTATTTAATGCCTTGTTTTAATCTGTAGTTTGACCATTATTTTTCATGTGTACCATAATACTTTTTCATCATTACAAATTTTGATATTTTAGTTCTCTCTTTAAATATTAAATTTAATAAGTGTTGTAGGATTTTACTCTTTATTCCCTTTTTTAAAGTAGTAGTTTTTTTACCCCTTAGACTCCCCTTGTTTATTTGGTGTTACTGAAATAAAAAATATTTTAAAACAAACTCACTTTTTCTAACTCTTTTTACAGTGTTCTAAAAATAATTGAATTTAAGTTAGTGAAATTCCCCTATAAAGTGAATGCCACGGTGCCCACACTCTTTTTAAGCAATATCATCATGAATGGTAGGTTAAGAAAAAATATTTAATAAAAGCGAGTTTAATAACTTACGAAAAGTTTTTTATTCAATAAAATATACAACTTTTTATAAGTAAAGTTTTAAATTCTTGTAACTTTGTAACAAATTTTGGAAAATGAAACAGTTAGCTTTTATAATGAAGGAAAAGTGCCAAAACTCTCTTTTCAAGAAGCAACATTTTTGCAAGAAATGAATGAACCATCTGGTGAAAAAAATATAAAATTTATTATTAAAGTTCGAGTTATTCTCCTCTCCATGTGATTAAATATGATAGATTTTAGAGTTCTTAAGAATAGTTCATACAGTAAACAAGTATTTTGACATACGCTCTGATATAAGAAGAAATAGTTTAAAAGTTTTGAAATCCTTGTTCTACCGCTGAAAGGTAAGGAATTCGCAAAGTGTTTTCACGAATCCAGACAGTCGACTTTTTCGACGGCTCTGACAAGTATAAGTGACAAGTTAGAGTATAAATCAATAGTCTTTTTTTTTTGTAGAGAGATATTCAAATCCTTCTTTTTTTTATGTTTTCTCTAAATCTAATTAAAGGAAAATAAAGCAGAAATGGGACTAATTATGTTAACAAGCAAGCTGCGTTTCGAACTAAATGTAAATTAGTTAGAGTATTTTTATTTTTTAGACCGATATATATTAATGGAGAAATATTCATTAAGCTGTTTTTTTTAATTCCGTTTTATTTTAGAAGAAATAGATATCCAGAAATAGTTTTATCAAGCGTTTTTCTTTACATCACTTTTTAAAAAATTCAGATATTTTTTTTTAAAAATAACTTTCTATTACTTTTAAATTCTTTATAAAATTTTTAGTTATTTTTTCTTAAAAATTATTTTAAATAAAATATTTTTTGTGTGTTGTTAAAAAATAATCAGATAAGAATCTTTTGGGAAATCTGGTTCTAACAGGATTTCTTTTTTTATTTTAAATGTTGACTATAACTTCAAATATTCACTCTTTAAGGGCTTAGATTGTGTTAAATTTTAAGTAATCATAATAATTCCTTACTCTTTTAATATAAACTCTTAAGAGGATGCCTGGGTGTATATACGTTAGATACAATTTTAAATCTTATGGAAGAATTGTATTATTGTACATACAATTGTAGAATTGTGTTATTATTTCCCGATGTGTAAAAAATACAAGTATAAAGCAAATTTGTGATTTTAATCTTATCATGGTTAAAAATATAGATAAATTCTCAATATCGGGTTAGTAATTTTCTCATGTTTATTAAAACTTAGTACAAAACCAAAATGTGTGTTATTTTTCAAAAAGAAAGTTTTAAGATGTTTGAAAATCATGCTATACTTATTAGAATGATAGTGAGAAAGCCTGATACCAGCCCTCTGATACATTAATATCTACTATGTTATTGAAACAAATACGAAGCAAATAAATAAAAGTCAATATTTTTCTAATTGTATTATGCATGCATAAGCTGCAAATAAAAGATTCCTAAAAATAAACGCTATTCATTTTTCACATAAAACTGCCCCTTTTTAAAATAAATCTTGGAATACCTATGTATGATTTAGGACTAATGTCTCGAATATTTGACCAGTCATTTCTCAAAGACGACACTTCAGAGGCAGTTCAGTTGATGTAAGAATATTAAAGACATAATAAAATTGAATAGATTAGTAAGTATTCTAAGAACTGATTTAATCTGGAATTTTCCAGCTAAGGTGGGCTGATTCACTGTTTATAAAAAAAGGATGCGAAGAAAATTCCTTCATATGGGCAGACTGTTTATCTTAAAATAGTTCTGACTTTTAATAATCGCATAGGGAGTTGAACCACTTTTGCTATCACTACCGTCTTTCCTCCAACATTATAAATCACCAAAATTCTTTACCAGAGATAAATTCTTATTGATACAGAAAAAAATCTTTCTGTGCCAAACGCGAGAAAATTCTTTCGGGGATTTAAGTTAAGAACTTAACAAAATTATGATTATTGCTTTATTTCTAGAACGTTTGGGGGATGAATTTAGAGGGACTGATCTTTTTAAAGCAGCGCAAGGTTCTTTTTGTGCTTTAAGAGTAGAGTTTCTTCGTGACAAAAAGCCCTGATGTCGAAAAATGGCTCTTTGAAGCTTCTTTTGTGGATGAGGAAGAAAAATACCTTAAGTAAAAGACTGGTTGATATTCTTTAAAGCCATCTCCTTTCTTTCAAATCTTGAACTATCATTACTAACACAGAAAATGCTTCTCCTTGTAGTTTGAAACGAATATTTAGCTTTTTAATATAATTTTGATATGCATTCCTGTCAATAAATTAGTAATTTTGACTTTTTTTTTTTTGAAAAAAAAATTAAAAACTATATGGTTAACAATTTCTAAATAACAATTGTCAAGAATAAACAGAATAAATATTAGCTGAAATAATTTGTAACTTGTTTAAGTTAACGACTTGTTAAGTTGTAAAGGTTTTTAAAGACTGAAATATCATTCCAAAATAGATTATTTCTGTAAACTTCAGATGGTCCGGGACACATTTCATTATATCATTCATTATTACACATTTCATTATTAGTTATATTGGAAAAATATTCATAGATCCAAAACTTTGCAGAAAGTTTTTCATAATTTTTTTTCGAAAAAGAGGAGTAGTTTATAAAAGTTATAATATAACATGATTATTAATCAATTTTCAAATTGCTTCACTAAATAAACAAAAATATGATATTTTTAATTTTGATTTAATTTTTAAAAATATTAAGTAATGAAAAGATGTAAAAATAAAGTGAAAAATTATTGAAATTTTTATGTAATTTTTTTAAAATCATAATTTACAAATTAATGCATTTTTCAACATTGCTTATTCTAAATTAAAGTATAATGTTTGAAGAGTATGTGGGTCAAATTTCAACACTTTATCTTGAACGATACTTTATATCAATTTAAAGATGAGAAATAGAGAAAAATGCATCTTGAAAAAAAAAAAACGTTCTTAAATGTAGATCATAGAATACTAGAGTTCAAAACCAACCGTAAACAATAGTCTGCATCTATTATAGTAGGTAGGTAGGACTTATCCCACCTTGTATAGGTCACCCTACACCAGGTTCAAGACACCATTCTTAGTTCTGTGTTAATGGGAGAAACATAAACTATCCAAGTATCCAAACATCCTTCTAGGTAGAAGAAATTTGGTTATTTTTTAAATATGATTTTTGTAAAAAATCTGACAAGTTTAGTGTATTGGACCCTTTTAAAGAAAACAATAAAATAATACTAATCATTATTAACCTTTTATAAAATAGTTATCATAATCAGAAATTAAACAAAATCGCCCAGATTGTGAATTAGAATGATATTGATTGTGTGAGTTACGATACAGTTAAGTTCTCTCTTCATTGAATATAAACGGATCTTTATAATTTTAGTCATATCTTAAAGCGAAGCTATGAGTTTACACTGGGCATAATTTTAAACTCGTCCTCATCTAATAGCTTTATTCTGATTCCGTATGAAAGGCTTCTCAACATCCCGTATTTATTCTGCAGCAAAACTCTACAACCAGGGAAATGCAATCGCATTAAGTGATGACGCCTAAACAAATATCCTTCCATCACTTTTTACTCAAGCAGCCTCAACTCTTAATCAATCGAGGCTTTTAAATTGAGTTTCGGGAAGCTGTGACAAAAACCGCAGTTTCCAATTGTTCAACTCATTTCTTCTCGTTGCATTGGTAATAAATTCTCTCAGCTCCATAACAACTGTACTCCCTTCGATTTGCATATGCTTTGTTTTCTCAACACGGTTAATATTCTGCTCACGCTCTCAGAAAAAGAAGAACAAAGTTTTAATGGACTTTCTAAGCAGTCAACTTAATATATGCGAACCTAATCTGCTTCAGTATTTTGAATCACAATTCAAAAGTCGCGTTTGGTCACTACGAGAAAAATGCATTATCCTTGTGGTTCGGGGACCAAAATATTTATTTTGTAAAATTACTATCCGATGTATAGAGATTGGCTTTTTCGTTTGGCGCCGAATCGACCTATAGTGTAGTTTCGTGAAGAGAAAATTACACTTTTACGAAACCTGTAATTTTCGGTTCAAGTATTACTTTTATGGATATGAAAATGTAGTTTCATAAAATTTGACTTCGAAAATCATCTTTAGTTTTTCGATAACTATGTTAAACATTTTTTGTCACGAGATATGTAATGACAGGAGTATACTATTTATACTCTGGTCTTACCGAAAATCATATTTGATCCCTTTCTTATCAGCTGCGTTGTTTATTGAACGCAAAGCTGTTTCATAATTGCAAAATCTTTTTTTAACCGATATTTGAAACTTCAACACTAACACAGGTTCTTCGACACATTTAAAGCTAAAAATATTTTTAAATTTTTAAATATTTATATTTTAGAAGTAAAACTTTTAAAATTGATCAAATTTTCATTGTATTCATAAAAAATTAATTCCCACGAAGGTTATACGTATTTAAAACTATCATACATCCATATTATCATTAAAATATTACACTTTTGTTTTAAAAGCTACTTTTCATTTTCAAAAACTTTTAACAAAACTGTTTAAGCAGGGCATCTGTTGTATACGTCTATAAATGTTTTCTTTGTCTATATTTTTAATTAATTTCTTTCATCATATTCTAAATATTTTTTCGAAAAGTTGTTTTAAAAACTTAACTTAAACCAAATTTATCACTTAATCAAGATACATAAATGGTTATTTCAATGATCTCTAGCTTTATAGAAGCTTTTCATCATATATTAAAAAAAAATATGTGTAGAAATAAAATAAAATTTAATTATCATAAAAATTTGTACTTTTCTTTTATGTCTTATGATAAAAATTAATGGTAATATTGTATAAATGATTAAAACAATTATGTTTTAAGAAACCTTTAATTTATAGGCAACCAAGAAGAAACAAGTTGAAAAGGCAATAAAAAAAATCTACAGGTAAGTAAAATTTCTACTGCGAAATAAAAAAAAATTCGGTATATTTTTATAATAATATAGGCTTCTCCAATTTTGCCATGTTTTGGCTCTAAAGCTTTACTCTTACAATGTATCAGTTTGCACGAACCAAACATTTCAACTCCCCAAATTATTTATATCGATACCTGTACTTTATAAATTTTAATGCCAAATTATGTTTTTGCAAAAACATCTCAAGTTATATTCAAATACTTTCGCAGCTCTTCAAGTCTATTTTAAAAGCTTTTAATTACTTTAAATGTGCCTACTTATTCTTATATTCACAGCAAAGTATGTTTTCCTTGAGTGATGCAATTTCTCGAAAATACTACTCTTCCATTGAATTAGCCCATTAAAGTTTTAAAATTTACTGTGTTTACAGTGTTTTTACAGTTGTTTTATTTTACAATTTCCTTTCGTTTCTCTTGTCACATTTGTATATTGAACAAATTCGTCAAAGAATAATACCAATAATGTATCCAGAATTATTATCCTACCACTGAAGTTTGCTTTATAAGTAGATTATAGATTGTAAAATAATACTATAAAAAGTTATAAACATGTGTTCTAATATGATATACTTTCCTATCGCCAACCATAATTTTTTATTTATTTAAGTTTGAAATAAGTCTGGTTTCGGACGCTCGTTTCGCATAAAAAGTATAAACGCCCTGACTCACTCATAAACTCATCAGAATTACGGTTAATGCATTATATCCTCAAAATATCGAGTACTTTTTTAAAGTTTTAAAGATGACGCATGGTTGTAATGAGGTCAATTAATAGGCTAAAAGCATCTTCAATTTCAATCAGATAAACCCCTGGCAAAGAAATAAGTGTAGAATTGAACTCAACTCTAGATAAATACTAAATCAAAGGAATGACAATTTTGAAAAGATCGATTGCAGTTCTGAACTTCTCCCAACCTCACTAATTCCACCAAAGGTGACGCGTCAAATCTAGCGCAGATCTAATAGGATTAACTTAACGCGTTAAATTTTTAATTGAATGATCTTCAAAACACAAAGGCAAAATAATTAAATGAAGGAGAGAGATTTTGTTTCTTTACTCTGCTCTCTTGTGAACATTTGACACCTGTCAGAGGAGGTTATTGAAAGAAGCCGCATTCCATTGAGTTTTAATTTTTATGTCATTCAGTTTTATTTTTACTCTCGGCGTTACATGACGTGTTCGCTGAATATTCATACTTGCTTTGATGTGTTTTACATTTTGTTTTTGGGTTTGATTCAGAAACTTTGGTTTGAAACCTATTTAGAGTGAGAGGAGTGATAAATTTGAGTTTCATGGTATATTTATGGTTTTCAGAACCAGTGAGTTTATTGATTTTTGAGCATTTGAAGGAAAAGGGGTATTGCTTTTATAAACTTGATTTTAAACTGAAAACCCATTCTTAAGATGTGATAATTTTATAAACAAGGAAGCTTTTAGTACTACGAAATGATACTAATTTGGTACCAATAGAAACAAACCATTTGTTGCTCTTAAATATTTTATGCGTATAACTCAAACAGAGTTATGGGAATTTAAATAATTAGACTCGGAAGTCTTTTGAATACAAAATAATATTTCATTTCAATTTTAAAAAATAAACGTGGTTTTCTTCATTCCAATGTTGAATATTACGTCAATCAAAATGTGTAATTTTAGGTTATAAAATATGCTTAACCGACAAGAAGTTATGTCTATAGAAGTTATTACTATCTGTCATTCTAAATTGTATTTTTAACTATTCTTGTTCATTTAATGATATTCGGAAAATGGAGCGCGTTTTTAATGTTTGAAACCTAACAATAAATCATAACTACACTGGGGTGTGCAAAAAATTGTTTAACCTTCACACTTTCCAGTCTCCTAGATATTTATGCCAGTATCATAACATTTTATTTTCACTTGTTAATTACCTAATTAGCAGTACAATAACAAAAAAATTAAAAAATATATATTTTTTTAAATTTTAATAAAGGAATTTTAGTAAATAAGCTATATTTATAGTTCAAGTCTAACAAACGTATTCCTTTCTATTAAAATACGTAGAAAGAAAAATAGTATAATAAATGTGAACTACAAATAAAATTCACTTATTTCAATTCCTTAACTGAAACTAAACCATAGCTATGTGACGAACAACATGAAAAGACATAAAGCTGGGTTATTTGACCCTACCCAAACACTAATTACCTACTGCATGCGATGCAATCGTTTTTCACACCACTTTACAAATATACAAATAAAAGTAAACTTACATTCCCCCCTCATCTCCAAATGATTAATAAAGTTAATCAAAACCATCGGAAATAGCGATCTGTTAACTCTCACCTCTTTTCCCATTCGTGTTTGCTATTAATAACTGGAACGCACACAAATAAATACTGATCACGCGAAACGGAATATGAATGAGATTCTCAGCCCTATGTGTACTTTATGGAAGCTCAATGGTCCCCATATCATCGATCAATGAGGGGGGTGCTATCAAGAAGCAATTATTCCAGATGGACGTTAATGAGATCACATCGCGTGCGTAATGAGCTCACTTTGGGTGGGTCAGAGAAAAACTCCCCAAATGACCACATAGGCCTTTTTCATGGGCTCTCAGTCACATATGAGTAAATTGCAGGAGGAAACGCTGTAGCAAGTAAATGCATTCAATTAGATAAGTTTTCTAGGGAGTAAATGTGTTTATATAAACATTTCATGGGCGAGTAAGTGAATCAGGGAGAACGTCAGTGTTAACGTGAATGTGATGAATCAATGAGTGAATGTAGCGTATAAAATGCATGAATGAATGATTTTTATGGCGATAAGTGGTGGCTTTTGAGGCAGTGTGAATTCTAGATTATGTTGCGAGTATGAATTTTTCTTTTAAATTAGTTTTTAGAAGAGAATTTTTGTTCTATCGCGATATTATTAATTTGGATTTATTAATTTTTATTTAAATTTGAAGGGTTTTAAATAAAAATGATGGATATGTTTTAGAAATAAAAACTAGACATACTACAAGTGTGCCTTAGTTGAAATTAACTGTTTACAAAAAATTAAAAGAATCATTGATGTCAAAGCTTATTAAACTTATTTTTGTTTAAAATATTTTAATATTTGTTTTAACATTAATAAACATAGAACAAAATCTTAATTTTCAAGACATATAGACGTAAATATAAAGATTATGTAAGCATGAATTGTTTAGCATCTTGAATTATCAAACCAATATCACATTATATAGAAAAGAATGGTCGTATGATCTCTTACATGAGAAGCACATCTCTTTTTACAAATTATAAAAGTAAGTAATTTTTTCTTCAGTAAATATTCGACATTCCTTCACATTTATAAACGCGTAGCATGTCAAATTTTTATATTGGTCAATAAGTCTAACAGTTGCTGAACCTTTAACAAAATTAGCTATTATTTCAGATAGAAAATGTTTCAACACAGAGCTTTTGTAAAGATTGAACTGCCAAATAACGTGGTTGAACATTGATCGATCATCTATTTGGAGAATTGAAATGCCCAAGCCTTAGCAAAAGATAAATTTTAAGTGTCTTATGGCATGTTTCCTACAGTTAGTTAAAGCCAAATATACCTACTTTATAGCAGTGCTTCTCAAATTCTCAATATTGGCGACCAAATTTTCAGCCATAATTATAATCGTGCCTCCCTTTTTTATGATAACGATGTATGGCAATGTAGTAATAACATATTTAGAGCAGTTTCTACGAAAGTTAGGTCTTAACAATTAACAACTTTTCGAAGCCCTCATTGACCATTTTTGGTCAGAAGAATTCCTGTTAGGAACCACTGTCCAAGGAGAAGTCTTGTGTTCTTTCCTCGAAAAATGTTTTTTGAATTTTTGTATGATAAAAGTAGTTTTAACCTATTTCTTGGGGATTCTCTGGGATTCATGACACCCCTGAACCCGTCATTGACCCTGATTAGAATATTGTGACTAATTTTTCTCACACCAGTGGCATACAAAGAAATTATTTTTCGGGAGGGGCCCAAATAATTTCTAAAGCAATTTAGTAATTTATATTGTAATTATAATTATTAATAATTATACATATTATTATTATTATATAAATTGTAATTATTTCTATTTTTATATTTCTATTTTTCTATTTTTGATTTATGTACTTAATTTCTCTTCATCTCTAAAAACTTTTTGTTTCACTTGGAAGGGCCAATTTTGGCTCCTTAGTGAACAATATAATGCTTTTTTTTGTTTTCTCTCTCTCTTGTAAAGGTTGCAAAATGTTTCATAATTAAAAAAAAATATCGCAAGACTCGTATATAGATATTTGTTCCGGGAAGGATGAAATTATTATTAAGTCCTCCCCATATTAGATTTAAAATGCAGCTTTTTAGAAGTTGTAAGGTAAAATTAACTTAATAATATATGAAAAACTGTGGGTGATGCCAAGTTCCAAGTTCAAAAGGGGGTCAGAGGGTATCTTCCCCCAAAAACTTTTGGAAAATTGGTCCTTAAAAACAGAGATTTAACTTGTTTTTGTCAAACTACTCTAAATTTTGAGAGGGGCCCTACTCTGGCTCGCGACCCATAGTTTGAGAATTGCTGCTCTATAGTTATCATTTGTTACAAATGTAAACATAGTAGTTCCTTTAAGAAGTTTGTACAATGCGTATTTACGGGTTTTCTTATGTAATGACTGAAAAATGATTGCTCTTCCGTTTTCAGTAAAGCAAAACATGAAAGTTGAGTTTCGCTCTAATGAAGCAAATTATTTTTGGAATAATATTTGAAATACATGAGAATTTTATTTTGGTAGATTTCTAAATAAGTATAAACCAACTAGAAATAAATTACCCTAACTACTGATATATTTTTCTACTAAAATTACGATTCGTATTTTATTCCAATTAAATTTTTTGAAGAAATTTTATAACAATCTATAAATCTATAAAATCCAAATACTACTGGCTGACTGGTAAGCCATTGAACTTGCATTAAGAAAGGGTTTTATATAAAATTAAACAACTCCTTCCCTATTTTTCGGCGCTTATTCGACTCCGTTTTACCCATCGAAATATCATTGTTAAAATGCATAATTTGCAGTAGGTTTATTTTTCCTCTTGAGGTTTCGTCTGGCCTTCTTTGATAAAATATAATTTCAGAAATTTTATAATTTTTAACAAATTAAGACACAAAACATTGTAAATTTCTATTAAAAAATTATAACAATTTTCAGAAAACACAACATAAATTCAGATAATTATTTTGAAACATTATTTTTCTTTATTTATAATTTTAATTTTTTTTCTAAAATAAATATATTTATGGAAAAGCTAAAATGAAAGCAAAGCTGAAATTATTTAATTCTTTCATAGGACATTGTTTACTAGACTTATACGCTCACTAGATTTTTGTATTATATTTTTATTATTACTAGAAATCCGTTTTTACTTTTTCAAAGTAGCTTTAAAAGAAGTTGGCTATCATAACAAAATGAAAATGTGATTTAACAAGTAGTATAGATGTATTATTTTGTTAAAAAATGTTTGTATTTACGGAGATGTACTCACACATATAGAAAATGTATTCTTCATCACTTTGTAATTAAAATGAAATTAGGTTATGTTAATTATTTTGCTTTAGCGGTAGTTGTAGACTGACTACACACATCGGGATTATTTTTTGATTAATATCATTTTTGGAAAACGATGAAATATTTCATAAGAATACGGTTTGTAACATCATGTAATTCCCAAGACTCTAAGAAGGTTGCAATTTTTTACTTGCTATGTTTTTATCGAGTGATTTTTAAAAATCGATGCGGAATTTTAAAAGGACACCGGGAATACTTCATGAAAATTCTGTTTAAAATTTTAATCACTGGATTTCAAATGACTGTGATGATTTCAATTGGATTGTTCTTTTACAGTAAAGGTAACAGCAAAGTTAAATGTGGGACGGGATGAGTTCGGGTACATTTTTACAATAAGGATCCGGGATGAAAAATACGACTGGGGCGACGCGTTGATACGTGACTAATCCAGAAAAAGAAAAGACATAACTAAAACTATTTATTAGTTAACTCAACCCGTGCTAGGCCGGGGAAGTCAGCTGGTATTTTATAAAGAAATTATTTCAATATTTTCAAATAACCTTGAGATTTCATAGTTCGGAGGTTCACTTACTTAAAAAGCAATAATTAATATAGGTTAAAATCTCGGTGTCAATATTTTTGGTCGTAGTGCTATTCGATATTTCGCGGGACATCAAAAAGAAAATTTTTTAATTTACTTTCCATAAAGCTTACTTTCCATTCAAGTTTAAACGAGATTGGTTTAAAATTTAATGGAACATTTTACAAAGTGCTGAAAATTATTCTGTGTATATTCTCGAGGTTTTTTTTCTCTTTTTATGTTATTTAGCTACTTTTAAAGGGTTCTGAGGGGGTAGGCCATTGTTGTTAGTAATTAGTCCATTACTGTTTAGGAGGGAAGCCTTGGGGTGCTTCGGAGATTCTCAGGGAGAAGTCTGTTCCTAAGAACAATAAAAATAACTTTCTTAACTACGGAAAAATGGAATATCCTTAAATATTTGGTGTCTTTCAGTATTCTTTTAATATTGATTAAATTAAATTTAACTAAATTTATTCTTTATAAACTTATTCACCACAACTCTTGCTACATCATCTTTCTATTATAATGTTAGTAACTTTCCCATCTATTATCCTTCAATAGAAACATCCCAATCCATCAGTTTGAAATAAGGCTCCCAACCTTCGGTCCAATACCTGAACTGATGATTTAATGGACCATTTCCCCCAGGAATTGCATTTCCAAAGTATTCCGCCGATTTCTTCTAATGATAAACTACCTCCCCGAAAATTCCATCGTCACCCATTTTTCAAGAAAAAGAAGACGTAGCAGGGGGACAAAGAGATGATAAATAATCACTTTAAAATATTTTCCTACAGCTGGACAGACGGAAGAAAACTCCCCCAGTTGTTTCCAAATCGATTTCACAATGGAATGTTTATGGACTAGAGGTCCCACTCAATCATCTGAACTATATGTTACCTCCGAAGCAGCATACCCCTCCTTGCTCTGTACAGAAGTCCGTTTCGTTGGCCTTGTTTTCGAGGGGGCAGGAACCATCGTCGACGCACAGTCCTCCAATCGATAGACACTGGGGGTCATTGCTTAAGATCGCCGCTGAAAAAAAGAAAATTCGATGTTGAGAGGTGGGGAGGTTATCATAAAGTTTCCCCCATTTCCAAGACCTGTGGAGCATTTAATAGCTTCCGTGAGGTTTACTAAGAACAGATTTTTCCCGATTGATTTTGTGTTTCAAAAAACATTTTTATGTGCGAATTTTAAATTTTTGAACTAACCAATCCTTATTCTTTAAGAAACAAAGTTATTTCGCTGAAGGTTCATAAAAGCATCCTTTTTTCTGTGGATTTTTTTTAAAAAATTGCTTATGAGATTTTTGATTGAAATCTAAATTTTCTATAGATATGCAAATTTAGTAAAATGTTTGAAAATTGTTCACCTATTTAATGAGTTTAAAAATAAAAACTAAGTTACTCCCTATCAATTTCGTAAAATTTAAATAGCGTGTATTTTAAAATGATGAATTTTTGTATTTTAAAATTTATGGGTTTTGATACCTATAAATCAACTCAGTCTTAATTTAACAAGTAGGGTGTCTAAATAACGTGTATAATCATTCACAAATTTGTTATTTGACTGATCTATCAAATTAAAAATACTACATTGAAAATAAAAGTAGAAATCCTAGAATATTTTTTATAATATTTTTTTAATGTAATTGATACATTCCTATATTTGTTATTTCTCTTCCAAGGTATTCATTATTGGTTAAATTTGTGCCTTCATAAAATGTCATCATGCATACGGGATTCTAGGGAGTTTTACTAGATCACGAAAAATCTGTTAATTTAATCTTTAAAATCTTAGGAATATTAATTATTTTTAAACTTCAAATATATTAGTCAAAACTGTGTACCTAGGCTCGTATTTGTGATGCACTAAAACTTTGTCACCTGAAGAGTGTTACTTAAATGAATAAGCCACGTTATAACTTATTCATTACTTTATCGCGTGCTGAGCTGGTAAATGATTGATGCTAAATCAGGACGTCTGCTGCAAATATTAGCTCAAGTTTTACTACCCCTTCATCTCTTCCGATACATGTTAGTTCTAAATCAGTCCTGGATGGTTTTATTCGTAGGCCTTGAAAAATATTTTATGCCCCTCTTTTTATTAATTGCAGGATAAGGGAGGTCATTTCTCTTACTGTCACAGAAGCTGTTCAAGTGACGAAAGAGTTCATATTCATAAGCCAACTACGTTCCCATGGTAACGAATCAGAGAAGCCTAACAGGCGTAAGACGCAATGAAAGAAGAAAAAGCCCAGTGTAGGAAGCGCTGCCGCTACGAACAAAAATCTTCACAATTGTCGGTTCGACAATATGGTTCAAAAAGTCACGTGTTTTTAAGGGCCTCGAATTTAGTTTCCTTTCTTGGCGTTCGGTTAAGTCTAGACTAAAAAGTATATTTACGGCAAAATTAAGATCCATTTGGGGTTTCCACTTTTGTTTTCGATGGGATTTCGTTACTTTTCTTTCATTTTCGCTTCTCGGAACTACGCAAAAAAAAAATCGAAGAAGATTTAAATATATTCGAGGGCTATTTCTTATAACTTTACTGGTTCAATAGATAGTAATAAAAAATGTAAAAATGTTGTGGGAGTACAATTTTTACTTTCGATATTTTAAGGTTTTGTAGAATTTCCTTTTATTGAAAATAACTCTCAATAGGTGTCTGTAAATTACGAAAAAAAATTAACTTTTTATTTAAAATGTGTAGATGGATTTTTTTTTTACTTTTATTTGTAAACTAATTAAAGCATTTAAATAGTTTATATTTATTGAAAATTGTTAAATAAATTTTGATAGGTTAATTTAATGAAATAATAACATATAATAAAATTCTAAATTGAGTTAAATAAACCAAAGAGTATATTTAAACATTTTACAGGTCAGTTCTTTTCTTTACATTTTTCAATAATTAATGTGTACCAGTATGTTAATTGTTAAAAGGCAAAAAAAATTCTTTAACAATTTCTAATAACACGTGAAATTAACAAATTTGGTAAAAAACTGTAAAAACTAATCTTAAGATTAATTCAAATTTCGCTTGATCGCGATCAGCTTCCCTGATCGTAACTCACACGATGCAACATGAGTGTCAATCAATAAATACCTGAAAAAGCAAGTATAAACCCTCCCACCGATTAATGCAACCTATTTTTCTTATTAACTCTGATTATAAATAATTTCTTTCTTACCATAATAATTTTTCTAAAAAAAAGCTATCTGAAACGAATAAAATTTAATTAAAATTATCGAATTCAAATCGATACTGAAGTAAATATAATAATAACCAAAACTGCACGAGTAACAAATCAAATAAGTACGTAAATTGAAAATCTAGAGTCCTTTCTCTATAAGAGATTAATCTCCTTTAATTGATTCAGAGGATGTTATGCTTTTATGATACAGAAGCTCATGAAGCGAAAAAAAACGTCTTCTTTATGAAACTGAAATCCTCAAAAGGTCATTGAGACAACCGAAACTCCCACGAGTCTATGCAACAGCTGAATAAAAAACATCAGATGCTACCAACAAAAGCAAACAAGACATTCACCAACGTTTTTCTCAAATGAGTCCCTATCTCCCTCAATGGCAATGCTCACTCAGCTAAACTGCAGGAAAATTGCACATCTACAGTGTTTATCACAAAACACTCCTCTATAATAAGGGGAGTCACAGGACAGATCGTTCAGGGGCAGATCTTTCCCTTTGGGGTATTAGAAGAGGCTAGAGATCAATAGGCCTGACTGGAGTTGTCATTAGGGGCCCTCCCTATAGATAGGATTCAGTCTATTCTAGGAAGCCGCCTCATAAGTTGAATCCATTTATGGAAGATCGTATACGGCCTTTTGAAATGCACCCAGTGGATTCGATCCATGAGAAAATTTCTTGTCTGCAGTCATATAAATCTAATAACGAAGACATTTTGACTTGACGCTCAGTTCACATCTTAGGGGGGAGTGTTTGAACAAATTATAATCTTTCTTTGTTCTTAAACATCACTTCCGGCACTCACGGGAGAGGGAATGTGGATTGTCGTTCACATCTCCAGAATTTAAAACTTCCTTAGGTTATGCCGAGAAGAATATTTTTGATGCGTTATGCACATTGTGATTTAACTTTTTCCTATAAGATGCATGAGGAAACGAATTTCTAATAGTTTCCTTGGGTATCCTTGTGTTAGAAAAAGTAATTCGGAACAAGTTATTTCTATGAACTATAAATCCAGAATTTTCTGTTACTACTCATTTTGAATTAATATTTTTTTCTACTAACACAATTGCGCTTGTTTTTTTCAAGACTAAGTTCAATGCAAATAGAATTTAAAAGCAAAATTGTACTGAAAGGAATTAGAATTGAAAGTAATAACGAAGTAAAGAAAAGCCTTAACGGGGGTAGGTGCACATCTTTCGACCAAAAAACACATTTTTCAATTTTTGCATTTTCAACAAGTATTACATTTTACGCTTCGAACGATACCAAAATTATTATTCTACGCGGAGTAGAAGTATTTTTAATTATTTTTTTAAAAAATAATTAAAAATGGATAATTAGCTGTGATTGTGGTGCCACGCCTTTTCAAACCAAAATAAACGTTCTGTTATATGTTCAGCCTTGAAATTTAGCTTTTTAAAAAAAAATTGTGGTTTAAATATTATAGTTATGGTGATGATATGCACTTTAGTAATAAGTTAGTTTTTTACTAAATTTCATTTTCCTCAAAACTGCATTTTTTACCACATAAGGAACATTTTCTCAAAATCTATTTGTGCAAATTACATATGACTTGGTATTATAATTAATGGCACTATGTTACATATTATAATGGGGGGGTTTCTCAAAAAATTCATTCAAACTGAAGTTACTGTATGATACATTATGAAATTTCAGTCTTTTTGAGAAAAAAGCCAAGTACATCCAGATAGTAATTTTTTAAAAAATAACCAATCATCATAGCCTTAAAATCTCTCATTAAAGTATGTAATATAGTTCAGGGAATACTCAGAAAAAAATTTGGGAACTTTGATTCAGTACATTTTTTAAAAATGTTCCTTAAAAATCCTCATTTTTAACATTACGGAGATAGGGACTTTTTTCGTGCACCTACCCCCTTAACGAAAATCCTCATCATAAAACAAAATACATATAAAATTTAACTATAATATCGACAAAACCATGCATTAGAAAAAGATGCTATTATCGTCGGACCTTAAAACTATCTACTTTTCCCCGTAACGATAATTTATTATAACAGTAGAGATGGCTCGCCACCTGAAGCAAAACAGTTAACCAGAAAGCACACAGTTAAAATAGCCTTATTGAATTGTTTGGCATACAATTAGTTGATGATAAGATAATATATTGAAGGTAAAGCTAAATTGACAAATATGAGGACGTGATTTTGATCAGTGGCTTAGACTTCATCTCTCCAAGGCAAACTGAGCTGTGTCCTAACACCTGTTCCTTACGGTCGAAAGCATTTTGAGCCGAAAGCTCCCCTGTCAATTCAATTAACAGCGTAGCCTCCATTATGGATAGAAGTATGAAGATTATTTGCCCTCCTCCCTTTTATTTTGCCCGCGCTGGGAAGTGGATAAATTGAAATGGGATGGAGGAGGACCGTGTCTTTGGGAATAAAATTAATGTTTGGAGAAGGTGTTGGAAGAGGGATAAATGTGTTCCGTCATTTTCAAAATGTGTCCATGCCTAAAGTTCGTCTTTCCTCCTGGTGGAAAATGTTAAAGGTCCCTATTTCTTTTGGTGTGCTATTTTAAATATTCGTAACATAGAAAGTTTCCCTCAATTTTCAAGGTTTCTCTAAGGTGATGTGTGTTATAATAAGATATTTGAGTAAAAAGGCCCTGTGTTTTTTTTTACCTGAAAAATGTATGAATCTAGTCCCTCATACTTAGTCCTACGTGTGTTGAGTTTTGATTTGAAAATTTTATCTTTGCATAAACAAACCAAACTAATTACTCTAAAAAAGAGTTAATAATGGTGAGACAAAACAAATTTCATAATGATAAATATTATCTCTTTTAGTGTGTATTGTGAAGGTTTTTGTAGAGTAACTACTTATTAGAGAAATGTTTTCTTATTATTAATTTATAATTAAGTACATTGAACCTTAAATGTGTACTATATTTATTCAAACATTTAACATATTTGAAATTGCAGAGTTTTAATTACTTCTCTAGCTATCCAATATATTTTTTATTAAACTTCTACAGTATCTATTTTATTATTTCCGTCGATGTCATGTTACTTAATTTCAAGTATGCCAAAATATCTCCCTTGCGGTTTTCATCCGATTAATTTCTATCATCAAACTCTAACTATTAGAGAAAGTTAATAAACTTAGCATAGGTAAGATTAATAACATTAGGTGCTGTCTAAAAGATTTTAAACTATGCTCTAAATGACAAACATTGAAAGTCTCTAGTGGGGGGTACTCCCAGGTTTACTCTTTTTCTTTCAGATCACTGTCAATCTAGTAAATGTATGTTTTTATAAAAAAAGTTCTAATATTTTAAGTGATGAAAAATACAAATTTCTTAAGTACGATAAAATAAAGTATATGCATACTTTTATTATTCAAAATAAAAAAAAAACCCAACAGTTTAAAACCTTATTACACATTAACACTTTTATAAGCTGAAACTTGGCTTAATAACTATCTTTAATGAGAAATTTGTTTCCTTAATATTACTGAAATTGCTTTAAAAGTTCTGTATGGAAAGTATGAAGGGATATTAACCCTTTCAGTTCTAAGCCACCCGAGATTACCATTGAATCCTATGGAAAATTTAGGGCAGCTAAAACTGAAAGGGTTAATTTATTCAGTTTCGTATTTCTTCGTTTCCTAGTGCTACTTTACATTACAATTTGAATGAAATTACGAGTCTTTTTAAAAATAAATCCAATAATTTTTTGAGGCTAAAAACTGTCTATTTTTAATTATTTCATTGCTATTAAAACGTATGAATCTCTCTAAGTACACAATTTAAAATTAATTTATCGTATTTGACACACATTAACATAAAAAATATACAATATGAGATTGTCTTGATATGAAGGACAAACTCAACAAAATATAGTTAAAGGGGAAAAAAGCTTCTATTAAGGTGATATCAACAACAAATACATAGTATACCAATATATTCTTTCTGAAGAATCTAATTCGAGTGTCAAAAAATATTTTTGACAAAATGTTGAGTTCATCATTTATATCAGGATAGCCTCATACAAGGTGAACCCGGAGAGTTCGTAGACATTTTAAAAATTCATAAAATCGAGAAAAATATCCGAATTAAAAATCGGTTTTCAGTCTCGGCCATCAGTTGGCCGGGGGCCTTTTTAAGACAATAAAATGTTGCGTAAAAAGGTTTAGTTCAATATTATTTTAACAGATTGCGCTGGCATAGTCAACCGGGATTCATGTTCGATTTCTAAAATGACCCACTGTGCTGTCCGGTAGCATAACCGGTAAATTGAATTGAAAATAACTGATAAACTGATTACATTGAAAACATCCTTCGCTTTTAAAAATGAGGTATCCTGAAAATAATTCCTCCCAGGAAATTCTGTAAATGCCTCATTGTCAGGTCTCCTTTCGAAATCGAACCCATATTTCTTCAAGATTGCCTACATCCCAACGTTCAAGATTCGTCCAATTTTTGTCATGTAAGGCCAAATTTAATTTACTTCTAGTTGCAGTTACGTAAACTTGACATATTTGGTACGAGCTCTGCTTCTAGGGTATCTGATTCACAGCTCTGTGATCCGATTCATTGATTCCGTGCTCGATTCCTTCTTTGGAATCGAGCACGGAACCCCGATAATCATATTAGCCCCATCTATTAACATAATTTGGAACTAAAATTTTTTACTGTCTTAAAAAAAAATATCCCGTCCAAATAATGCCAAGACTGAAAACCGTTTTTAATTCGGTTATTTTCCAAGATTTTATGATTTTTTAAAATGTCTTCGGACTTTCCGATCATCCTGTATACACAGTAGAAAAAATTAACAGTTGCAGACCACACACCAGGAAGAGTAAAGTAAAAGATCAACATACGTTATTTGACACGATAAAAATTTATAAAATCATCATAAAAGTGGCCATCTAATACAATTAAAATATTATTAAAATTTTAAAAAAATCCATTTAATTTGAATCTGTATCAATCAAAATCTGGCGGAATCTTTCTCATAAATTATAGAACTGTAACCATCAACGAAGGATTCAAAATTCACTTTACAGAAGAAATGGGGCGATACCATAAAATTCCTTCTCGCTTGTTAGCATCCCTATCGAACCCTTTCACATTCCCTTCAATAACGCAAAACATGACCTTATTTTAACCGTGCGTTATATTTTCAAACTTATAACTAGAATCTTAGCATTAAAAATTTAAACGTTTTCTGATTGGTCGATTTTTATAGAGATGTTATGTGTTTGTGTTAAAAGGAAATTTATATTTAAATAACATAATAGGGTAATATCATGAATTCTGTTAACAATGAATATCTGAGAGAAATGGCAGAAGAAAATGGATAGAAGAATAAAATTTATTTTTAATGACTCCAAAATACAAATTTTTAAATAAAAATCATTCATTTTTTAAACTTGTTTATGTAATGCGTTTATTAAATTGATAGTTATTACTCAAAGCAACTTTAAAGTTTCAGTTTAGTTTTCTAAAATATTGGTACTATTTAGGGTTTTGTAATCATTTATAGAATCCTTTAAATTTTATTTCCTTTTATAAAATTAAAATAGCTCATGAAATTATTTAATATTTAAATTTTAAATAAATAATGCACTACTTTTAAAACTGAACAAACTTAAGATACACCATGTAAAATACTACTTTTATAAATAAAATAAAAAATAATAATAACAAAAATTAATTTTTTGTAGGTTTACACGGCAATAAAAATAATAACATAAAAATCAATGCGCGCAAATTACACGGCATCATTAAAAAATAGTAACATAAAAAATAATGCGTAAGAAATTACACGGCAATAAAAAAAAACTCCATAAAAATGAACGTGTGTAAAATTATCCGGCAATAAAAAATCCCCCCATAAATCGACCAATCAGAAGCCGTCAATTTGCGTAGTGTCAAGATCCTGCGTAAGTTTGGTGACCCAACCGGGCGTGTGTGATCCACCTCTGCATCTTCCACCTGTAGGATCGTAATTATTTATTTGGCGTGCACAATAGAGTGATAAGTGGGACTTGGCCGGAGGATGCCATCCCTACCTGTTGCCATAGCAACGCAGAGCAGGAGAAGCACAACAGAGCGTTGGCAGACGGCAGGCGGGCTGCAGGGCTTCACACCATGCTCTCTCATCATTACTGCTAGAGCCGACAAGCCTGATGACAGCGTACGAATATGTCCAGGTCTGGAACAGAAACATTTGGCATTAGCTCACCCTCCCCTCGCCTTATCCATCCCTCACCCTTCCCCGCCTCCAGCTCGCAGGTAAGACTTTTACTTTCACTATGAGATCGGAATTCCGGGAGGAACCGCCGGATGCAGGTACGTAAGATGGATAAGGCGAGTTTGAGCACCTTTTCTTCTTTTTAAGCACTGCCAGCACATGTCTTTGGAGTGGTGTATCGATCTCGAATTGGTTTGAGGGATTAATTGGGACCCCCTCGAGCGATTTGTCATGGGGATGTGTGTGCTGCTTACGCTTTATACTTGCTCTGTGTTGTTGTTCATTTTATTTATCCTGATCACATGTAGTCATGCTTCACTAGGGTATGTGTGGTCAGGTATAAAGAACTTCATGTGTATTTAGTGTTTCTTGAAACTATTTTTAACTTGTATTGGATGTTTTTAAAACTTTAAAATTTGAATATTATAAAGTGTTTTCATATTTGATTGTTAACGGAGAGAATGACGTACAAATTTACCTGAGAGACATGTTAATTAGAAATAATCATTAAAGATAATGTTTTACATATAAAATTAAACTAAAATTACAGCCTTATGTGGTCGTATCCGTAACATGCTTTTCTTAAATGAAGAAATATATATTTCCCTAAACAGTACACGGTATATGTTCTCATTCCTAAATATTCCTATCGGTTCCTTTTTTTTTGTCATCAAATCGCTATTTGAATGAATTATAGAAATCATAAACAATGGCTAACTTATAATATTTGTTTTAAATTTAATTTTATTGTTAATCATGTAGTTTTATTGTTATTATTCAACTACCGAACCCTCAGTTATTTATTCGCTTGCATGGGCAATGCTCATTGAGCATAGTTAAAAAAAAACTTATGCATACCCAGGTTATAGGTTACTTGGATCTCAGTTGATTTTTCACCTTACTTTATATCAAAATATATTGAAACGTGCTTTGCAAACTAAAAAGTTGATACTTGATTAATAAATGAATTTTATGTTGGCGATATTTATAGTTGAAAATGAAATAAAACGTTTTTTTTGGAGGGGGGGGATGCTTTTACTTGTGAGGTAAATTTTTCCTGAAAAATTAAATAACCTTTTATTTGAAAATTGCATGTGATATTTAAATCTATTAAATGCCTAAGGAATTAATCATAAAACGACTCACTCTATTAGAATTTATAATTCTAAACACATTTTGAAAAATAAGTGTACGCAATGCATACGCATATACTCTGCTTTCTTATTGCTCTTATATTCGTTTATCATTGCTTCATAAATGCACATAAGTGTAATAACTTTCAACGCGTATAATACCTTCCAAAACATTTTCTATATCATTGAAAGGGAAAATTCTACTGCTGCTGTTTACTTTTAATGTAACATTTTATTTAAAAACGTATAAAAATTAGGTAACAAACACGCAAAATATAAATTTTAACGAGGGATATTTTTTACCTACACAATCGTTTGGCATTTGGTCTGAAAAATTTCGAACAGAAATTTTATTGTTGTGTTTTAAGTTATGAAAAAGGCTACAGTTTAAAAGATTTTGAAACCCAATATCTTAACCTTAAAAAGTTAAGCTATAGGATATCACTTAAGTTTAACTCTAGAATTTTACTAACAAGAATGGTATAGAGTTAAAAGTTTCTTGTTACGAAATGTCTGAAAACGGGTCCTCTGAAACTATTGAAACTCATTATAGAAGAAAGTATTAGATTACACATTATTTTGAAATTTAAAATTTTCTAAGGGTTTTTCAATTTTGATGAAGCATTTTCGTGTATTTGTTTCTAATTCCTTAAATTTATATTTTAAATATCCATATAGTAATATGTGTTTATTCCCAGGACCGAACGACGTACCCTAAAAAGATATAAGTGTACCAAGTATGTGGAGGAATGTGACTGAAATAAGTAATTAATTAATGAGCGTAAGAAATAAGATTTTTCTGTTATTATACTTCTTTATTTAGATTTTTGGATTAAGTAAAAGAGCTCAAATCTACTCTTTTTTCAAAGTATCTCGATACAGGAGCAATAAGAGTTTTTGGCATGAGGTATATAAAATAATGTTAACATACCTGCTGAAAGTTCAAAATATATATCCTTTGAGCCCTTTACCTAAAATATAAATTTTAAAATAAGAGGTAAAATTTTAAAATATTATACGTATAAACTTTAATATTCATGTGAGTTCATTGACTTCCCAATCTCTGATACGAATGAAATAAATATGTAACAATCCTTTGTATATATATATATGTATAACATATAAATCAGCAGTTCTCAAACTGTGGGGCACGTCCCCCTAGGGGGGGGTGATAATTTCAGAAGAAGGGCGCGAGCCAAGGACAGGGCCCTCCCGAATTTGTCTGCGGAGGACCCCCAGACTCCCTTTTCGTACTTGGAACTCTGTATCACGTACAATGTTTTTTATACATTACGTTAATAAAGATTCAAATCATATCTTACAATTTCTAAAAAGCTATATTTTTAAACCTAAGCGCTTTGGAATATTTCTTCAATCCCGTAACAAAATCTAGGTGTAAGTCTTGCGATATAAATTACTAAGTTTCTGTAAAGGATATTTCGGTCCCTCCTGAAAAAATTTCTTGGTACGCCACTGGTGTGCGTATATCGAAAAAGTCACAATATTCAGATCAGGATCAATGGAGGGTCCAGAGGTGCCATTTATCCCCGTGAATTCTCAGGAAATAATTTAAAATTGTTTTTATCACACTAAAATTTAAAAATATTCCTGGGAAGACCTCAAGAACTTTCCTAACAACCGTCGGAGATCAACTTTGAAATCTCAAATACTCTGCAGAATTATTCAACGTTATTTATACCACTGGTTATTCCAGAGAAGGGGCCATGGCCTCTCGAAAGCCTCCTAAAGTTATCAAAACCTTTCTGTGCATCCTAATATTTAAAAATGTTTTAGGCCTAGGGGAAGGCCCCTAGATCCCCTAATTGGTTTATATTTAACTATAAATATTTGATAAAACAAGGTTCACAAATTGTACATTTAAATGTTCTTAAAAGCTATATCTAATACATTATGCATGGAATTAATGCCGAAAAAATTATTTTTGTACACCTCCAGAACCAAAAGTATAGTTACTTCCCTCGAAAATGGTCCCCTCCAAAAATATGTCCTGATTTAAGGCCATATTGTAGCTTTAGCGTCAAAATAATAATATTGTATTGCATACATTGTTAGTGTATAAAAGGGGGCTCTATGAGAATTGTGATTGAAAATCGGGTCGCCAACATTGAAAGTTTGAGAAGCACTGATGTAAACAATATTTGTTAAGATTTAATTCACATTTCGCAACTCCTTAAAATAGTTAGTGTGTTATAACGTGTCTTACGCAACGTTAGAAATATTTCCAATAATTTCAAAGGATATTAAGATTAAATAAATTAATACAGCATAACATGGTTGTTTTAATTTCTACCAGGAAGTCCTTAAAATGGAATCAGTTTCATTTAGAATGGGTATTAGATAGTAATACTTTTATTTTTTTCTATCAATCACGACCTTTTCTAAAATACTAGTTTATAGTTTACCTTTACACATCAATATAACAATAAGCTTAGTGTTGATTGAAAAGTGGGTACCTACCCGCTTTTCCTGCAAAGCTCCTTTCTTACTTTAAAGGGGGTTAAGTTCACAAAAATAAAAAAAAACGCTGTTTCTTTCCTAGTATTTTAAAGTTAGATTGTGTCAAAATGATATAATATTATCAACAGTATAAAAAATGTACTAGATTTCGACTATTGAGAAGAAACATATGTTAAGTTCTTTTAAAAAAAATCACCATTTTTTGATACTGCGCCCAGTCACTCCGTATTACAAATCCGTTGTTCTATCGGAGTTATCGAAACTCGGGAGGGTTCGGTTAATCACGGCATACACATACTTTAACACTCGGGTTTAATGCAGCAATATACGTGTCTCTGCCCACTTTGGGCGACTCTCCCCTATGCCTTTAACTTATTTCATCTCAACTTCAATAGTCTAAACATTTACTTGTTACTATTTTTCCTTGAAAAATTTTATGATTGTTGGAGAAAAGGATGCAATTAAAATTTTAAGTTTAAAATTTAATTAAAAAAAATTTTTAAGCATTCTTAAATCAAATTTTTCCAAGTAAAAGGTATGGGTCTATGCAATTTCTGCTTTCATTAAGGAATGTTTAATTCCTCTTGACTTTTGTAAAACTTTTTGACTAAACGGTGCCTGTAGCTTACCGAATAATTAAGTACCTATAAATAAATTTTTAGGATCCATCTCTTTGATTTTTAAAATGTGATTTGCAAAAATTTAATTACCTAAAATTTGAATAAATAATCTATGGTATATAATATTGCTTTACATTATTACTGCAAACTTTTTAATACATGAAAAACTCTTTCGCCAAGCATTTGACATCAAACTGCAGTTTAAATTATCTGAACGAGGTAAAACGGGCCAAAACATTTCAAGCTATGTATGAGTTTCAAGCTATGTTTAATTGTTTCCTTCTTTTTAAAATTACTATACATCTTAATTAAGCTAAAAAAATCTAAATTAAAAAAAAGCTAAATCTAAATTATTTGCAAATAAACTGTCTTATTCAAATTTATCTACAAATTGTTGGGTGGGGGCTAACGGGACATTTTTTAAAAATTAAATGCAGTTACTATTATAATTTTTATAAATCTAAAATTATTTTACATTCAACATTATAAAAATATTTCTGGAAAGTAAAAAAAAAAAACATTATTCTTCTATGTGTTATGTCAACACCTATAATTTAATACTACGGTCCCATTAGCCCCCATACTTGTGGTATATCGGGATACAGAGCAGGGCTAATGGAACATACTATAGAATTCAAAAATAAAAGTTATTTATGTATTTTAAATGCCTTTTTATTAACATATGCTACTATATTAAATATGCAAAAATTGTATTGAATTAAATTTCAGCATTGAATATTTTAATTCCACAATGTCTTCTGCAGTGTTTACTTTCACTAATCCTAACTATTTCTTTACTAATTAGAAAGGTAGGATATTAGTCTAAATATGCAGAAAAAACATTTTGAAGGATAAATATTGCTAGTTTGTTTGTCTGAAATGCTAAAATTTGTCCAATTAAAAAAAAACTATTCAGCTCTTTTTTAGTTTTATATGTAGATAATGACCGTCTAATTCGGTTTCCATCCAACCTAATTCAGTATGCATGCAAAGTTAAATAAACACTACAATGTTCTATTAAAGAAATATTGCGTCACATTAAATCGTTACTTTAGCCCCACGAGGCCTGTCCCATTAGCCCCACAATGTAAAAATTTGCAATTCTAGAAATAGTTTTTTACATGTGCAATTCAATACCTCTTCAATAATATTTTTTTATTTTCTAATATTTATAGAATCTAAAACTGTCTTAATAAGATTAACATATAGGTAATAAGATTAACATATTCTTAAAAACCTACAAAATAAAATCAATTACAAAATTTAATACTTTTTATGACTTGTTGAAAAACAAACTTGGCTTTTTTTCTGCTCAGCAAAAACCTGTCGTGACAAATATTCTATGCTGCAAACGTTTGCTAGACCTGTTCTCAATCAGTGATGTATAAGATGTAAATATTTACTAAAATATTTATAACACGAAAAAATTCCATTTCTCCCATTAACCCCCACTTTCACCTATACTTTTGTTGGTTTTTAACAGCATCCCCTCTTTATATAAAATAACACGCAAATAATTTTTATGCCTTTCTTTCAATCAATTTTCATGTAGCTACTGCTAATTTTTTTTTTAATAAGTATATTGAGCGAGTTTGCGATTTTGATAGAGATACCTTGGTTTACTGGGTTGTAATCAACATGTAGATAGCAAAGAAATATCCAGAAACGTTATGTATAATTTAAAATTTAGATTTTTTTGTCCAACTATGAAATGGAGCACCGCAAAATACTTTGTCATTTTGATGGATTAGATAAAATTATAAAATTAATAAGTTAGTTGTGGGACGTAGTAAAATTTCCTCTTTACATACACTTTCATTATTTTCAATAACTTCAAATTCTTATATCGTTATAATATGCAGTCTTGTAGAAAGTTCCTTTTGTCTCCCTCTAATGCCTCAATTTTCTTTTTAGCTTTCTATATCTCACACACAAAAAACCCACTTTATAAAACACCATTACGTTATTTTAGACCGAACCAAAACTAACACCCCACTTCTTTGGTTTGCTATAAGCAGACTCCAGGGACCCCCGAAGACAGGTTCCCGAAATAGCTCAAAATCTCAGGTATTTTAAATGTCAAGCTGATTTTGAAACATATGCTCTCCCAAAGAACTTGAGACCGAATCTGGCAATGATCTCCTCACGCAACAGGTTCTGATTTTTCTCTGGAAACCCAAGCTCCGAAGCTAATGTTTACCCTTCCTTTTGCCTCCCGAGTGTTTCAACGGTTTTCAGCCCGGGTTCTGTTCAAAGCCCCGGAATAAAATTTCTCTTATTTCTCCCTCGTTTTTTGTCTTTGACAGTGCGAAGTTTTTCTGCTCAATGAGTAGGGTTTTTTTATTCCCTGTTCGGCGCTCTTATTGATGTCGGGCTTTGAAGTTTATGAAAAGAAATTATAAGAATCGGTGGGGATGTCTTGTCTACCGTAAGGGATTCGTTTGTTGGAAGGTGGGAAATTAGAAGATTTGGCGGGAATTCATTAGAAGATGATCTATTCTTTTAATTCATTTTTGCTTTTTTCATGCATGTATTGAGTCGTTTTGTCTCAAGTTTAAAGCGTTTAGAATGAGACGTGTTTCAATAAAAATATGTTATAATGCTAGGTATAGCATATTCATAACAATTGTTTAAGTGCACAAACATGAACATCAAAACTTTGTCTACTTTATCCTATTATTAATTTTTAGTAAATACTGATTTAAATCCATTGCGCTTCAATTCAAAAGGTTTATCACATTAATATTTATTGAAAACATAACTATCAATAAAAACATTAAAGCGTATTTTGCAGAGATTTTAAATTTTTTTAATGAGTTGAGTTTCGTACTAATTGATTTTACCAACGTTTTCTTTCATAAAAACATCACAAAAATATCTTATTAAAATATAAGTCATAAAATCTAAATTTTTTATACTTATTTCAGTTTAATTCACGAAGATTTGTTAATGTTTTTATTAATTCCTGTTCCTATTACTTAAATTTGAATTGAAATTACTAAATACTGAAATCAATTATTTCCCACAGTTAGTTTTTGCATTTAATACATAGTACCAGTTTAAAGAATATCATAATTAAATAACGCATTTCAAAGAGAGAAAAAGGTTCAGAATATAAATGTATCAAGATTCAAAATTTTAAAAAAATATGAAATAAAAAAAAAAACATGTTTCTTTATTTTTGATGCCGTGACTTTTTCTCAGTAAGACCACAAAATCAATAAAAATTATGTATAAAATATTATTAATTCAGACCAATTAGATTAAATATTATTAACTCAGAAGTTCTTTTTACTAATAAGGGACTTAACAATGAATTCTAATTAATTTCTATGAAAGGTCTTTCATTTTTGAAACACAAATAAATGTGATTAGAGTATCAAGATACCCATGAAAAGGCTATTATATACGGATTCAAACACCCTTTTTAGGAAGAACATAAAACATTTTCTTTATGGCTCCTTTTAGTATCTACTGATGCGGAGCAACAGCCTAAAAAGAAATGCATGAAATAAAATATAACACTCCAATGCCATAAGGGTCTATTTTAAGAACTAATTTAATAATTCTTTTACATTAAGAATGAAAATGATTCAAAACTAAAAGGAAGTTATTCTCTATAACACAAGTTCATAAACTTTTTCGGACCCTCTATATTTCTTAAAGTGGACATATTTTCAGCGTCCCTCTAAATAAACTTTTGCATTTACAAAAATGTTTATGTTTTTGATATTTCATACTAAATAAGTACTCAGATTTCATTGACTTCTTTTATACATTTTCATGAATTTTTGTAGAAACGTGTGTAAATTAACTTTATTAGATAATTTTTTGAAACGAAAAAAATCAGTAATGCTTAGATATGCTGAGGGTATTTTAAAATTAAATTTTGCAGCGCATTCTCAATATTTGTTTGAAATATTAATTTTCTCTAAGTTTAAAGATAAAATATAATAAAAAATCCATTCCTTATCTTGTGTAAACATGACTAAAAATCAATACAAAACTTCTGTCTCGTAAGTTTTTATATTAATCCTTCGTATTATGAATTATCCTATGTATTCTAAAAACATGAAAACCTGATTCAACTGACTAAAATTGATATATTAAAGATCTCAGTGAGTATAAATCAGTAATTTCGATTAATTCATTTTATAAAAATAGTTTATGCCTCTTACTGCACCAAAGCCTCCAATTCCTTACTTACACCTATTGGGGTGACATTTCACTGTCTTTGGGAACCACTGCTCTAATTGTCTTACAAATATAATTTTAGAATTAATAAAGTGTTTCAGATATACTCTACTCAAAGTACATGTTAAAAAATATTGTATAATGGGTTGTTTATTGTGTTTACGGGAAGTACAAAATTCCTATTTCAATACTTTATATAAACCTCGGTACTCCCCGAATCTACTCCTCTGCATCTAACAATGCTTTAACTCCTTCTTAGAAACAAAACCTAGCTCACTCTCTTAACCAACATAAAGAAATCCGAAAAGGAGGATACATCTCCCCTAAATATAATCCCATCCTTCAACGCAGATAATAGGTGAACCGCCCCCTCAATTCTAAACTTGTCTTTATTGTATACCCTCAACGCAAATGCGAGAAAAAAATGCACGGAGATGATATATCAATTAAGACACCCATCTCGACTCTTTTCAGCATGGGTCGATACTATGGCAGGCTGTCAAGCATGCTTCCACTCGCACACTGAGGGAAACCAGTAATGGATGGGGGAGTTATTTTCTGCAATCTTTAAACACGTCGTTTCATTTGACTGTTTCTTTGAAGTAGATTCTCCCCACGAATAGAGTTAGTGGAGCAGAAAAGTTTTATTTCTAATAACGGACGAATTGTTCTTCCCGGATCGCATCGGTTTTGAGTCTTCTAACAATCTTTGCAGGTAGACCAGAGAGGACTACCCCGTTAGAACGGATTGGGGAGTTGATGGAACTTTTTTATGGGGTTCCCCACCTCGTGCTTAGAAAGTTCGTTTAAATGCATGGAAGGGTGATGTAAATTTCTTTCGTTTTGACGAATTCATATGTCTGGGTTTATATTTTTTCCAGGAAGGTGCTACTAAAAAACAGATGTGCTTTCGTTTTCCTCCGTATTTTGGTAGAATCCTTTTAGAAAACGTTTGGAATGTACATATTGAATTTTTCGTTGCTTTTATTTTATCAACCACTGTGCGTTTCTGGATGGAACTTTCATGGGAAAACTAACCGTAATGTTCTATAGCTTTCCAGACGAATTCATCTGCTTTTATTGCTTATTTTATATTCAGATAATACTTCAAATAAAAAAGTACCGATGGGCATTTTTCATGAAACCTTGTTTTAAAATTCTTCTTTATTACATATTCATTCGTGTTTCCTAAAAGCTATAGCTTTATTTTTTGAACATAAATCAAAACCTAAAGTGCTATTCTGAATCCTAAAAAATATATTGAAAATTAGGGATACTAAATATCACCATGAAAGACAATCTGAGTGCTGAAAACATTTGAAAGAACAATTTAAAACTTCAATTTCAAACTGAAATAAGAACCACAATAAGCATTGTTCGACTTCAAAAAGCATTAAAAGACTTCCGCCTAAAGGACCATTCGAACTCTTCTGCATATTTAATTGAATATTTCTAAAGTCAAGGTTACCGCCTTCAATTCCACAACCAGAAAATTTCATCTGTCATTATACTTTTAACTCCAATCGTTTTGAAATGCATTTTATCTGTCGGAGCATCCATTGAAACCATTCGAGCAGAAATACACCAACTTCGATTACAGTAGATTAAATTTCTTCAAGAACTAAACGCCACCTCACTTTATATCCAAAGCCTATTTTACAATCCGTAATTCGAAACCTACCTTTTAATTTAAAGGCATCTTGCAGCTTTTTTGCTAATATAGAGGCATTGCGTTTCAGCGGCGAACTTTAATTGCATGTTTGGCTTTTCTTTGGGAATGCATGATAATCATATGTCTTTTACCACTCCATTTTGAGTACTAGGTATTATTGTCCCACTTCGGAGTACTCGTATCGTTTATTTCATCACTCATTTTGTATTTTAAACACGCGCATTGTTAGAGGACAACTTATTAAGAAATTTAACGTGCTTTTTAGTCTGGTACGCTTGTAATTAAAGAATTTTCAAGGTTTTTTTTTGTTCCTATTAATCATTCTGTGGAAAAAATAAATTTCAGCTTACGAAAAAGCATTTCGCTAAATTCTTTGAAATGTTGCATAAAAAGTCCAAAAATAAGTTCCTTTTGAATCTGTCGTAGTTTAATATTGTTGTGGTTAGTAATAATTTGTATGCTGTTTCTTTAACCTGAATTTGTCAGGTATTCTTATTAATTTTTGCATCACGTATATTCTGCTATGTATGAGAAATAATACAAGAAATGAGAAATACCTTAATATTATTTTTGGGCGAAAAATTGCATGCTTAGATACATAATATATTTTAAAATATATTTTCTGAAATCCACTTTGGTCAAGTAAACTCTCAATTATTGAGAGTAATTTAATCACTCTTCTATAGCATACTTATTAGGATTTAATTAATAGTACCAAGTTTCAAACATATATGATGCTTCCGAATTTAATATATTTGATGAAATTATGACTATCTTTCTGAACGTGTGGTATAAAACATATTAAATAAAATCAACGCAATTGAATGTTTAATACATTAATAACTACATATTTTCTTTGCAATCAGATTTAAGGAAGTTAAATTGCAAGGGAAAATAGGAAAACAATTAATCAATGCCATCGAAAATAACATCAATCATACATTCCCTCGAAGTATGTTTAGTCCGAAAATTAATTTAACACAAATGAAATCAAATATTATAAATGACAAGGAAATCAAAGAGTAAGTAAACGAGTATTGATTTGGAGTAGGAATTAGAAAATTTCTATGCACCCGATCGGCGTTAAAAGGGGAAGGAAGCGTTGGTACTCACCAGCGAAGAAATGCAACAGCATGTGCGGAGCGTTGCAAGCGGTAAATGGAGTGCGGGCCGAAACCGGACCTGATGAACGTGTGTTCCACTTTCCGGCTTTGAACTCTGGCCTGCTGGGATCGAAAAGGGGTCCGATGCCTTCGCAATAATGCAACACAACGTGCAACAACGGTGCACTATAGACTTACTTCGGGTTTACTAAAGCTTGGTGACATATGCGAGGGTATTGCAGGGTATGGCGTTAATGTGAGCTAAGGATTGGTAGAGTTGGATTATGGACTGTCTGGTGAACTTTGATGAAAGTCTCTGCTGGGATGAACCATTATTGAGTTTATAGTTCGGAGAAAGTGCGCGCGTGTGGTAATAGTTTTTAATGAGATAGGAAACTCGTTCTTGGGTAATTTGATTTAGTGTTTAAAAGGTGATTGGGGATACTTAAGTCTGTGAAACTTGTTGCTACTGAGACTGCAAACTCTTGAGGGCTTTTAAAACTGCTACAAGAAATACGTGTGTGAAATTTTTTGATACTTTCAAACAAACAGAAACAAACCTTATGACCTAAGGAAAACTACATCCAATTGAATCTAACTTTTGGTTTTTATTATTCTTAAATGTTCTTAAAAGTATTTTAATATTGTTATTAAAATATAATAACAATCCAACTAATGAAAATTAATGATCCGATTAATTTAATTAAGATTCATCTACTCATTTGAAACTTGTATATTTTATTTTAAAATCTTTACATTTTTTCCACATTTTACTACATAAGCCTTTTATTAAACAAATAGACATTGTGCTCTCTCTCTCTCTTATGATGTATTATTCTATCTCTCCTCTGCATTTCTTTCCATTGAGCTTAAAATAACTAGTGTTTCAAATGATTCTCCAAGTAGAATTTATATTACTAGTTTTAACTAAAACCAAGAGCATACCTTATTTTTTTTAGTAATATTTAAATAATTTCTGAGGTGAAAATATAAAAATTAATATGTTTTATTAACGTAAAAGTATTCGTAAAAACCCTAAAAACGTCTGCAGTTATTTACCTTTCAGTTACCTTTTCTTTAATGTAGGCAAAGTTCAACATTCACATCGACATAGGTTACAAATATGAGGGCAAAATAATTTGCCTACTTTACGTTAAAGTAACAAACTCATCAAATCAAACCCTTAATGTTCTTTAAATCATACAGTACTCAGTTACCTTATTACACAAACGACAACAATTAAATTAAAAAAAACATAACTTGTGCGTTTGAACCCACTTCACATCTAAATGTGGACTTCATGCCCTGTTTACATTTCTCCCCATGAAGAGCGCACTTTCATTTTTATGGCTGTGTAAAAGCATATCAGAGCTGCTATATTAAAATCCAACGAAGGTTAAGGGCCCTCAACAGGCCCATATAAAAGCCAGAAAAATCGCTTCCCGAATTTCTCCATTATGCAGGCAACGCCTTCTCGGCTGGGATGATGCATTCCTCCTTGAGATAATGAAAGTGCATTTATCTTCGGAGCGAAGGTGACACAGATTATCTGAAGGAGTCATTTGATCCTCACTGCGCAAATCCCAGACACACTTACCGAAATGACCACACCACTAAAATGACCATTACTGATTCGTTTGCGCCTCTAACTTATGTTTGTTTGGATTGTTAATCTGGTTTATGGTATTTGTTTGACCTTTTCTAGCTCTCGTTAGGGATTGTCAGTCCTCTAAAGACAAACTGTAAACACATTTACGAAAAACTCTTACATGGGACTAATTGTTATAACTGTTTAAAAAAGCAGTGTGTTTAGTCAACCAATATATGGTAGAGACCAGAAAATTACTCGTTTTAAGGTTCTTTTTTCGTAAATTAATTGGGGTGTATGCTTCATTTGACGAAGGACGTTAATAAGGACGCTGTCTTAAAGAAATGATAAGAATAAAATTAAAATACAAGACTTTACAAGACTTTTTGAAAATATTACTGTGAAACTTTTTAAAAATCTCTTAAATTTAACGGAGAAAATTAATTCCTAATGCTTTCATATATTTTTGGTTAATTTATAAGGTCGACAAATCTCCTTATTTCTTAAGTCTTCTTCTTCATTCCTTCATTTGCATTTTAAAACTGGAAATTTTTCAGAGTTTTACATAGATTCTATATTTAATGATAAGGATTTAGCTGTATTACTAGGTCTATATATTTTTTATTTCGACTAATTTGCTCTTTAAAACTAAAATTATTAAAATTTTCTCTATTTTAGGATTTTTTATAAATGCTTAATTTTGAGTTACACTAGTTCATTTACGAACATTCAACTAATATGGATATTATATGAAAAGTCTTACTTTGGGGGAAAATACTTCATTAAAACCTAGCTTAAAAAAATTAGAATCTGTTTGTTTCATTTTCTTACTGGACTCGATTTAAACTTAATTGAAAAGATAACAGTGAGTGTTAAGCGAAAAAGTTACAACATGGTATTTTACTACCTATGTGAAACGATAATTTTTGTTTTTTTATAAGTGTGATATTAAGAAAAATATGATTATGAAAATCGAATTGTTTTTCAGTCGTATTTTTCAAAAGGATTAAAATTTTTAAAAGGAGTTCTAAAAATAGCTGGTATTATAAAATTTAGCTAAGTATTCGTTTGTTTAACTGTTATTTAATAAATTAACTTAAATGTTGTCTAAGAATAGTCCATCGCTATGGAGTAAAATTTTAAAGAATGTTGCGCAATGTTGGCTATGATAGGAAGTTAAATTGTAAAAAACATCACCATACCTACACTCTTTTACTTTTGAGTTATACAAAACCGTAAGTGTTAAATACTTTTTTAAAATAATTTATCGCTAGTAAAGCCCTATTATTAGCTTATCAACTATAACCACCTATACTTTTTAATTATTTTTTCAAGTACACTGTAAAAAAAACCCAGTCGAATTTACAGAAAAAAACTGTTAGCCAGGACGCCAGTTTTTTTCCCGTTTATTTCACAGATATCTTCTGAGATTTTTTATAGACTTTCCATTTTTTTATAATTTTACAATTATTATTTTTTTATAAAATGAAAGGTCTGTAAAATATCACAGAAGATATCTGTGAAATAAACGGGAAAAAACTGGCGTCCTGGCTGACAGTTTTTTTCTGTAAATTCGACTGTTTTTTTTACAGTGTATTTATTTTACATCCAGAGCATTGCACACACGTGAAATAATTCTATCATTTTTAGTATTTTAACTGCACGTATATCCCAGAATATATGGTATTCATACGTACAGAAAGGGGTGCATTTTAATTTTTAAGTGTACTTTTCGGAAATTTTATAAAGAAATATTTATGTTTGATCATTTTTGGGCGGCTCCCCTATCCAAGAGCTTTCAGATACCTAATGGAGAGTATCTGTCTTTTGTATTGCAAAAGCAACTTTGAAAACTCGGCTTGAAGAATTATTATTTACTTTGCTAAGTCTCTTATCTATAGCTATCTACTTAGAAACTGAATGGCGAAATTTTTCACGGAGGCAAAGGATACTTTGGCGCGTGGCTTTGCGTCTTTATGAAATTCCCTTTGATGCTAAAAAATGCAAGAAGTTCACTCCTAAGCATTTATGAGGATAATGCGCATAAAAGGATATTGATCTTATTTTCCATCGGGGAGAAGCCTAACATGGTATTACTTATGATTTAGCTGTTCGTACATAAATATATGCGAATGTTTGTGTGTCATGGAAAGAAACATCATGATATACATTTATTTTCTGTTACAAACGCGATCATGTTGTGTATAAGAAGTTATCTGCCAAGTTAAAACGTATTTATAGGAGTTGATTGCTGGAAATGTAAAATAATCTTACTTGCTTTTGGTAGCTATTTTTCTGTCATGTAGTTAAATTCTTCAAATGTATGAATAAAAACCATAGAAACTGTTTGTGACTGAAAAGTCTCAAAAATATGAACTAAAGTGTAACCTGTTTTTTAATATTATCTTTGGATACTATACAGTAAGATAAGAAATAAAGTAATTACTTAACAATAAGAACTGATTAATACAACCTTTTACTTAATTTATTACTTTTTTAATTCCTATTTTCAATGTAAATAAATATTAATTGATTCAAATATTCCACAGTTTTGAGCTTTAAAGTTATTTTCTTCTTTTAAGCTACCTGTCACATTCGCTATAAATACGTATTCTATCTTAAAATGCAGAAAAAATTTTTTTCACAAGAGTTGGAAATTAAATTAATTTGTTCGATGAGTTTTTAAGATTCAACTTACACACATATTTTTTTTAATATTTGTTGTTGAAGTATCAGCTTGTTTAGAGGATTAGACTTAACCCCCTTTTTGTAATTTATATTCTTTACAAACTTTTATATATATTTCATCGACTACCTTTTTGGTGAAAGTTCCAGATAAGAAAACAAGCTCAACCTATCTAATTTAATATTTATTCTCTGGATTCTTTTATACCATTGATAAATGAATGACTTTTTCTAAAAGACTTACGTCCAATACGCCTAAATATTCATACTGAAAACAGCATTAACTTGGTGTCACCCATTTTAATACCAGACACGAAATTCTTTTACAGTTTACGATGTTCCCGAAACAATGAAAAATTACTTGGAAATAATATTCCTTACGTTTGTGAGTTTTACGACTTAACCTGATTATTCATCCTAAACCTTGTTTGCAAAATCTGTGTTAAGAACCTTCGAAATTATGGAGAATTATCTATAGATATTTTTTGTTAGATTTGTGACGTAGGCACTGGTTTCTAGAGACTTTTATCTCTCCTTTGTTCTTTTTCGAGCATGTATTTACTGGTACTAATGAGACAAATTATTTTCCCTTTGAACCAAAAGGTGAAATGTCAAAGGTTCTTTAATCCAAGACTTTTCTCTGCAATGATGACTTGGCACTCTACCCAATGATGCTTACGATGAGTAATTTCATACCATCGTCGTTGATTAGATAAACTTAATTTACAAAACTAGCGCTACTAGATCACTGTTAATAACACTGGTAAACAAGTCTTTTGGCACAAGATGCTTTTACAGTGTTTTTAAGGGTAACTTCTTACGCTGATTTCAAATCTGCGATTAGAATTTTTCCCACCACCCTCGAATTTTGAACTATTTAATTTTTTATATATTTCTTCATAATGCTTAGTATGTGTTTTCAATGATAGCTAATATATATATAATGAAATTTTAATTGATTTATTTGATGATTATGATGATTCTTATCGATATCTACTATAATTAACCCCATTTCTGTATTCGTACCCGCTTTTAGAAGGTAATTTGGGTCCAATTTCGCTCTCTAAAGATGAGAGTGCTGAGCCAATCATGCTGTGGCTATTTCGAGAGTCAAGATATTGAATAAATAAATTAATTTTAAGGATTCTCAGAACTAAATTCAATTAAGCTCTTAGGAAACCTAAAAATATGATTATTAGTCTTTATTCCATACACCAGGAGCGATCCAGGAGCCAGAATCTGCCATAAGAGAAGATTGAGCCAGCATTTCTTATTTGCTCTCTAAAAATCCCATTCACAGCTGGCACACACTCTATAAATCATGCATTAAGTTCTTGTATGATTCTATTGTAACTAATTAAATGAAATTTTTCAAATAATGCTTTTTTATAGACGTTTCTCTAACGAGTATTGAGTGTGAACGTGTGTGTATAAAGCTTTTATTACTGTAATGTCCCTATACCATTTAAAATTTTTCTTAGGGTAAATTTAATCACATATCCTATGTTTACCATCATTATTATGGATCTTACGCTCTGATTTTTGTCCATAATAATAATTTTTGTTCGATGCTGTTGAGACAATTGGGGGGTGCAAGGACTATGGGGGCCTAGAATTCTTGCTGGTTACTTCTGGACACTTTAATGGAACCTTTCTGATGCTATACACAGAAAAAAAATTCAACCTTTACACTTTAGTTAAGTTAGTTAAGTTAGTCTAATACTATCAAGTCTATATATGAAATGCAACATTTGGTTCAATATTAAAGTAGGTGTCACAAAAAAAACTGAGGGTGATGGAGAAAAACAACTTGCATATTTGAATTCAGCGTAAAATGTTCTATTAGGATCACCTCATTTTGCTCTTGTGCCAGAAAAAAAGTTCAATTTTGTTGACTAGTGTAATTTTTGTAAATCTGCTCTTGATTCTCGTTGAATGCTGAAATTTGTAATGAGGTTTTTTGAAAACTTTATTTAGGATTTTTTAGTTATAAGATCGAGTATACGTATAATTTTGTTTTATATATTATTCAAAAACTCAGATGTTTAAGTTTAAAAGAATAAAAGCTTTCCTGCAAACGGCACTTAATTGTATACACTTTAAATTCAAAGCAGTGCTGGATAAAAAATAATTCCGTAGCTCGCATTCCCAGGAAGTTTTTACACATTTAGTAAATTCACAAGGGAAAATGCATTGAGCAGTAACCGAGATTAAATTAATAATTTGTTTAATTTCTATATAATTAATGAATCAAACAAAATAGAAAAATAAGCAAATATTTAAATTGTACATACTTTAAAAGTTGTTTCTGTAGGTTTTCTAACTGCAAAAAGGGAGGAACTATTTGACATTCTTAAAGCTTTCTTGTAAAAATGGCATTCTCAAAGCATTTTTCACCAATTTCGTGGAATCTCCACCCTTGACCTCATTTTATCGTCTATTTTCCGACATATATGTTTTGTATTGTTTTATCGTAGCCTAGATCGGGGTAGGATTCACGCTAGGGTGTTCCAAGTTATTTAGCTTCCTCTGCAATGCCAGGAGGAAACTTAACTTGCTTCCAGTTAACAAAAGGCCCAAAACGGAAATCATCCTGCTGAACAGGAATCCACGTGTTTTGCACTTTCCTGCAACGTGAGAAAGTACAACATTGGTGTCCGCGACCTCTGAATACTGTGTTAATGGTAGCGAGAAAGGTGTCTATGCGCTCCCACTTCACAGCTTTCGTTAATTTAAAGGGGACTCTTTAGATTTTTATTCTTTATTAATCAATATTGTAAATTTTATCTCTTAAAAGTCGAAAGTGTTCTCCCTCTGGTCAAAAATTTTAAATTAAACAAACCATTTTGAGCATGACTTAGTTTGAGGTGGAATACGCCAAGACCGGGGTCCCAGTACCGCTCATTAGGGAAAAAACATTTAAAATATTTAATCAATCAAATCTTTATCAGTTCTAAGTGAGTGAACTTATGTTTGCTTCTATTGTATCTCAAGTCTTCCTTCCGCAATTTTTTTTATAAGTGCCTTTAGGAAAAGTGCAATAATGATATAGCTTACTCTTACTGAGAAATAGTTTGAGCACTCGATAATTTCTGAACAAATACATCACGAGTTCGTGGAATGATTCTGTGGTTAAGAATTTCAACGGAACTAGCTGCCTTATTTTTTTCCACATTTTCAAGAAAAGTTTAAGACCTTAGTTACCTACAAATACATAATTCTTCTTCACTATTTTATGAAATTTTCCTGTTAAATATACTACAGCTTCTGAAAATTTCATAACAAATACCCTTGTCTGAAAAAACAGAACATTAGGTGTAAAAATGTGTTACGCATGCATGTAATAAACTTTTGAACTGCTTATCTTACACTATTAAACCGTATTGTTGATACAAATTGACTTTAAAAAAATAAGAACCAAATTTACTTTTTACAAAGACTAAACATTGGGTTTACATTTTCTTTCTTGCATGCCTACCTATCTTGTTGCCTATCCATCTCTCTTTTTTGTTCAGAATCACTTATTTTTTAACCCCACCTTTAGCTTTTGATTATAGAATTTAATGCTTCAGAGACTCCGCGATGTTTTCAGCGTAGCATATTTATGGTGCTCACAATAAAGGTGATTAAATTCTGATCCATTTGTATTACATGAATACCTTTTCAGCAGTAAAATGTATAAAATTATGTTTTTAACCAATAGGCGGGTATTTTTTGGATTAATCGTCCTTGATCCATGAATCGTCCAAAGAAGTACCTACTCAACGTTACCCAGTGGACATCTGTGAACCGGAGCCACGGAGGTGAGGTACTCCTACCCACTTCACACAAACATTCGCTCGCACAACCCCTTAAAAATATTTAAAATGAAGTTCGAAATATCTTTGCAGAATTTTGACAAATTAACTGCAATAAAGGTTGAATCAAAAAATGTAACGCTTTTGACTGGTCAAGCTTGAATAATACTAGTTACGCTTTGCAAAATAAATTCAGATTTATCCAGTTTTAATCACAACGGTTCCGTTTCTTAACTTTTTGTTTTTAAAACCATTAAATTATGCATATCTTATGCAGTAAGACTTATAATACCTGGGTATCGTATGAAAGTTTCAAAATGTACGTAATTTTTGAATGGTGTTCGTTTTATAAAAATGGTTCAATACGTTATTCTTTACTTCATTTTAAAACATGGAAGGTTTGCATCTCTAAAGAAAGGTTTGGAATTATAGCTAACATCCATATTGTTGACAAATCCACGCATTTTCTCAAATAATAGGGTGTGTTGGGGTATAATAAAATTTAAAATCATTAATTTTAATATGCTGATTTTTCTTGAGCCTTAAGAAAAATCAGCATGCCAAAAAGCATTAAATTTTATAAATATAAACTGTTAAAATCCTTACATCCTACAGCCAACTAAATGCTGTCAGCTTATGAAAAAGGTTCTCAAAATTAGCTTTTAATCCCAGTGATACAGAGTTATTAATATTAGTATCCTTTGATACGAAAGGTGTAAAAATGAGAGAAAGTCATTTATTGCCCTTAAGTGAGACGACCCGTTTTGATATCTTTCATAATTATTTGCGTTCGGAATTTCCACATGATTCATCTCTGACAGACCGTAAGCCGATTGTATACCGATCGATTCCACTCAAAAGGGCTTGCGATCTAGAGAAAAGTAGGGGTTCAGTATTTAAAATAATCCGAAGTTGTGCCTCAAACTACTAATTTAAAAGGCAATAATAATCCTCAAAATATATGTGTAACTAATTTCAAAGAGTTCAAGATATTTCAAAATAGTCACACAAAAAAACGCATTCATTCTTTGTCTTATGGTTTACTATAGTTAAAGCTTTTAGATTTCCTAAGTTTACCTTGAAAATGAACACCTTATGCAACCACTTTCCGATCTTCAACATCTTTAAAATCGACTTATTTTAAATGAGTTGATTTAAGAAGACAATGCGATCGTAAAAAAGCTGTTTAGTTCCGCGAATACCAACGCCGCCCAGGTATTGAGCCGTAACTATAAAACATCCAAGAATTTAATTTGCTGCCAGTAGCGTTGAAAGGTGCCTTCTCTGGGTTTAATCAAGCCTATTACCTTAAGTGGTCAAACAACCAAGCCTTCCAGTGGTGTGCTTCACTGGTAACAAGAGTGATTTCCGTGTCCGCTTGAGCTGGAGAGCGGGACAGGTTTTTGCAACCAACACTCTCCCCCCTAGTGAAGCGGAAAGCTTTCCTATTTAACTTTTTCTTCGTCGCTGTAAGAATGGATGGACGGAGACCTATAATCACAAATGTAATCAAGATTGGTGGTTAATATTTGACTGGGGGGGGATTATCTGCTCACTTGGCTGCTTTATGTTGCTTCACTTGATGGTGGATGATAAAACACCCTCGTATCTGTCTGGGTGACAGACGAATGCTTGATGTATCTGCTGCGTTTAGTCATATTCTCTGAGAGTTTTTTGTTTGATCGCAGTTTTATGGTCTACTATATGGGAGGACTATAAATGAATCGTTTAATTTCTTTATCTTGGATTGCAGAGGATTACTTGGTAGATTGGAAATATGAAGGTTTGGTTATTTAGGTGGGAAAGGTCGTTGTCAACATTTTTAACGTCTACGATACTAAAACCCAACTACGACCTATCACAAAAATAAATGCTTTTCCTCAAATTATCTACTTTCCCTTGCCTTAATTTTGTGTAAGAGGGTTGTTTTTTTTTTTAATTTCTGTTTTGCTCCTGAAAAAAAGTAGTAAGAATTATTTCGAAATAATTTTGCTACTGGTAGATAGGCACATCCTTGGAGATCAATTTACATCTTTACTGGAAAAAGTAGGAAATTTTTTCCTACAATACCTTTATTGAGTTCACAATCGCACTCCTCGAACTTATTTCCCACCAGCCCATAGAGAATTCATCTTCCTCCTTACCCCCCCCTTTCGATAGACCACAAATAAAAACAAATGAATATTTAGAATTAAGATTATAACTGAAGTTTACAAACGATTTTAGTTACTTTTCCACATAATCACCTTGAAAATTGAGCCATTTATCGTACCTTTTCACGAGTTTTCCGAACCTCTCTTCATAAAACATTTGACGTTTTTGTGGTTCGGAAGCGATTTTCCCTCTTGGCGCACATTTTGCTGGAGAATCAATCGATGTCGACTTGTGAATCAAGGTTGTAGTTCAACAATCACCAATGCCTGGAACGCAGCAGATACATAACATATGGTTTTTAACATGCACAATTCCATACTGCAAAAATCATCTGCCTGCCTATTGTTTATTGTTAAATGCGAACAGAATTTAAAGGAAGATAATTTCTCTACGGGCCGGCGGGAAAAAAAGTTTGATAGCGCGCTTGTAAACTCAATAACTAATAGAAAAACTGTGATTTTTTCCAGCAAAGATGGAAATTGATTTTCAAGGATATACATCTTTACCAGTAGAAAAAAAAATTATTTCGAAATTCTTCCAATTTTTTTTCAGGAGCGAAACGGAAGTTGAAAAAACACCAACCCTCGTACATATTTACTTATTTACTGAATTCATTTTGTTAAGGTTTGATTTTGGTATACTACATGTTGTCATATTAAAATAATTGTAAACTACTAATTTATTTCTCCTTAGTTGTCTTGAATTTTGCAAAGGTTTCTCTTTTTTCTCTACACAACTTAACAGGTTACCTCGGGTTAAGATTATTCCAGTAAGATGTTACTATTTCTAATGGTAGATAAGTTTTAGAGGATAGATAAGTCACAGACAAAGTGCTGTTGTTATCTACATGGATAGACTGGTACTCACATAAAATAAAATCAGTAATACAAAAACATTACTTAACTGATTTTTAAAACTTGGTTCCGTTGAAATTAATTAACAGTGTTCTATGAAGAACAAAAACTCAAATTCTTCAATTACTAAATAAATTGTTAAAGAATAACGAGCGAAAAGTGAAAATGTGTAAAAGGGTTAAAGGATTATGTAATTACACTTTATAAATTATCATGTGTAATTTGAATATTTGGGATTGTAATGTACTATAGCTGGGAGATAGCAACATCGAGACATCAAATACTAATGGAAATGTCGCTGTGAAATGTAGTTTTCACTTTAAACCTTTAATCCATTCCATTTCGATTCTGTTAGCAGAATACTTGATTTTATCTCTCTGCGGTCACGATTTATATAGCTAGACACGTATTTGAGATTTTTGCTACCCATGCAGTCATTTATTTTACGCTTGAAGTAAATCTGACATTTCTTTCAATTTAGACTCGTGTGTGAGGGTCATTTTGCTACATCTTCCTGAGACGATTATACCATAATTATGATTTGCAATGATTATATGTTTATGGGAGACGCTTCTAATTCATACAGTGATATTGCTTTTTTAATGTTAATTTTTTTTTGTTTTAAAAATGATTTTTATTGTATTAAAAATACTTTTGTGCGCTGATTTTTAGAGAAAACTTGGTTAGATAAATACTAATCAAGAAAATTATAAATATGATGATAGAATATACTAACAGTTTTTTATACATAGTTTTTTTTAAAAGATTTCAAAAGGGTGAAAAAAACCGACCAATATACCGTTTTTACATTTTATTGAATTGAACATGAACAGAGACCACGCAGTTCTCTTTCCAACGATACGTTATATCATTGAATGGAAAAACGGAAAAATAGAAGAAATTTTAGACGCTCATAGTAAAAAAGGTTCATTCCTATTCATCCAGAATCCTATCTCAAAACAAGTTTTTTTTTTTAAGTTTAAGTATACCTTTTATTACAAACCTATCAAGCATATTGATTTTATTTTTTTTTTCATAAATTCATACCGTAAAAGTTGGAAATATTAAGTGACATTTTTTATAATTTGGTAAGAATTCGACTTTTTGAAATTTTAATGGTTGTGAAAATATCATTATAAAACCATAAAATATGCGAATACAGAAAAGATTGGTTTGTTAAATGTGTATAGGCATATTTATTTCCCACCTTTCATAGTTTTTAGTATTATCTCTTTAAGGGAGATATTTATACTGTAATGAATCATTGCCACCTAGTTCATAAGACTAGAGAAGTTTAAATTGTAACGTGTGATAGTAGTCCTGACGTCACTATAATTTTAGTCCACTATCACTATAATTTTAGATTATAATTTGAATTAAGTTAATTTAAATAAAGTTTTAATTGAAAATTACTTCAAAAGTTCGAATTAAAACCTCAAATTTAACATTTTTTCTCTCCTGGAGAAACTAAGTGATAGGACCATTTGGCCCTGAGTTACAACTTCGTAGGCTTTTAAAATAACATTAGCAGGGTGATCTTTAATTACATAAAACCATTGCTTCTTTTAATTACAAATATTACTTGGTAAAATAACCCAGCTAATATTATTTGAAATGCCTCGGATATTCATTAGAATGAATTTCAATCATTTAATTTTATTCTGAATAAAGTTGAGTTGTTGTCAAAGAGCGATCAAAAGTGACGTCAGGACTACTATCACACGTCACAACTTTGAGCTTCTCTGGCCTTATGAGTCTGGGTGGCCATGAATGAGTTTACATAAATTTTCTAATGAGTTTAACATGGAATGTTGAAGAAACAATTGATATAATATCGCTACTGCTATCAATTTTGATATTGTTTTAAAATTAAAATCAAGTTGATAGCATTTAAATATTTATTACCTACTTCTAAGTTTTTTGAAGTTGAAACAGTATGCCTCCTTCCAATCGCTACTAAGAATCCCATTACTCAAAGAAAATGGCCGCCTTTTAAAAGCCGACAAAAGTAATCTTTTTTTTCCCTTTCGAAAGGCGCGAGCAGTTGCGAGATTTAAATTTCCAACACAAATCAGTTCAAATATTTCCCAGCCGGAACAGGGCGAAAGGCAAAGAGAGACGACGAAGACTCATTTTATTGATTCACCGGAACTTGTTACAGGACGAAGTTGGCTAGCCCCGCCTACCCTCCAACTCTTTCACAGAATGAATTGGTGGTCGAGAATTATAGGTTTTCTTCGTTAATAGAGGCGGCTCATTGAAATTCACGGGAATCTAAATATTTATGTCTCACCATGGTGACCGGGGGAGGATATCCAGAGGGGGATCGAGGCACGAGGCGGGTTTTAATTTTCATTTTGATAACAAATTATCTTTGCCCCTTGAATGGGGATTGTTGGTTCCGTTTAACGGAGTGACAGGTGTGTTTATGCTCCGCTCGATATCACTTGTTGATTAGGTTGGGGTTTTATGACGTTGCTGTATTTATTGCCCGTTTCGTTCAGGACAAAATTTATAATTGTTCTTTTTTAGGTAGCAGTTAAAGCACGATATTCTTTTACACGCCGAAGAAACCCCATTCTCTAACATAAGTCGTCCAGAAAGTAAAACTTTTTAATAAAAAGAAATTAAACAAAAACGTGAACAGAAAAAAATACTGTGTCGGTATTAACACTTTGAAGCTTCTTTCACATTTCTACATAATTTCCACTTTCATTAAAAATGTCCCTATTTTAGAGGTTTTGGAAAAAAGGGGTAGCGATTTGAAACCGTTAAGGGTCAAACTCAATGAAACAGTGGGATATGTTTAGTATATCAAAATGAATACCTGGTGCAATCTAAATAAAATATTTTTTATAAAAAAAATCGGGGTCACGAAAATTTTTTTATAAAAAAAAAGTGGGAATTAGATTGATCTGAAAATTTGTCAAATCAATCCTTGAAAATATCTTTTGGGCCTCAAGTGAACAATATTTTAGAAAAGGAAAGGAACTAAAATTTCAATAGTTTCCGACATCCTTGTAAAGACTTCGTGACGCCAATCTTAAGCATCAATATTTAAATTTTAATTTCAACTAATTGCATTTAACATTTTATTTTTTTTGCAAGGCCCCATAATAGCTTGATAAAAAAAGTTGTCCGAAGTGTATTGTGAACTAATATGCTCCCCCTTATCAATTCACTTAACTTTGCTTTATTTTTGAATTTTCAATTAGAAGGTAAAAGAGGGATCAAACTTTTTCCAGCCTAGAGGGAAGGGGGCGAATAAAAAATAGTTCCTAAAATAATAAAAAACCTTTTAAGTTTTAGTGAGTGACAAAAGAAAGTGACAGTAACGAAGTTAATATTCCCGCATTTTCAAGACGACCCCTTGAAGGTAAAAACTTAATGCAGTTTTTATAAATAAGTTAAAGCATGGTAATTGGCATTGCAATTTTATTTCTGTCTTTAACCGTTTGCCCTTACTAACCCATTTTTCATGACTACTGGCTAATTTTGTCCGCACACTAGTGCTTTAGAAATGCTTTGCGGACCCCTTTACCAGGGTAATTCTTAATTGTATCGGAATACTCCACACCCCTTAGTTTAATATAAGTTTTGAGTAAAATGTTGGCATTTCTTTCATAAATCCATAACTGATTTTTTTACTTTTTAGAGTATCCTGTTTTTTTTTTGTGTTTCATTATAATGCTCTTTTATTTTTAACTAATTAGTACCATGTCCTTAATTCTGTTTTGAATGATTGAATACATAAAAAATTAACCAGTTTTTCATTTTTCTTAGGGATAATTTTGGACATTGAATAAGGTTTTGGTAAGAGAAAGGTTTATTTTTGTTTAAATTTATGATGAATTTAAATACTAAGATTATGCTTTTACTTGCTGCTTTATATATTATATTTTTACAATTATTTTTTTCAAATTTAAATATTGTTTACGAAATACATTGAAATTAATAAGTAATTAGTTTACGCGTCCAAGTACAAATTTAAGCTCATCTAGTTCTCGTACTAACTAAAAGACTCAATAAATTATGTAATAAAGCTTTTTATTAAAATAAATTATTATAACTAGATCCATTTTTTAGCTAAACTATTTTAAAATTAATCTTACTCTCTTATTGTAACTCACTGTATTAATCTTTTTTTAATTAAATTTCAACATCAATCGTTAACTCTATTATTTTTCACGTAATAAACAATCTCATTAACAGTCTCTTAATTGTTCTATTAAAATATCAAATAAGCTTTGGTAAAAATACAAACAATGTGCACTTACATAACCACTTATTTAATTCTATTATCTTTTTTAACTGTATACCTGAGAAAAACGCTGATGCTCAGCTTTAAAAAAAGGACGAGCTTCATTAAGGATCATTCAATAATACGTACAATAACCCCCCTAACAAATTGCTCTCTCAGATTATTAATTTAAAACGAATGTACGTACTAATTTTGGAATTTGAAGCGGACTCTTCTAAGTACTTAAATTTATCAAAATAGTAAGGATATAATTTCATCTATCCCAGGATTAAAGTAATTTGAGTCGACCTGTCACTCTGATACAGTACCTCTCATTGATCACTTCACTCGACTATCTATGTGAGGAATAATCAATACTTTCTTTAGATAAATACGGGGTGTTTTGTGTCCATTGGACGTCACTAGCGCGATTAATATCGGTAATCTTTCCCCATTAATAAGAGTTTTGTTTTCCTATGAGTGGGGTATTTTGAGCTAATATATTCAGGTTGTGTGTACAAGGGTTTCTAGTGACGTCTCTGCGACAGAACGAATATCTTTGCCCTGCTAAATAAAGCTGATTCTCAATACGTTCATGCTTGACCAAAGTGAAGTTTGTGGTGTTTGTATGGTCCCTAGTCACAAACGGGTCGCATGGTGTGGAGCTGTCCGGATTATAATTACGGGTTGATTCTCTGGACTTTTCTCTGTAATTGGCCATTGAACTGTCCCTGACAATTCACTGTTAATGATAAGTGACGTTAGCGAAATCATTTCCTCTTGAGTACAAAACGTATTTTCCGGTTTGTTGGGGACGATTGTGTGTGGGAACTTGAGTAGTATTGAACTACTACAATGGAACAACCCACTTACGTTTTCAAACAACTTTTCAAAAGGTTTTCGTTTCCAAAGAAAAAAACTAATGATAAGTAGATTCGTTGATGATTCCATGGTTGATTTAAAATACAATTACACTGTACAGAATAAAGCATTATATTGAAAAGAAAATATATACTGTAATGTTATCCTCACCCTTGAATTTTTGAACGGTTTCTTAAATGTAGGTAATACCTAATTAATTTGTGTTTTCTCTATCGTAAGAGAATTGGTGTCTAGGGATGACCAATTGACCAATGATGACATGCGCCACGCCACAGATGCATGGAAACTTTATATTCACGCTAAATTTACTGATAAAACGCATGATCATTAGAAAAAATAAGATTATTTGGATTCCCCTATTATTATATAAATCATTAGAAATAAACTTCAATAAACCAGTTTGTATACCTAACTTTTCATCGAGATTTAAACACAACTCTGAAGAATTACAGATGCCTGAACAATTAGACATGGGGAGGCACCGTAAAGTAATGGCAATGATAATCTGAACAAATATCTCCAGATTTATTTGTGCACTATTAATAAATGCATTTCAACTTAATTCACTTAAGTTCATAGAAAAATTATTCGAGAAGGGTGTTAATATTGATTGGGTGAGTTTAAGGGACCAAAAGAAAATTTTAATCATCCACGGCATCGAATTAAAGACGTTCTAGTTATCGAAGGTGCACTGTACTTAGTTTTACAAGCTATTTAATATGTATCTGAAAAAAAAATACCGTTCCAATTTCAATAAGGTGTGAATGCTCATTTGTACAGTACAGGGAATGATAGGCCGCAGTCAAAACACGATTCCACAACACCCCTAGTCCGCAGGCAATAAACGGGAATGAAGCCCACATAGGGGTTCCTAAGAGTTAAGATTCAGAGCCTGGCCACTAGATTGTAACCTCAGGCCCAAACCCTTTGTTAACAAAGGGGTATTCTGCTAATGAGGCATTTGGCTTTTGGGCTTCTGCTATGCAAATAACAAATCAACTGAACCTAAATGAATTTGTCGTACCAACATTAAAGCAATACATAACTGTTCAAAAAGTTTATAAAATTTAGTTGACAGTTTTAGTTCTAGAATAAATTTTAAGACAACTTTCTCTGTGTATTCCGCCAATGTGTGTGTGATGTGAGTGCGTAATAGTTTCTTTTCTCCTCACAAAATTCGAAAAACTGTTTTTGATTGTAGTTGCTTTTCCGCCACTTTTCATATCTCGTTTAATGTAAGTCTATATTTTTTTCCAATAACTTTTTCCATTAATTAGACCCTATCAGTCACTCAAAGATAAATAGGTTTCAGCCCTTCCCTTTTTGTCGAAGATGGTGAAATCCTTAATTAATTAACACCCTTTTTTAATTCCGAGCTTTAATGACACCTAGAACTTTTAATGCTATTCATCACAACTCCTTATTATTGCTTTTTTAAATTACAATTCAATTTTTAATAGCAATTAAAAACTAACTTAAAGGTTGTTGTTAAAAAAAAAAACAAATTTCACGTTTCGAGAAAACAAAGTATTTTAGCTGAGCTTCAGAATTTCCCCAACACCATCATCTTTATGAAAAGATCCGTATCAATATAAATATCATTATGGGCGAAAGCTATTGGCCGTAATCTTTTTAGGGAACGAGCAAACAGCAGCTAGAATATTGTAAACTTTCTCCGGACACGTAGAGAAAGAGCATCTCAATGAGAGTTATGCTTACGTGATCTGCTTGCCCATTAGTAGTCTATTTTCAGTGGAGCGTCTGAAATATTTTATTTGAAGGGAGAAATTGTTTGTCGGTGAATGATTTCCGATTCTATTCTAGAACCCTATAGATTTCTTAGAAAGAAAGGAAATCGAATGTCGATTGAAAGTGTTTCTATGACGACAAGCTTATCACAACAAGAACCGTTACAGGTTAGCCTAAAACAAAAAAGAGAAACATGGCCAAAAAGAGCAACAGCATGGGAAGAGTCTTCTATTTGGGGTTCCTCTGGAGCAGCAATCAGGGGGGATCAAATCGACTCGCGTGACCAGAGCTTAATAGCTAATGGAAGCTCCCTGCTAGGAATGCGAAATGTAGATAGAGCTGGAAATTCGTAGGAAGCCTGCGGCCCGTAAACTCTTGGGTAGGGATAAGATCCAGAAACTTTTTGAAATAGTAAATTTCACGTGCTGCAATGGGTGAATTTTGCACTGTATGTTAATATTTTGGATTCTCTCGCGCTTAACATCATTTATTTTCTTCATCGTAGCGGGGGAAAAACATGAGTTTTATGTGTGTATCAGGATTATATGACTTTTAAAATATTAGAAAGCCTGTGGTGACAAATGATCAGAATTGGAACGAAATTCTCAAAAATAACTTTCATCTTCTAAAATTGAAGGAAACCTGACTCGCCTAATAAGAAATTGTATAACAGAATAATTGAAAAATGGTTTAAAATTTGAAAAATATAGTTTATTAACTTGCTGCTCAGATGATGATTATTTAGATGCTAAAAGATTTTCTAATTGCCGTATTCAATGCTTCAGCCTGAAACAACATTTCATAAGACGCGGGAGCTTTTTTTGCAATTTTGCAAGATGGAAATTGTTTTTGAGAGAGTGTTATGGACCAATATTTATCATTAGCCCTCACAGGCTTTTGAATTTGAAAAGTCATAACCTTACTGTTGGATGAATATTTAGAATTTGTTGTTTTTTAATTGGGGAAGCATTTTTAATCTGAAAAATATCATCTGCAGTGTTTTTACAGCTGTCCATAAAAATTTATAGAGTAGAAAATCCATTTACCGATATGGTAGAGACCGGACTTTCGTCAATAAATTAAAATTTCTGGAAAAAAAACACTAAGAAATGGTTGTCAAAAAGCCTTCAAATAATTCAGCATTGTGTTTTTACCTAAAAAGTATCTAACTGTACAAACCTAATGTGATTTTCAGCAATTGTATTGCATTATATTACTATTATTGCCAATCAATTAGTTACCTAAATAAGTATAAAAGCAAGAAATCACTTAAGTTAACACGTTTGTTGGAGTTTTACGCGCATGAATATTTGGAATATTTTCTTTTTTGTTTTTGTTTGTTTGTTTTTTACGAAATTTACTAACGCATCACAAACAAATACAACAACACACCCAAAAACACTTAAACAAAAACAAAGAAAAATATAGTATAAAAAGAATATATAAACTAAAAGAAAAATAATAAACAGTATGTGTGTGATAAAATAAGAGCAAAAGGAAGGTCGTATCTGATATCAACAATGTGAATCGAATGTGATTCTTGACAAAACGATAGATAATATTTGTTATTTATAACTTTTTTATTTATGTAATTTTAATGGATTTCTCTTGATCAAATAGTTACTACTTTCCTAAACATTTCAAAGCATCGACCTCCAAAAGATGATAATTCCATTGAGGAAACTATTATTTTGTAAGTATTAAAGAATGTCTAAAACTTATATAACCGTAGAATAGACTTGAAAATTACATGAAAATAGTTATCCCCCCTTTGAATCCTTTCTTTCATTCAAACTATTGATATCCAAATATTTTATGTGGCATCTTCAATCATAACCATACAAACCTAACCAAAAAAAATCGATCACCACTAAAAGATTTGATAAAAATCTTATAGGGTCATGCAATTTTAAGATCACTTTATGAGAAATAAATTTTCATCTATATTTAAATAAATACAATCTTAATGATTGTATAAGTATTGTTGCAAAAAGTAAGTAGTTTCACTTATCTGAGTATTATAATGTAACTTTATGGCAAATTTTAAAACAAGTTTCGTAAGTTTATAAATTCATAAAATATCTAATATTTTCTTACATACTTTTTGAAATAATAACGCTAAATAACAATATAAAAAAAGGAAATGTTCCTTCCCTTTTTTATTTTGTATAAAATCAGAGGGAAAATCTATACAAAAAACTTAGCAATGTTCTTAAAATATTCAGATTCGGCTCTGAAAACCTGATAATTGAATACTATATCGTTAACCCTCTTCTCACTAAGAATGTAAAAAGTATTATCTTTTGCTCAATTAAAATTCACAATAATTACGAATATTGCAATTTGAACGTAAATAAGTATGCTTATTTAGTTTCAGATTTTGATTCATGTTTTATCGAAACGGGAGTTAAATTTTCTACTTATCGTCTGCTTAAAAAGTTGCACTATTTTATAAGTGTTAAGGGGCCCACAGACGAGCAACTTGGTCGTCAACCGGGTTGTCAATTTGAGCAAGTTTTCAACCAAGTTGGCCGTCTGTGGGGAAGTTGATGATTGAATTTCAGGTTGATGATCTGATCGTCAACTTGATGGGCGGAGCTTAATCGGAACATATTATTAGGAAAATAAAAGAAATAAAGCATTAAAAATTAAAAAAATATAATTCTAGCACGAGAGAATAATTAAATAAAATATAATTTTGCATTTAAAGTACCAAAATATATTAATTTGTTACAATCTGATTAATTTTTTCTTCATTGTTTACATTCTGGATTGACGACCAGGTTGGCCGTCTGGGAAAAGCATCAACCTGGTTGACAACCGGGTTGACGACCAAGTTGCTCGTCTGTGGGCCCCTTTAAACTAAATGTTTGCAAAACCTGCATAACTGACTAGTTTGGTCGAACTGCCTGCTAATTGAATTAGTAGCCATTGCAGTGACCACTATTGGTAAATTTAAGATTCTGTGTTGGTAAAGTGGCCACCCCCCCCCCTAAATCCTCGTAAAAACAAAACTTTTCAAGTAAATTTTCGTCCGTAGAAATCAATTCATTCGACCTAATATTAGAATGAATTTAGAAGTTAATCAAACGGTAATCAATGCAAAATAATCAGTTTCGACATACCCGTTTCTTTACGCAATTCTGTAAGCAGAATCAAATTTCAGTCACTCGGTTGATGGTGTAATTTTCAAAGACTTAAATATCCTATTCATACTGATCTGTGGTATCGGTAGTTATTTAACTGCTTACTACATAGCATAATCTACTATGCCTAGGAATTTTAAAGTTATTTGATGCCTCTAACTCTAATTATTTAAAATTAATCAGCTAGGTGGCCACTATTAGGTCAGTGTCCCGTTCACTAGGTATACCCACATTTACCTTATAATCGATATTTTCTTCTATTTCTTCTTCCTTTTTTAAAAACTCAAATCTTGCTTGTATCAGTTTTTATTATTTCTTAAAGGGTACGAATACAATACATTTTTTTGGATACTGACTTCAAAACGACGATATTTGACTATACATGTGAAGGGTAAAATAACTAAAACTTTCAGCAATTAATTTCATTAATTAGCTAAATAGAGTCTAAAAAGAACTTATCAGCATGATTTCTAAAGAGTGATAACTCATTCAAGTAACTAAAATATCCCTTACAATATTTTACATTTTTTGACTGTTTTATGTAGTTGATATTATTTTATAGTTTTGTTGTTTTTTTTATGTAGTTGATATTATTTTTTTCAACAGTCGTTTTTTATCTGAAGTACATGAAAATTAATGCAGAATAATTTTTCTTTAAAAAGAAAATTTAAACTTATTTCTGAGTGAAATGCAATTAATGAAACAGTCAAATATTTGCCATACTATACATAATAATATAATGGTAAAAATTATCAGAAAATACCAATTTACGGGTGAATAATCAAGATTTGAATTGAATTGAACAATACGTGAGACAAACTCGATTCTTCAGAAATTGAGCATCTTTAAGATTTGCGCGATATTTAAACCTTCATGAAATAAAAAAATATGCATAGGATATTCCAAATACTTTATTGATTTTTGTATTATTTTAAAGCGGAAATATTGAGGAATACTTTTAGTCCATAAAATTACCGGGATATTTTGATGGATTTTCGTGATTTCTATACTATAGTGTAAACGCGCTTATAAAATTGTTTCGACTTATTTATACTCAAAACTTATTACTACTGAGGAGCAACTGAACCACTAACCTAAACTTAAAAACACAAATATTTGGTACAAATAATATAATATTGGTAAAAATTTGGATAAATATTAGTACAAATATTTATCTATATGTAACTAGTATTTCAATTACTTCTACTATCAATTACATATCAAACCCCTAAACTCCATTTTCTCTTTTTTACCCTTTATGAATCCTTTCAAAAATATCTTACTTATCCAAGGGCTTTGAGTTGGACCACTTTGCGAATATCTGTGATTGTATAACAAGCAAGTTATGATGAATAAAAAGTTTGAAGATTTCAAAAACCCTTTCTGTTGGTACATTGTTAAAAAAACTGTTGAAAGGTGTATTTATTTTAAACTTCATCTGTTACAATGTTTATAAATCGAAATAAAAATATTAACTCTAAAAATGTTAAAATTGTTTTGAAATGTTGTTAGTTTACGAACAGTTATAAATATTGGATGATTGAATTTGCAATTTGGCAAACATTGCACGTAAAACGCCTTATTTAAACTTATCAATCAAATTTAATGTAAAATTTTGCTAACGATTAATATTTTTATTTTGAAATTTTTGTTTCTTTTGTAATTTGTTTAACGAAAAGAGTAAAATTTTTAGCTTATTAGGTTTTTATTAAAATAAGAAATCCCTAAAAACAACCCTTTTTACTCTCCATTTTTGTACTAAAATATCATCAACAACTTTCTAAGTAAAAGTTAAGGATGTTGAGTTGCTTGCCATGCTCCCTTTAGCCGAGCAGGAAATAAAGCATGCTAAAAGAGAACTCACGATTATTAAATTACCCACACAAAAATATGTCAATTTGTTCTTTTTAACCGATTCATTAGCCAAACAAGGCCCAACAAGAGTTTGATCATAACTCAGAACATCGTCAAACTCATTGCACGAAAAATTAACATTCTGCGAAACACCTTTGTGCCATAACAACGTCGAATAGCTTGCATAATCAGAAGATTAATTTATGGAGGTGATATGAAAAATCACGTTGACCGCTCTCGAATAGCTAATCAAGTTACAAGAGCGATTCCGACCACGTGCGAGTAAAAATATCTTTCGCTTTTGCATACGGTTTCCATTCAAGCGAAAGTTTTTGCCCCCTAGAAGAGGAAATGACTTTCTTCCTGCTGCGTGTGAAGTGAATGTGGGGAAACGTTCGCATCCACTTTCAATTATATTACCTCGAAAGAATGTGGGGAAACCTTTGGGTAGTGTAGTGTGTCATAGTTTCATGGTCACTGCCATGTGATGGGCGGGTACAAATATGCAAAAGATGGAACTGGCGTGCGTCGGGTTGCACAAGTTTGGAATTATAATAATTTAAATTATTTTTTTTTTGCGCGGAATATAGTGGTAGTTTTGTGTTTAGAGCATAAAGTACGTAATTCGTGATAATGGTGTTAAATTATGGCGTGTGCAATGCTGATTGATCTCTCCCGACGATGTTGACCGATATAAATTTAAAACCGGTCGATAATGACACACTTCGAATTTTGTAAATAATTAAAATAAGATGCATGTTTCAAAAGATTTTTCGTTCATTTTATTTAAAAAAAACAAATTTAAAATATTATTTCCAGTTTCTAGAACCTGTGAGTCAATTTTTAGTATAAATAATATTCGTATTAATATTTTGGCTTATTGAGTAAATTGACTTGCATTCTCATACAACAATAACTGACTGAGTAATACAAATTTGATTTTATGTGATTACGGTGCTTTTTTATCATTTAAATATCTTAAGGGATGATGTAGTACTTAAAATTTTGGTTGAAATAGTTTTTTACTTTAAATTAAAATTTATTTTTAATTGTAAAATGATTTCTTCTTCATTTAAAATATTTTGCTCTTTGAAATGGGCATATATGAGTTAGAAATTTGCTACCGGTTAAAACTGCTTTTCAATGTTTTGTGTTTAACTTAGACTTTAGTATGTATGTAGAATTATTCAAAAATATGCATTATTATTGTAAATGAGAATTAATGTTACCGTTATGCTTATAAAGCTATATTCGTTACCTTACTTTAAGTTATATTTAGTTAAAATTAAGTTAGTAAGTTTTAATTTCAGTAACTTACAGTTCGTAATATCGTGTGTGTTGTAAAAAAAGACCTCGATGAATAATTATTAAGTATGGATTATATGGAGTAGGGAAATTACGTATTAAACAAAGAAAGAAGATTATCATTTTAAAATTGATGTTCAAGGATACAAAACTTCTTTGTTACCATTAAATTTCATGCTGAAAACTTCAAAAACTATTATTTTACTTTCAAAACTGTGAGGGATCATCTTCAAAGAGAGGAAATGAGGTCCTCTTGTGCTTTAATTTGTGATTCATTCTCACACACTTTCCAGCGGAATCATTTATTTTGGTTGGTAAACTCGCAGCGGTTTTAAGTCAAGCCCTTAGTGAAGTACACGGGGTACGGTTAAGGCTCACTGTTCATCCTCAATGATTCACTTTTGTGAATCACTCGTTTAGATTGGAAATTGGAGAAGTGAAATGGCAATTTTCCCTTTGGATGATTCCTCCAAAATGAAGATAAAAGTGAAAAGTATAAATAAGCCTTTAGAGAGTCATGCTTTAAAAGAACCTATTTAAAAATGAAACCAAGAAATGTATCTCCTTTAAAAACATTGTGTTTGCTTCATTCTTAATTTTCTTCATTACCAAAGAAAACGTTCAAGATTTTGAATTTTGTATGGCTTAGGATTTAAAGCTTCTACTCAAAATTTAATTCTAAAATTATAGATTTACCACTTTTATTTTGAAGACTTTAATTTTATTTTTTAATTACTTCACTTTTAATAATATAAAATAGTGGATTTCCAAACGTTTACTGAAATATTTAAACAATTGAGAATTTGATAGTGCACTAAACTGGTGTAGGGAAACGTAAATGCTTACCCCCGCCTAAGACTTAAAATATACTATATTAAAAAAAAAGAAAATTAAATTAAATGCCTGAATCATAAGAGGCCAAATGACATGTGAGAAATGAAAAATTACATATTTACCCGAATTTTGTTACAAATTTAAGTGAAAATTTTATGTTCTTAGTTATCAATTTCTTATAATTCGAAGAAGTTTTTGTAGTAGAGTTTCGAGGGGCCTGAATATTATTTGTTACTTAAAACACATTAATTTTTTAAGTTTAATATGAATTCACATATTCACACTTATAACTTATTCAGGAGCATTTTTAACTCATAAATTTTCACTTACGCATGGGTATAATAATTAGCGCACTTTTTGCATACCTTTTGTAAATTTCCGGCTTGTCAATTTTCCACCTGCTGAAACTGTCGGTGTTTAAAAGAATAGACAATGCTCCTCTATATCACATCCGACATTTTGAGAGTAGCATTTCCATTTACTCATTTCCTTTGCTTTAACATCTGCATTTTGTGTATGTTTTGTTCGGAATTTCTTTGTTAATGAGATAAAATGTTATTGTGAAACTAAGTTTCGCAAGGCAGGAAATAGTTTAGGTTCTTCACGTTTGTTTTCACATTTCCCACATTAAAGTATTCAGGAATCAGGATAAATTGAGGATAATGATATCTTTGTATTATTAATATAATAGAGCGATTCTCAGCGAAAATCAGACAGTAATGACGCGTAAATTTAAATGCCCTTAAATGTTTACGTAGCGTTCTCTTCAATAAAACTGTATATATTACGGTAAATAGCAAACTGTTTAATATGAGTCATTTACTCCAATTTTCCAAACCATTTCAACTTAAAAGTAATCAATAAACGATCAGGATAATAGCACTAAGTTACTTAAACATAGCTGTAATTACTCCTTGACGTTCATTGATAAGTAAAGAAGCTTCTTCAATTCAATTAGTACATTTCAAAGAATTCAAATTTATTAAAAAGCATGCGTAACGTATTTGTATTGGAACTAATTGTGATTATATGTATTGAGATTCTCTGTTTTGGATTCTCTTGAAACTTTTTTATCCACAAGGGAAAGCTAAACCTGCTAAAGTTTAAATAAAAAATTTTAAATACGAATATTTTAAAATTTAATTCCCTTAAAGCGCCCCTTTCTCAAACTTAGCCCTTGGTAGTATCTAATGAGATTGTAAAAGAGGACTTATAAGAAGGAATTATGAAATAGGATGGCACATAATTTTTATAATACAAAATATACAATTAAATTTAAATAAATTCTTTAAGTTTTTAAAAAATATTAATTTCTGGAGTTGGTAATACAAAATTTAAAGAAGGCTGTAAAAATTATATTTGATTATTTGATTTACCATAAACTTGGGAAAATTAAAAAAAAATTGTCAATAGAAAATTAACCATTTCCAACACACTCGCCATATTTTAACATTGGTCAATAGTTTGCTTTTAGGTATAACTAGTCAGCGTGGAAGAAACAGAAAGTTAGTTCTTCATCTGCACAACTGAAATGGAATTTTTCTAACTTTCCCCGGGATACCAACTGCATACCTCAACTTTCAAGATTCTTTAAAAATTCATCTTTATTAAAATAGAAAAACCTCTGATTTCAAAAATCACTCCTATTTTTAAACGTGATTTTGAAAATTAAATTTTATGAGTAAAAGCTTCTTATAAAGGCCCTGGAATTGCTTTAAATTGAGAAAACCAGCGGCCGGAGGAAATCTCTGTTCACAGCTTCAGGTGGGGAGAAACCCCCAAAGTATTGATTTTCCAAATGCAAGCGTTTTGTAAAACGAAAACATTCAGCATTTGGCAATATGGCTCTCTATTGCAAGGAAATAAGATGTCTCTATGATAACGTCATTAAATGAAGCAAACTACAACTGAATTGACCGATCTAAAACATAACAGACGAATATGATAGGTTTCACGAGTATTAATGATTACAATACGAAATAAATTTTCAGATTTAAAAAAATACGCTTAAACATACGTTAAAACGTGAAGTAAAACAATAAAACCATCAACTTCTGGAATAAACTTTAACACTTTGAATAAAAACAGGAGTTTTCGTACAACTGTGCAAAAATATAACTCGGAAAAAAACTTAATGAAAGATAATGGGGACATACAGTTTATTCATTACGTAAAGGTAGTTTAATATAAATTGTAAAACTATGAAACTATTTTACTAGTTTTATTAATTAATTTTCGGAAACTTAACAAAAAAATAAAGTTTTTAGACTTTACAGATTCAATACATATCATGAAAATACCATAAATAAGAATAATGTAGGTTCAAAAATATTTTCAAATGCATGTGTTATGTGTAGAAGTATTTCTTAATACAGATAACTCCATTTTAAAATTTATAAACGCGGGTTTATTTTTGGTAGTATTGTTAAATACTTAGAATATAATTCTAGTTATATCCTGAATTAAGTAAACTCTTAGAATATAAAAGTCATTAAAAAATCATTCTCTTCCCCGAAATTCCATTTGCAGATTCAAGACTAGACATTAAAGAAAATGAGGAAATCTCTTGAAATGTGTTTCAATTCGAACATACCTTATCATAAATTAACCTTTTACCTGCCGATGTTCCCAAATGGGAACATCACTTTAGGGAATTTTTTCACCACTTAATTTTTCATGCAGGAATTTGATATTTGGTAGTAAGAAACTTAAAAATATGAAGTTATTTTACATGCAAAAGTTTTTCACGTGCAATTTAATCCTTTTTGTGGAATTTATATCGAAATAACAGATTTTTGGCTCTTCAAAAAGTTGCACAAGTTTCAATTTATGATAAATTTAAATAAATTTAGTTTTAAATAATTATGCTGTGTTTAGGTAGCTTAAGTACACATCTTTTCAATTGGCTTGGCAGAATAGCTTCATATTCCAATTTTGGAGAGTAATTACCAATTCAACGTATATGTTCCCAAATGGGAACATCGGCGTTTGGGGTATAGTTTTTGAGGGGATTTTTATAACATGTAAAAATTCAAGTTATTTCTTATTTTCTTTAGTTGTTTGAACCTTTTCTGTCTCAAAGGATCTAAACAGGTTAATCATGCTGTTTTAAATTCCTAAATCTATAATTTTAATTTTTTTAACCTGATTTATGGAGGAATACATGCCAAATCTTTATAGCAAATTCCTACTTTTGTATATTTTTCTAACTCCCCGACCGATTTAATTTCAGTAATTATTGTTAAGGGTTATGCAAAAGGCATATTTGGAGTATTTCTGAGGACTTGGGTACTTATTTTGTTCAAGTGCTCTTTTTTACATAAAAATTTTAGGTATAAATTTGACGAATTTTGAAAATAATGAAAAGTGTGTATATCTAAAAACACTCTTCTAACGTAAGTTGGATGTAAGGGATATGTTGTTTAGTTTGGAATCTTCCATGAGAAACGCAGATTTAACAAATCAATGGAGATAGTTATGATTATCACTTTTGAAAGCTAATTAAATTTGAATGCAATTCATGGATTTTATGCTAGATATTCGGATACAACAGTATTTAAAACTAATTTTTCACTCAGAAAGATAACTGTTTAGCTTTGAAACGCATGGGAACATTCTTTCGTATTTTTTATACCGAAAAATTACCCATTGTGCAATAAAAATGAACGGAAAAGTGTCACGCCTGTAATAAATATGTAAATTTTTTCTTATGAAAATCTATAAAATTTTACCCAATCGTCCAACCATGGGAATTAAATATGAAGAAATAGTCCAAGATCATAAAAATGTTCAAAATTATTGAGTAGAAACCTATTTCAGTAGTTTTACTTGAATTAATTTTGAAATAAATGCCTTTTGGAAATCCCCCTAAAAACTTAACTCCAAACTTGAGGATGTTCCCAAATGGGAACATCCTCAAAATCATACTTAGGATATTTTTTCTGCCAAAAAACGTCAAGATTGGTTTTAGTAATGATGAAACAAGCCATTTAAGTCAAAAATCCGAACCTTTAATTTGAAATTTGAATTGCGGCGTTTAAAAGGTTAATATTTCTCTACACCAAGATATAAATATCTGTGGAAAATAAGTCTTGTCTGACCTGCATAGTATATTTATAAAAAAGAGTTAAGCAAAAAAATATCACCAGTTTATTCTTTGGGTCGAGCAACAGGTTTTCATAAAACGTCCAGAACAAAACCGCAGAGATTTCCTTCCCCTATGGGCAATGGCTAATGCATAACAGAAAGACTAAAAGTAGTTTTGTCATCAGAGAAAACTTCCTTGGACAAAATTGCATCACTTCGTAGGCATTTCATTGCATCCCTATCTATTTTTTTTGTTGCTTATTTCAACTTTTGAAATTTGAGATGAATCATGCAGAATTTATACCGTTTGTTTATTGTGAGCGCCTGATAATGATAACGTAATTTTTTCTTTAAAATGTTGCTTCATTCGTATTAAATTTCCTGTATCTTATTGTTACTTAATGGGTAATACCTATAGGTTCAAAATTTTATCTAGTTTAAATTTAAGAATTTTACTACCGATTTATCAATAAGGAAAATGCGTAAAAAGGATTATATTTTTCGCTCTATAATTTTATTCAATAGTTGAAAATAATCGTCTTTTTTATTTTTATTCAATCATATGAATAAAATATTTTATAAATTTCAAATAAAACCGGTTATTAAATTAATAATAAACCGGTTATTTTTTTTTTAAATTTTTTAATTGATGCTATTATTATTTTTCTTTTTTATTATTTATTTTATAGGCAAGCTTTACGCACTTTCAAAATGTTATTACATCAAATTTATGCCCATCATTTATTATGAAATATTTTTAATTTCCTTTTAAAACATACCTATACAATAATGTTACGATAACTTAAAGCATCTTTTCTTTGCTCTTTCTCGTCCAAAAAAAATCCCTTCTAACTATAACAACTACTGTTCATGTTCACTCTTCAAGTAGTCTGATAGCTATATTTTAAATCATTATACCTACTAATTTTCAATTACAAAAATGTGTAAAGTAAAATATAATGTTTTCAGCTTTTTTGGGCAAAATATTTTTTTTACCTAAAATACCTTTATATGATATCCTTTTCTATTACATTGTTGTTGTTAATCGTTAAAATTTAAATAAATAATGTAACTGTAGCTCGTGATAAGTTAAAAAAAGCGATACGTTTATAAGTATAACCTAAATTTCGTATCTGTTTTCTCAGAATTAGAGATTTAATATGATTAAAAAGTCCAGAAGTAAGTAAAAATTATATTAATCAGTCAGTTTCTGTCGTTGTTATTTTTCTTTGTCAGGTTAGCAAATAAATATAACTTTTCTCTAAAACTAATAAAACCAGTAGGTATGTTGTAGTATTTATTTTTTTACATGGAAAATTATTTTGACCAAAAGCACTTCAGACATGATTTTGTACTTCAAATTTAACCATTTTTAACAGAAGTATGGATTTAACCCTTTAAATCACGTTTGAATCCTACGGAACATTTGGAGTGGCTAGGACTGAAAGGGTAAAAGCGAAAGGTTGATTTAGAAATCAGTTATTAGGTCACGTTAAAAGCAAACACCTTCTTTGACTCTCTTTTCAAATTGAAAGAACTCAGTTTTAAACCTTTGATAAATCAATAAAATAGTGTGTAGATAAGCATCTCTTTACTTCCAAGGAGCTATTTTTATTTGTTTTGATGACTGAGCGCATGTTTTTTGACACTTGGATCGCTTGTATAATGCGCCTTTTATCCAGCTCCACTTTTTGTATGAGCATCCTTAGAAGTTTAAGAAGAATTTCCGTGACAAATAATGCCCAGTTCGAAATCGCAAATCGGCTTAAAATAGCACAGAAGATACCATGCACTGCGTAATTGCGTCTTCGAGGAATTTAATAATTCCTTGCTTTAATTTTTTTTTCTTGACAAGCAAGTTAAAGGTCAATCATGCAAATTCGGAGGATTGATATCAGTAATTGCATTAGCTTTTTTCTGTTTTCTGCAGTTTTTCCACTGCAGAAAAAAAGTAAACTTTGATCGTTTTTAGCAGTATTTACTGCTAATATCAAAGCGGTGTAAAAAATGTATTATCTATCATTTAAACGGTTGTGATGTCACTCTTGAAAAAGCAGTGTTGTCAAGCTGTATAAAAAATGGCTTCCCATGGGAATCAATAGATGAAATTCAATCTCTTTAATGTTTGTTGTGAGTCATATTTGCTATAAAAAGTCTAGTAATGCTTCATCATTACTTTTGGCATGAGTTTTTCCATTGCGATATTATTGTTTTTATAACATTTTCAAGTGATCAAAGGAATGTATAAACGCTCTAAAAACTTACTTTGTAGGTAAATAACAGAAATTTGTACTTGAAAACCTACTAAATTCATTTCATTAAAAGAACTAAACGATGAATATACTTATATGAAAAAAAGTATTTAAAAAATTTTAAAGTGTATATACCTGATTACGATTGAGATTTACTTACTTATTTCCAGTACATCAAAAAAACATTCAAAAATTCAACACCGCTTATAGCCTGATTTGTAACAAACAAATAAAATATTGTAATTTTTAGCCTTTACATTAGTTCTCAGATTTTTCCATCATGCATAAATCTTACCCTTCTTTCCCCTATTCTTGAAGACGGGCAGATTTCATATTTATTTTTATTTATCATCCTTATTGGTCTCAAAAACTAACTAGCAAATAATTTCACCTAGCAAAAAAATTATATTTATATGACATCCAAAACCAAATACAATACAATGTACTTTAACGAACTATGTAGCACAAGATTTTTTCCTTAAACATAGTAACTCAACGAAACCTCTATAATATCATCCCGATACACTCAACGCAAAATCCCTAAGTTATCTCTCTAAACTTCTTACAAACTTCTTAAGCGTTAACTCCAGCCTTGAGCAAGCGTTGTTCGCCATCTGCATGTTGTCTTCCGCAACCCTATCTTAATCTCTATGATCTTAATGAAGATCAGGACTAGCACCACCGAGCAGATAGCCATTGTGTTCTAATCGGATTGCGGCGATTTCTCCTAACGGCTGCTACTAACCAGCTGCTCTTCAAATAATTCAAAGGCAAGCTTTTATTCGAGTCCCTAGGGTGCTGCCCTCACTTTGTGTGTGTGAAATCACCCTATTAATTGATTCGGCTGTTGGTAGAATTGGATTCACTTTAATGAAATCTGTTTTCCCCGTTAATGGTGCTTTCTTTTTTTAATACCTCGCTGCTACTCATAGAGCTGCTACTAGTTTGGTTTGGTTTGCTCCATAGCTTGTTTTCGGGCTTATTCGTTGTTATGTATTAGTAGTTGTAGCAGATATATTTCATGTAGAAAGGAAGATAAAGCTCGTTGAAAAATATACTTTCTTTTTGTAAACATAATTTTAAGTTTTAAATTGTATTGATGTTTGGCAATTCCTCCTAAACTTTTGTTTCTAGTTTATAAAAAATTAATTTTAAATCATGGCAAATTTCGATATACATTGTCTGCAAAATAATAGGGAATGAAAATTTTGGGTTCATAAAATCAAATTCTGAAGAATTATATAAAGGCTCTAATAGTCTAATAATATGGAAATTTAATTTCTTAAATAAAGTTATAATGCTAAATATTTAATGCAATAAATCCCTTTTTAGCTGCTAGTGTATATTCAAGAAAATTTGCTTTAGATTAGATTACTTTAACATGCTTTTCCAGATTAAGATTTTTATCTAAATTACATTTTATTTATATGTATAACTTCTAGTAATCGTTAAAAACAAACTAGATAGTAAAAGAACTTAAAAGGCAATTTTGGAGTACTAACAATAAGCAAAAAATTTGTGCTAATTGAATATTGAAAATGACAACTTTAATTTATTTAATGCACAAATTATACTACAGATAATAAAGTGCTAATTTAATAACCACATCATCTTAGCATCCAGGAATCCTCGAAACCAGCTGTATGCCTAGTTTTTTCTTCAATTTAAATTCCTACATAAAATACGTAGTCCTTTTTCAGTAATTTTGGAGTAGTATTAGAAGAGATCATAACATATAATAGAGTTCCAAAAACCACCATGTGCCTGCGAGATAATATAATAAAATTAAAAATACTCAATAAAATATTATTTCCTTGTGTTTTAATATTTTATAGGTGGATCCTAGTAGACTATTTTCATACTGCTGAAAAGCTTGTATTATTCATCAAAGAATAGATTCCGTCAAAAAATTCCATTTTGCACTTACATTATTTGTGCGATTACCCATCACTTTAAGTGAATTAGGTTTAAGATATTCAAAGGGAAGATAACGGGTATCTACATCATCTCTCCATCGTCATTTTTATACCCTATGCATAACTCATGGGCCGCAATATTTTAATACAATGCTGAGCATCTGTTTTTAAACGCGTGTAAAGATGCAACATTAAAAAAATGAAATATTAAAGGTAGACAAAAAAAAGTTTAAGTGCTTAGAGGCATATAATATATTTATAGTAATTAAATTTAAAACTTAAACTCAAAGTTTTATAATTATTTTAACTTAAACATTAAAAACCTTAACACATTTAACTTATGCAATTGAATTGAATGTTACTGAAAATTGTATTTACTCCTTTGTTACTTCTAAGGTAAATATTTACTTCCCAAAATGAAAACCTGTCAATCCACACGCATGCAAAAGTCTTGAACCCTGATGCAATTTATGCGTATTTGATGTTGGGAAAAGAGCTTTCAAAAGATGTCACTTACAAATGCAGCTCTTATTCTCAAAATTGGAAGCGGATCAATAGTTCGTGTTACAAGTTGAAGCTATTCTTGACACTCGTCTAAAAAGGGTATCACGCGAATCAAGCAACAGTACAGAATAAGAAATTGGTCTATGTCAAAAACTGATTTAGCATTGACCTACATGTACGAAAATGACTTGAAGAATTTTCTTCTCGTGTTTTAGTGGGATTGGAGAAATAAATTTGATTTATGAAACTTCATCTTCTAATATCATGATTTATCAAAAATTGGGAGAAAAAAAAAGACTTCGTTAAGGATAAAATAGAAATGTAATGGAAGTGATCTTTCCCTATACTACCCTATTATAACGTAACCTTGATTATTTTTAAATTGTAATATTAGAATTATGTTACTTTAAGAAATGCTTTGATTGGTTTCTAAAATAGTAAAGTTATTGAACTGACTCTTGTCTTACTACACATAATTCTATTTCTTTATTCGAATAAGTGAACTCATGTGAGTTAGTGCATTAACAACCTAAAGTGTAATACCAAATAAGCCTATAAAAGCAGCAAAACAAGTTTAACGTTGGCTTTTGGTTTGTTTAAATCATATTACGATCCCATATACTTTAAAATTCCTTTAATTTCTAATCTCAGTTTTCTATGGGCATTATCAAGTACACAATAGAATATAATTGTCACCTTCATTTAGTTTGACATACAAATACTTATTTCTTATATTATTCTAGTGAATTAAAATAGGGAAGGTCAATTGTGAAAGAAAGGGGATTGTAAAATATTTTATTGCTTCCTGCATTTTTATTATGCATCAAAAATACGCAAAGCATGAAGGATTTTGACTTACCCAAGATAATGGTTGTGAAAAAAAGCAATAAAAGTGAAATAGTCTTCCTAATTACTGTACGCCAAAACAATTCGCATGCCTCCTTTTTCAATCTTCTTCTGATTTTGCAAGGCATCAATATTAACCCGTAACAGGGGAGGTGAAAAAATGGAACATACCAGGGGACGTGAGGTCTCTCAGACCGCCCAACATTATATTTTTTTAAAAAATTTCTAATTAAGATATGATTCTGATATTTCAGTACATTGTTCTTTGAAAATTTATCTCTTCATAGAAAAATATTTGTTAACTTTATGATAAAATGAAAGTTTTCACAGACAATTTTCCAAGAGCCTTAAATTTTTCGATAGAAACCACATGGTGCAGTAAATTCCTTATAATTTAAAATAAAACGCATCTATTATGAATTAACTGTTTTGTTTTTATTACCTAATATGTAATGCAAGTTTTAATTAGAAAACATTCATTGTAGAACAATACAAAAAAATTTTGACACTACCTGAAGTATCAGTTTTTCACCAGTGTTTTAGAAGCAAAAAATTTAGAATTTTTCCCAGAAATCTTATTCACAGTTACCTTTACCACTCTAAAATCACTCCCAATTCCATATAATGTTTTTCAACTCTTCCGCATACTCAGGATCAGAAGGATAAATTAATATCCGTGGACCGAGCTTCATAGCCGTGCGTACTAACTCTGGACAAAAACAGTTACACTGAGTGGGACCTGAGGTCTGCTGGACCGCGTGGGAAAGAATTTGTGGAATTTCGAAAGCATGCACTTGGAAAAACTTGCTGATAAGAAGGGGTCAGTCTCAGGGTCACGTAAGGGGAAGGTAGGCGAAAATTCTATTCAATTCGACCTAGTATGTGGTAGGGGGAAGGGGAGGAAAATGTTGCGCGGTCTGTGAGACGTCACGTCCCCTGCTACGGGTTAAGCTACACTCATCTTGCTGTTATTATAAAAAGTGTGTAAAAAATAAGATTAGATAAGATAAGATTGGATTTCGCTAAGGTTGAGAAATGTATTGTTTAAAAGTGAAATATCTATTTCTAGTATATATGTTACGGGCAATGTGATAAATCAGGCATTATTAATAATGCCCGAAGTGGAGGCGGGCAATATGATAAATTCAATGGAATTTATGAATGAAATTTATCACTTTGCCCGTAACATATACATTTGATTTTTAAACCATTCAAATCTCTTTGTTTTTAAATAAAAATATCTCTGACTTAAGAATTTCCACTTGATAGTAGTTTTGATATTGACTAATTTATTTTAAAATATGAATTTACTTACACGCTGAATATGATTCTTATAAAGTACTGTATGTTGACTCCTTTCTTCACTTGTATAATTTCTTATCCCTTTCTTCCACATGCATATTTTGATTTACGAAACATTTTAGGAAATTAAGAGTGGTAATTACCCATATATTTAGCTCCGTGCTTCATTAAAAGTTTATAAAAATATACTAAATTCAAACTAATTGCGCCATAATAAAAAGCAATCTTCAGAAATTTATAATAATAATAATAATAATAAAATTGTGCTCAAAAACATTTTTGGTTTGGGATTTTTCCTTGCATAAAAAATATTCCAAAGGTAACAAAATTAGATCATTCATTGCGTCATACTGAGTGAGTCGGTTTCAAGCAAATAGGGCAAAAATGAACAGAAATTTGATAAAATATATAGGATATTTTTCTACTTTTACTCTATCCCCTCCCTTTGCCATAAAACTCAGCATAAGATCTGAAATTACTTAACTTACATACAGCAAGATTAAAATCAAATAAACTTTTAACAAACTTGAACATTACAAACTTTTATAAAACTAACTATGTGTACATGAAATTAATGTCTAAGTATAATAATTATTATTCCAAAACAAGAGGCAAGTTTCTTCTAAGAATCTAGCTTAGGTTATGATTTTATTGGGTTTAATATTTTTTAGGTTAATCTATGTTTTTCTTAACTAGAATTTAAATTAAATAAGACGAACTATTTTCTGACACATAATTTAAATACACTCTAAGTTTGATGATTCGTGTATGTGAACCAGTTACCGGTCTCTACTTAACACTCACCACTGTCATTCTAGCTATTGGGCACATTTTGGGATTCAGCTTAAATTGTAAAACTATACTATTAGTAAACCAAAATAGACCAATAGAAATGCGGTTTTAGCTCCTCCATAGGTCAAATTCACAAATCAAGCCGAATCCCAAAATATGCAGCTGCAGTATAACCTCCTTCGTTTATCCGGACCATCTGGTTCCAAGACCAACCATGAAAATCGAATATGTATCTAGATAATTCGCGTAATAAGTTAAATAAGTAATGTTTTTTAACAAAACAAAGCATAATTACTTTAAAAGCATTGAAAAAACTATAAAAAAACTGTTCAAGTAATTATTTAATAAAAAATTGGTCCATTGTCTTTCGGTTTAACACATGTAGCGTCACCAAATCTGTTTAATCCATCAAAAAAATCTACAAACCTGATTCGGATAAAAGAGAGTCGGATTAGCGAGGTTTTAAGGACCGTTTCCATTTTTGTGTTTGGTTACGTTAGGGTAATTCAGCGAGACCAATAGACGGTTCGATAATGGTTCGACTGGCATTCCCTTCACCGTAACCAAACGCAAAAGTGTAAAATGTATAGGTATGTTGTGAATTGTTGTTGGAGGTTTAAAGCGGGGTGTTTGTTGCAGGCCGTCCAGGGACAGTCTTCCACAGACCAAGACAACGACCGGTATCCAGCCTCTCTGTCGCCCCTCAGCAACCGTCACTTCCTGGTGCTGCCGCACAACGCGTCCAGCCCCGAGGCCAACGGCGATGTGGCGGCGCTGGTGCTGTACGCCGCCCTCTCCGTGCTCGGCACCACCGTCAACATCTTCGAGATCAGCGCGCTCATGATCCAGGAGACGCTGCGCCACCACGGCAACGCCTTCCTCGCCAACCAGGCGCTCGCCAACCTGCTGGTCAGCACCCTCGGCTTCCCCGCCTCCTGCATCGCCATCCTCTCCAACAACCACCGCGCGCCCTTCGTGTGCCAGTGGCAGTGGTACATCGGGCTGCTCTCCTTCTTCACCTCCACCATCAACTACTTCTTCATGGCGTTCGAGAACTTGCTCAGGGCTTACCGCAAGCGCCGCTCCGGCGGCGCCTACGCCTGCTGCTGCGGCGTCCGGCTGGCCGTGGCCGCCATCTTCTTCTCGTGGATCGCCTCGGCCGCCTGGATACTGGTCCTGGTCTACTACGACTTCACCCTGGACATCTGCAACCGCCGCTACGGCTACAACCTCACCTTCCTGCTGTGTCTGGTGCCGGTGTCGCTGTCGGCCGTCACCTTCCTGCTGACGGTGCACCGCTACAAGCGCCAGCTGTGGAAGCTGGAGTCGCGCCAGTGTCTGGAGAGCCGCGAGGACAACCTGCACAGACAGTTGTTTAAGAGCAATGCCTTAGCCTTCCTGCTGTTTCTCTGCTTCTGGATGCCGTTCACGGTGTCGGTGTCGATCGCAGCCCCCGAGGAGCCTCCCGCCAGCCCTCTGGGCCCTGCCAACTCGGTGGAGACGCTGCTGGGCATCGGCCAGGCCTACAGCTGCTTCTGCGGGCTGGTCTACGCCTTCACCAACGGCACCTTCGGCCAGGCCTTCCTCTACTTGACCAGGTACTTCTGCTGCAAGTCCCACCCGGAGTTCACCAAGAGTACCTTCCAAGAGAAGCCGCGCGGCACAGTGCGCGTGCACATAGGCATGGAGACGCGCGTGGGCGAGCGGAGGGCCAACAAACTCATGTCTGTGGTGATGCACGATGGCGCCAGGGGAAACCACTACTTGTGAGCCAGCTTTCTACATAGAGTAGCCGACAATTTTCTACATTATTTATATACCAGCCCACTATGGAAATATATTTTTAAACAGGAGCAGATTTTTCGCACAAGGCGTCGAGGACATTTTTAAACCGGTAGCCTTTCTAGATACAACACCGACATTAGACGAAGGGAGGACACTGCTAGGGTGCACGGTAAGGAGCAAAACGAAGAGGCTTTTTTTCTGTGAAGTGTCCTTACTAGGTTTTTCTTTAAAGCAGATCAGTGGTTGGAAGGCATAGGCCATACCCGAATTATACCATAATTTCGAACCTATCATTTTCTTCGAAGTTAACATCACCGTTGGCGAGAACGAAATATGCGTCCTTATATACATGTTTCATATGCTATGCTTTCAATCCGCAACCGTGCATTTTTTGTATGACCATGCATTTCTTCCATGAAGGAAGAGTACTTTTGGACTTTTAAGAGCTTGTTTTCTCTCGTATTCGTAGGTACTTAACTGACATTCCCTTTAATGCGGCACGGAAGAATTTGCCTGGCTTGTTTAACGTTTCCAACCAAACTGTTTAAATCTCAAGGGATTACATAGCGGGCCGGAGCTTATAAAATTACAATTGAGGATTAGATCAAATCAATGAAAAGCATGGCTGAGCGTTTATTTCAAGATAAATTATTCCCTAGTGTTATTAGATGGACACTTTGTAAATCTATCTTGTGAGGGTCTATTACTCTATTCTACTTTGGTGTCTGCGTAACCCCGTGGCAGACATGGCAAACCTAATTTTTTTAGCCTTTTCGTACTCCGAAGGTGCATTAAAAATAACTTTTTATCACCAAATTTCAGAACATCATATCTACTTGAACTTTTCAAGTACCACTTTTATTCAGACAAAAATATATATTGAAAATCAGAATGTCTATAACATTTTTGTGTAAATATCTATGCTAAATAAGGCTTTAACCGTCCAAACTACGATTTAGTCTCATGCCCATTAGTGGGTATTATATCGCTCACACTTAATATGAAATGAGTTTTTGGTAGAATAATTTATAAGATGTAAAAAAATCTATCTTACGCTATCACTTTTTATGTTTATCTATACCTTCCAAAATATTTATATAAAGGTTCAAATCGAAGAACAAATCAATATTTTTCATCCCTAAATTACTCAACCTTTTTTGAATTTATCCATAAATTCCACAGGTGCTGAAAGTAATATTTTATAAATAAATATTTAATTGTGGCATTTATTACATCTAGTTTCAAATAAATTTTATAGGCCTAACCTCTTTTGAGCTTTCCCCTTAAAAATGAAGCTAATTTATAACAACTATATAAGCTTCAGAATTATGTATACAACTTGTACACAATTCTGAAGCACTGTTTGGGCTTATTGCCTTTGAAGGAAATCGAAGTTATAATATGTAAAATTCTTCAATATGACCCTGAGAAACCTTTGAAAATGTTATTTGGCGTAGTATGGCGTAATATGGATAAAAAAATTTAACGTTGTATATTTTAAACAATAAATTTTTAAAGAACACACAAAACATTTTACTACTCTCTATCTTTGGAGGCTTTATTTTAATAAGCAACCACTCCTCAAAAGTTATAATTTACTTACTCTTATTTTATTATACATTTAAATTTGTACCGGAAATATTTTTCTCCAAAACTAATAGTAAGAACCATATAAATGCTTCATGCATTTAAATTTTTCTAAGACATATCGTTGACATCTGAGAAATCAAAAAATATTTTAAACCATGCCATGGTGGCTGGGGTAGTCACATATCTCAGTAAAAGTTTTATACACTAAAACAAAGTATAGGAGGATTATATTTTAGTTGAGTCTTATTTTTGAACAGTTATCAAATTTCATTTATTAATTGAATATCTTAAAAATTCCAAAGAAAAGAGCCATACGTAGAATAAAGAAACTGAAAACCACCTTCGCAATTGCCAGAATTGATCCTTTGATTACAGAAAACACTCAAAGAAAATGTACCCAATCTCCAGTAAATATCAATGATCTCTGCTCCATGTATTTTTGGATCAATATGAAGATAATTTTAGAGACATGGTTTTTCTACGTGCCTCTGCGTTTCTCTGTCTTTGAGGAAGAGTGAATGTTTGCCGCCTCAAAGTATCGCATGACACCCTTACATAGTTGTGCAGCTACGCGATTGTACATCGGTACGTGCTTTTCTGTTCCTATCATGTGAAACCTCGGGACTAGCAGGTTCTGTTTGTTGCTTCGCTTTGGGACAGAATATATTCTTTGTGTTTTAAAGCTTGATGTCAGTGTTGTGGATGAACGTTTTGTATAATAAGTATTTCAACTCTCACGAAAATATCGGAATAACCATATCGCGCATCTGTTAAGAAGAGCACTGCTTGTACCATAAGGAAGGACGTTGTTGATGTGGGTATTTGTTATAATATGTGTCATGTATTTTCGTTTACTATGTCGTTTTGGACGTATATGTGCAACTCTGCTTGTATCTAGAAGATTTTGTAACAAAAGTTTGAATGTGCATGTTAATATGAAATGAGAGGCACTCAGAAAATAAGGTTATAGAGATTCTATGTTTTTGTGGTACCTGCACCAACTAAGGGGGGATAGAGTTGACAAAAAAGTGTATTCTATCAGATGCAATAATGCAATGGTGAAATCGTAGATTCGCGTTCTAGTTTTTCCTGAAAAGGAAATAGTTTGTAGAGATTAAATGTATTGGTGAAATATTGAATATTCAAGAATATTCAAAAAATTTCGCTGTAGAATTAGTTGAAGTAACTACCTCTTGAATAAATTTTTAAACATGTACAGACTAATAACAGAAATAATATACTACGGTACTATATATTCTATTTAAAATTCTATTCATTGGTGTTAACTGTTTATTATAATACTATGATAAAAAAGAGAGACTTTTTTAATGTGAGTTATTGAAAAATATATACAGGAAATTAGCTGTTACATATCACACCAATACTATGTTAAAAAGTCTTTAAAATATTAAATCTCTTTATTATTTGAAGTAATTTTTTTTGTACATCCACCAAATAAAACATTTACAGTTCTCGTTCTAAAGCAAAATAAGGTTATTTTCATGGAAAATTTTCTGTTTCAGGAGTTTCAATGTCATAATTCATTTAATATAAACAAAGAATATAAATAAGCCAGGAATAATAAATAAGATTCGTTTCACTGTTTCAATTGTTTGTTACGAAGACATTAAGGACTCGTTTGGTGCTAGATTGACAGAAAGAGTAATTTTAGTGACAGCTGTTGATGATAATGTGAATGACTAAATGGTGTTTTACAAAATATAGTGTACGTATATTGTTCTTTTTTAGTGTTTGACGATATTGGTTGGTTAATTTTGATGTACATAGGATTTAGCTATTAATTCCCTTTAAGTGTTTCTAGAGCAAAATGAACAAATTTATCAGAATACGCAACTGCTCTCTCCAATAAATAAAATGTTTTCAGTGGCCTAAAGCCTTGGGTGGGCCCTGGTCTTCTTTTAGATTTCTCTTCACGACGACCTATTCTTGGCCTGCTGCTTCCAATTAGGGACCCCTAGGTCATTTAGATCCCCCTCCAAGCAATTGTGTCAATAGAGCTTTGGTCTCCCTATCTTTCTTGTATTCATTGGCTTGGCCAAGATAACTTTCTACTCTCTGACACTCTTATTGAATTGGAGAATTCCAGATACATCGAAAGGCAAACTCAACATCGGGTCAAAAAAGTTCTCCACTGGAATCTAGAACCTTTAGATTTAAAGAATCTACAGGAAACTTTTTGTTGCTGAGATCGCCCTTGTGTTAGAAATATTTGAAATGCGTTATTCTTCAAACTACATTTTGTCAAGTTCACCCTTTTTATACGGTTTCAACTATATCCATTTTTCAGTTATTTCTTTAAACCATCACATCAGTTTATTTAAAATTTGAGCATCAGTAAAGGCTGTAATGGGAGGATTTTTAAATATTTTGTAGAAACTCTACAGGAAATAAGCATTACTTTCTAGATTGCATCGTATTTTAGGTTAGTATACCTCAGTAGCATTAGCTCAGTATGTTAGCATTCCTCAGTTAGCATCCCATAGTAAATCTCAATTTCTCATTTAAATATAGCTACATATCATATCATCACTTTAGACGATATTGAATTATTGATATTTATATGGCTGCCAAGACTCTAAAACAAAATAAATGCCATTTTGTTATTCAAGTGATTGTAAATATAGTAAAAGTTTGTGTATTGGTGTGTTTAGTGCTTATTTGGTGCAGGTGCTACACTTAAATGGCTTTTCAAGTTCTTTGCTTTGATTTTTATTTATGAATGTTTTCCTATTAATATTCTTTTGCAGATGTTAATTAGGTTAAATGAATGAATACTTATGTTTAAGTTTAAAAATGGATTAATATCTAACCAATTTGAAATGAATGAACAAATAACATTCTCATCTTTAAAACATTTTAAATTTGACTTTTATTACATTACGAATGTTGATTACGTGAGAGCTTACTATAGAAAAAGTAATACATAGAGAAATTTCGATTTAGGGAAATGAATGATATGAAGCAATAAGGCTTAAAATGTTACTGTAAGTAACGAACTATTAAAAAAAATAAGAGACGATTTTAATCTTCTCTCATAATGAGTAATTTAAGTTTCAATGGAATTCCGAGTAAATTTAAAAGTTAAAAATGTAATAATGGGTTTTTGAAGCTTTATCATTTTATCCGAATTTTTGTCTTTCATTTGTTGTCAATTTTCACGAGAAAATGATTCCTATTGTTCTAAGATGAGTTATTTACAGAGCCAAAAAGAAAATGAACATCCATCCAATAATTTTCCATTGAATTCTATGATTGAAGCAAGAAAACTTAAGAAGATTAAAAGTAGGAATGAAATTTCAAATATAGGTAATCTAAAATATAATTGAAAATCTCTTTTTTAAATGAAACTACCAATTAAGTTTTATAAAAGAAGTAGTTTTAAAATAAATTTTTAGATTAAATTGCATAAGGTGGACTGAGAGTCCGCTGTAGTTTTTCAATTTCTTTAAAACTAAAAGATTGTAACTTTAAATATTCTTTAAAATATTTTAAAAATAGTATGGCTTCTTTTACACGTAAATAACTATTTTTTTAAATCGATTGCCTAAAAATATAACCATTCTTATTTTTAACGAAAGGAATATAAAAGATTTGAATATTTAATATTTTTTACAAAAATTGAAAAGTTTCTGGGGTCTTTAAAATAATAATTACTTCTTAATTCGAGTCTCTATTCAAGGAATTCTGCCAAATACACTTCCTGAATCGGAAAGCTCTACGTTTAATTAGTTTTATTTTTGAATTTATTTGGACAACTGTTAAAATAGCAAAATGGAACCCACATTTTGTAAGTTCTCTTCTGTAGCAGTAGATAAGTTTTATAATTAGAGTTCAGAAAACCATTTGCTTATCGTCACTGCTTTTGTATAGACCATGAATTAGCTCTAAGCATTAGGTTAAACAACAAGATGTTTAGAGCAACAATAACTCGGAGCAATAAGACTAACCATGTGAAAAAGAGACACAGTGAAATGATAAGGTCAAAATCCACTCAATGTCATACAAAACATCTGAGGTGGTATATGAAAACGGAATCTTCTCGTTCAGGACAACTCTGTGATACAAATTCGTATCAAAATTATGGGCTGTGATTATAAATAGCTAAAACTGCCGGCAACAAAATGAATTTAACTTTTTATGTTTTTTGTTACAAAAATAAATATGAAATGTGCTAGTACTATATATTCTCCTCTTTCTGAAAATCTATTATAAAACCACAATTCTGGTAAAAAAAAATAATAAACGTTTTTCAATTTTGCGTTAAACTTGAGTACAAAGAGTTTTTGAGGGTTTTTTATGAAAAGTATGAGAAAGAATACTTATACTATTAAAAAAACATTTTTCAGTTTAAATTAAAATTAAATTACTCTTTAAAAAATTTAAAAATCATCTATAGAGAAAAACTCTAAACCCAATTATAATATTTATTTGGAAAAGAACCCGAAAAAACAGAAAATAAAAGTACGAGTAAATAGTGAGTAAATATTCAGCCTGTTACAAAACAATCTTTTCCAGTCCTTAAAAATTAATAAATTTAAAGTAAGTTTGTCTCAGACGCATTAAAAGGATCCGTTACATAATATAGTACATATAAAATGCAATATTCAAGAAGACAAACGACAGATTCACTAACACGCAATTAAGGAATATTTTAATCCAAAAAACAAAACTTATGCACGAACTCTAGATTGCTTTCAAAAATAGCCGGAAAAAAGACGGATTATTTGGGAAATATTTCTGAAAAGTGGGACATACTTTCCCACCAATAAGAGAAAGCTCACGGACCTAATCTATCAATGAAGATGAGTGGTTGCAGTTCTTTCATTTCAAACCTGGAAAACGCCATCTTATTTCGAGCTTATCGTACGCATTCTATGTATATGTCGCCTTCTGGGATCAGCCATATTTCGACACGTCTATTTTTAACAATTCTTTCTGTATCTTTGAAATAAAATTTTTGCTTTGTGACTCGTGTCCACATGCTTGTCCACGAACCTGGATCGGTTCCGTGGAATTGAGCAATCCTGGGAAATGACGAAAACCTTGTGCGTGAAATCTGAAGCGACAACCGGGTCACGGTTGAAGAACACGTTTCTCGATAGATCTCATTGTTTTAGCCTCGTCCAGAGGGCAGTCACTCATTTAAATGGGCAGGGACAGTCCTGCTGAACAATGCTGAGGGCCTTGGGTCCTAAAGTCCTTCAAATACCCGAAAATCCTTATGGGAGGCCTAACAAGATCAAGAACTTGCTACAGTCGCTTTTTTTTTCTCTTTCTTCACCCTATTGTGGTGGTTTTTAAGAAAAGATTTTCAGGGATATATATGCACAAGTTTATTTTGAAGGGGAACCAATATTTTAAAGAAGTAATTTATACATCAAACCAAAACGTTTTTCGAAATAGGTAGATATCATTGATATTCTTAGACGGTAACATTATTTTTGTAACTCTCCCTTTTAATCCTTCATAGATTTTATTATTGTACGTCATTATCAAGGTTTCAAAAATATTTGTTATAAAAAATTACTTGCAAAAATTTGACAAAATCAAGAAGAACATTCGCTCTAAAAAGCAACTCATATATTTCTTATAAAACTCATTTAAATATGATAGTTGTAACTTTCACTGTTTTTAATTAGTAATCCTTCAAATTCTATCACTATTAATGATTAACTATCATAATTTCAATGTTCCTTTATCCCAAGAAGATACAAGTACTTTTTTAGTTATCTAGTAGTGAATTATTAAAACTAACTAAAAACAAATGTTTCTAAATTCTTACCCTTTTCCTATTTGGGCATTGTTTTAGGAAATTTTTATGTTCCAAAAAGTTACAAGCTTCAGCTTTGGTATAAAGAAATTAAAGATTTGGAAGAGGAACAAATAAAGACATTTATTTAAATGTTTTCAATACTTAATTAAACAAAAATATTTGCACAATTATTTGTATTATTAAAAATAATGAAGATAACAAATACAAAAGTAAAAATTTAATTCTTTTTACAAAAAACAGTATACATTTATTCAATATAATATAAGAAAAATAAATATTAATATTCCCAAAAAGATTTCTCCAGAAATTACCCTTGAAATGTGACTCTACTTTTTGTGACCTAAAATTAAGTTGGTTTTCTAAATTAAAACCTGAAAATTGTGATTTACAGAACCTTTTATTTATTTACTGTCTTAAAATCTCCATCTAACTTTCTTTTTTTTAAGACTTAAATTGTATTCCAATTATTAGGTTATATCTTATTTCATTATTTGGTTTTCTTTCAAATTTTCATTACCTTTAATCATTTACCTTAGCGCTATCTATCAAACGTGTTAAGCATAATAGCAAATAATAATAATTATATTAGATCTAAATTTCATGACAATCCTACTTCATTCTTTTTCACCTGTCTGGTATTTTGAAATCCAAAATCGGATTTGCTTCACCAAACAATTAAAATAACTGGGAATGATTCTTCGAAATAAATATAAATCTTCATAGTGCCTTATTATGTTCTTTAATAATAATGATTTTCATATTCGAGTTTTGTAATTTGTCTGGAATCTCTAGTTTCATAAGTCCTACGCAAAGTTTTAAAAATTATTATTTATTTTCAAATCAGGTACGTGAGACCTATAGAGATATAATCTCAGAAAATTAATTTTTTAAAGACAGGTCACATACTTATTAATGCCGTTTTGATCACTCATAGAGAATTTCCAAAGGCTTATATTTAAAAAATATAGTGTTATGGATTTCAACTAGAGAATTTTCAACTCATTATTAGTTTTAATATTTCCTAGGCAGGAATATTTGATCACGAGGCTTTATTATATAATTTACTTTATTTTATTATGGTTTTCATTTATATTTTTAAAAATGTAAAGATAATGAAATAATATCTCAGTTTTAAACAAAAAAGCCTCTAACTCGCATTTCATCATTAATTACAAGTAGTTTATTAAGCTAATTACAATTTATGATATTTCACGTCTATGTTTTTAGATAAATTAAGTGCTAGATTTAAATTAATATTCATATAGATTCTGCAGTTATTAAAAATTCCAGTCACCGAAACATCAAGACATGAAATTTTTCATTATTATTTTTACTTATTTCGGGATTCTGTAGAATATGAGGTATATGACACAAAGGGAATTTTAATCATTATTGTTTTCATAAAAGAAAGTAAAAAAACTACTTTGTTCGTGTTTAAAAGTCAATAATATTATAAAAACTGTAACTAGTGGTTTTTAATTAATAACGTTATTTCGAAAATCAAAGCTTTCAATTTCTTCAACTAAAAAGCATTAATCTCTAAATTTTATAAATATAAAAATAGTATTTGAAATATGTATACACACATGACTTGAGGTAAATGTGAAAATTTTGATTACACCAAAAAAGGTTTGAAACAAATGTTTCTCTAAAATTCAAATCAATTACTGCATTTCTTGATAACATATGCACATATATTGAGATATAAACTTGTATTTATCACTTTAAAATTTACAAGTTTTTGGGAGAGTAATTCTAAACCTAGCATTGAAAACAAAGATGAATAAAAAATCAAATAAGCCCATAGCACACAAACACTGGAGATCTGAATGTTTTAAGAGGAAAAGCTGTAACTACAAACAGAAAGGTAAATCTGTGGAAGGAATTCATGAATATAGAATTTCCATATTTGAAATCAATGATATATAATTATCGGAAGAGACCCAACCAAAATACACCACTGATTACCGTTCATAATTATTGGAATCCTCATTTAAAGCTTCCAATTAAGGTAATTGTGAAATTTAATTGCTAGGGTAGAAAGATTTCCGAAAGGAGAGATGCTTAAAGCTGTTTTTAGTTGTTATCCAAATTGTTTTTCACGAAATAATAACCGCAAACTCTTGCGAGAAATAAGAAAATAACGCTCAATCATCGGTGCTAGAGAAGGTATTAAAGGAATTATTTTGATGTATAGTTTTTAGGCGGTAATTTTAACGATTTACTGTACAGATAATTTCTATATATATTAGGATATTAGGTGTATAATATTAGCTTTTTTTGAGTTGTTTGTTAGATTCTTGAGAAAATAAAATATAGTTTAAACTCTCCTTTCTTATCCTGTAAAATCTGGCCACTACCCATTTCCTCTGCTATCGAAATACAGTAACATAAAATTAAAGTTTATTAAAATTTTGAACGGATCTAAATCTACTCGTATTTACTAAGAAATTATTTCACTAACAAATCATAATTATAATTTTTTTTCAGGGTATAAAGTAACATTTAACTTAATATAGGTTTACTATTTTTTTTAAATTTATACATCTTTCTTCCAACTTTAAAATTGGTTAACCATACTTCAGTAACTCTTTGAGATTTAACCAATCCAAGATGGAGATAAATTTATTCATTTACAGATTATGAAATCTTTAAATAAATATATATTCCAACCAATAAATTTATAATTATTTTAAAGTCCGTAATCAGAAAAAAAAATATGAACAGTTATATTAAGATATTTTTCAGAAAGAGCTTTAAATTTGAAAAAAATATACTATACATTGATTACTAATTAATTATATTTTCCCCTGTATTCTCTTCTTTTCGCATCTTTTTTCTCCATCAATTTGAAAAGGGGAAAATAAATTTGTGCTGCCATCTCGGTCAACTTGAGAACACTAACAATCTACACTCCTGACTTATTAGTATTTCCAGGAAAATATTGTTAGTGTTCGGCAACTAGTGGTCAAAAAGTAGTTAACTACCAACTACTAACTAGTCTGGGAAAATCTAGTTGCAACTAGTAGTTAACTATTTTTTCCTGGGAGTAGTTGCAACTAGTAGTTAACTATTTCCCGAAGTAGTTAACTACTAGTTAACTAGTCTATTTAATTTCATAACCTATTTTTTGCCCAAATTCTAATACATCTTTCTTATCTATATCACAAAAAACGTTATGCTTCGCTCAAAACGGCGCTTTATTTCTGGTTATGGTATTTAAGTACTCTACCATGACATTGTAGTTATAAATAGCAGTGTAATTTTTGCATATTTTGATAAAAATTTTAAATATTTTTGAAATTTTAAACAAAATTTTTTTTAAAGTAGTTGAAAATTTGGAAGTAGTTTCAACTAGTAGTTATTAAAAAAAGTAGTTCAACTACTAGTTAAACTAGTTTAAACCAAAAGTAGTTAAACTACTAGTTAACTACTAGTTGATCGGTAGTTAACTACTAGTTGCAACTAGTTCTAGTTAACTAGTGCCGAACACTAAATATTGTGAAATAATTAGTTATACGGAGTTATTAGTAATGTTATACGGAAGTAATCAAATTTTAAATAGAATACGTCTAAAAAAAATTGCTGGATTTAGCCATGATCTTTATTTCCTTAAAAATAAATCTAGATATCTTCTATTTTATTTTGTATCAGAATTTAATAGCCTTCTTTCCAAATATTATTTTTAATTATCAATTTTTAAATTTATCTTTCGACTGGAAATATATTTTGCATTTCATTTCATGTAACCCTTAGATCTTTCCTTCCAGGTAAGTCAAAAGAGTTAAGATTAATAAAACTTTATAGAACAATCATTTTAAGTTAAACAAAACAATTATATTGTATGTTTTACTATTTTGTGAACATCATTGCTTTATTAACCTCATCCATCACTAACAAGTAGAATCATTCATTGTTCGTTTCCCTAGTCCTAGTCTCTGAAATGAAAGATGCAAATTTTGACCATCGAATAATTGTTAAAGAATTTTTAATTGTTTTATTTACGGGATTGCCCCTTTACACTTTTTGTACCCTAAAAGTTGTCCTTTAACTCTTGTTGTACCCTAAAATTATATAATGTTTTGGTTAAAGAATCTTATTTGAAGTGCTAAAATTGTACTGTGCATTATGAGCAAAATTTTAAACCCCGGTACGGTTAAAAAGAAAAAAAAAAAGTAATTAAGTATTCTATCAAACACAGGTGAAAATTTTCAACTCATCTGGATCTTTCTAAAGTGTCTGAGTAGAATTAATTTAATTATCATAACGAAGGTAATATTATATTGAAGATGGACCCGAACACTCTCTTTAATAGTAAAAACGACAAAGATGAATTTCCACATCATCAATCAAACAAGCATTCAAAAACTTTTCGGAGTCAAAGAAACTCAAAAGTATGTGTTCTTATAATTTTGGGTGGCAACCCAATTAGTGAGGTTGGTGTCGGGAATAAATGAACATCACTTTACCCAACCATTCTAAGGTAAGTTAGATAAGGAATTATATAAGTTTAAATGAAGTTTGAATTTTAAGAAAAGTTTTACCTCTATGCGACTTATATTTAATTTTACTGTCTGAAATGCAATCAAATGCAATAATCTAAAACTGTTTAAAATGTTCTTTAACTTTTTAAATTTTCTGTCTAAATCTAGTACACTATCTGTAGTTATTCTTGTATCTTATGTTTTTAAATTTATTTTTAAGTTTCGATTTGGGGCATCACGAAAAGTTTAAATTTGTAGGCTTTTTTTACTTGTTAGTTACTTAGATTCTGCAGAACAAACTTCTGTAGCAAGTTATACTTGTGTGAAAAGGATTTTTCGTTTTTTGTCTTGATCTGTTTTTGGTATTTATACCCTTTCAAAGAAATCCTACTTATACTCGCTTTATATTGATAGGGTGTGTTTAAATTATAGATTACGCTCACATAAAAACCAGAATATTAGCAAAATGTTTCTACATTATTTTACTAACTGGAATCTTTGTTACTTATGTATAGATATTTAGGCAATATGATTATATTCTATTATTGCGCCAAAATTAATAACTAAACCAAACAAAATCATTGTAGATTTATTGTAATTTTATATTTGGAGGAGTAAGCTTTTAGAGTGACGTGTTATTCCTAAGAAGTAGGAATAATGATAGACTGAAAGCATTATTATAGTTCAAGGGTCGAGTAACTCTTTTACTACTGTGTTGTGATCATCCCAATCCCAATTATTAAAGACACCTGGTTTCCGAATTCGAAGTGGAAACTCAAAGTAGTGAGGAAAATGAAATTACCTCACTCTTATGAATGAAACTAATGATCAATTTTAGATCAATTGAGATAGTTTTGAGATCAATTTTAACATGGGTGATCTCAACATAAAAAAACATGATGTAGATTCTTATAAATAGTTTAGGTTCGCATGATGCAAAAGACATTTGACAAAATGTTGACTTCAGGCTTTGTAACTAAAGGCCTGATAAGTAAAATATTATAATTAATTCTATTATTTTAAAGATTGTTGTGAAACTAAAGGAGTTCGTGAGATCATAAAAATCATTTCTCATACTTTACAGAAATTTTTCGTTTTTAGAAATAAAAATTAATGGAAGAGTGTAGAGAATGTAAATGTTGTCTTAAATTTAAAATTTAGTTTTCAAAAGAAATTCAGTTTCTCTATATTCTTAATTAATAGAATTAAATACACTAATCTTAAAAAACTAGCAATCCAAAAAGAATTTTAAATCCTTTTTAGAAGTCATGGACAAAAACAGCATTTTTGGTACCCCATTCTAGGAAAATGAAATTTCAGTTCAATGCGTTTGATTTTAAGTACGGTCTATATAAATCTGTCATATCTGATGTAATTATTTTGATTTATGAATTAACTAAGCTTTGTAATTAATTGAAACTGCATTTTATGATCGATATTGGTTAAATAGAAGTTGTGTTGATCATCGCTAGTGGAGGAAACAATTATTTCATTTGAGATCAAGCACACATACCGGAAAATATATGTAACCCAAACAATTATTTCATTATCAGGTGAATTTTTTATTGGCTTATTAGTATTTAAACTGAAAGCTGTTTCTTTTTTCCCCACACACAACACAGGTGCTAATTAATTCCACTCATTTTGCATACGCACTGTTATAGAGAATCTCTATTGTGTTTATTTTATCTTTATACATTGTTAAAAACTCGCCAACTTGATTTGTCTTGATAAAAGGTTGGTAAGTTTTAAAATTTTAACCATTTTTTCAACGATGTTAATCAGTATGTAATTTAACATCCCAGAATTTCCATTTTAAGATTATTATGCTTTAAGAATATAAAATTTTATTGATTATAAACATAACTAATTGTCTGTTCCTAACCATCATGACAAAGGCAAACTATTCTTCGTCCTATTATGTGAAACTTTCATTTAATTAATAGTTAAAATAATTTTGTAAAGAATATTTCCTTTGAATTTTTGGCCTCAACTGAAATTGTAAATAATGTTTATTGATTGGGTTATAATACCTCTGAAAATGAGTATCGAGTCTTTTGGTAAACCTGCTCTTTTGTAAATGAATTGAAAAAATTAATCAAAATTATTTGCTGGTCACCAAGTTCATGGTTTCTTAACCTGGCGTCATTAAACCTTTATAAGCAACCAACCATAAAATTTAATGTAAAACTAAATATCCATGTTCTCCTTAAAAACAATATTTTGCATCTGTTGAACAAAGAATAAGTCATCATTATATTAAAACATGAGTAATTTTATAGTCTTATACTATAGCATGATAGATCAGATAAATAAATTTTTGTCATTGCTTTGTAAAAAATCTCATATAGTTATATTATCTTTAAGAAAACCCACACCAAAATGTATCCTAAAAACAACCAGTAGAATTTTTTTTAATAAAATAATTTTAACTTCTCATATACCCTCTCTCTCTATGCTATTTACAGTAACAGGAATGTAAAAACAATTGAAAGAACTGTTTCCTTATTTCTTAAATAAGGAGATTATGTAGATTTTCGGTTAAAAATGATCTTAACTTTTACACGTTTGGATGCTTTAAAACTGTATGTTCTAATAAAGAATGTTAATGTTTTTCACGTCTCTTTATTAAACTGATACTATTATAATAAACTATCAGACTTTTAGCTCAGTCCGCTGCTTAGAGTCCTTACTGTAGTCATTGAAATCAGAGGCAAAAAAAAACCATGTGGGATTAAAAAAATGCCATTTTTTTTTCTTTTTTACAAATGACAAAATAAACGAAAAATATTATGAAAAATATTCCGTATTACCCATGATACATCACCAATTTTGCAAATTTAATTCTTCTTTCAGTGATATTCTCTGATTTTTTTTTAGTTTTATAACCAAAACTCACTGATGCCAAAAACATCCATTTCCATGCAAAGATAGCATTTCACTAGAATTTCACTTGAAAATGAGTTAGTGAGAGTTAATCGTTAGGGGTAAAATAAAATATTTGTACTTACCAATTATCACGTTTTAGCTTTTTTTATGATTAAACTTGTTATGTTTTGTACTTAAAAGGTCATTTTCAAAATCCGAAAATAAAAATACAATGGTAAAAATTCTATTACCTCTTGAGGAGAAAAACTTAGCAGTTTTAATTTTAGATATAATTTATACTAAATTTGGTTATTTTCTTAACCATTCCCTTTTCCATTTATAAAACTGTTAACCATATGGCTATATGGTTAACAGTTTTAACCTTATGTTATTAAGTTATGGTTAACAGTCTTAAGTTATGGTTAACAGTTTGGTTAACCATATGGTTAACCAGCTTTTTTTTGGCAACAGCTGGTTAACTCGGCTGCGTACCTTTTTTTCGCTGCTCTTGATATTTACAAATTTTTCTTTATTTACTAAATTGATTGCTCTATTTTGGCTTGCTAAGCTTAAATTAATGTTATATTAGTCATTAGTACACTATTTAGCTTCAAATATCAATAAAATGTCGTCGTGTAGAAACTGCAAGGTATGCAACAAGGATTTGGCTGCTAAGGAAGACATCTTGATTTGCTCCGGTGTATGTGGTGCTGGATTTCACGCGATTTGTGCAGGTTTTACCTCTCCACAATTCAATAAACTTTCTAAGACTAACAAGGCAAAATGGATATGCATGGCCTGTACTCAATCTACTAGCACAACGTCAACGAGCTCACCCAGCCCTGTCGCTACAACTATTCTAAACAAAATCCAGGAGCAAACAGATGATCTTAAGAACCTCATGAATCGTAAGTTTGATGAAATCACTTCTTCAATAGAATTCAACAGTCAAGTTATTGGAGATTTAAAATTGAAAATTGAGGCACTTCAGAATGACAACAACGATCTGCGAGGTAAACAAGACCAGCTAAGTTCTGTGAATCGTGAGTTGCAAGGAGAGATCCACAATCTAAAGAACGAAATCGTCGATCTAAAACAGTACACCCGCCGTTGCAACATGGAGATTTCTGATCTTCCTGAGGCTGATAACGAAAATATTTTGGATGTCATCACTAAGATACAGGATATCACTAAAGTCAATCTTGTTGAAAACATTAATGTAGTGCATTGGGTTCCAAGATTTAACAAAGAGAAACCTAAACCTATCATCTGCCAATTCAAATCGAAAGCAATTCGAGATGATCTTTTAAAAGAACTCCGTGCTTCTAACCTATCTGCTCTTTCAGTGAATCCAAGATTTTCCGACTCACCTGTGTATTTCTCAGAACATCTAGCACCCGAATTGAAGCAACTATTTTTTCAGGCACGTAATTTTAAGCGTGAGAATCAATATAAATACTGCTGGACTCGAGATGGAAAGATTTTTATCCGTAAAAATGAGGCCTCCAAAATATTTCGTATAAAATGCATAGAAGACATTAATGCTATTTCCGATTAATAATTTTGATGTGCCAGTTCCAGAATGTCGTTCTATAATTGATTTGGAGGACTTTTTCAAGTTTTTTCTTTCCTCAAGTAATGTTGATTTTAATATAATACATATAAACATTAGAAGCCTACGTGCTAATTTTGATTCGTTTTTGTCTTTGATTTCCAATTGTATTCAAAATATATCAGTTGTTATTTTATCCGAAACTTGGATTTATAATAGTGAATCCTGTTTCTATTCTTTAGATGGTTTTGATTCTTTCTTTTGCTGTAGAGAGGATAATCGTTCTGGTGGCGTTGCTGTATTTACTAGAAGTAACTTAAATTTCACCAAACTGGTTACATCGTTTACCTCTGCTGAAACTATTTTATTACATTCAAAGTCATATAACATAACTCTATTTTCGATTTATCGCAACCATGACTTCAATATTGATTTTTTTAATAGTGAACTGAGAAATACAATTTCTACTCTAATTCAACCTAATATAATTTTAATAGGGGATATTAATATTGATATTTTAAATAATGAAAGTAATACAAATGAATATTTGAATATTTTATCTCAATTTGGATTTTTCAGTTACGTTAATAACCCCACCAGATCGGGTTTACACTCATCTACTTGCATAGATCATATTTTTGTTAAAACAAGTTCTCTTAGAGTAATGGCTGGTATTTTTCAATCTGATCTAACTGATCATTATCCTACTGTTTGTAAGTTACGGTTTCCTGTAGCACCAAATCCCCTTAGTTTACCTGAATACTCTTTATCTTTAAATTACTCTCAGTTTTATGAATATTTAGCTTCTTACAAATTTAACTTTAATTTTGATTTTGGTCTTGATCAGCAATACCAAAGATTAACTTTTGAAATCAATAATATCAAAAATAACTGTAAGTTCCGTAAACCTTTACGTAAGAAATGCAAACAAATTTGGATAACTACGGAAATTCTGGTGCTGATAGGAAGAAAGGAAACACTTTTTAAAAAATGTAAAAAATATCCTTTTGATCTCATGTTTAAAACGGCTTATAAAACTACAGTCTCCGAACTAAAGCGTGTAATTAAGTATACTAAAAATCAATTCTATAAAAATAAATTTGATTCTTGCATTTCAAGTAAACAAAAATGGAATTTAATAAATAGCATATCTAACAATGATGGTAAAAAGATTAGGACACTCCCTGAGACGTTAAATGACTTTGATTTAGCATCTGAATTTAATATCTTGTTTATCAATACAAATCAAAGCTCCTTAAATATTGAAAGAGCGAGGTACCAACGATATTTAATGCCTTGTACTTCGTCTTTTGTATTGTACGAAATCACTAGTTCTGATGTTTTCGACTCGTTAAATTCTTTCTCTAATTTAAATTCTGTTGATTATGATGGTATAAGTTTGAGATACTTAAAGCTAATTGCAAATATTAATATTGATTTTTTGACTAAATTTATAAATTCTGCTTTTATGACATGTGAATTCCCTGACTCTTTGAAGCGAGCTACGGTAACTCCTATTTTTAAATCTGGTTGCAAAAATTCTCTTTCAAATTATCGCCCTATATCCATTTTGCCCTCCTTTGCTAAGTTGATTGAAAAGATTATATCTAAGCGCATCTATAAGTTTTTAAATTATACTAATTTCTTTGCCAATAACCAATACGGCTTTCTTGAAGGTCGCTCTACTGAAATGGCTCTTCTTGAATTTTCCAAGTTTATATTAAAAAGTATAGATGATAGTAGACTTACAGTAGCAATTTTTTTAGATCTAAAAAAAGCTTTTGACAACGTAAATCATTCTATATTAATAGATAAACTACATAATGCTGGATTTAGAGGAGACTCTCTTAAATGGTTCATTTCATATTTGACAGGTAGAACGCAAAGGGTAAAGATAGTAAATAGTTTCAGTGATTTTTGTCTAACAAGTCGGGGTGTACCACAGGGGTCTATTTTAGGTCCCATGTTTTTTCTGATTTATATTAATGATTTATGTAAATTAAACATAAATGGAAAAATTTTAACATACGCTGATGACACAGTTTTATTGTATTCCTCCACTAGCAAAAATGACTTACTAAACCAAATAGAAGTTGATTTAATTGAAATAGGAACTTGGTTAGAAGCTAATGATTTAACATTAAATTTAAATAAAACAAAATACATCCATTTCAGTCTAAGACCTTCAAATTTAAACCTAAACATCAAATTTCATTCTTTGCCTTGTAATGGAAATACAAGTAATTGTTCATGTTATACTCTTCAGCCTGTACAAAGCATCAAATATTTAGGACTATATATAGATTCAAACTTGAAATGGAAAACTCATATCAAGGAGTTGGGGAAGCGATTGCGTTTTGTTCTTTTCAAGTTTTACCATCTCAAAAATAAGGTTAGTTCAAATTTTTTAAAATCCTTATATTATGCTTGGTTTTATTCATTAATCAATTATGGTATTATTATTTGGGGCGGTGAGTATATATCCAATCTTCAACCGTTAATATCTATACAAAATAAATGCTTCAAAATTTTTAGGCCCCAATCTAGCCCCCTTAGATTTAGATCCCTTAAGTTGCTACCATTTCGACATAACGCTTACTTTCGTATTTTACTTTATATTTACCGGAATAAATCCCAATTTAAAGTGAAAAGTATACAATATAATACTCGATCCACAGACACTTTTGAAATTCCAAGTTTCTCCAAGGACATATTTTGTAGACATTTTTATTACCTTGCCCCTAAACTGTTCAATAGTCTACCTGTACACTTAATTAGTATTAGTAAATATTCAACATTTAAAAGATTATTATTTGAATTTCTATTAAACATTGACGACGTTGATATATATTTTTCACTTTGAAGCATTTTACTTAATAATGTTATCCAGCTTTTTTGCCATTTTTTAAGTGTTTCTATATAGTGTCTATTATTTTTTTTTTCTTTATTTATGTTATGAATATATTTCTTTTATGCCTGTACGGGAAGAGCATTTCCCCTTGGCATATCACATGTTTCTTCTATTACTTGTATTTCTTTTGTAAATAAAATTTGTTTGTTTGTTTGTTATATATTTTCCCCAATTTTTGAGTATTTTAATGCATGGATTTTTTAAGGGACATGGTTTTTTTTCAAACTCTTACTCAATTGACTGTTAAAATTGTACCCTATAATCTCTAAATTCAATTTTAGATTCTATATCATTTTGTCTAATCTAATCTGAGTCACGCGCGGATCCAGCACGGCTCCAAGGGGGGGACTTTTCCAGACCATCACCTTTACCTTTTGAGAAAAATATCAAAATGTTGGTGATGTTCTAAAAAGTATCACTCAAAATCCCTTTTTGGTTTTATTACATTTTTTTAGGGTGCAGGGGGGGGGGCACCGTCCAGAGTGCCCCCCCCCTTGGATCCCGCGCCTGGTCTGAGTGATTCTTGATACAGAAAATTAGCTTTTCCTAAAGATTTTTTTATTGGGGATGCCCTATTTACCAACTACACGTCAGAGATAGAATTATACTTAAAATTCTGGTAAGGCTGCAGCAGCAATGGTTATTGACCTGCACTTACTAATACCTGTTATTTTTTGTTTTTCAATAGGTTTAGTTCCTAATGACGCATCTGGAGCAACAAGTCAACAGGCATTCTAATGAATTTTTCAAACTCCTGAGTACCAATTAAAAAAGGGATCCTTTATATGTTCAAGATTGAAATCGTTTTCGAATAGAAACAAAAAAAACTTTCGAAATTTTTCCATTTTAAGGATTCACAATTCACAATTTTGGTTTGTAACTACAGGTGAAGGGTGATCTAAAATGCTCAAAATACTATTCAGATGAAATGTATACATCGTTATTTTCCATTAAAATTTGTTTTATAATGGATATTTATTTGGATAATGTTCCTGTATTGTTTTTTTAACATTTTTTAATGTCTTTTCTTCAAGCATCCCTTGAACTGATAGTTTCATGAGAGCAAATACTCCACTCAATGATAGTTGTTAAAGGTTAATCTGTAGAGATCTAACCTAACGTTCATTTTTGATGCAGGTGAAAATTTTTGGCTTATTTTTACGTGTAACTCCTTCAGTCCTAGACCGCTTGATAATGCCATTGGATAATTAAGGATGGTCAGGACAGAAAAGAGTAAGTCACTCCATTAGCATTTTCAATTGATCTACCATGTTTTAATAGAATTTTACTCCTATCCCTCAATGCATGTGACAAAGTTGGCTGTCTCAATTGGCCGCGTGAAAAAGCAAATTTGGTTTATCTTTTGCGTTTTCCAGTCTTTTTATGTCGTATAAACGGGATAACAGAAATTTCGGCATAGTTTGCCCCCAAGTAGGTTTAAAATCGCCAGGTCATTTTGTGCGGCCCGCGAAGCTCCTTAAACCCCCCTCAAGAAGTAGCTTCAGAACACTTTCTAGCATCATACTATAATTCAAATATTTTTCTGGGGAGAACCTCCGAACCTATCTACCTCTTAGATTATGGAGTAGCTTTGGTCGGTCGTTTTCTATGGTGAAAAATTAAAAGTTTGAGGTTTCGAGAAGTTTTATATATCCTCTGATTTTTTTGGAAATAGAGTAGTACCTTCACAATAAGTAAATAATCTTCGTCCCTCTCTCGTCGGAAAAGTTAAAAGATGGAAAGTAATCTTTTTTCAATCATCCAGTGAAACTGATGATTTTGAGGTTGATCATGAGTGAAGATTATTCTTCTAGAATCGAGTTATACTCTCTGTAAAAAAAATTATTTTTACACTAAGTTTTTAGTTGTATTTTGAGGAGAACTGTTACAAAAATGTCTTTTATTAAGTTTATTTACTCTTACAATGTATGATTTAGACTTTCAAACTGTCTACGATATTTTAGGTAAAAAGAAAAGTTAGTAAAAGAAGTCGGACCTAATCAACTGAGGATGATTAATTTATAAACGCATATTTATATGGTTTATCCATTCAAATATATTTGGAAGTATTAAAGTAACTCCTAGTTTTCTTTTTACCTCGATACTGTATGCATGGAATTTTTGTAAGTTTTAATAAAGTATTTTCAGTGTTTGATTTAATGTCTTTATTCTAATTTGTAGAAAGTACTTAAATGAATTTTTTAAGCAATTTATATTCAACACTCAAAAAAAAATAAAGAAAATATTTGGCATATATTTCAATTTGATCTAACGGTAAATGTGATTCAGTCACCACTCAAAGAAAGAAAAGGAATTTAATGTAATATATGAAGTTAAGATTAGATCATGTTATAATAAGTTTGAAAGCTACTGAATCCCCGCTGGAGCAGTGGTAGGATGCTTGTGTAGCTTGCGGCAGGTAGTGGGTTCTATTCCCAGTTATAATTTTATAAAAAAATAATTAGCGCCATAAAACCCCACCAACCAACCATCCAAAAAAAATAATTACATTTTCCAAAAGAAATTTCAATCAACCAACCAATCAGTACTAATTTGCATATTTGTACATACCAGGAATTCAGTCACCACTCAAAAAATTATAAAAAATTTCACAAGGGAAAAGAAATCCGCAGGGCGGTAGGTGGGGTTTGGGATGGAAGTCTCTATTACGTTACACTCTTAATTACTTTAGATTCTTAAATTATTTTAAAAAATAGCATTATTTTTAAAGAATCTTACTCATAATAAGTGTAAAAGTCTTCAAAAATAGCCTTATTTTTAGAGAATCTTACTGATACGGTTACAGTTAACTTTGAAAATTAGAAAAGTTAAGACCCCCTGTGGATTATGCAGGAAAATTTATAAATACCCGACTGTATTTATTTCCGAGTGCTATACCCGCTGAGAAGGCTCAGATTCGATCTGAGGGCCTTTGGGATGGCATACTGGTGTGCTAACCACCAAGCCATCCGTTCCTGCAGCTATGACAATCATCTAATTAATTTGAAGTTGATACTCCTCCATTATATTATAAATTATATTTAACTTTTCATCGTATAGATGGCGGCAGCATCGTGTGACGCATAGAGGTTAATCTGCTGCGCCGCGTCTACTGCACATTATTTTACACAGTCCGATCCGAATGCGCATGCGTGTGGACTAAAGCTGTTAGGAATGTTAAATAAAATATTAACTGGGAATCGAACCCAGGTATAGAGCATGCAAGACACACACGCATCCACTGAGCCATAGGCTCACACTGCATTAGAAACAAATAATAGGTGTGGATATTAATTTTTAAATTTAAATAGAAAAAAAAACGGGGATCGAACCCAGGTACGGAGAGTGCAACGCCTTTGGGATGGGATACTGGCGGGCGAACCCACCAAGCCATCCGTTCCTGCAACTAGACTGTTCTTCTAATTAATTTCAAGTTAATATTTCACCAAAATAAAAAAAAATCGAATAAGTGCACATCGGAGTATGCCTGAGTTCGATCCGAGAACCTCTCGGTTCACAGAATGACGCTCCAGCACTCTAGGCCATTCGGTCACATGCTGCTAAGAATTTAAAAAACTACTGAAGACTATTAATTTTGACTTTGTAATCGATTATAGAGAACCGTAATCGATTATTTTCAGCCTTCAGATAATTTGGCGAAATTTCACCTTGAAATTCATTTCAGAACTCACCACTATTTCAAACATTTCTTTTTTTATATATACTTCCCAGAGTAGATACTGAGAGCACATAAGACCTTGATGGCAGGCTGTCACTTTCTCTGGTTGGTTGAGATCTCTTAGAAAATATAAGGGTTTTTTAACAAAATTATAAACGGGGATAGAACCCAGGAATTGCCGCATGCTAAGCAAGCATCCTACCACTGCTCCAGTGGAGATTCAATATCATTAAAACTTATTGCAAAATCCTCCTTATTGGGTTAATTTTTGATGCAGGCTCTCTGCTGCATATTGCGAAAACTGACATATAGTCTGGAAGCTAGATTCTAGATGAGCCATTACATGCTTTTTAGACCAGTAAGATTGGTCATTCCGACACCCAGCATGTGACAATCCACATGGAATTAAACCGGTATCGGACGGTGTTGGCTAGATTGGAAAGGGAAAGCTGCAAGACAAAATCTTTTTCTTATCTTATTGAGTTGTGTGTTGTGTCTATGGATTCTTGAAAAACGCGCATGTGAGGACTGCGCATGGAGAGCTATTGTTCGAGGACAGACGGTTGCCATTTTGAAAAGCAGCGCTAACCATCGTTTCCATCAGGGTTGTGGGTCCATCATGGTTATTTTATGCATGTTTTCCTTGCAGATTTTCCTAAGGCCACGTGCACGATTCGCCCACGTGGGATTGACATGTTGTAGCCCTTACACGTATAGGTGGAGACCAACTAGCCTTTAATAGTTCTAGATTATTTCACTGTAATCATTACTTGATTAAAATCCCACTTCCCAGCCTTGCTTCTACACTTGTTTTACTCGGGTAAGTAATGACTGGAAGTAGATTTAACTAATCGGAAGAGCCTACTTGTCTAATTACTAGAAGCTGCTAAGTCAATGTCAGTATGCTTACAAGCTATTTACTTATTACATTTTGTTGTCTAAATATACTTTTAATTAGTTGAAGCTTCTAAGTACTATCAGTCACTACTTACCCATGTAGACAAGTATGGATTGGAAACTACCACCAGGGGGCAACACTGTCTAGTTCCAACCTGTAAACACTTTTTTGTTTGTTTACAAGTTGCGGCTTGCAGAAATAGAGGTCCTCCACTGGTGGTTCAGAACACAGAGAAATATCCTAACAGAGGGTCCACGAGGCTATTTTCAAATGCGTTACTGATGTGAGGGCGCCACACTAGAGTCTTCAACGTAAGCCGGTCACTTAAATCTCTCGCCAAATTAGAACTCAGCGCATGCTCAGAAAGGTGTTTTTATGTCCCATAGGCAGCCGGCGAACAATTCAGACTGGATCCAGACGCTAGTGAGTTTAGTGCGATCCCAGCGCCACAATTCTCCCAACCTGTAACAAGATGTCATGATTTTCGATTTCCATTATGGCCTATGGCCGTGGACTCTCTGTTCTAGTACTCTGTGGTTCAGAACGAGTTCTATGGGCGTCCCCATTTGGGAGACACCCTTGTGTATATTTTTACCTGTTCTACTTGTATCCTTGAAGTGCTGAAAATAAATACACTTTATTTCATTAAAATTGTCTTTATTAGTAAAATAGTGTTCACTCCATAGCTTCATGATGGCTGTCTTCACTCCACATTTCCAATCACTCTGGATGCCTGCTAATAAACATTACATTAATTATAAAATCAAGCATTTTTGTTCAATATAGTACACTCTTATAAATCACGTCTTATTTTAGGAAATACCTATATCTCCAATTTTTAATTTTTTTTAACTATACGGTAGCCACAAATATTACTTTAATGACAATTTTTAGTCCCCTCGAAGTTAACTCTTTTAGTTCTCTTTAGTTTGATAGCCCCTTGGAGTTTCACATAATTTATAAGCTTTAACTAACATTTTCAATAATTTCATATTAACTTTCTTGGTAGATAGTTTCAGTTGACTCCTTAAATTCTTATACCATTAAAAGGCTAGCAATATAAATCATGGTTACAAGATTTTTTTAACACATTTGAAATAAGTTTAGTAACAGCTTTTTTAGGCTAGATATTACTTTTCTTTTTAGTTCTGGTAAAATAAGTAATTACAGTAACCTTAGACCCTATTCGAATTAGATGGAAATAGCATGCAAATAAGGTCCAAAATTAATCTTCAATAATGTGAAAATTCACATTTACTTTAAATTTACACATTTTAATTTTATTTGTCATACTTAAGAGTTAACTCCACTGCAACCCCTCTGGATACCTGCTGACGAAGATAAAATTAATTATAAAACAAACATTTTTTTAACTCAAATATTCCTTAACTTAGTATTAGCCATTTTTAAAATAGTTCACGATATTCTGACAAGCAAAGGAGGTTGATCTCATTAAACTAATATTTTTGATCATTGTAGTCTAGTGCTTTTCTTGGTTGTAAAACTTTTATTAACCTAAACTCTAAAAACATTGAATACAAAAAAAATGTTGAAATTAACTCAAAAGCTTAAACGATATAAACTGTTTAAATTTTATAAATAAGTTTACATAGTAATAATCGTACTTATTTAGGGTATAATTTTTTATTATCAAAACTAATTCAGGTAAAAAGGTTTGACTCGACTCCTTAAGTTGATAGATCGTTATTAGTTTAAAATGCTATTTTGTATTTAGCTTTTTTTACAAAAAGTACTTAGCTGTGTAATTTTTTACAAAAATCAGCTTAATTATTTTAAAACTAATTCCAACTATGTAAAATATTTCGGAATCTACTATCAAAATCATTCAGTAATGAATATATACAACACAAACGTTCAAGATTCGTCCAATTTTTGTCATATGTAGCCAAACTTCGTTTAGTTCTAAATACCATTGAACACTAACGTTAGTTTACGATTAAAACTGATTGACTGAAAAAGCTACACATCGAAAGAATACTACTTTTTAAGTCTGTAATTTTTTAAATTTTAGTGAGTATTTAAAATGCGGTAATACCAGTCTTCTGTTATAATTATGAAATCTGGATACTTTATGTAATATTCCAAACTGAAACATTTATATGTGCAGTAAAAGGAGGTTTTGGGGGTTCAACTCCCCCCCCCCCAAATTTTACCGTCAATTTATACTTTTTTTTAATCCTGCTGCTGTTTCAAGGAACGGTACTATCACAAAGGGTCTCGAAATGAGTTTAAACACTACTTTTGAGATTAAAATTTCAAATATGTTTCCTGGGAAAGGACGCCCAATTCTTCCTTTGAAATTTTGATACCTAATTATGTAATATATTTTCATTGGAAATTCTGTGGTTTACAAGGAGCGGTCTTATTTGTATGTAACCCAAAGTCTCTAAATGAGCTAAATTTTAGCTTTAAGAATAGATTTTCTTGTAGAAGATCCCCCAAACCCACTTTTTACTTGGAACTCGCGACCAATCCAATTTTAAACATGGATTAAAATGGTAAAACGCGGTCGTTTTTACGGATTTACTTAGTAATTTTTACGGTTTTCCACAACCAACCCAGCTGTCAGTTTAAAACCATAAATTTTACGGGAACACTGGCAGCAAAAGTTGCCAGAGCTTTCCTTTCCACGGAGTTTCTCTGTTGACTGAACTTTTTCTGTATGCTAACGATTGTTTCGCAACTTGAGGGAACTTATCCATTGGAAATATTCTATTTTTTTAACTACATATTGTCCCTCTACAGACTGGTGTCTCATTTTTTTCCTAACTTAGAAAATTTTAGAGGGTTATATCCCTAAATATTTTCGCAGAAAAAGTCGTTCATACAGAACAAGCTCAGTCAACAGAGAAATTCCGTGGATAGGAAAGCTCTGGCAACTTTTGATGCCAGAGCTTTTCTGTTTTTTTACGATAATTTTTTGCAGTGTACCTGGTCCATCCTTAAAAAGGACTGGATGCTCCCGTTTAGGAGGGAGAAAGATGTCCCCCAGCTTTCGCTTAAGGGGCTCCATGCTTTCACATCCAGTCCAGAAAGACCAGGTACAACTCTCTACACACTTACTACCTTTAGAGGAATTTAACTTACTAATTTTAGAGGAATTTTTTAAATTTTAATTTCCCCAGATCGGATTTACCTAGGATCGAACTTGGTACCTTCCTAACCACAGAGCCAAGGCCTTAACCACTGAGAATGCTCGTGGAGAATGGATTGAATTATGTACTCGAACTCGATATTATATCAAGAGTAAATGAAAAACGTTTAGATGGTAAAATGGTACCAGCTTTCGTAAGCTCCATAACTTACAAAGCTTATAACATTTTGCCATCACAGTTAAAAAATAGTTGGGAAGTAAAGAATATTTTTGTATTTAAAAATTAAAAGATTTTTAGCAAGTGATTAGATTTAAAAGTTTAAGTGGTCGAGTATTATTTTAGAGCATATTTCATAATTTTGAGTACTTAAATATTGAAAACATACTAAATGTTCTGATTATAAAAATTCCTCCCTTATAATTACATTTTTTTTTCTAGCTTTAAACACACTTGTTTAATTGTTATGAAACAAATATTCCTTTTTTCTTTTGACTTTGGTAGTTAATTTCAGTAGTTTTTGGCAGCAAATTCTGCTCATGCTTTTCAAAACTTTGCTTTTATTTGTAACACATTGAAAAAGCTGTAGATAAAGCCACTTAACTAATACAATTTTCAAAATTTCAAATGGTTTTAAATTGAAAACGGGGAGATATTACAATTTAAAATGTATAATTTTTCTATGACGATAACTTTCATCCAAACTCGGGTTGCAAGTTGAGAGCAAAAGGAATTGTCGCATTGAGCTGAAATATTTATACGCTTTAAAGAACTTAACTTTAATTTGGCCAAAAAAATTGTAGTTCAAAAAACAAGCTATTTGTCGACCTTCATAGTTATTTTCACTCTTCAGGAGACCGCTTTCTTCTGACTAAAATATGAATAACATACAAAACAAATGTTGTTCAAAAGTTAAAAAATTGGAAAATACTTCATTTGAAAACATAGTGTGTATAGTTTAATATTTTAATCAAATATGAAAATTTTTATGAAAAATGGGAAGAGTCACCAGTTATATATATATTTTTAGAAAGTTTGCTAAGTTTAGTAACTTGAAGAACGGATTAGTATTTTTTTTCTATAATAATTAAAGAAACATTTCTTACTTTCGAGAGAAAATATATCCCTAATTCCTAACTGTCCCAGTGTCTTTTAATAAGGGTTATATTTTGTGACATCATGCTAAGGAAACAAAGGGAGAATTTCAAATAGAGGCTCCATCTAGAACTATATTTTGCAAGCTCTTGTCAGGTGGTTTAAAAGAGTATGTCTAAAGCCATTGAAATTTTGAAACAATAAATAATTTACTGTAATTAAAAACCAATAAATATTTTTTAAGTAATCATTTTATAAAAATTGCTTAAAATCCCTAAATCTCCATATTATCTTTTTAGGTAATATACTTAACTTTGTCTTTTGAAGATTGATATCATCATAATTTAAGTAAAAGATCCAGCCTTAAAGAGCAGTTTCAACTGACATTTTAATATGAACTCAAATAAAAAGTTATCTACATATAGTTGGATTGGAGTGAATAATACAGACATCTTTTATTCTCCCTTCTTTTGTGAGTAAATTTCGAGAGAATTTAACGCTCGAAGTTTCAGTTGATGTCTTTTTAAAAAAATACATTTATGATTTGGTTCATTCCATTGTAACGGATGTGACACTTAAGGTTGTTCATTTGGCAAAAGTTTATTTTTTAGTTATGATTTTTTACAACTACTTTTTTCAAGAATAATATGACAAAAACGAGGCTTATTAGATCAGAATTTAAAGCTGTAAAAATACTTTTATAGTGAATTTTTTACGCTAGTCAATATAATAAACGCCAATTTCTCTGAATTTAAAAGTAAATATAATTTTTTTTTACACTAGTAATTCAAAATGACCTCTTTAAAATTTCAGATGGTTTTTTTTTACCAATAGTTTCGTCTGTAGATAATTTTACGACTGTCGTTATTTTATGACCACCCTGTACTAAAAACTGAAATTGAATTTTCTTACAGTTTGAATTCTTAAGTTAAGTTTAATATTAATTAGCAGTAAAATTAAAGATTTTTAAAATCCATGTGCTTCTAGCAATAACTGAGTGTGAGAAATTAAATTTTTCATTTGAAAAACTCAATCTTATAAAAACGGTCAAATAATTGTACAAGACGAAAAGTCGAAAGTTATCCTTTTTGACCCAATGCTTATAAAAAGAAATTCCAGAAAGAGAGGGATTAAGATATTTTCTATAGAAAACAATGATGATAACACAATTCTGATAGCATTTGCCAACTATGAACTCATGTATTTATTTTTAAATTTTTATCAGCACTTTTTTCAATAACTAAAGGAACCTACTTTTGTGATTATTTTTAACAAATATTTATGCATAAGGATAATATTTCATTTGTATCTATTCATTAAAAATTATTTTTATTTATAGATTCATGTTACTTTTAAAGAACAAGTTAATTTTGTTTCAAAATTTGTAAAAAAACATAAGTTTTGCACTTTTACAGTCCAGCAAACCTCATATAGTTTACACTCCATCAACAAAGACCTCCAGAAAAGCAATTTTTTCTCCGAATCGATATTTTTTTACCTTCTTCTCAAGGAACCATTGGAGGATCGAAAAAAGAAGTCCCTGTCACCTGTTCATATTTCTTTAAATTTTAAACGACTTCAAGAAAATAATTAGAAATGGAGCTGAACGGATGGTGAAAAAACGTTCTTTGACCTATAAGGCTCAAGCATCCAGGCAAGTAACAAAGAGCTTGCCATTACGACAACAAAGCTTTAGGGAGAGAAAAAAATGCGCTTTCAGCGGGCTTCGCAGAAGTAATGAAGAATTTAATGAACTATTATCTGAAAGCAAATAAAAAAGGACGGAAGCAGAGAAATTGTGCTCAAGGGTAGCCCAGGGGCAGAGTAAGGGAAAGTTGATACAGAACAATCGAACTATTTGCATTTGCGGAGCGTTGGAAAAAATGAAGATGGTGAGCGGAAAATCATCACTGACTCTAATTATCATTCCGAATTTCAAGGTTTAATGCGGCTCAGAGAGCAGATTAGGGGAACAAAAGGGGGCGTTCGCTGCAGGATGGGTTTCTTAAGGGGGCCCACTTGGAAATTCGATACTTCACTTACCTGGTGTTCGAAGGAACAATTAATGCATCCATTTGTGGGTAGTGACCTCGCTGCGTTTTTTGGGGGCAATTCTTTGCGTAGAAACAATGGGGAGTGAAGATTCCATTGTACCTGAGCCTAAAATATATTTAAAAGGCGCATTCAGCAGCAGTGTTATCGAAATGGGGATATTAGGATGGATTGTAAATAAGGACTCAGCCAGGAGGGATTTGGGGATAACTCTTCATTTTGCAGTTTTTCTTTTCCTCTAAAAAATCTAACTCTCTCGCAGATATCATCATATCCCTCACTATTTCCCTGACTACACTTCTAATAAATGCATCAAGAACTATGAAAAACAATGGGAAATATGGAATCATTATAAGATATTTGTTTTACTGTAATACAGTTATTAAAGTTATACATCCTTTTACTAAAAGCGAACGAAAATATAATGGGAAAATGTACAATTAAAAGCTTTACATTATTCATAGTGAACTGTATTAATATTCTTAAATTATAAATTTGAAATGATATTGGTTGACATGCATGGTTTTTAAAATTTTGTGATCTGAATAAATTAAGATTTGAATTAGGAACTATTTTATGCAAGCATGAATAGTTCATTTGCCCGCTAAATTTTTTTTCAAAAGAAAACTAAAACATTTTTATTTGGGAACTGAAAATGTGGAATAAATATTAATTTATCAAATATTTTAACTTTATAATCAACTTTAAATGAAAGTATTAATTTGCTGACATTTTATTTTGTGTTTGAAATATTTAGGTGATACAAACTTAACATGAAATAAAATAGGTACGGATAAAATAATAATTAAAATTTACGTAAAGTAATTTAAAACATTACCATATTTTTAGCAGACTTATTTGATACCTTTTGACCAATGATCACCTTATTAAGAAATAATTTTGATTCGTAAATGTTTCGTTTCGGACAGACACCTATCCTTCCTTTAAAATTCACACATCTATAAGGTGGATTTGACTTTAAATAATCTCAAATCTTAGGTTAAAGTTTTTAGTTTATTGTTCAGTCTACAGATTTTTCCTTAACTAATCTGATAAAAATTACGAGATTAAACTCGGACTTTATTTCAAACAGCATTAGTGTTGTGACAATTTAATATATCAAACCTAGGAAAACAGTTAAGCTTTTCCAGCTGCACAGACAACTTTTTGTTGAGGGTCACATGTAAGGTCTCGGAAAAATAACCCAGATCCTTCTTATAAAATTTGTTTTCAAATGTTTGTAATAGATACAAAGTTCTATTTTGGTGTCGTGTTTTCAACAACCCATTGATAATTTTGTTTTAAAATGAACATGCATTTTACTTGATTGTCAGAATAAATCCTCCTCGCATTAAATTAAATTAATTAGAATCATAAACGTGACTATGATAAATTTATGGATGATAATACATTGCACAGGTTTATTAAAATGCATCCATTGCATCCACATGCATCCATTGCATCTCAAACTCATGCATGATTACTGTATTAAAAGCGGGTTACATTTTACATTTTTACCTTAAAAACAATTTCAAATAAAGGTTTTCCGTTAAAGTAACCTTTCGAGTTCTGATTATACTCCATCAAAATCAGTACAAAAGTAAAATATAAATACCATAAATAATAGTAAAATATAAATACCATAAATATAAATAAAAAGTAAAATAAAAAATAAATAAAAAGTAAATATAAATAAAATATAAAAGTAAAATATAAAATAAATAAAATATAAAATATAAATAAATAAAATAGTAAAGTATAAATACCCATCTTGGTGTATTTTGGAAGAACAGATATGATATGAACTCGATCCTTTGGAAGTTAGAGCGAACATACCATATTGTCTTAAAATATTAACGTTGGTTTGTGGTAATCAAATGAAGTGTAAATGGTGGTAAAGCGATAAAGATATAGCTACAAATGCGAAAAATATTCCAATTTCATAAAACCTACGATAGAGCATAAAATTACCGCGAGTATTTTGCTAGAAGGAATTAAAGAAAATAACTGTATATCTTGGAAAAATGAAGTGCCTCACATTAGATTTTAAGGTAAAATGAATAAAATTTTACTGTTATCATAATACAAAATTTAAACAAATATATTATGGACTCAAATGAAGAGCGGAGTTTTTCATCCGTTTATAAGAGACTTAGTAAAACAGAACCGTGAATTCAAATGTAAAGCAAGGTACATATAAAAGGCATTAGCCTCTGGGCATCTTACCTTTCCTTTCTTTTTTTTAAAAAAACTTTTTCTCAAATAGAGAACTTCCGTTGGCCTTCTAAAGCGTTGCAGTATATATTTTGTATTTCAAAAGATATGCATTTCTTTGAGATGGTTTTTAAAGCGTGCTTGCTTAAAAACGCTTTTTTTATTTCGTTATAAATTGTATTATATTTTTTATTGATTTTTATTCTGAAAGAAAAGCATTTTACACACCTAATTATTGATAGAGTTTCATTCTTTTCGGAAAGTAAAAAAAAATTAATCGTTCACTTTTAATCACGCACGTTCACAGTTTAATCGTCATTCTATAATATCATTCCACTATTTTTGAATAGATTTCTATGTTTATCTAAATTTGACTTCACAAGGAACACACACACGGACGTAGCTATAGCTTTTACCACAGAGTACTAGAACAGAGAGTCCACGGCCATAGGCCATAATGGAAATCGAAAATCATGACATCCTGTTACAGGTTGGGAGAATTGTGGCGCTGGGATCGCACTAAACTAACTAGCGTCTGGATTCAGTCTGAATCGTTCGCCGGCTGCCTATGGGAGAACGAAAACACCTTTTTGCGCATGCGCTGAGTTCTAATTTGGCGAGAGATTTAAGCGGCCGGCATACGTTTCAGAATCTAGTGTGGCGCCCTCACATCAGTAACGCATTTGAAAATAGCCTCGTGGACCCTCTGTTAGGATATTTCTCTGTGGCTTTTACAAGGGGGGGTCCAAGAAACTTCATTTAGGGGACACTAAAAGTGTAGCTAAAACAGGGTTTTCTAACTGGCAGGCCGCATGCGGCCAGCAAAGCTCCCTGAAACCCCCCTAAAAAGTAGCTTTAGAAGACTTTTTAGCATACTAAAATTTAAACATTTTTGGGGGAGGACCCCTGAAAACCCCCTATTTACCCCCTATTACATTAAAACTTTAGTCGGTCTTTTTCTATGGAGAAAAAGTAAAAGTTTGAGGTTTCGAAAGGGAGATTGTATACCTTGAAATCCCCCCTGAGCGTAGCAAGGGGTTATAAAGGCTTAGGTTAACCTTTATCACGAGGAGGGACAAAATGGAGTACGCGTAAGTTCAACTTTTTGACTAGGGGGGCAAAACCTAGAAGACCTCAAGACCTAGGGAGCCGTTACTAGACTGTTTCGAAGGGGTTCTGGAACAGCAAATGTTTCTAACAATTCTTCCCTTTTCGAGTAAAATGTAGGCCAAATGTGATTTTTTGCGGTTAGTACATGCTCTCAAACAAAAAAGGGGGTCTGGGGGTCCTCCCCAGAAAGTTTTGTGAAATTTCATCCGAAAAGTTGTATTTTCACGCATTTTTTTGATATTTGGGACAGGGACCTTTCTGTTTGGCTGACATAAAGTTTGGGCTAAGGGGGGGGGGGTCTGGACCCCCTAAACCCCCCCCCTTAAATACGTCCATGGACACACACTCAAATTTCCCAAATTTTGATCTATTTTGCTAAATTTTACGGTACAGGAAACTTTAAATCTAAATACGTGCATTTGTCATTTGTGAGTATCTCACCCATGCAATAAAAGTGAATGAAAAGTTTGGGATTTAAGTAATCATTAGATTAATTGAGTAGTTAAAATTAAAGTTTTTATTGTAACATAAATTCAAACTATTATTAAAACAGTTTACACAACTGCTGTAATAACTTTAATAATGATGGTTCAAACTGAACATTTATCCATCATAAAGTTATGATATTTATGTTTGCATTATGACTTACTTTTTTTCCCTTTTTCAAGAAAATCAATTCTTAATTGTAAACTTTAAAAAGAGGACCACTTTGTGAAAGATTTTTATCTACGTTTAATCTTACTTCTCAACTAAATCAAACTTAATAACATAAATAAAAAAACGTTAAATTTTTGAAGTTGGATAAAAGCCTTCAAATTCCACGAATCATCATTTCTAAGCAGTAAAAACGGTGTATAAAAGTATAAATAATTTCCACAATTGATAAGTTTAAGTCATGTAAGTTACTTTAATAATTGCATAAATGAAATAAATTTCGTAATTATACATGTTGGTTTTCTTCAACTTTCCGTTTTATTTCAGAACTAATTTAGATAAATATAAAAAAATTGTGGTGTTAGTAGGAGTAAAGTGTAAACCAAAATTATTGCTCTCAGAAAAGTGTTTCTCTCAGTACCTTTAAAGTTTTATTTAGATTTAGACAACTACTTTCAAACCAAATTGACATGAGTTGAGAATGATTGTACCAAACATTTGAAACCAACCTATTGAACATTGAGTAAATTGTAGTCTTAAATCTTATTTGTGCTTTTTATCGCTGAAAATTTACTGTCGTTATTCAATGATACAAAAATTCAAGAATTATTAAGCTATTACTCCAAATATTAAGAAAGAAATATAGGGTGTTTTAGAACATTTTTTGGACAGCAATAGATCTTTACACTGATTATTGCTTTGTTTAGTTAAATGGGCCTTGGGAAAAACCGCTTTTTATAACGTCTTCGTACTACAATACGTCCTTGCTCTTTAACGGTGCATCTGCACCTCCCATCATTTGTCCTGAATCCTGATCGAATTATACTTGTCTAGGTCCCTTCAAATCACACCATTATTTTTTTTTTTCATTTAGTAGTTCTAAAACACCCTATATTGCAGAAACTTTATTGACCTAGTTAAAACATGTGGATGTATTAACCATACATATATTTTATGTATTATATTTTTTATAGTTTCAATATTACCCATCTATTGATAGTTTAACTTGTTACAACTAATAGATAAACTACGGTTTTCGAATCTTTTCGTCGACTTTTCTTGTTGATCTCTTAACAAACCATTTCTTCAGTACATGAAAATGTATAAAAATATCAAAGACAATCTTAAGAATAGTCTGCAAATCTGTCAAGCCATCTCGATAGAAAATATTTCAACTTCTGCATAAAGGAAGCAATATTTAAATCACACGTTGGAAGTATATGCTCTTTTGCATCTTTTCTGCCCATATTCTCGAATTTCCGTTACACACCCATTTCCAATAAAACCACTACGCAACTGTAATCGGAAATTTAAATTCCGGTACAAGGCAAAGAGAACACAAGAAGGGAACGGATATTCTACTGTCACAGATTCCCCATCTTCGACAGTTCAATTCTTCTCCACCAAGCGAAATCAAAGGCATAACTGCGATTTTCAATTCGTTGCTTGCATTCAGATATCTCCCTTTCTAAGGAGGTGTCAGACACGGCAAAAGGGGACAAGAATGCGAACGTCATCTGTGCTTCTCATGCATTTAGATTCTCGCAGAGAATGAGAAAAAGTTGGAAAGATTAAACTTGTATTAACTGAAATTGTAATTTATAGAGGATAAACTATAAAATTACAGTCAAAATTAAAGATTTTTTTTTAAATTTTTATGGACTCAAAAAACTTTAAAAATTAACTGTTAACTACTTGCGTATGAATGTTAAAATTAAGGTCTCTGGTTTTTATATTTTAAGAAATCCGAATCAGGTGTTTCTATCAAAACTCAGTGACCCATTTTAGAGTATTTCCGTTTCGTGTAAGTTTCATTGCTTAGGCCGTAGCATGTAATTTTTTGTGTAGGACATTTGATTTTTAAAACTTCTTTTCTATGTCTAGTTGACATAATATTAGCGTAAATTGTTTTCAAATTCATGTAACATTTAGAAATTTTTTAACATGTTAAAGATTCTTCTCAATACAATTGCATTATATCTTAGGTAAAATTTACCCCAATTTAGTAACATTCCACACAATCGTGGCATTGTTATAACTTTCACACGTTTTATGTGTCATACTCAAAACTATTATAAAATCGTAGTATTTTTTTTTTTGACTACGTACAAGTAATATTTTTAATATTGTTAAAGATACAATTTTAACAGCTTTACTGAACGTTACCGTTCTATATTTTCCAAGAAATGTATCATAAATCTTCACTGATATAACGCATTTTATTAAAATATACTTTGTAAACGTACAAGTAACATTTTCAAATATAATTTAGTAACTAATTTCACCAGCTTACTCTCTTTTCCTAACCAAATGTTAGTTAATAAACACAATCCAAAGTCGAGCTTTATTTTCATTTCACCCCAGTAAACGGGGCACAAGAGCGAGCCACAATTGTGCCCCACCATCTGTAAATCAATCCCCCATCGGTGGTTCCCCGGGGCTATGGGGCCTCTCATAAATAGGGGAGTGAGTCCACCCCCTAAGCAAATACGAGACCGGCCAATACATCGAGGGCTCGTTTTCAATCTCATTCAAAGGCGGATAGATTTCTCAGAAATACATTGACGAATGCTTGACAAGTGTAGCGGAGGAGATATTATGACTATGACCAGACCTTTGTTGATGGATATTGTTATGGTGGACAAATCTGTTTTATTTGCCCGAGTGGGATATTAAATTTTAGGAGTTGACGCTGTATCTATGTTGTGTTAATTTGCCTTCCGTATTGGTGGGTTCGATATTGGTTTGTTAATTTAAGGTTTTATGTAATATTATGGAATATCATTTTAGAGTGGGGCTGATGAAGTGGAAAATAAGTTTATTTCTTTTGAATATTGTAAGACATGAAGTTACACAAGTATAAATATATTATTGTCTTAAATCAATTTTTCAAATATTCTGTTAATAACTAATATTAATAATATTAATGATTTTTAATCAACTATTATATCAAAGTTAATTCAATTCTGCGTTTTCAGTTTAAAAATACTAATAAATCAACTACGAGTTTCATGGTTTATTTTACGCTCCCTCTGAAAATTTGAAAACAAAAAATGGGAAGCTGAAACGAAATTATGCGATGTCAAAGACAATAACTGTTTTGATTTCACGAATTTCAAAAAATTAAGAAATTTGAAAATTCATAGTAATGAAAATAAACCTTAAACTCAAAAACAATACGAATTCTATCGATTTTATCTCCACTTCACACTACATCAATATTTAAGAGCTTCATGGTCACGGTATAAAGAAATTCGCGAAAAAAAACCCCTACAAATCACAAAAAAAGTTTCATATCTTTTTAAAGTCTCAAATACAATTTCATTGCCATAAAAATACTCTTTGACCCTTTGACCCATAGTTAATGACTTTGATGGCGTGACAGGTTTTCGATTAGGATCCTGTAGATATAAAATGCTTTGTATTGGGATTCACGATACTTTGGAAAGGGCACCTTAATACGATGTCATCGACGATCCCTCATCCACTAACATCCCGATCTCGATCTCTCTATTCTATTATTCAGCAGCTCCTCGATTTAGCCGGGTGTGCAACAAGCATTCTGATCGTTCATTTTATATATTTATTTTCAAGTGAAGGGATTCTTTGTTAAAAATTTTATTGCGGATACTTCGGAACTGAATTCCTCGGACAGAGTGTATTGTTCATATCTACAATAAAATGTGCTCAAGATAGGTTTTTCTTTCAGTGTTAGACTTGATAAAGAGTACAAAATTTTAATTCAGCGCTTGATAGTATCTCATTCAAAGTTATATCTTTTCTTATAATTACACTAATCTAGAAAATCCAATCATTAAGACTATTTTATTCTAAGAAATTAGTTTACGTTTTGATTTTCGTGTTTTTAAATGAATGAGGCCGGGTCGAAAAGGACTAATGTCAAAAATTCGAAACGCAAGAGTGCGGAAAAGTTGTAATACATTCATACAAGTATAATGCAACAAAAATAGTATTTGAAATCGTTCGATGTTTTTTCGGTCGAAAATCCTTAGAAAACGTGCTTAAATATAGTTCTCAAACTTTTCATGGTTGTGTACCTTCATTGTCTATAGTGTGTACCTAGTTTCATTTCTTTATGCTGGAAAATTTAAAAGAAACAAATTTTGAAAGTTTTAAAATTTACATAAAGTTGTTTTTCCTGCATTCTTAAAATAGTCATAACTCAAGAACAACTATACCAAGAAACTTGGAACTTGGGTCATTCTATTCATATTTATTTTCTGTTTAAAATGGTATTATCTTGACTAACTTCCTTTCAAACAAGTATTCAAAATCTTTAAAATTTTTGATTTATAATTAATAATTAATTTTTAAAATTTGTAAATTTTTAAAATTTCAATTTTATTACAACTAAAAATATCTTAATAAACATGTCTGTAAAATTTTAAGTTTAAATTCTAATATTATAATATGGAAAAAAATATCCAGCATTGGTGTTTTGGGCAATATCTTAGAAACGTCACACGGGCGGCTAATGCATATAAATTTTATAGAAATCTAAGGAAGTGATAATTTATTATTAAAAAATAGAAACAAAAACCAATGTATTTGGCAGTTCATACAAAATCCAATGTTAAAAATTAAATCCGTAATAATATAGTCGCTTTTGAGTGCAATTCAAACACTAAAAATATATCTACATTTTTTCAAGTCTTTATACATATAGTTTGTGTGTTTATTTATGGAAAACTCTTCCCATGCATAAATTGGTATTTAACCGTAATAAAAGAGATTCTTTGAAATTGCACTAATTATACCAATGCCGAATATTTTTTCCACATGATATTAGAATTTCAACTGAAAATTTTGCAAATATGTGTAATAATATAGTATGTATGTTCAGTTGTAATAAAATTTAAACTTTAAAAATTTACAAAAAATTGAGTTAACTAATTAATTATATTTTTTCTTAATTATAAAGGTTTTGATTACATGTTTGAATGGAAGTTAGTCAAGACACCTACCATTTGAACCAGAAATAAATATGAATATAATGGTCGAAGTCGCAAGTTTCTGGGTATAGTTGTTCTTGAGTTATGGTTCTTTTAAGAATGCAGGAAAAAAAATTTACGTGAATTTTGAAACTATCAAAATGTATTTCTTTTAAATATTCGAGCACACACACAAAGAAATTAAACTAGGTACACACTATAGACAATGAAGGTACACAACCAATATAACAATTTAGGACTCTATTGGAGCACGTTATCCAAGGATTTTCGGCCGTTTTCGCAAAAAATTACCAAATCATCAAAACTTCGTCCACGTTGCGCGAGGGTCAAGCGTTGACCGATTTTAAATTATTTTTGCATTATACTTGTATTAATGTGTTACAACTTTTCTTCGTCTTTTTCGACACGGCCTAATGAGTGTGACCCCTCCTGTAAAAATGGGTCCGTGCAAATGTATGTGGTGCGGTTAAGAGTAATTGAAGTCCGTGGCTTCGTCCCACAGGTGAGTAACGCGAAGAAGACTAGACTTCAAGAATAATCCCTCACCATAAAATGTTCAAAAGTAAGTTTATGTTGCATGTATGGAGAGGGCCATGAGGTATGGGATGATTTTCCCGGGGCAATGGGGTGGGGACCTAGGTGGGGCGCTCCGCACCTCGTGGACAGCCCCTGAGGAGGAGGCGGTTGCAGAGCCTTCCTCGGGCGGCGCCCGGGGCAATTTAATATATAGACGTTTTTGCCCATTCTCTTCTCTTGGAAAAGTTTGCGAGTAGCGCCCGCGGACAAATCGGGCCTTTTCCAAGACAGCTGTCGGGGGGTGCTTCCAGTTTCTATGGTAACCCAAATAGCCGGCGGCATCGATATTATTGGATGTGCTCGGATTATTCAGCAGCGCCCGGGGGCAGTCTTCGTAATGGCTGCTGGTTTCCTTTCATCTCTCGGGGCCGCGTCTGCTAGTGCCTTTTGTTCAATGGCCCGCAGGCCCTCCAATTAAATAGGAGGGTAATGAAGAAGCGGCGAAATTTTGAGACGGCCCCCCGGCACCCAACTAATGCTCCGACTGTTCGGATATCCGTAGGCAGCGAAACATATTATCAGAGACGGGCTTTCTATTTTTGCAAAAGCGCCGTCGCAAAAGATGAGACGCCAATCTGCTTACGGCGCATTCCCAAACTAATGGGCAAAAGTGGAAACTAATAATAAATTTATTATAAGTTTGCGACTCTGTTTGGACAGCCCGTGTTTGTCTTCTTCGTTGACATCAAAAACGCCAAAAATTACAGAAGAAATGGGAAAGGTGAGAGCTTCTTATTGCCTCCCTCGCGAAGGATTTTCATATTTTCTCTACTAAAATAGATTCGCCAGCCTTCGGGGGCCCGCCGGAAAATTAATGACGGAGGAGCAATATTGCCCATCACTTCGTCAATCCTTCATTAGAGGGAACTTTTTCAACCCTCGTGGAAAAGGAAGGTCCCCTCCTCCCTCTTTATTTCCCTGAACAATTCAAAACTATGTCTATTGAGTACATCCCCCTCAGCAAAATAACAACACGATCGAGTTTTTTCTTATCAGACTGGATCTCAATATTACTATCGATTGACTATTGGACTAATCTTACAATAAATTCAAAACCTGTAGCCTCTCAACAATAGCGGTCGACACCTCGAGGAGAATTTAAGGGGTAAGACCATATAGTTCATTCAAAATTATATAAAGGGGACTGAGAGACTAAAAAGAATGAATGAACTACCCTGTTTGAACAAATAGAGATAATTTGAAGTTACAGTAAAATAAACATTGATATTTCTTACAAAACAAAGAATAAATATTTGCTCTCATTGATACAAAACATAACTATTTCATGTCTATGAGATTCTATATAAATGTTATTAAAATTATCCTGCTCTTCTTAATTTTTTTAATTACAAACCTTTAAAAACGTTTTTGTGTGTATTAATAAATATTCAACAAATAAAATTTGTAAAATAATACTTATACTTGAAGATATTACTAAAGCTTTATACTCAACAACTGTTATAATGTGCCTATATTTTCCAACCAAAACTGCGCTTAGAAAAAACGGCAATTAGTTTTTATGAGCTAGTTTAGGAAGAAAAAGACTGTTAAAACACTTTCTTTAGTATGTTGATCTCTGTCTATCTGTATATAACTTTACATAACAAACAAATTATGTAACTATCGAGAAAATAAAAGTGTTCTTTACAGAAAAAAAAAAGGTTTTTTTTTTTTTTTCAAAATATTTAACAAGAGAATATAAATACTTTACTTTTTGTCCATAATTGTTATTTTTACATGTATTTCAACTCGATTTTTCTTCTAAAAGGATTAATAATTAGAAGGATCAACTTAAAGAGAAACATATATGAATCAAGATATAGGTACTACTGAAGGAATTTTTATTTTTTTTTTAGTTTTAAGTTAAATAATAACACAAAAAATATCTGTTTAAAAAACAGATTTAATCAACCAAATTTAATTTTGAAACAATTAGCTATCTTATAATGTTAAAAACTAATCAAAATGTCACTTTTCTTCAAAGTAAAATTATTCTAAAACGCCCCAACAAAAAAATTAGGGGATTAAAATGTCAGATTCCCTTTCTTCAACCAACAAAATTAAAAAAACATAAATGAAGTTATGAAGATTTTTCTTCTTTTTTCGTGGGTCCAACTTTTTTGGTTTCGTTAATAAAAGGTCCCTAAGAAAACATTCTCTTTGGTTGAACTTACTTCAAAACCTAAAGACTTTCTTTAATTAAAAATCTTAATAAAGAAAATATTACATTTCAAGCATACCTTTTAAACTTTAACGCATGGAAAATATATTTCTTTAAAGCGATTACCTATTTTTTATTGTTATGTTAAATATAAAAATAGCTTTATCTCCGATCCGCTCTTTTGACGTTTTAAAATAAAAAACAATACGAAAAATTCATAAAGTGGCCTTTAAAAGTTAGCAAAATAAGCTAATTTTTAAAAGAAAATTTTAATACTATCTCTAAATCCAACAAAATAGCGCATAATTTTAACTGTTAGACATTTATGTATAGTTAATAAGGGTTTAAAATAAAATAACTGAGGTCATATTTTTTTGATTGAATTATGAAAAGATATTTCAGCAGAAATTTTAACGTACAATATTATTGCCAGTATCACAATATCATTAAAATCCAATGACAATATCACTGACAGTCTATTTGTTAAGATTTTTCAAATTGTGCATCATCAAACAGGCTTCTTTGTTATTTATAAGCCTATTGAAAAAAGCTCTGGTTTTTATACTCTCCTTTTATGCTAAGTCAAATGGCTTGAGTTTTCTATGCTAACTTGTTATTACAAATTTCTGTGCACGGGGTTCTTCAATCCAGTTTCAAAAGACTGTTTACGGTCTTTATTCGATTACAGGGATAATCTGCAGGAAATTTATTAGTGTCTAGGGTGTATGCAAGAATGGAAGAACATGTCAGAACGAAAAAACGCTTTGTCCCATTAGAGAAGCTGCTTGCACGTTTAAAAACTCCACCCTCACTGTATTATTATTTGCCCTTTAACCTCACAAATCAAGAAACTGAGTAGTTTCCATATTGCTCTATTTTCTTTTTATAAGAAAACTCAAAGCAGATAAATTGGTGCCATATGATTGGCAATGGAAAACAGGCTTAATACCAGAATACATGTTACGGAAAATGTGATAAACATTGTTTATTTATCACTTTGCCTGAGAGTAATACCCGATGGTTATTGGGAAATGTAATAAAAGACAATTTAGGTAATCTCTGAAAACGTAAGGAACTTAAAAAACTTAGGAATTAGGTACATTTAAAGACAATTTATTTGCTTTCAATAAGATTAATTGTCAAAGACTGCGTGCTTTGCTGAACAACGAAGCATACACAAATATTTCTTATTTCATATGTAGACAGTAACTTTGCTAAAATGTCATTTTTTTACTACAAAATAACTCTCTTGCAAAACGTTTTTGTTTATCCTGTTCTTAAAATGCTTCGTTTTTTATAAAAATTTTATAATTTCTACGATACTTTAAGACACGTTGAGATAATTTATCACAAATTTTACGCACTTATAATTTTTCATTTAAAATTTGCTTTTAAATTTTTGTTCCTTTTAAAAACGCACACAATTTCAATATGAAGGAAATTAAATAGGAATATTTTGAGATAACTAAGTAGTTTTTATCTAAATGCTCAAAGTAAGTACAAAAGTAATACGTCGAGAAAAAGTACGCATTCAATTTTTTATTTTCTTCTTAATATTACCGATTTTCCTTTTTTGCAATGCGATTTGTGAGTGTCACACTGAGAAAAATTACGCTTTCAGATCTGAGAACATAGATGGTTTCATTTTGATACGAAACTTTTTGTTTCAAATATGAAGACAAAATTATTTCAATTTTGAAATACCAGAAATACCCAGTTTCAAACAATTCAATATTCACCACTCAAATTATATGTAATTTTGTTTAATATTTGAAGAATGAAATGCAGATATCACTGTTCTCTTGTGTGTATACCGAAAATACTTTAAACACGTGATAGCCCACCACTCTCGGTTGTGGCATCACATACTAACAAGTTGACTTGTCACTTCTGTGGGACATTGCATTATGGACTAGTCCCAATCTGGTCAAATAATGTAACAATGAGGGGGATAATAAATTTTGACAGATGCCGATATTGTCGGAAGGATACCGGCCTATGCTTTTTAACCCTGAAACATGCACTTGCTCAAAAATGAGCACATGGTATGTCATTTTTAAGTAACTGCATATTTTCAGGAACGAGCTCATGCGTGTTTCAAACTTGAGTAAATTTGATTCGGAGCCAGTTTGAGTGCCGATTTAAGAGTGCAGTAAAACTTACGTTCAGTAAATCTTTGAGGCTCTAGCTTTAAATTATCGATTTTATAGCCCAAAATCATTTTGTGCATACTCTTACCCTCCTTTCCCCTAAATATAATTGCCAAAACTTCGATATATATAATTAATATTTACATACTTTTTCTGATTTGGATTAAGTATGAAATTTTACCAGTAACTCGTATCTTAACGCACCATTTTTGTAAAATTCCAGACAAAAAAAAAACCAACATCGTTTGCATTGTGCTTATCAAACAGATTTCACCGAAATAAAAGATACCTTTATCATAATGATCTATAAGTCTTTTTACCCATCTCGAACTCTCGAATCATTTGAATATCATGTCTATTGGGGGAATAATGAAACCCTAATACTGGTCGTAATATCGTTTTTAGATGTATCAGATAAAGTAATGCGGGCACTCAATTTAAGTAACGCCTTTCATTTTAAGTTAAGTGAGTTTTGATTCTTCGTGTATCACGAAAGGTATTGAACCTTACTTTTATTTTCTTTACTTTTCTAAGCTGGGTAGTGGGTATCTTTTTTAGTAAAAGAAAATATAACTAAAAAGTTTTTTTCAGTTCGAATAAGGATGAGAGTGTTAACAAAGTTGCTTCCTTCAATTCATTGTTGCAAAATGTGTATTTGAATTTTTTTTAAATCGGTCATTTTTCCATATTTATGAAAATACTTTTTTAATTATTGTTTTTCCGATAGTTTAAGAATTGAATTAAATTGCCTAAAATGTTTATTTATCCTAAACTTACCAATCTGAAAAAAAATTTCGTGGTAGTTGATGATCCATCAAAATTTTGTTTTAAGAATTCTACTATGTAAGAAAAAAAATGCCCAACTCAGACATTTTTAAATTCTGAGAAAAGGCGTTATACTTTAGATATTTAATTATTATTTTCATACATACTTATGTATTTAAATCTTATTTTGAATAAATAAAAATAATTTTTAATTTATTATGCATTTGCATTTAGCTTATTACGCATTTAATAAATAAAACAGTTTTGGTTTTACATTAAGTTTCTTCCGATAAAATCATCCTACATCCAATATCTTTCTTTCATTAAATAGTAAGGCAAATTTATACATATGGATAAATTATTAACTAAAACTCTAGGTAATTATTTTTATTTTAATTAAGAAATAAGATTATAAAACTTGTTTGGCAAATTAAATTATTTAAACTAAAATCTGTAATAAATATAATATATCAATTTAATATAAAATCCTGTTATTTTTAGCAATACAAAACATAGCTTAACTTTATTTAGAAAAATAGTTTCATAGAATTATGGAATCGAAGTTTAAAAAAGTAGTGTTTTTAGTTTTTACTTCTTAGTAAAAGAGAAAAGTTATAAAAAATCTGAACAGAATAGTGTGCATTAAGTGAATTCTAAATTAGCTGCTTTATCAGAATTAAAGTTATTATTCCCTATATATACATAGTTTTGTTTAACTTTAGCACTAAATCAATTATCGTGTGTAAGTTTAATCAAACTGTGTTGTTAAAGAAAAAGTGCTAAAATGATGTACCTGCTCATTATTTCCCTGTTAAATCCTATTACCAAATCATATTCGTTGCATTATATTATACACCCACTTTGAAATTAAAGTTTTGAAAATCCCTTCTTTTCTTTATCAAAAATGATTGTTTTATCAATGTTATTAAGCAAAAGAAATAATATTGGGATTCCTTGAATCTTAATTTTTATTCATATTTTCTTTTTCTATACCTATGGATTTTCTTTACTTATGGAATAAGATATCAATAATTTAAGTAGCAATTTTTGGGAGTGAAAAAAGGAAAATTTCAGGTGGGGATGCCAAATTCCCTTTGGACGTATAGCAAAAGAGTTATTACGCCTTGGGTATCACACATAGGGTTTCAGTACATTCAGAATTAGGAAAATATTTATTTTTAATCAAATTTTATAAAAGAGTAGAGTCGGATTATTATCCTAATTAATTCAAATTAAAATTTTAGGGGCATAAAAAAACTTAATATTATCCATATACTAGATTTTGAAAATTTTTACTTTGCTTGGTTTTAATGTAAAGTATTTTTATTACAAAACGTTGATTAAAAGTTCTATGAAATATAAGCAATTTAGGGGGAAGTTTGAAATTTGGAAGGGGGCGGTGAAAAATTTTCTTCTTGAAAAGGCGGCGATGGTCCCGAAAAAATTAATTTTTTCATATAGTATACATAACATGTTACTTAAATTATTGTGCTAAAATATTTATTTTTCATATTAATAAATTAATAAGTTTATATTTTTTGTATTATATTTCGAACTAAATGCGTTATGTGTGTTTTGAATTAAACCGATATATTGAAAAATTCTGCATGAAAATTAAAATTACTTTACGCCCTTGGTGCCATAATGTTAATAATTTGAAAAGGCATAACATATTAATATTGGATATCATTTCATAAGTTCCATTAACATGGTCAAGACCGAAAGAAATATGTGAACAAGTTTCATTGTAAAATTTCTCAGAGATGCATTTAAAAAGGAAATTGTGGTTAGTCGTTCTATGTACTCCTATGAAAACGGAAGTTTAAACGAGCCGGAAAAACGCTAGCAAAATAACTGAAAGACCCATTTCCGTCTAAAATACTGAAAAAGGCTGCAGATGTAACCCTCGAGACCAAACCAAAAAGAACACTAAAGAAGCTATGGGACTGTTCTTGGATTCAACCCGTTCTTATTTACCCATCTCGGTTATTGTTCTCCGTTTTTGTTATTGAGAACGTCACGGTACAGCACAACATCCTGATTGAGATGCTAAACCGGAGGGTGTGCACACACCGGCCAAATTGATTAGGCCGGCCTCTGTGATTTATGGAGTCCTTCACAAAGGGCCTAGGCCGGAATCAGGCTCATTTGCAAAAGAGCACTCGCGAGATGGTCGTGATATAAATTTTTAATCCCTTCTTGAAATGGATTGCATTTGCATCGAAAAAGACAGGTGATGTGATTGTACCGTATATTTACGAGATGGTTCACACGGTAGTGAAATGTTATAGTCACAGCTACCTTACGATTGATGGTAATCCCAAATGATGTGTGTTGAGATAGTGATTTTAAAATTTTTTTTAAGAAATATTCTTTCATTTTCTCGTTTAGTACAATATTATTTGTAGTGGTTTAAAATACTTTATAGTAGAAAAAGTGTCATTTTCTTCTTTTAAAACAATAAAAGTACAATTATATTTTATTTTTTTTTGAAAACTCTTAAAAACATATCAATTGAAGAATAAATTTTTAATTGTATTACTTCTGAAGCTATATAAAATTCTCCTATTGGTTTGAATACTTGTTTACTAACGCATTTTTAAAAGAAACAAAGCATCCCTAAACATATATTCTAGACAGCAACTTAAGTTGACCCTACCACGTTACTTACAAACAAAGGAGTTCCCATCGAGTTGTCTGAATTTTGAGTGAAACAAAGACCGTCAATTTAAAAATATGATTATTTTGTTAAACCTATGTTTTGTGTTTACCGATTTCTCCTTCCGCATTTGTGACGTACTGGGTTCAAGAAACGTTGCTATCGAGTATAGCAGTTTTGCTCAAGAATCGACTTTCACCAAAAAGACTATTTGTTCCTAATTTTACTAAATAATATGAACGATCTTTAAGTGTCACTTCCACTTCAGAATCAAAATATCATTTCCTTGAGTTAAAGAATTAAACATCAATGATTGTAAATTTTTTAAACTTCAAAACTAGGAAAAAAATAGTGCTTCGTATAAAATTTCCTTAAAACAACAAAAAAATCTGAACACTTTTGCATTTTAAAAATACTTACTGCATTTATAGGTACTGCAAAGATTTATTGTATTTTAGAAAATTTAATATTCATATCACAATGTTGCAACACCAGGCATTCATTAATGAATCAATTTTTAGTGTAATAAAATTTAATTTTACTGTATGCCAAAGGGAAAAATTACTATGAAATATTTTTTCATAGAAATCCAATGTATTTAATATTAATCATTGTAATATATTTCATATTAAACGTATTCATAGTAATCCAACTTCAGAGTAATGCTAGTTTCCAACAAAGCATCTTTTACCTTTTAAAAAATTAAATCCAATTAAAATTGATTTTTCTGTTATCACATTGTTTTAAAATATAAAAACATCTAGAGATGAGAATAACGTCTTTTAGTTTAATATAACATAACTACACCACGCGCTCTGCATAACAACTTAATGAACATATAATATACGCACTTGCAATTATAATTAAACTCAAATAAATGTGAAAATTAAGGCTTTGACTATAGAACCACATTCAAAATTCACAAAATCTTATAATATCCGATTGTTAAGAAATACTTAAAATTGATCAACACATTTTTAGAATTTGATTAATTTATTTACTCAAAAACAATTTCCTTTAAATTCTTAAAAAATTGAAAAAGATTTCAGTTTATTTTTAACATTTTACCAAGCATTGTTGCTGACAACCTTTTCAATAAAGAGGGTATGTTTAGAGAATATACAAGGAAAAATTAATGCTAAGTTTTATGTCAGAAATAAGAGTTTTAAATAAATTCAAAATATTCTCTTGCAATCTAAGAACTGAGATTCTTCCTAAATGTGGAGCTTTTCTAAAAGAGAATCTTGACAATAAACACTACTTTAGAGTTTCTGTATAAACCCGGGATCTATTGTTTTCAGATTATTCGAGATAAATCAGTCTTCTTGTATCACTTTAAGTTCCTCTTTATTTACTTGATGCACGATTGCCATCAAGATGAAACTGTATACGCGAACAGAAAAGACAAAAAGCATACAATCTTCAATGAGTTTTCAAGAGTAAATGCACCGTTTCTAGAGAAGGAAACTGTCGCTTCGCACTCTATATTAAAGCTTTGAGCAGAACTCGGCTTCCATTTAAAAGTTAATGGGAAGTATTAAACGCTTTGATAAATTTAAAAGCATAGTAGGAAGCATTTTATGCAAAATTTTATTTGAATAATTCAATTTACCTACTACCATAAACACATTATGTTAGTTTGCCAATTAGGTTTTCAATCTAGACAAAGTGTTCCTTTGAAACTTCGTTACATCTTTCATTATATTTGACTCATAAAACATCTATCTAAACATAAACAAGCATATAAAGCGGAATAAATAAACATACATTTAAATCTCTTTCCTATTGAATTCTATTTCATAACAATAAACATAATCTATAAATAATAATTAAAAATTGTTTTTAGAAAACATTTTTATTCAACAAGTATTATAGAGGGAAATAAACTAAAAATCCTTTCAACTGTACTTAAAATGGAGCTTTAAACATGTTTACTACAAATTTACTAACACTAAAATTTACATGCACTGAATTTGAAACCAAAGACAATAACTTTAAACTTAGTTCTATAAAAATAAAAGTAAACTAGAATTTTAAATAACTAGTCTTGATAAATCCTTTAAATCCATGATAACTATTACCTAGAAATAATAGTTACCAAGCGTGTCACATTTCAGGATATGTTAGGATATTCTCTTTCTCTCATTTGTTAAAACAAGGATGTGTTTCTTTCATCTTACAAGAACTGACGTTTAAAAGTCATGATAAATAATCACTACATCACCCTTCCTGAACTTAACTATTTTTAATATTTTAACGCGATGCGGGGTGAGAGCTAAGAATTTAAAACCAGTAAAATACACAATTATTTTTCAAAGTTAAAACAACTATTTTCATTTCAAAATTTCAATAAAACCACTTAACAATGAGTGTGTGTTAACTTAAGGTTCACCTTCGGTCTCACACATGAATGTTCAAAAACAGGTTATTTCATTTTATGGAAATAAAATATTTGTTTTGGTTAAACTTGTCCGCAAATTGAATTAAATGACCTTTCGATTTCGGACTTTTTGGCAATTATTTCCTAGAATATAAAGAATTCCCGACCGAAAATAAACATAGCTAAGGACCAATTTTTAATTTTTTCGGTGAATGAACTAAAGGTGAGTCGTGGTGCTTAGAAGTCGTGATTGTGTGAAAGAGAAGTAATGAGATATTTTAAAAACATCCATAACCTTTTCGCACAATTTAACATGGTATACCAGAATGCAATAAAACTACTGTAATGAGATATTTTTCCAGTATTTTTAAGGAATTCTCTAATAAACATTACATTGTTCTCTATAGTATTAAAATTCATCATTATTTTTTGAAATAAAGAAAAATTATTTCCAACAAATCCTTGATTCTTTTATGTAGCCTGAGTATCGACAAATATTTATAATCTGGAGTATTAACTCTTCACAATAATTCCCTTTCTCAGACTATCAAACATTTTTTTCCTTCTTCCTTGATTCTATTTCTCCCTGTACCTCTCTTTCTCTCGTTTTGATTCTCTCTTTATTTTCTCCTTGTCTGATTTTCTCTATCTCTTGCGTATGCTTTATTTCTCCTCCCTTTCTCTACATCTACCTTCCTTGCTCATATTTCTCCATTCCTTTTTTTGTCTCTTTTTCTCCCTCACTCTTTTGTCTTTCTCTCTCATTCAAAGAGTCAAAGATGTCATAGAATACAGCTTGAAATGGAGCATTAATAACAACACAATTCGGTGCCTTGAAGTGAAATTTGTGACTTTAAAAAATAACACATTGAAAAGGGCGTTTTAAAAGTCCGTTTCACAGATTTATTTGAAATAAGGTCTACCCCGAATAATCCATTGAGGTGACTTACAGCACCCCTAGCGGCGAAATAAAAAATGTTTAAAAAAATAATTAAAAGCTAAAGGAGATTGAGCAAAAGCCTCAATGGGAATATTGTTGCCAATATTATAAAAAACTCACTGAAAAAATATCATGAAAATATCGTGAATATTCGAGGAGATATTTAGCATAAGAAAATAGCACTTTTTCATGCCTCAAAAAAATAACCGCGCATATTTGCAAGATTTTTAGTGTTATGTAGTTTTGTGTTATTTTAGTTAAATGAAGACAAAATTTATTCAAAAAATAAAAAAACATTTGCATATTTGCAAACTTTTCTTTTTCAACGCCTGAAAAAGTGTTATTTTCACATGCTAATATCTCCTCGAATATTCACGAGTTTTTTGTAATTGTGACAACAATATTCTTATTGAGATTTTTGCTCTATCTCCTTTAATTTTTAAATAAATTTTGTAACTTTTTTATTTTGCTGTTAGAAACGCTGTAAATCATCTCATGGTCACTTACTTATGGGTGCATTTTACTTCCATGACCCTAGGAGACGTTGGTTCCAAATGAAAGCAGTGAAACGGACTTTTAAAACAACCTCTGTATGTTAATTTTTTAAATACTTTCTTTTAACCAACCAAGTCCAACTCAGGGAACCCTAAAGAGAGTTCTAAAAGGTAACCTCAAAGATGAATAGGAGTATTTAGGAAAATATTACCCACTGTACACCCCGGACTACAAAATATTCTTAGCAATGCTATAAGCACACGATGAATTCAAAAGTGCCCAAAAAGATTTCCATCTTAAGAAAAGCTCTTAGGGGAGTTTAATGACACCAACTTTCCTTTACACACATGAGCACGGGATCTTAAACCTCCCACAAGGGGATGACAGCATACGAGCAACTCCCAAGTGTTATCACCAGATTCATCCCACAATACTCGAGATAAGCCAAACCTCCCGTTTGACGCTATAACCATCCAATATTTTGATGCTCTTTCGGCATAATTAGGATGCTTGCAAAAGCGTGACCCGCCCTCAGGCCTACGTATTAATTTGTAAAATCGTTATTTCCTTCGGAATATTGCAATCTTGGCCACGATTCTGGGCCGAAAGGCTCTTCAAGTCCATCCAGTTCGTGCAATACCAAATCGTGAGCCCGATGAGATCAGCAATCCCTTTTTCATGGGTTTTATCGCGACGCGGAGGTTCAATGATACTTGGTTTAAAGCGCATGTTCTTCTCTTGAAGCCACTAAACACTTCGGCAATAGGGGCTGCGGATTTATGGGGGAATGGGATTGTTGAAAAGAGATGAGTTTCAAATGATATGTTGTTGACTTCGGGTATGTATACCTGTATGATTTAGTAATCTTTCTGCAGAGAATAGCTATAATACATCAATAGAGATCAACGAGAAAAACAAAAGGAGCTGCTCAGGATGAAAGTGGTATAAGTCCAAAAGTACAAAATTAGATAAAAGCATGGATTTGAATTCCTGTTAAGATCTTACGTCAAAAGCCCAATGATTGGGCTGTAAGAGCTTCCTAAAACATGCCTTCACCATAGGATTAACACAGGCTCCGATAGAGTAAACATTCAATTGCTCAAAACTATGTTCAGTGAACTTATACCACTTTCAGTCAAACCACCTCAAATATATGGCCACTATACCTGCACAATGTTGTGAACATTGACAGACAAATGAAAGTAGACAGGTATTTTGAGAAAACACTATATGAAGGAAAGGCAGCATAAATAAAGAACGCGTGCTTATTCTTTTCTCCAGGCCTTCCCAAGTTTTCTATAGGATTTAATGGCAATCTCAGATGGACTAGGATTGAAAGGGTTAATATTGAAAAACAGGTTTGTTAGACGGAGCAAACTTTTCCTTCCAAGTCATTGAATCTCTGAAAATTCATTTAGTGAAATTTAAAAGAAATTTTTTCATAAAACTGCTACCATGGATTAGATTAGATAATAATTCAGAGTCGTAAATCTGTTTGAGCTACCTAGTAAAAGTCAATGTAAGTCATCTTTTACATCGCTCAGCCGTAATAAAATTCAAAGACTGATTTGTAATTAGTTTTGAAGTTCTTAGTTAGTTGTAAGCTTTCCACAAAAACTTCCTAAAGATACGCAAGTTCCTCGTATCCAGTTTAGTTCCTCAAACCAAACTACTCAGAATAATAATGGTCCAAGTCCACCAGTCTTCGTTTGAGAAAACTAAAATTTTCCTAAATCTTTCCTGTTACGGATTCTACGAAGAAAGCATTTTTGGGGCAGCTCCTACAGACCGTTTGACTTAGACAACTACCACGCGAAATACAGGATCTACTGAACAGAAACCTAAATCCCCGTTTATCTCAATTTTTAGTATTTTTTGTACTAAAACCACTTCCATTCGAAGCAGCCCAACTTGCTTCAGAAAAAGCCTCGAAGCTACAACAACCTCCACCTCAATCTTTTCACCCATTCCCAGCAGTAGGCGAATGTTGCGACCGAATTTTCACATCCACCCACAACCTGCCATCCCAGCCCGATATTGAGCAACACCGGCCTGCTGAAGAGGACACCACCGCTTGCGCAATCGGACCGATCATCTGATGCGAGTCCATTGTTTCCAGCACACTGACCCCTCCGAGACTGACCCCCGCCCACCCGGCCAAAAGTAACCTCGCCCAGCAATTTGCTCTCCATATTGCACCGCTATTGAAATCTCTGCCGGCTATCTCCATTTGGGAGACGGAGGGATGTCCGGATCTTGTTGTTGCCTGGAAAACAATCTAATCGCATTACAATGCCCTTTGTTGGGGTGGTTAGGGGACTGGTTTAAGTTTTATGGAGTTTGGAGGTTAAGTGCGCAGGAAGATAAGAATGTGAAGTCCGTGTTAAAAAATGGAGTCACGATTTTGGTTGGATGAATGAGGGGATATTTGTTGAAATTTTTAAATTCGTAAATTTGCTTGCGCGTTTGCAAGAAGCAGTAGGAGTTGATGTATCTGAAAAGGATGGATTTACAAGATGGATCCTACTGATTTTAAGAAGGTGCACAAAATCTGAGGAAATGACACGTCAAACATATTACAAGACACTCGAGGTTCCCGAGAAAATTTAATCAAAAATTGAATTGAATTACATAAAATTAATATTATAATTGAAATTAATGGAATAGTACTTTTTCACTCCAAAATTATAATCCTAATCAATAATCCTTTGTCAGTTTTTGTTTTGTCATTTTAATTTTATCTAAATTAAAGTTCATTGTTATTGATGTAACCCTTTTTTGTAAAAAGTATAAAAGGGTTGAGGGATCATTTATTATTAATATACTGTAGATGCTGTATTTAGTCTAAATAAGTTTTTAAAGTTCTATTGTACTTTTAAAAATATTTTTCTGGATTGATAAAAAAGGTATATCAATGTTATAAAATTAGTAAAAATATTTTTATTTCTTTGTATAAGACTACATTCTCATTTAAATAGCCATCGTAACAGGCAGTTGTTGATTTTACTAAGTTGGCACCCTGACATCCAACCTGGAATAAGGGTGAATAACATGAATTATCCTCCCAATTCCGAAGACTTTTTAAAAGAGTGCTTTGAACTGTCCTTCACCGTAAAGTACAACAAAATCAAATGGACTTATCGGGAATTCTTCTAGTTAAAAAGAATGAAAGCACAAAACATGACCGACCAACACCAGCATTCTTCTACGAATTGAAAAACAAAATAAAAATGTAAATTTTAAGCACCCAGTTTTCCAAGGTGTGAAATATTTAATATAAATTTAAGCATTTAACATGTTTTCTTTAAAATATCTTTTCATTGGATTTACTCTTCTTTATGCACATTGTCACCTCTGACCCATGATGGCACTACTACAATTTATTACAAATTATCTATTATGGCAGTCCTTATTCTTATAATATTAGGGATGAAATATAACAGCACAACGCAACAAAAGTCTAATGAAAAGTGCTTAGGGGCGTACGTTTGACCCACTACGTTTTTAACAGTGATGAAAGCATCAAAACATTACTGCCCCAAGTCATGAAAACGGATCAAAATGAAAATTGATGCCCTAGATTTCTAGGCCATGGTTATTGTCACATCCGAGGCAACCTTTGACCCAACACTCCGTTTTCCATCAGCTCTCGCAACAAACAAAGAAATCTCCATAAACACCATTTGACAATAACAAAGGGAAGACTGGTGATAAATGCATAGGGATAAAAGTTTGAAGCTTAATGCTTTTAAAAGCAGCACAAATGAGATTCGAACCTCGGCTGGTGAAATATGGATCCAACTTTTGAAACTAGTCGTAGATTCCGGAAGGATACCTTTGACCCCACTCGGTCAATTTCCATCCGGATTGTCCCTATCGGATTTCCGCGAAAACACCCTTTGATTCGGCGTTTCATTAAAGTTTCACACAATTACAATCGGAGAAACGGATCAATCCTTCGCAGGAGTGTTTTTGGAAAGTTTGGAGTGCGGCAAACAATTAAACTATCGTTTTTTCGCGAGGGAAAAAGCAGCGCCTCGCTGCGCCGAAGGCGTTTTTTCGGCGGAGAGAGAGAGCGCTTGCCAAACAAACATTGATATAAAAGCTCGGAGGTAGGAGGAGGTTTCTAATCAAAACACCGTCTCCAAAGTTGTAATGAGATGCAAGGCAAGGAATGTAGAGCGAGCGCCTCGGGCCAAAGGAGCCGCGGAGCCAGCCTTGGCGAGCAAACCTCCTCTGGGCGCCAACTGCTGAGGGCGGAATTCGGCAGAATAATAATTTTAGTCAAGGAGAAATTGAGAATTGCTTTTTATTTGGAGAAAATCGATAATAAGTTTTATTTATGCATGGGCAGCAATGATGACATGTCCGGAATTGTACTGAATACGACCTCAGGAAGAATGCTTAATAGACAAGGGCATAGCCGAGAGAAATGATATTGGGATGTACCACTAGTCAAAATTTTAAAATATTAGTGCATAAAAATTACAAACCATAAAGTGAACATAGTTAATTTTATTTAGATAAATATTTAATTAACGAAGCTGTTATTAACACTATTGTAATAAATTTTGAATGAGTTTTCAAAGTTCTTGTCCCTAGTACTATTTGTGGAAGTTGAAGCACACGATAAGAGAATTTCTGTTATATTGGATTAGTTTTTAAGTTCAAGTTCCTGAATATTTAATTTCACTTTTGACATAATGCAGTATTTCTCGAATGAACTAGAAAAACAATTGAAAGAAAAAAAAACGTAAAAGTAGGATTTATTTTGTTAAAGTAAAATCTTGTAAAAGTAGGATCTAAGTATCCTCTTTTCTTTAGTGTCTAAAGAACCACAGCAGATTTAGAGGATAAAATTCATGCTGTCTTGTTAAGTGTAGAAGTTTCAAAGTTTAAAATAGCAGGGTTTTTTTTAGAAAGAACTAATGAAAATTGTCATGACCTTGACATTTTAAAGTGTATTTTATGAGTTCCAATTGGTAAAGAAAGTAACCCAATAGTTGATTTATGTGAAACACGGGGAACCTATAAAGTGTAAAGATACTTGTTTCACGAGAGAAACTTGTGAAACTTTACGTGTTACGAGTGAAACTAGACAACCTTCCAAGGTTCCTAAAAGTTCTCTTGAACATAATTTAAACAAACTTAATGTAAATAAAACATTCAAGTAATTTTAAACATATCATACCTACATTCTATTTTTAAGACTTTTATTTTTATTATGTACTTACTTTCATTTATGTATAAATAAACATGTATCTATTACGTATTTATGCATAATATTTATAGTAATTTCTACCAATTAAAAAATTTAACATCAAATTTCTTGTATTGTATACCCATTACCATCTTAGTAAATTTTATCTACATGGTTTTCTAAGATTTTTTATATTAAGTTTATTTATGTATTTTTTATCATGCGATGTTAGTAAAATATATTTTTAAAAATATATATTAGCTTGCATTCCTTGAGAATTTGAAAATTGCTGAAAACTACGTTATAAACTATAGAATCACACTAAGAGGTTTCATGATAATTTTAATTAAACCAAAATCACATTTTCACATATATCATCATACTATCCCCTTTCCCTATTTCTTTTTTATGCATTTCCCATTATTTAAGTTTAAGGGATAAATTTCCAAACGTTTTATGGTGGGGGACCCCCCAGAACCTCCTTTTCTACTTCTATTTTTATGGCACCCACAAACATTTCCCAATAAGCTAATAAAAATAATTATACTATACCAAAAAAATTTAACCTAATACGTATGCATGAAGGGGCTCAGGGAAAGACCGAGCCTGACGATGGAGGGAATGGTATTTGGGCCCTCTCCGGAAAATAATATTTCTATACATTTATGCAACTGCTTTAATCCTAACTTTAATTTACAAATACCAGCCTGTTGACCACCAAGTCGATTAGGCTACGGGCTCTCCAATATGTTTTAATACATGAGATAAGACAATCAAAAGTACTTCAATCCGCATAAAACCTCGCCACTCTTGGGGTTTGAACTCCCCATTCTAATTCAATTCACGGTATTATTTCAAACCCTTTCAAAAGTCCGCCACTTGGCCTCGCCAGGCGGGATTGATCGGACGCCAAATTGGCGTGGGCAACCCAGTGGCCCGGGGCCCTGCAAGCTGCTGCCTGTAGCGGCCGTCCATTCAGCCCGCTTGTTCGTTAAGGAGCCGCCCCAGGCCAGGGAAAACCAGCAAGGTCCTGATTAGAGCCTCCGGGGCTCGCATATTTATGCGCCCGTACATGCCCTGTGGGCGGCCGGCCCAAGGTCTTGGCCCCTCTCAGTCCCTGTGCGGTGCACTTCAAACATGCCACATTTCCATAAACGCTCGCCTAGAAGTGTATCGTGAGGAAGATTTTACAGGGCTTTGCAGTACAGATAAAGTGGTGGAAAATTTCGCGTAGGAAAGAAATTTCTCCCATTTGGGAGCATGGTTTGAAAATTTTGGAGGGGAAACGATACATGAAGTCTTTGTGTGGTCAAAAACGGTTTTTCGGTTTCAGGCAGAGTACTAACTCAAACAAAACTTAATACATACGAGTAGAAAATCAAATAGTAATCTGGGGTGTAGGGTTGATGTATGACTGTTTAAATATATCGTAATCATAAAGCGGAGTTTTTTTATTTAAAATGAATATATATCTATATTTTATAGCGTATTTTATTTCAAATTAAATTAACTCGAGGGGTAAAAGTGGATTAACTTATACAAATATTTATAAAAAAAATCTGAGAACACATAAGTTGTTTAAGTTTCCCCCTGTAAAATAGCGGGGAAAGCATTAAATCTAAATTCTTTACCTAGGCAGAGATGTTATTGGAATAACTTCTTTCCTAAATTGCATCTACCTCTTAATTTTATGTATCACCCAAAAACGAATAAAAGGGAATAAATTGGCTAAAATAAAATATAGGATTTTATCTGTAGTACTTACCACACACACACATTTTAATTGAATAATCTACATACACTTAGTCTCAAGAAATCTTTACACAACCTCCATTTCAATACACTATAAGAAAGAAGTAAACGAGTTCCTTTAACATTCCATAATTGATCGCAGTATCGTTTATCATATTATTTTCGTGCATATGAATCTCTTGACGACTATTCGCAAGCATCAAAATCTTACATATCCCATCAAATATGAAAAATAAAATCTCGCATGTAAACATCCTACTTCTATTCATGATTTTGATTACGTAAGGCAGTCCAACTAAAGAGAAACGTCAAAAATGCGTTCTTCTGAAACTTTTTGGAGATCCTATGAGACGTTTTACATAAGCTTCTTAAACACGTTTCATAAAAGAGTTCGCTATGAGTAAGTATCCAATTAACAAAAGGAAGAACTAAATGAAAAATCATGTTTGAGTTGAAAAGGTCAGTATTGAGTGGTTAAAACGTCGAAGTGCATCAAGATTTTAAGTAGGACAAGGATGATAAGTTTCAAAATCCGATGGGAAGAATTTAGGTACGCCAACAACAGGTTGGAATCGAAATAAGGAAGAAAAATTAATGCAATTTAAAATACATAATAACATTTTCAACAAAAAATTGCAATGAAATAAACATAATACATAACCCACATATTTGTGTCAAAGTTTACAGTTTATTAGTTTCTTAGCAATGAAATGATAGACTTCACAGAAATTTAATGTTCTTGAGTGTTATTTGAAATGTATAAGATCAAATAGAGCAGCAAATAGATACTTCTTTGTTATTATAAACTCTATTTTTATTTCCTTTGACATCATCAACTTTTGTGAAAGAATGCTGACACTGACTTTTAATATCAATATTGCCATTTAATCAAATGCTATTTGTTTAACCTTGAAGTTTTTGGATTTAGACGAGATCAGAGCTGAAAGTATTCGTCGAATGAATTTCTCTTTCTTTAAGAACTTTGAAAACATGCCCTTTTATGCATGTTATTTTACATGAATCCTTTCTATCATCATTTTCCATTTATTGGCTGGGCAATCAAGCATCCTATTTTATTGACTGGGTTCAACGAAATATTATTTTCAAACGTTCTGAGTTTAATCCAATTAATTATAAGGTTCAAAAGCTATTTAAAAGCATGACTATATAGGAATGGGTATCTTAGAACTATGTCAATAAGCATCAAATTATTAGAATCATTCAAAATATCAATGCCCTTATTACTTAAAGTAAGCACACAGCTGAAAAAAATTGTCTTTCTCCGAATTTATTTTTAAACTTTTGGTCCGTTAAAATAAATAAATTCAAAGCTGTTCCCAAGTGTTTAAGTGTGTATTTTTGAAATTAGTTTGCTTTTTCATAAAATAGTTTATCACGAGACGTTTTTATAACCTCTAAGTGATTATTCCGAAGTATAAAGTAAAAAGTATACTAATGTCTCATTGTCAGTTTAAAAAAATTGTACCTAATTAAAGAGTGAAAAATCTTCATTGTGTTTTCATTTAATCTATTTCCAAAATAATTTCATTAATGAAAACTTTTTGGATCTCCTAGTTTAAGAAACGTTGAATTTTCATAAAAGCCTTTAAGTTTAACATCGGAACTGCTAAAAAATCCCCTAAGATCTGATACAAATTAAAATTAATAACAAAACCACTTAAAAACACAAGAAAAAAATAGAAAAATATTACAGAAAATTTTAAGTTTCTTTATTTTCAACTGATCTAATTCTTTTTTAACTACAAATTATCGTACTATAGTTTTTCAGTTAAACTTACATTGACGGGGATGTGTTACTGATAATATTTTTACAGTTTTATTCATATTTTTAAAGAATATACTGAAAAAACAAGTTCTTCAATTAAACAAGTTAGTGTAATGCAAAACAACTTTCATCACCAAACATTTTGTAGAGAATTCGTTTTTTACTGAGAGAAATATTCATTATGGGGAAAATAATGATTGAGTGTTTATCATTGTGGCTTGCGATCTTACTTATAAAAACTGAGATAAAAACCATTAATTACGTAAAAAAATTGTCCCGTTCTTTTATTTCTGGGTAATCTAACGTCTAGACTCGTAAAAAGAGTATTTAGTTTTAATATTGGGATAGTCTTCGTTTTTTATGCCATTGTTTCTTAGATATTTCAATAATATTACTACTGCTGAATAATTGAAATACTTAAGATAAAATTAAAATTAGCTTCCGCTTTTAAATATTCATTGAAGATAAATTTATTTTCTGACTTTTTATATAATGTTCTTTTTTATCATAAAATGTCGATAGAAAAAGTGCTTTAAATTATGGACCAAATGATGGTAAATGCTAATAAGTGTAAAAAGTATGAAAATGTTTAATATTTTATTGAACAACAAAGAAATTATCAACCACGGGTAGAAGTTATGAAATTTATATCAGTTTTCCTTTGAAAATTTGTTTTGTTTTACAGTGATTTATCACAGTTTTAAATTGAACTTGTTCTCTTTAGTTTTTTTTACGAAATTTCATGTGAAAAAAAGTCCTACATATCAAGTAACTACTTATTCCAATATTGAGAGACGGTTTAGAGTAAATGGGCTTAACTAGGCATGAAAACAGTAAAACAATTATTCCAAAATAAGTTACATTGTTATGTTTCTACAATATGTATTTGAATGTATTAGTATTTTTATGTCAAATTAAGATATTTTAAGATCGTTTTAAAGGAAGTTTTGTTATATAGTGTGCATTTTTAATGGAGATATCAAACTGTAAAGACTAATAATACTTTTAAAAAAATTTTGAGAAACAAGTATGTAATACTTACTTCCAAAATACATTAATATTTTCAATTTGAAATTATAATGTGGAATAAATTGTACCCACTATTTCAAATTATTTGAATCGCACATTTTCAATATTTAGAAACAAATAATTCAGTTGTATTTATAACTACCTACTATTCTTGAAATATTTAAAAGGATTTAAAATGTTTTAAAACGCTGTAAAGGGGTTTTTTTTTAATATTTTGATACAGAATTCAGCATTTAAAAAATAATTTCAATATTATTTCAAAGATAAAATGAAATAAAACTTATGCTCTAAATAGTATATAGACAATAGAAAACGTTTTGTTGAACGATGTATGAAAAATAAAATACTAAAATTACCGATAAAAAGACTAAAGTTTATAACTATAAGTGACTTATAAGTTATATATTAAATATAAAATGTTCACGCCACTATTTCTTATTTTAAAGTTATCAAAATTATTTGAAATTTCTCATCTATACTAAATGTACTACTTGATAGCTTTAGTATGTTCAACTTTTCACCATTAAAATATTTAATATATTAATATAATATAAAATTAAATTAAATTAAAATTATTTGTAACATGAAAACAATAGTTATGATATAAATACTATACTATAATGTAATGTTATTTTTATCAATAATTAAAGAATTATAAAATTTCAAAACATGATATTTAAGTATTTATAAACTATACCACCACTTACGAATGTATGTGGGGTTACAAATTATTTTATCAATTCATAAAAAGTTTTGAATTAATGTTTAAGGAGAATTCTTGCTCAATAATTGAACCAAGCTGCTCTGAGAAACCCCTGTAGTAAGACTAAGAAATCCACATCGAGAAAAGCTTATACTATAAGAGAAGGGTCTCCCTGGGGCAGTGTATATCAGAGATGCAGAGGAAATCGTGTTATTTTTAACGTTTTTGGGGATTACGGAAATGGAGAAACCCTATACGAAAATCAAATAAAAATATTTTTCAAGGTATACATAAAGATCTCAGCTTTACATGAATCACAATATTCATTCGTACTTTTGGAACCATACTACATCGAGAGAAAATGCACGTAGAATACTAACTGAAAATATTAGACTGATCAGATCAGTGTAATAACGTGAGGCCATCACCCTGATTTTATTGTTGGTAAGCATTACTATTATGATTTAAAAAATGAACAGTAAATGTTTTTTAAATATAATTAAGGTTTTGAAAATTTATATAAAATGTGCCTGAAATGTTTTCTTTCTATCATTAAGTCCATTTAAAAAATATAATTATACAATTTATTACAGACTTTCGAAACATAGTCTCGACGATGCTAACATCCTGGTTGTATGATTTTAGAAAACTTCAAATGATGTGTGTTTAGGAAAATATTTTTCTAAATACATCATATCACTGTATCGGTAGTGTAAAAGTTCTTCTCGAAAAGGTTTAAATTATATATATATTTTAATTGGTCATCTAATATATATTTTTACTGTGTACGTATTAATAAAACATCACTACAAACCTTTTCTTTAAAACAGGTGTCTCTAAAATATAGGTGCGGGCCAAAACTGGCCCGTCAGTACCTACATAAAATGTGGCCCACGGTAGTACCTGACTGGATATCCCGGTATTTCTATAGTTACTGAATTCACAGTCAGCCATGAAAGTAAGGATATGATACATTTGGAGTAAAATTCAATTTTTTTTCTCAATTATCACAATTTTAAAACAGACACACCAAGGATTTTTTTGGAATAGTAAATATTGACCCCTTGTACCTACTAAAACTTTAGAGACGATTGCATTACAGGTGACTTTATTCATTCTAGTTTCTTTCGTCCAATATATCTAAAAACAAATGGCGCTTCCCCTAGGGATATTTTCTTATTTTGTCAAAATATGAGACTAAATTTTGGTTTAAAAAAACGACTCTTTTCTGATTGTGTTCTCCCTTTAATTTTTTCGCACCTACACTTGTTTTTAATTTTATCATTCCCCTCCAAAGTATTCTCTCTCTTACCCCAGCGCAAACGAGCGTTTCCACTTCCAATCTGTTGCGGTATGGCTACACGGTGAGACAAAACGGACGAATTTCAGTAAAAGATAACTCAAAATAAAGTTATTTCATCTCTCTGGTTTGTTCATTGGTCTCGCCGAATTTTCGTAACACAACTCAAATAAGTGAAAGCACTGTCTTAACCATGTTTTCTGACATATAACCCTCAAAGAAACTTCTGTGCTGAATTGATGTGCGCAGAAAATATTTTCTCTCAAATAACTTTTTTAGGATAAAAGTTTTCCATACGATTATACTAGTAACACTATAAGTTAAATACATAAGAACCACACGAAACGAGTTTACAAATTTAAGTGTACTTCCACAATAAACACGCATTATTTTACAATTACCAGGACCTAACAACATACTTGGAGTAGACATTCAGCTTCAGTTGAAAACTGACAAATTGACTATCCTAACCCAAAGGGCCATTTCTAAACCTTCCCAAAAGGTAGACCCGACCCGTCCGTACTTTCGGGAGTACCCCTACCCTCGCCTTGGGCCAACCGGGGCTCCTCGCGGGATGTTTGAAGCCCTCCCGCGAGAGGGCCGAGTGAAAAGTTTGGCAAAAAGGGGCGATCGATGCGAGTGCCCCCGGGCCAATTGGAGGCGGGCCGCCCCAAAAAACTCGCCGCCCCGGGCCGCCATGCAAAAAGGGCTCGATACTCTTTAATTAATTGGAACGCTCTCAAAGGGAATGGCCCACAATTGTCTTCGGCTACACAGTCGAACTCCTTCAGGAGATCCTTTGAACCGATGCAATAACACCAGAGGGCCTATGATTGTTCCCTGTGGAGGGATGATGCGTTTATAATACTCTTGGTGTAGTTTGTAATGCGGGGATGGGCGTTTATTAGGTGGGTTCCGATTGTAATTTTTAATTATCTAGTTCGTCTTTTAGATACTTTTGGTTGGTTGGGAAACCTCTTTTGTACAACTTCTCAATAGCTTTATAATGGCTTGGACGGTACTGTATGAAAACCTAAGAAATCATTTGTGTGACGGTTTCATCTTCTTTTAAAATTATACACTTGTGGATTTATAATATACTTTTCTCAATAATTTAATCAATAGAATAATTTTCATATTTTTAATATTTTTAACTCCGCTAATCCTTAAATAAGAAGGGTTTTATGAAAACTCAAAATCTCTACCCCTGATCAAAAAAGTTTGTAGTTTTGGACTAAGTAAGATTCACCATGTGGTCAAAACCGCAACTTTTTTAAGTGGATACTTCCCCTTAAAAAAGCCCGGCAAAACACTTGGGATCTAAAAGACTCTGAAAAACGTTTTTTTTTTTTTGCTTCAATTTTGTTTTTCGCTCTTCGTTTGAAAATTAATGAAAATGGATATATTGAATTTTGAAATTTCTTTCCTCAAATGAGAATTTACTTAAGGCCAAATTTTGAGAACTTTAAAATACAATTTTTTATAATTTAGAAAAAAAAATATAAATCGTGGCGTGACAAGTTCATTAAGAAACCAGAGTCGTGAAGCTACGAATGTATGCTTATTACTACGTCGAACTTAAAATTAAATTAAATCACATTTCCTACAAAACTACACTCTAAAAAGAAACAAATTAATACTAACTTTTGTAAGTCATTATAATAGTTGAGTTGATAAGTAGTTTTTCTGTATTTACAGCCCGAGAGAATTTGCTGTTTACAATTTATGTAATCAGCTAACACTTAATAATGCTTTTAAACATTCTAAACATAAATTTGAAAATTAGAGATTTAAAGTAAATTTTTAATATTTAGCTTTCTTGCAAGATAAAGAAAACTAAGCTTTATGTATAGAAATAACTCTTAAATCCATTCTTCAAACAATTTATTAATAGAGAAGAATTGAATGTGCCTGTCATAAGAGGTCTCCTTCATTACTTTTTAAATGATTGTCTAGAATCGTCAAATATTTGAAACGCACTATGTGTGATCTATGTTAATATTATTGATCCACTGGAATGATTAGAAAGCTCATTTAGGTTTCCCCACTGTTTATATACTTCTACGATAATGAGCTTGGTAGGTCTCATCTCACTGCTGATTTTGACTTCCCCATATTGCGTTGGGTTTCTCTTCATTTTCCGCATGAAATTAATAATTCATTGGTAAGACTACTCTTTAGTCTGTCAACTGTTTGATGCTTTAAAAATTATTTGTTATCAGAGTGATGATTTGTATGTATGAAGAGAAATATAGCAACAGAAATGGCTTCATTTAAAATATTTAACGTACTACTTAGTTTTATTTTTCTTCATATTACTTGATCTTCTTACTAAAACACTAAATTTTATTACTTTTGATTTTAAAGCTTGATTCATTCGTATATTTTACCAAAAATCGCAATAATACATAGATATTTATTTAAAGCACAACTAACACTGTATTAATTATTCATTATTTATTTAGTAAAATATGATCAGTTTTAATAAAATTTGTTACAACAGAACCAACATAAAGTATGTGACAAAAATAAATAAAGAAGGAGTTAAAAGGCATTTCTGTACTCATTTTACTAGTTTTAATCACATAATATCTGTGAAGTACTTAAAATTTTATGCCTACTTATAATGAATATTATGTTTGCATCGAAGGCATCATAATCTTTTTTCAGTAATATTTGCTTTTGAATGCAATATTTTTCGTTCATAAATTTTATAAATTATATAAGTTTCATTTATTTAATTATAAATTTTGAAAATTAAATTAAATTGATGATTAAGTATTTCAAAAAATATACCCATTTAATAGTAATAAATAACCATTTTAAGGCATCGTCTTAAAATGTATTTTACTAGGGAATGTTCTCCATTCTTTTCAAATTATTCAAATGGAACAACTATATAAATGATGTCATACTTTTTTAAAAGATTTTTGACCCCTCCTTCCATTATGTCACAAAGAGTCACATTTCATCATACCCCTTCCCCCTTTGTCACATGTCCCTTTTTTCAAACCAAAAATATTTTAGAAAAGGTTGGCAAGAATCTGGAACCTTATATTTTTATTCAAGCTTAAATGCACACCACCTTATAATTAGAAAGTGAACTCTTACTTCTTTTACAATAAATTTGATAAAAATGCTGTTTAGCTATGTATAAACTACTTTTTCAGAAAAAATGAATGTTCTTTGGGGAGGTTGGATTTCTAATGTTTGTTGTCCCAATTCTTGAACCCCCTCCCCTTTGTTACAATGTGTCTTCCCCCCTCAATATATCATAAACCCCCTCCCTCCCTTCCAATCATGATTTCATTTACAGCCCCAAAACTTTATTCTAGGTTATTTACAAAAGCTGAAAATATGATAGAAGAATAATAGATAGTTTAAACAATATTAAACATAAGAAATATCGGAAGATAAAGGTTTTAATTTCACTGTAAAAATTTCTTCAAAAGAGATTTTTTTTTGAAGAAATAATTTGAGGAAACGTCCGTCTTAGCTTTTCTCGTCATTTAAAGAAACATTCGTTTTTTCTTTTTCTGTCATATGATTTCAATTCACTCAGAAAAATAAAAACTAGTAATAATTGTTGCTCTTGAGTGGACCCGATCAAGCAACCTTTTGGATTTGAATTTCCACGCCTTGTCCACCAGGCTAGATTATTTGATAACCGTTTGTACAAAACATTTTATATAAAAACTTACTCAAGTAAATGAAGGAAAAGTACTGATAAGAGTTTACTTTTATGGTTTTAAGATTATCTGAAACTGTTTACTTAGTTCTTAATATATATATATGGATTTCCAAAACCGTTTAAAAATACTTTTTGCCAAATGTATTTTTCAATGATCTTAATTAAAAAATAGTTTTTCAATCTAGGTGGTCGTGTACTTTAGAGGAAAGCTGTTCTGTGGATTTCAATTGCTGTGATTTAAAAATATTGAAAATGATTATTTACTTTTAAATTATTGAAAACTTTTTTATATCACCTTTTAACCGGGAAAAATCTTCTGTACTCTCAGTATGAAAAATTTGCATTTTTTAGGCGTAAGAATACACTGGATGAGTTCCTGTGAAAAATTCCATAGTAAAATTCCATTTCCTAGCTTACGGAATTAATCTGGAAGAAATCACGGAAATGAATGCGTAAAAAGACTGTTTTTTACAGCGTTCGGCATCATTTGAAATAAATAAAACCACATTATTTTAACTCCATTTCTGCATACAATTTTTCAAGACAATAATAATAACTTAATCCTATTAAACTATTTTTATAATAGAAATGCAACTTTGATACGACTATCAAAAGTATAAATGATAATTTATTTCAGAATGTGTTGACTTTAATGATCGAAGCCATAGTGAAATTGAATATAAAGTATTTTTTAAACAAATCAGTTTATAACAATAAAGGTCCCCCTATTTCCGGGTTTTCTCTATCCTGCCTATTAAACTTCAGGAACTTGATAGAATGTGAAAACTCCCGATATCAGACGGTAAACTGGTATTTCATCTATTGTTCCAAACCGTCGGAGATTAGGACTTGCTCAAAGCTTCTTTATAATTTCTACACACCGACAGTAATTATTTGAACTTTAAAAATAACTGGGAATTTGAATTAAAGTTCATTCTTATTATTGTTTTGAAATAATTTGAAAATGTGTTTGAAATTTTGAATATGAATGAAAATAACTGAGATTTAGTCTATTTCATTTTTTTAATTATTAAAATCATCTCATCATTTATTAAAGCAAATAATCTTGATTGAATATTAAATATATTTAGTTTGCGGTAAAACAGGTGTCGAATATAATTTATATCTAACGTGTGTAAGACTAATCTTAGTTAATTCTATAAGAACAAAGAGTTAATTCTATAGAATAAATATTATAATACATAAGGCATTATCATGATACATTACCAAACTAATGAAATTTTAACCCAAACAAATTTCATGCCATTAGCTTGAAATTTTAAAAAAAAAATGTGTGGGAAACTTTGTATTCTCTCATCATAAACGTTTTCTTTAAATAAATCTTGTGAAAATGGTCTAATGGGGGATACAAAATTGCAACAAATAATCTATGGATAAAAAAAAACCCTTCCGATAATTTTTAAAAAAGTTACGTGTTAAAATTGTACAGAATCTTTTTAAGATTAGTTATCATTATCATTGATAATATTTGAAACACTTAACCTCTGATACACTTAAAAACTTACAAACTTAATTGATTGAGAAGATTTTTAATATCAAATATAAAGTAGCTATTAAAAAATTTACTACTTAAGAGCAATAATTTTTTAATTGTTATTTATCTAATTACCTTATTTTACACCATTTTTTAATTTTATATTTTAATTAACTTATTTAATTCTAATATTAAGTTGTTTTCTTTCCCCCCAAAGTTTGTATGTTGGAGACTCACATCGATTAGCGAATGCATGTTCGTCACTTTTTATACCATTTACACAGTTTATATTGAATGTTATTTATCAGTTATTCATATAAGAAAATAAATAATTACTCTGAAAGGGAAATAAAGTTTATTATTTTCCATTAAAGATTTATATTACAGGTAAATATTAGGTACACTCGTGCTGCATTAGGCGCTTGTGTTTTTTTTTTATTTAATGATAAATTAATTATTTAATTTTCAATATTTATGTCTTATTGATATGAGTATTTACTTTTCACCCATGGTGAAACCTGTTAGTAAAGACAACAAACCCTAGAATTTTTAGTAGTTTTCGTTATCCTATTTAAAAACTTTTGCAAGTTTTTCAATGATAACAACTTTTGCATCGTTCTGAAAATAATAAATTTTCTTTAAATGCTCATTTATATAACTTCATTTTTAAGATAGTCATTCAAGATAAAAATTTTAAAATGAATTACTTATAATCTTCCACTTTTAATTTAAATTAAAAGAGCTTATGCATTTAAAGATTTTAAATAGTTAAACTCGTAAGCTTATTTTTTTTAAATATTAATGTTGTAAAAAACAAATATTATGTATAAAAAAACTTATATTTGCATGAACTTTCCATACCAGACTCCGGAATACATAAACGTGATACATCGGCATAAAAAAACAACAATCACAAACGAAGAAAAAAAAGAATCAACAAAACCGAGCAACGTGTCAAATCATCTCCACCCGAAGCAGCAACTTCCGTGCGGTTTCACTTTCTATTTACTGCGAATCCAGATACTTTCATTGGCCAATAAATCCAGCTAATTGGAGCGTCCAGCGCAAGAAACGAAAGTCGGACAAGGTAAACCGTTTGTCTTCAGACGGGGGAATAACTGGTTTCCTAACCTTATACTTTTGGCGAGCTTGTTACTTTGATTTTGTTGACATCTTGACCCGAATCGCTCAGATAATCTCGAACCGTCGCTTCTTCAGGATTTGTGGGGGAAATTGAAAGGCGATTCGCGTCGGGTAGGTCTTCCCCGGGGTTGTTAAGTTCTTGTTGGGATTTTTTTTATAAAACAAGATAGTTTCTCGCATTTTTAGAGGAATTTAGATAAGAGGTAGTCAGGGCTTTATTTACTTTGAATTTTATTTCCATTATTTCAAATCATTATGAGAAAAAATATGCTTCTAAGTTAACAACTATTTTCGGAAAAATTGTATTAATATTTTTTTTTTTTTTTTTTTTTTTTGATTTTTTTTTTCAATTGGAAGAATGTTAAAAAAACACATTTGGCTTTGTAGTCTCGTTATTTTCAACTACGCATTTTTAAAAAATGTTTATTTTAATTTTTAGCTATATTAAAATGGAAATATTACTTTCCGTTAAATTAAATAACTGAAATTCTTTTTACCTATTTTTTATTCTCTTTTAAAACTCATAACTTCTATCTCCACTGAAAATGTGTGTTTATAAGTCCTTAGTATAATATTCTAAAATTTACTTGTTTTTATTTGGAAAAACAGGTATAAAATATAAGTTCATATTACATACTATTAAAAAGAGCATCAAAGCATTTAAAATAAAATTTGGGAAAATAAGGTATTTTATATTTACCACGATCCTAAGAACAACGAAGTACCTTCAATGCTTTTAAATGCTTGGTTGTAGGAAACTTGAAATGAAAATCTTCAACTTCCTGTGGAAAAGAGAACACAATTACGTACCATATTTAAATATCGTATGGAGATTCAAAACTTTTTAACTAGGAACATCACTCCAGTTTTCTTCTTATTTAATCACTCATCATTAAATTGTTCCTTTACATTCAAAATATAGAATTTAGTGAAAACATTTTCACTGTGCATGTTTTATTCTAATACGAAAAATTAATTTCATTACTGATAAAATTTAACTTCAACAAAAAGAAAAAAAGAAAAAAAACTAATTTCATATGAATTTTTATTTATTTACAAATAATAATTTCTTTAAAGTTGTATCAAGCATAAAACCTTTCAGATATTTTCTTAACTTCTAAAAATGATGTACATACATCTCTAAATACTTAAAATAACTTTTTAAGTATTTAGAGGTGTAATTAAACTGTTGACAGAGCAACTGTTGTAAATATAATTAATAAATGTTTTAATCCGAGGGAAAATTTTAAAACATTAATTTTAGCTTATAGGTAATTATGTTTACTTGTTAAAATTTTAATACCTATTTATAGTAGGGGAGATCAGGCTAATACGACATACCACTTTTTCAAAGCAACCGTAAAAGACTAATTAAATAGATTTCCTGTAGTTTTCAAAGCCAATGACATGTTTATTTAATGCTCTAACACCCCCTAATTGGGTATATCATAATCTTTCCATTTTCTTTTTCAAAAACTTACTTTTCTAAAAAAGTAGAAAATATGTCATTTTACACGATATAAGGATAAAATGACATAGTAAATATTTAGTAGGAAAAAAAGTAGCTTCTTTGGCAAAAGCAATTTTATTTGATCCCAAATAATAACTATATTAGTAGTTAAGCACTTTGGCATAATCTATAATTAATTTTTTGGGGAAAGTTAACTAGCTAATTTAACAATACAACAGTAATGTGCTTATAAAACAAAATTTTAGTTTTTTCTTTCATAGGAGGTGTTAAAGTTAACAGAGTATGCATTTTTTCTGAGTTAACGTCGCTTAAGATTAAGTTCTGTGGAACATGAGGGATAGGACCTATTTCAGCAACTGAGGATTCAGAATGACATACTATGTCATTTTATACCAATGAGTTTTATGTCATTTTACCGTTAAAGGTGTATTTTTACTTATTTTCAATTTATCGTAAAACAAAAAGTAAAAGCAACTACCTACCGCATGAAATATACTCTTAATTGAACACACATTCACACAAGAATCTTAGTTTAAGTAAATGAAAGGATTTGTATAAGAGAAAGCTCATTATAAAAACACAAAAAAAATATTTTGACACTCATTATTTTCATTTTTGTTCACCACGAGGTAAGAAATGCCTTTCAAACAATGGCGTCTGTTTGTATCATTTGGAAGCAATAAAAGAAGAAAAAATCGCCTGATACGTGCTGTCATTCTGCTAAATTTCAAGAAAATCAAAAAAGTCATATTAGCCTGATTTCCCCTAATTGTAAATATTTTATTAATTATTTAATAAAATATACTTATATTTTATTTAATAATACTTTTAATTCATAAAAACATCCTTCTAAAAGTTCAATAATAAAAATAATTTATAATACGACTATAAATATCATCAGAAGTGAAATCACAGACATCATACAAAATAGCGTTACACAATTCCAGTAAAGATATTAATTTTTTAAAATATTTTCAATGTGTAAAAGAAAGAAAATCATGACTACCACTATTTTTTTTGGAAATAGTGAATCATTATCATTAAAAAAATTTAATTTAAACATCAATTTAGCGAAAAATTACTGATTGAAAATACAATGTTTTTTAAAGAAACTTTCCTTACTCAATTTTAGTTTGAGGAAAAATATGTATTCATCACTTGTATAACTACATTGAAACATTTTGAAGTTAACTAGTTAAATGTTAAATTACGTGTGGAGAAAATGGGATGAAATTTTCTTCCTGCAAATAGATAGTTTTAATACATAAAATATTACTTGTAATTTTTTTCTTTTATTAACTTAAGATTTTTGTTTTGTAGACCTTTTCTTTATTGACATTTTATTGACCATTTGATTTTATTCTTTATATACCACACAATCTTTAAAATATTAATCATGCTATTCATATTGTTAATTAAATATAAAAAATAGTTTTAATTATTGTTAAGTGGCATTAGAAACAACATCACAATTTTTAAATATGTTGAATTACAAAGATATAATTTGTTTAATTTAAGTTAAAATAACTTGTATTTGTAGAAATACATATCCTAGAAAGAAATACAAATTTATCACAAATTTCAACATGTAAATTTTAAAAAATTTAAAATATTATATTGAGAAGAAAATTTTTCATTTAGGTAGAAAATAATCAATTGACTACCACTAAATGATATGATGCCTTGAGAGATAAGGAAGACTGTTGTATACACCAAAATCCCCCCTACTGTTTAGACATATTTTTGAAAATGAGATATAGGTACTTTTTTTATCAAAATGTTAATTTTCTTTAGGGGATACATTTTTGGATTTTAAAAATTTACCTGTATCTTTTATATTCTGGATACGGTTGCAGTGATAGCAAACAACTGTTTCAATCCAAACGGCTTAAATCGAAGTTACTTTTTTGTTATATTTATTTTGAACATTGTCAAAATTCTACAAGTTTAAATTTTAGTAGTATTTCCAAGAATATTTTTATAATTTGTAATTTCTTTTGTTGTTTTTCTTCAATTTTATCATTTTAAATAATGTTTATTATTAATTTTAAATAAGTTTCTTCGTTTAGCAGAACTAATCAATCTTTATTCGATCCATAGAGAGATGTTTACAATATGTTTACAACCCTTAAACTTAAACACATGAAGTTGGGCTCATTTTGTTCATAATTATATTCTTTATAAAGTGATGTGCACATTAGGAACAACTTCCTTTCCAAAAAATTTCAAAAATTAAAAAAGTGAAACAAATCCAAAAAAATTAAACAATTATACTTTTTAAGAAAATTTTGAAACAAAAAAAAATTTTGCTTCTTACCTTCTTAAAGTATACATTTTTACCAAATCTATCAATTCGGAAAGTGGATTTGATCACATAGGGGAAAATGAAAATCCCCGCACATTTGGTACTTCCCTTGCAACCCCCTAATCTAAAAGAATGATTAACTCATAAAAATTTAGTAAGATTTCTTGAAAGGGTTCATATGATTCAAAGACATGCAAAAATGTTTAACACAGATAATATGCAAAACGTTATTAAACTAATTTTCTTTACAAAAAAAAAAGTTTAGAGCTTCCAGAAGCGTGGTTGAAGCTTTTTAAATTAACTATTTCTATTTAAATTCCTTAGAATTTTTTTCATACATCTTTTTTTTTACCATTTAAAACCTTAATCCTGCTTATAAAAAATATGTTTAAACTAAATGAGTTTTATAGAATATTTTAACTCTTAAAATGGTTATTAAAAATTAATTTTTCTAAAATCAGTGTTGTTATTGAAAGAAGTAATTTAAATTCCAACTTTTGAGGGGGGGTTTGCAAATTTTCTGTATTTTTTTCGTAACTTAAAGATATTTTTGGCTCACCTTAGAATTCCCCCATTCAAGTGGTTTTTTTTTATTTTATTTTTTTTTATTTAAAAAATCTCATAGCTAAGTGTTAAAATGTTAAGGCAATTAAGATCCTACTACTATTTCTATAAAGTATGTTGCTTCAAATAAAACCTGAAACCCTGAAAAATGAAAAATAAGAAAACAATAACTTTTCTTTCAATATTTTTATATGAAACTAATTTTTATTTCGAATATTAACTTATAACAACACCAATAGTATCAAAACATACTGTGAAACAATGAATACTATATATATATAGTTTTTCCTAAGAGAAGACTTAGTGGCCGAAGAATATTTTTTGTTTCAGTCTTCAGCAACAATTTGTAAAACGAACTGTTTATCAGTTTCATTTTTGGTCAGAATGTTTTTATACTCCTGAATTAGTTTTACACCCTTATCTGCAGCACCAAGTTTTTCCGATTTCATTTTTATAAGAAGGATCATTTTTCCAAAAGTAAGGGAGTTGGTTGAGCAATTCGATACTTATTGTAAATCTTGTGAAATAGGTTTTTGTAAGATAAGTTATAAAACATGAAAAGTCGTTGCATATACAAAGGAAGAAAACTAATTTTGGTGTACCTTTTAAGATGATTTTTTTTCTCCATGTTCTCTCCTTGGCTTGCTCAAGCATAACTTGAGCAATTTTTTTCTTAACTAAGATAAGTTTAAAAACGTTTTGTATGTAATGTGTGTTAAACTTTTTGCATGTCTTTGAATCATATGAACCCTTTCAAAATCTTACGAAGTTTTTTAAGAGTTAATCATTCTTTTACTATAGATTAGGGGGGTGTAAAAGGGTTTGCCAAAACGTGAAATTCGTTTTTTTTTTCAATGTGATTAAATCCAATTTACGACTTGATATTTGGTAAAACTGATATTTAAGAAGGCAAAAAGCACTGTATTTTTAATTTCTTAAAAATTTAATTTTTTTTTATTTTTTAAATCCCCCCCCCTTTTTTTCTTCAAAATATTGAACTTTTTTGGAAAGGAAATTACGAACAAAATTAACCTTATGTCATGTGTTTTAGTTTAAAGGGTTGTAGGGTATTTAACTAACAATATTTGCTTATTGATATATTATAATATTGCTTATATTAACTTAACAATATTTGCGTAACACTAAAAAAAATACTACTCCAAAATGAGAGGTGAGAAAAAAAACCTGTGACATTATATATCTAACAATGATAGTTAACTGTGAGGATTTTATATCAGTTTATTCTTTTTTTTTTAAATGTCCAAATCAAAACTTTAAAGCGTTTGCGGGTCGCTTTAATACAATCAGATTTGGCTAAAATTTTGTAGTTATCATTTTTTTTTGTCCATTGGAACAAAGATGGTGGGAACAGCAGATTTTTAGCTTTTAAAAAATCACATACTGTTTAGGACCACCCTAAACAGTATGTAAATTTATTTCTATATAGAAGTGTATTTTTTTTACAATTGCAAGTTATTGCAATCAGTTTGTGAAATAGTTTTCTAATTTTCATAATATTTGAAAAGTGATCAGTTTCTATACCCATCATGGATTAGTTTTGGTTGAAATTCAATGGAATTCAGCATGTAAAGTAAATAAAATACTATTCTTTAGAGTTTCATATACTTTAATCTTAATTGGGCTGAGACAGGAAAGGTTACTATGAAAATGGGTATTTCTTTTCCATGCAATAAAATAATTTATTCCATTTAATTCAATATTACAAATAAAATAATTTAAACATTAATGAATATGACTGGAATATATGGTAAGAAATATAAAGCTTTATTAGGTAGAACAAATATTATCTTTTAAAAGAAGTATAGTATTTTATTATTAAAAGCTAGTTTGTAAAGTATCTTTAAAATTGCAAAGGATAAATACACCTACTAATTAAAATCAAAATAGTAGGTATAATCTTTCTAAAATACTTAAAATACATTGGTTGATATTTATATGTTTTTATGTAACAATTGAAAGTAAAGGACGAATTATATAGGTTTATGAATCATTAAATCTTTTGGAAACAATTTTTATATATTTCATTTGAAAGTTAATGTTAAATTTAAGGAAGCCTAAATAAATGTGTTTAGGTTAATTTTGGGTTAAAAGAGCTCTTTATTTTAAGATATTTTACTTTTTATCATTTTAAGTTTCTCCACAATTAAATAGAATAATTAATTATTTAAACACCGGAATTTGTTTTTAGTGTTGAGTGATATACTTTCCTTAATCATAAAACATTTATTCGAAAATGGATATGTCGCTAACCACTTAGCTTTAAATCGAATAATTTATGGACAACTCTTGTTCTTTTTTCCTTAGAACCTGTCGAAAGTTAATTTACCACCAATATTAACATCAATTAGCCATCATTTTTCATTATATTCGTGTTATTTAAGATAATAAAGGGAAGGGGAGTTTCACATAAAAAAAAAGGATGAGGGAGACTAAAGAGGTTAAAAGGTATGTGAGGATGACGAAGATAAAAGGGGTGGAGAAGACAAGGATGAAGAGGATGAGATTTAAAAATTCAGTGAAGACCAAAGAGTTGGCCGGGGATGAGAGGATCAAGGGAATACCAGGGATGAGAAGATAAAAAAATAAGGTGATCAAGGGGAAGAGGAATCAAGAGTACAAGGAAGATTAAAGAGGATGCCCGTAATGAGAGGATCGAGAAGTTGGCAAAGATCAGACATTCAAGAGGATGATAATGATGAGAGAATTCAAGAAAATAATAGGGATGCCAAGATGAAGATGATCAAAGGGATAAGAAAGATGAAATCAATAGAATTAGGATGATGAAGAGGATGACAAGACGGGGGAGGATTAGGATCACAAGGATGAAGAAGATAAAGAGGATGACGTCGTCAAGGAAATGAAGAAGACCTAGAGGGTGACAAGGAGGGAGAGGATGATGATAAGGAGTAGGTATATTAAAGATTAAAGAGGATACCAGGGATTACATAATTAAAGAGGATAACAAAGGTAAAGAAGGTAATAGTGCTGAAGAAAACGAGATGATCAAAGCAGATGAAAGAGATGAAAAGGATGACAAGAAGGGAAAGGAGGTTGATAAGGAGTACTAGAGAGATTAAAGAGGATGCCAGGGATGAGGGGATCAAGAGGAAATGGATAAAGTGATTGAAGAGAATAACTGGGGATAAAGGAACGAGAGATCTGAAGAGGATGAGATGATCATGGGGATAGATGAAGAAGATTAGAAAGGATGCCAGGGATGAGACAACAATAAAGGTAACAGGGTTAAAGATGATAAGATGATCAAAATGGTGATGTGGGATGGGAAAAATGAAGAGAAAGACAAGGAAGAAGAGGATTAAAAGTACGAGGAAGATTAAAGAGGATTTCTGGAATAAGAGGATCAAGAATCAAGATGATGAGGATAGAAGATAACAGGGATAATGAGGATGAGAGAGGCTGAAGAAGATGAGATAAATGATCAATGAAGGGATGTGATGATATAATAAATGGTTGAGATGATGTATAAATGGATGAATAAATGGACAGACAACCGAGATAAAGAGTATAGGTAAGAACACTTTCTGGTGTTTTTTATTGTTTTTTTGCGTAATTGAAGTCTTGATTTATTACTTTGAGGGGTGGGATTGATACGCATTATAACAAGTATTTATACATTTTTACAACTTTACTTAAGTGGCAAACACACACTACCTCAACCATTAAAACTAGTTATCTTAAATAAAACTTTCTAAAAAAAGTTGTAACTCTTAAAACAATGTAATGTAATGTTGGAAAAATGTATCTAAACTACTAAGGTTTTTAAAAGAATGCGGTTGATAATCCAATATTTACATTCCTCTCTGGCTCTACCAGGGAAATTTATAAATATTTTTGGAAATGTCGTGGGATATTAATACAAATAAGATTTTTTTAAAAACGAACTAGAACCTCGGGAAATATTATTTGTCTATTCACAGTCTTTAAAATGATAATGTATTTCCTCAACATGGGTTAAGGTAATACCTCATATGTATAGACCATCAGTGTTTTTCACAACTTTTTTTTGTGTTTTTTCATTGGGTAGTCTCCCCTTTCCCTCTCACACACATATCTGCTCTATCAGTCTTCAAAATTGTATATCTTCTCAACACAGGTTTATGATTGAAAAGTAGAAAATTATATTTTATGTTAAGTTTGCAATTTTTTTCCATTCAACCCCATTTGCCCTGAGATAAACAGTTTCTACCCATCTACGAACCACATAGGTGTCTCCCAGTGCCGCCCTGGGTCCGGCCCTACCTGTCCCTCCGCGCAACCCGCCCCGTGTTGATTAATCGGCGGTGGCGGCGGCATTCAACACCCAGCCAGCCCGTGGCGAGCATTGGCGACAGCGGCGCGAGCGCTGGCAACCCGAGGGCCCGTGGCTACGATTAACCCTTGCGCCGTCAGACGGAGCCGCGCTCGCATGGCCGCCGCCCGAGGACCGTCAGAGCCGCCGGCCACCCCGGCCCGCTCCCCTTCTGACTACTCGCCGCACTTCGCCATCTCCAGGTAAGCTGCTGCTCGCTCGTGCTGTCTGTAAACAAAGCCGCCACCGCTGCTCGCTCCTCGGACACCGGTGAGTTGGGCCACCGCTTCTCGGGGAGTTTGGTGTGGGAGAAGTAAGTTTGGGAAAGGTGGAGGTGAGTTTTGGGGGAGTGGGACCAATTCGGGAGATTTTTGGGGGTGTTAGAAGAGAAATGAGTCAAACTGTATGGAAAGTTAGAGGGGAAATATATCATTATCGTGTGAGAAGTGGATGAGGGTAAAATTATGTATAAGATGTTGGTGGAAAAATGTGTCAAATTCAAAAGTTTGAGGAGAATGTAATATCATTGTGTGAGAAGTTGATGAGGAGTAAAATTGTTTGTATGTGTGTTAAGGATCAACTTGGGTGAGAATTGGATGAGAAAATGAGTAAAGATAAAAAGTTGGAGAGGAAATTGTCAAATTTGTGTGAGATGTTGTAAGGCAAGTATGTAAAATATTATATGTTTGTGGGGAGTGAGTCAATTGAAATTGCATAACAAGGAAGAGAAAATGCGTCATATTGTGTGAGAAACTCATGGGGGAAGTTTTAAGTTGTTTATGTGTGTGTTTAGTTAGAAATGAATGGTATGAGTTTGTTTTTATTTGTACCAATTTGCCATGAGGAGTTTCTCTTGTATGTAGAGTATAAACGGAATGAAGTTGATTTGGATGCTAGTAAAATTATAGGAATGAGAATGTAACGATGGTTAGATAGGAAATGTGTCATATTGTGTGAGAAACTCATGGGGGGAAGTTTTAAGTTGTTTATGTGTGTGTTTAGTTAGAAATGAATGGGATGAGTTTGTTTTTATTTGTACCAATTAGCCATGAGGAGTTTCTCTTGTATGTATAAACGGAATGAAGTTGATTTGGATGCTAGTAAAATTATAGGAATGAGAATGTAACGATGGTTAGATAGAATATGCGTATCAAAGATAGAGGAGTTAGTTTATTTAAAAAGGGAAAAAACTCATGTTGGTGCTTGGTGATGTGTTTCTGTTCGATATAAGTGTAATGGGTGAAGTTATTGATGATGTCAATCTATTTCGTGGATATAAATTTGATTGCAGAAAATATCAAATTATAGTAAAGGATGAAGTTGATGAATTAGCTTGTTAAAGGAGAGGATAAACAAGTTAAAGCGATGAGGAGTTTTTCTAAGATATATACAATATACATAGTTTAAAAAACTAGTGAAACAGGAGAGGAAGTTGTCAAATTCATAAAAGATGGAACTTATTTTTTAAGTAGAAGATTTGGGGCTGATATGAATAATTGAATTAAAAATGAAGTGCTTAATGTTGATATATTTGACAAATATTAAAAGAGACGTGCGAAATATATTAAAATTTTGTACATAACATTGAAGGTATATGTTATGAAAAAGAATTGTGTACATTATCATCTGTTTAGAAGTATCTCTGGAAAGTAAAAAATAATGGAGATTTAAGTTACATAATACTGTGTTATGCATTGTTCTTAAAAAGGGTTATTTTTCATGATTATATTTTGAAAAGATGTCTTTAGAGAATACTGATATTAATATATTTGAATATATATGATATTAATATATTAATATTTGAAGAAACGTCTTTAGAGAATACTGATATTAATAATATTTAATATTGATAAAGCATTTTATCTTATGTATAGTTAATTTTTAATTACATTCCTTCTGTTTATCTGAATAGTATGGTAAATTTCTCTCTAAGCGAATGTGGGTTTCTTAAACTAATCGATTTAATTTAATTTGTAAATAAACCTCTAAAACTGGGGTCCCATCACAGTTATTTATTTTATGTAGCACCTTCCATATTCCTTATAGTTTGATTTAACAAGTGTAAAGTGTGATCAACAAATTTCACCCAATCAATTTTTCAGTTGTTCATTAGGATTTTGATTTGTTTATATTTATATGGATAATGTAGATGTTTAAGATAAAATACATTTAAAGGTTTCTGATTGTTTTAAATTTATCATCAATTGAATTTCCGTATAAAATTCGTAAGTTTGTGCTACAATCTTAAAATACTATATCACAATCTGTTTGGTGCCATATCGTTTCAAAGTTAATTCAATAAACACTAGGTTTAAAATAGTGTTTTGGATATTCATTTTAATTATAGATATTTACTTTTATGAAATTATCTTGAAAATTTCAGATTTTTTACTTTAAAAAAAAATAAGCTTATGAACTGAAATTTGATTGACTGGGAATTTCTTTTCTAAATTCAAGTTGATGTTCTTGAATTATGAGGCTCTTTTATATGGTAAATTTTCGTTTTTAAGCCAATTTAATATAACAGCTTAACACATTAAAACTTTTAATTTTAAAGTGTAAGAATTTATTTTTGAAACTAATGTTAATTATCATCATTTTTTCCGATTCATTCTCAATTTACGTTTGCTAAGTTTTCAGACTTTTTGCTTTTTTGCCAATCTCATCCCTGATATTAATGGAAAAAGTATAATAACTTTTAAATTGAGAAATCATTATGATTAAAACAACATTGTTACTTATTATTTACCGCTACTTACTAACTTCAGTGTCTCCTCGCTCTAGTCTACCTATGAAAAGGGGAGTAAGTTCTCTCTCTATAGCCTTCATCGATTCTCTTAGAGCCCGAAGGGAGAAATATCAATGAAGTATTCCAAGGTCTGGATGGGGGCTACCACGTGCTGGTGCCAGTGTTTACTCGACCGTATCCATAATGATAATTGAACGTTTGGATGAAGTCTTCGAAAGTGAAAAGTGACGATTCATTTAGACAAAAAACTGACTGTTTGGGACATCTTTCGTCTTTTGCGCCTCCAGGTGCAAAATGTCAACTCTCTTCTCCATAGGTGGTCTACCTATTTTTCACCTTGGGGTATATCGAGTTGTATTAATTTGTTATTAAATATCGAGAATAATTTTGTTGTTAATTTAGTAAAATTAAGGAGGTGGGCATAGTTTTTTTTAAAATCTTAATATTTTGTTCTTATGCGTACCATTGTCAGTATTTCAATCGTGTATTTATTTTTAAATTTGGTTAATTATTAATGATATAGAAAATTGAACTCTTTTATAAAGCGTTTTAAAACTACTATTTTTTTACTAAATAGTAAGTTTTGAGATCGCTAAAATATGGGAACTAATGTAATAAAAATAATAAAACAAAATCTCCTTTTTTAGGAAATCTTAAGTAATTTATACAATATAGCATATTTTTCAATGTTAATAGTAATTTTGATAACTTTACTAACAATATTTATTATTCAGTGACTATAATAGAGGTATGTAATTATAAAAAAATCCTAATATGTTAATAACGGTAAAGGATTTCTTAATATTTTACTCTAATTAGCAGGGTATTTTCACTAATTTATTAACTCACATTTGTTACGCGATTCTCGAACATGATTAGAGAGAAAACAACGTTATATTTATAAGTTTTTCATCAGAAAATGTAGTTAAATTTATCGATCTCTGAAAGATAAATATAAAAAAGTACTGACATGAGATTTACTTATATTTTAAACAATTCTGTAAAATAATTACTATTATTTACACTATAATAACTGTGGATCATATTTTGTAACCCATAAAAATTATATTTTCGGGGTTTTCAATCTGATCTATATAGTATACTTAGTTAAATAATGTTCTGGGTTATCAATTTGTCATGTTTTTATTCGTGTATAACTACAAATTTTCTTTTCTATTATAATATGTTTATGATAGGAGTTTTGTTGGTTTTAAAATGTTGTTTTAAATTGATAAAAATACAGTTTGCCTACTTTTAAGAAATACGCAAGGAGGATCGATGTTCAATATCGATTTTAAGATAAGTTTTTACAACTCTTTAAAACTAAATAATTGGAATATAAAATGGCTTTTTTAGTTATAATTGTAAATAAATAGTTAGACATTTTTCTTAGGTCCCACACAGCTTCAATGTTACACAGATTTAATTTCCTCAGTTATTGTTGTGCAATTTTTAGATTTTTTTCACCGTACCCTTTTACATTCGCATATACATACCTAAAAAATCATTAACTAAATTTCCAAGAAAAATGTTTTAAATCAAAGCGATAGCGTTGTTATATTCGAAAATCCATAATTACCTATTTATTTATAGGAACTGTCGTCATAAGTATGTTAATGAAAAGACGAAATGTAATGGGCTTATTATGTTTTTATAACTAAAAAAAGTGATCCAAACTCGTATCTCTCAGTAGGCCTCCTTTGAGATACATTATCCCTTCCGACGGGGTACCAAGGAAGCTCTATATCAACTTCTCAACTTGCGCACCGCCCGTATCAAAAGAATGAAACAATCCCCTCCGCAAGCGGATTCCCATGCAAACGCTCCAAGACATCACTTTCGATATCCTTTCAAAAAGCCGCCCCTGCGACGTGATCGGATTCCCTTCCCCTTTGCTTCTTGTTGCTTGGAAATGGGACAGCACATGCACACCAAACACGTTGCGAGATGCGGTCATCCCACGTTCCGGTTACGCGAGCAAAACAAAGAGATGAGCCGTCCATCTGGGTGGAAATGAGGAGCGTGATGTATTGGGCGATGCTCTTTTTATTAAGGGAGTGATCATGTACGGTACAAAAGGATTAGGGTTCGCTTTGCAATTTGCTAATATGTAGTACTTGCTAATTTATTCTAGCAGAACCTTCTAAACCTGGAGTCTCCAATGTATGGTCCGCGAGTCAAATCTAGCCCGCAAGTGCTAACAGGATTTCCCGGTATCCAGCCGACTTTTTTTATTGGTTCAACGGTCAACCTCTAACACATAAATATTTGTGAATATAAGTAGGTTTTATTAAAATTCGAAAAGTTTTTCCCCAAAAATATTATTTAAGTAACGAAAGGGGCTTTAAAATTTCTAAACAAATCCCTTTATATTTTATTACTTAAGTTCAGAGGGTCGTTTAAAACAGATAAATCTTAAGAGAGTGGAACAAAAGGGATGTCCATCCACTGTATGTGGAGAGAGAACCAATATCTTACTCTACTGCCCTGTTGCACTCTCTTGCACCCCCTTTCAAAATCACTGATAATTACTGGCTTTCTAATGATTCTGTGGAAAGTTTCCATTTAGTGTAGTACTCAACTCCCAAGTATGACTTATTTTCACTTACAAAAAGCATTTAAACACGTCTGCCTAAAAAACATTCCTAGAGTTAGTCCAAAAAGTCCCTTTTGTTTAGTGTTTCTTACGTAAATCTAAAAGTATTTAATCAGGAGGAATTACTTAAGATTAATTAGGAATTTTTGCTACCATAAATTTAACAAACAAAACAAGTCATGTATTACGATAAAGTGGATTAACTTGAGACGAAGTGGTGGCAGAGTAATTCTCATTCTCACAGTAGCTTTCTACTCATTTTTAGAATTTTCAATTTCAAAGTAGGGTAAAACTAATAAGTAAAAAAAATAAGTAATAATAATAGTAATAATAATAATAAGTAAGGCAAATAAGTAACTTAAGACAAATAGTAGGTAATCATTTTTTTTCCTAGCTATCTAAATAATTCCAAGTAATCACCTCTCCTAATACTTTTTCTCCACAGACTCTCAAAATATTCGGTAATGATGCCAAGTACGAAAGCGAAAGGCAGCGTCAACAAATCACCTGAAGTTACCACACCTGTCTCAAGGTACTTCATTTTACGGTATTCAATTGGTGAAATCTCTGGTTAGATTTACTAAACTAAACAGAGATCAGCCACTAACAAAGTATTGAATGATAATAATTCCAAATTAAATAATTAAACTAACTAAATAAGGAATTAGCCAAACTAACTTTTGTAGGAACTCAATTTACTTGGTTTTGTTAGAAAGAACTCGAAACTCCTGTGGGCTAAATGCTTTCTTTCTTCCGCGTTTTGTTTTAATAGCTTCCCAAAAAGTGAAGTATAGTTGTTTAGTTGAATTCAAGAGAAAGTAAGATAAGTCATCTCAGAAAAAAAATAATAAATCAGTTGTAATAATTTGAAAGTGAAAATTTTATAAGTTTCAATATTTATTACACTGAATCTCACTCAAAAAATCATTTCGCAAGTCAGTTACATAATTTCAAACGTAGAATTTTTCATTATAGATCCTAAGGGGCTTTCCCCCCACAATGAACCCTCGGGTCACCCCCTTCTACCTTCTCAGTCTACCTCCCTCCAAAACTATTTAGCATATCTTAAAAAGTCCAAGACAAACTCCTTAACTTTCATCTCCAGAAATCAAAGAAATAGCTCGCTTTTTTCTCCCCAGGTACACTCGCCTGAGCATTATTTATGAGCCGAGGGGATGGATTATTCATGAACTATTGTCAAGCGTCCCTCTGGAACAGTCTTCGCTCTGATTAAATTCGCTGTTTTCTGCTGAAAGCTTAAAGTGCATTGTGATATGCATAATTAAGATAACCGCGTGGATCTTCTCTTTTTATTATCCATTCGTAACAAAAGGACTGGATAAAAAACCGCCGCTGAGGTTTTAATTGCTCGAAAAGCTCTATCAATCCTGAGGAAGTATCTACAAATTTAAATGACAATAATGTCCTCAATGAGAGTGATGAAAACAGTATGAAAGGACGGCTCTGTCAATAGCCGGTTAGCTTGTTTGCTTGTGAGCTTTGTTTAATGAGACATTTCTGACGTTGCGCTTTGTTTCGTTGATTTTGGGGTAACTTCCGATTATCATTTAATAAGGGGCGAATATTTTAGAATTTAAAATGTGTTTTTCAATTTTATTTAATGCATGGGTTGAAAACAACGGTAAATTGCGTTTCATAAAACGTACGCGAAATTGAAAAACTGAAAAAATTCTGAGCCTTGCCGGGAAAACAGCGAATGACAAAAAAAAGTCCAAGGTATTGCATGGATTTTTCTTCTCGTGAAAATGATTAACTGATACATGGGTTGATAACAGTTTAACCCTTCAATTCTAGCAGCCTCAAATCTTCTATATGGTTCAATGGTAATCTTGGGTGGCTTAAAAGGGTTAAAGGTAAAAAAATGTATCTATTTTCTTTTTTCCCCTAGTCTGTCTGTAAACATAATTAACTTTACACCCGGCAAAATAGTTGGCTATCTCTATTACTTATTATTACCTCTTTTTATTAATTACTTTTCTTACCAAATAAAAAGTTGATTAATTCAATTAACATTGTATAAACCCCAGTATCGATATCAATTTATTTAAGTTATTTAGCTATTAAAGATATATTTTGTTAGAATTGCAAAAAAATAAAAACCTAATAATATTGAGGCACTATAATTGTGTTTCAATATGCTCCTTGTATATTTATATCTCTGTAGCCTAATAATATCAAGGAATGAATGTGTGGCCCCCCTGTAAAAAGGGGCTGTGCCTGTGTGAATGTGTGTGTGGCGTGGGCAACAGTACTTCACCTCCGTGGCTTCGGCCCACAGGTGCCCACTGGGTAACGCAAAGTAAGTACTGCTTCGGCATGACATGGGTTGATGGACTTAGGTTACAGCCGTAACGGTTCAAAATTACCTGCCAATGGAAAAAAATAATAATAATATCAAGGGAATGTTATGGGATTTAAGGGAATGTTATGTTCCTCTCCTGTATATCACTGTAAAAAAAAACCTGTTGAATTTACAGAAAAAAACTGTCAGCCAGGACGCCAGTTTTTTCCCGTTTATTTCACAGATATCTTCTGTGATATTTTACAGAATTTCCATTTTATAAAAAAATAACAATTAAAAAAATGGAAAGTCTGTAAAATATCACAGAAGATATCTGTAAAATAAACGGGGAAAAACTAGCGTCCTGGCTGACAGTTTTTTTTCTGTAAATTCGACTGGGTTTTTTTACAGTGCAGTTAAGATGGCAAGTATTTTGATAAATGAAAGTTATCTGAACAAGAAAGCTTCATGGAAAATACTTTTAATCCATTGAAAATATCTTTAGGGTTTTGAAAGAATATACAGCTAGGGAATAAAGAAATTTTTAGTTTAAAAATATCCCATTCCTTTTTAATCCCATTAAATTTTAGGTTTTAAACACACCATATATTCATGACTAAACAAACTACAAAAAATATAACCTTTTAGAGACTTTAACCGAAAAAAAAAACATAATTTCACAGCACCCCTTTTCAATGGTAATTTCCAACCCATCACAGCAATTCTTGTCTTTGCATCGATGTTTGCCCCTCTGTTGATCAAAATACCTGCATGCCTCCCAGCGCTTTCCCCACAGGTAGCTGTACAGACTTTTTTCTCTCGGAGAAGAGAATTACCCCCAAAAATAAATTACCAAAACACGCCGGCGGCGGCCCGAGGTAGAAATTCGGCGTTTTGCGCAAAATTCGCCCGAGGAAACAGGACAATTTGAAGAGCAATTTGCATAACAATATCAGCTCCTTAGTGTGAAAGTCCTAACAGAGATGGCCTATAAAGCCTCTCAACTTTTCTACACGCTGTGCCAGAGTTTGGAAACAATTTCTGATTGCGTCCTTTATCCCCCAGGTTCTCGCTATTTTTCTCTTTTTGATCGATAAAGTGATAATCTAATGGTCAACGAGAATATGAACTAAAGTTGTTATATGATTCTCAAGTAATAATTTCAGAACATTAAGAAACTACATTTTTAGTTAGAAAAGTCTTAATATATTTAATTTTTTTATTAAAGTTAACGTTTTATTGAAAAATAAAATCTAATCTACCGTGCGTCAGTTAAGTACTACTCTAAATACAGAAAATTTTACACAATATAATTTTATGGTCTGTTCTAAAGTTTTTTGAATTATTTTAGTTTATAGTTCATTCTGTTTAAAAACAGCCAATGCATGTTTATTGCTTTAATATCGTCCCAAAGTTTATATTTTAAATCTTTTATTTATGTTTTATTTCTTAAAATTTAACTCATCTTAGATATGCATTTCTAAGATAACTAATTAAACCAACATTTCTTTTAACTAATAAATTTTAATTTTTCAATTCTTGAGTCAAATATTATAAGTTAGATATTAAAAGTATAACACTTAATTTTTTTTGCCTTGTTCTCACATACTAATTTCAAAGTAACATACGTAATCTTTATTTCTGTAGGAGCCGAATCCGGTTTCCTTATTTAAACCTTTATTTCCCTTTCTATAAAAACCTAAAATTATCTGCTTTTAAGGCACATAATTCTTACTAAACTTCACTTCAACTTTATTGCATTTTGTGCTTTAACTAAATTACATAATTTACTTTAATCAATCCTTGGATTTTTAGAGTTTCCTACCACCCCCTTTTATATCGTTAAGATATATTTTTATAAGAAAATTCCCTATCAAATATTTTTTGCACCTTTTGATGTCTAAATTCCGTCTTTCAACTAGTCAATAAATTGATTGATTGTGATTGATGTCTCTTAAAACGTATCAGTCTTTACCTGGGCAAGGGATTAAATGAAAGGAGGAAGACATATGAAACATGGCTATGCTTGCCTTACAGCTGTAAATAGAAGGGTATCAATCAGAGTTACCAATACTTGTTAATTACAAACTTGTTAAACATTCGGATTTTTAGTATTATTATATAATAAGGTGATATGTTTCTAGTTAAAATATAATTTTTAATGTATATTTCTTCACGCGTTTTTGAAAATACATAATAAATTTAATCTGATTGTTTTTCATCTTTCCTGTTAATTTATTCGACTATAAATAAATTGACACTTTAAACTTTCTATATTCACGAAGATATGTAAAACTTAACTAACTTCTTGTAAAATTACCGATAGAGAGATAAAAACGCGTTTGCATGTGTAGGAATGTATTTGAATAAATTTAATTTTAAAAGTAATTTTGCAGCAATACAATGAGTGTTATAAAGGAATGTTTGAAAATGATGAATCTCATTATAGCTGTTTACTATTTTTGAACCGCCAACTTATACATGTATGAAATATTTTAAATTACTTAAATAAATGTGCTTTGAAAAAGTAACTATTTTGTTTCAAAATTTCATTATTTGAATTAACTACATTCTTTCACTTTTAAATTAATCAAAACATTTCCAGTTGACTCTTAAAAATTCCTAGAAGCATAAAAAGTTTTTTATTTTTTAAATAAAATTAATAAAGTGACGTTTTTTAAGCAATCTCAATTATTTCTTTCATATTTTTAATCCAGGTTTTTTTAGGTTCAGGTCTTCAGGTATTTTTCGATGTCCTTTTTATGTAAGTTAGTTACAACTTTTTTCCCCTCGAGATCAAAAGAAACTATTTTCAACCAATTTTCACAAATTTCATAAATTCAACTTGGAAAACTCGAACGCCTCGAATTCTATAAGTCGTGGATAATTCAAAGCTATGGTTCTAATTTCATTCAAAATTATTATCAAAAATGGGAAGGAAAATCTACTGGACCTAAAAACATATACATCCTAAAAAAGTGTCAATGCCTGAAAAATTCAATGGAAACAACCAATTACCGTCAGATATCGTAAAATATTATTTATATAAAATAATTTAAATTTAAATTATTTACTAGTATCACACATTGATATTTAAATCACTGGTGCTATTCTTTTTCAACATTGAATTTTTTTTTATTACTTACCTAAAAAGTACACTTTTACCCTTTTCTACTTTCAAAATAAGAAAAATGGAAGTACACATTTTAAATTCCTACACTAAATGCATTGCACAAAGAATTAGAAATATATACTACCAGCAATTTCAACCACTAAGATATGCCCTATGCAACAACAAACATTTGCAGAGATATAGGTACTGGCACGGAATAAATTATCCCACAACAACAAACACAATTAATTGTATTTAATTACAATTTACAAAGGTGCGAACAAATTTTTCCTGTCGTAATGGAATTAACTGCAAATAGATTTACTTAATTACAAACATAAAATTTGTTTCGGTAACTTGTTTCGACATACAACCCACTTGTGCATCAGACAAGTTAAACGCGGTTATTTTATTATTTCTGTTTTCAAATGCAGCTAGAGTTTACAATTAGACTACCCCACGGTAAAATATTATTTAAGCATAAATTTAAGTCTAACCGTAACTCTAGAGTATACAACAGCTTCCCATCCAACCAGTTTTCATATTCCACTTACTCCTTCGCAAAAGTGACGTTTATTTCTCTAGTGATGCTTCGCTGATTGTTGCAGTACCTTCCCTTCCTAATTAACGTTGGCGGGCGTTTCCTATTTGCCTTCTTTTCCTCCGCTCGTCTTTTTGACCAATAATGGACGAATAGACGACCTCGGAACAAAAGAAGTCGTGATAAGGTAGCTCCCATGTTTACCCAGTCTATTGGAGTTTTTATTTGAACGACTTTTGTTCTCTGCTAAGGATTCCAGTCTGCCACCACACCTTAAAATTCTTTCCGGGACATCCATTTCAGATCCGTAATTCCGAGCTAATCTGGGAACAATGGCGACACCCACAGTGGCCTTTGGGATCATGACTCCCAGAGGGTATGACCGGGAGCCATTTCGTAGTTTCGACGTTTCGGGGAATTTTCTTATTGGGAAGTTTTGCATCAGGCTTTTCTGTTAGTCCGGCGATAACAAGATCCAGCGCTTGTGGCATGTTTGGCAGGTCGTTTGGGCCAATAGTTTGGCGTGTTTGGTGGAGGCTTCGGGCTACTGCGCCCTGGGCAAGATTCTTGAGTTTGCATTCAGTTTCGCCTTTAGTTCTCAGGTCTGAAAAGCTTCGGCCTCAAAACCTTATCGAATTGAGGTGGAATTTCTTTGCATCTTCAAGCTTGGGAAATAAATTTAACGCTGTACTCTGGAAATGTTAAGGTTTGATACGTGTACGTTTTCTTGAATTTCTTTTCAATTTCTTTGGATTCTACTCATAGTTTAATTATTTAATGTAATTTATGTGATTTAATTTTAAGAGAGTCGTAACTTTCCTTCAAAAGTGTATCAATCAAATTTATTTATATAATATATTAAAACTAACATAAATTAACAACAAATTCAATTGTCCTTTCATTAATCATACTCATCAATCATAATTTTTTCTCGTTGAAAAAACTTTAGTGTTGAATGCATTAAATAAGAAATACATAACTTGCATTCTATATCATTACATCAAATTATAAATAAATGGTTTTTCCAAAAAAAAAAAAAACCTAACATTTCACTGAATTAAAACGAATATTTTATCTGTTTATTTAGGAAACTGATGCTCTCTTTAAAACGGCATTTTCAAAACTGAGTATGAAATATTCAAATATGAGTGTTTCTTATACTCAAACTAGCTCCGAGAATCAAATTTACTTAAGTTTGAAAAATGCATAAACTTATTTCTGAAAATCTGCAGGTACTCAAAAATGATACATCATGTGCTCATTTAATTTTTTATGAACATCACTGCCCGGTATCCTTCTGACAAAATCGGCCTTTGTCAAAATTACTCCCTCTGATGGTACAGTATTTGATCAAAGTGGGACTAGCCCATAATGTAATGTCAAGGGAAGTGACAAGTGAACTTATAACGTTAGTGATGTGATGCCGCAACTGAGAGTAGTGGGCTACCACGTTTTTAAATCTACAAACTTATTTTTCACTAGTTATAATCTGTCATTCTGCAAACATTAAACAAAAATACATATAATTTGAGTGGTGACTATTGAAATATTTGAAACTAAGTATTTCTGCTACTTCAAAATTGAACTAAAAATGTGTTGTCATATTTGAAACAAAATGCTTCGTATTAAAATGAAACCATCTATGTAGGCACTCAGATCTGAAATCGTCATTTTTTCTCAGTGTGGTCAAAGTAAAATTGTCAAAGAAAAACCTCTCCTTCTAATCAACCGCAGCTTTTGGCTTCTGTAATAAACCTAACCTTTAACAAAAATTTAAAAATAGGGGGAAATATACTTTCCTCGCAAAATCTTAAAAAATGAAATTTAACCAAAAAAAGAAAGTAACGGAACTTATAATTTTCGAGATGAAGGTAGATATTATAATGTTTAAGTTTTGAAAAATCCTTACTTACATTTTTCAATTAGGAAAAATGGCAATAACTATAGTTTCAGACTTTGTCATATTTTTTAAATTTTTGAATAGATATTTTAATTGTTTTTTATCTTCTCCATAGAGCTAATCTTCTAATTATAGAGTTATAATTAATATCTTCTATAAACAACATTTGAAACTAACTACCTTATTATTTCATGTTTTCATAATTTTTCACTTTACCTTGACACGCGTACTTAGAAAAACCGCATTGAAACAGTTATTTTCCCCAATCCAGTGTTGGCGTCCAAAATTGCGTTTACGTAAGAAAAAGTAGGTGCGGTGGTGTTTTCTCGCCCTCAGTAGGCCATGTAACCTACTCCATATCTTCTGCTTTTACAATTCCGGCCCCCATGGAGATGATCTCTGCAATTCCCTGGGGCGGAGGGCGGACAACTTTTTGAGACGATACTGCACCACGGGAAGAATCGTCTCTGGTAATTCTACTACAAAAGGCACTTGTTGCCAAATATTGACTTCGAAATTCTTTCAAATTTTTCTTTCCGTGGAAGTGTTGAAGGTGGAGGAAGAGAAAATAACGAAGTTCAATTTTTAGCTTAGAAGTAGATTGGTTAAGTCCTTTCAATTTCTTCATTTTAGGAAAGCAATAAAAATTTAACACTTGGATAGGAAAATCCAGAAAGGTATTAAAGCTACTGGTTCCTAGCATTTTTTTATTCGAGCGAATCACTTATAAAATAAGAATTAAATAGGCGAACTCTTTGTACAGTGCAATGGTTGATAACAGAATTTTATTAGTAAAGAAACTTACGTAAATTTATTATTTCGTTATTTTTTTAATATTTAAATTACATCATTATAATATTATTAAAGTGAACTCCTTTTATACGCACCAAGGTGAACTTCATGAACTACTAGCTCATGACTAAAGCCAACGTTTTGCAGAAGAGTGCCATTTTAGGATACAAATAAAAGTAAATTTTCGCTGAATGAAAATCGCTTTTTTATTACGAGTATTAAGTAATGAGTAAAATGTTTTCAAAGGATTTTTATTTTATATTTAATTAATTAGCGTAGTATCTACTCATACTTATAAGAGGGAAATGACGCTTTAAAAAAACGCACTACGCCTCTTTTCCCAATAGAAACTTATCTTAAAAAAAAACAAAGAAATTTAACTCAATAGAATCTTTAACTTAAAATTTTTATGTAATTGAATATCCCTCTCCGAGTGGTGCAATTACTTTCAATACAATAGTATTTTCCACTTTACTGTAGACAGGCCTTTCATAGTCTGTAACTTCACTGTTTGCATTAATAGGGGTGAATTTGAATTTTCCCATAGAAAATGTTTGGAAGTAAAGTTTTGGCTTTAAAATTACCGTAGAGTAGAGCCGAGAATAAATTAATAACTCTCTTCCTGTGGATGCCCACTAATTGGGCGACCCAGGAGCCAATCAGTAGGCTTTCGTAAATGTGGTTTACGATATTCACTTGAAATAGAACTGTGGGCAATCCTCATTTAGAGATTCATTGACGAAACTAGACATAAAATATCAAAGTGTAGGCAACTAATAGGGAGTATTCCCATGGGAAATGTCTAATGAAAAATGGTAGTGTTTTTTTTTACAAGACTTAATTTTCTTCAGATGCTTATAATTACATATTTTCCACGTTTAAGTTCCTGTAAATTAATATGACATTACAAATGGATAGGATTCAAATTCTCAGACATTTAATACAACCGTATGTGTATTAGGGTGGAACGAACACAGGGCAAAAACACTTTTTTCTTGTATTCATTTTTTAATAGCGCGCAAAACTTGCCTTTAGCCATCAGATATCAATATGTGAAAATCGGAAATTGATAAAAAAATATCTTGAGGTACCGCAAAGGCTTTGAAATTTTGAAAAAATGCTTATTTTTATACAAAACAACTAAAAAAGGCAGATTTAACTCTCATGATTTGTTAATGATTTTTATACAAAACTACTAATGTTCTAGATATAAAATTCCAGGTTTTATTTTTTTATAAACGCTCTTTTGGTAGTGATAATTTTTTAATATCAAAGAATCTTGTAAAGATGTTTTTCTGACATATTTTTAAATAACTATAACTCTAGAACTATACAACTTAAAAACATAAAATTAGGTTCATTTTGATAGTAATTTTATTTTATTTTATTATTTTAAGTACATAATAATAACCTTTCTTCAAAAAATTAGTTTGAATTTAAAAATCTGAAAAAAAATTGAGGGAAAAACTATTAAAAAATTAGGACTCAATTAAAAAAATTAGGACTTCCAAAATAGACATCTCTATCAAATTTCATGTTGGATCAAATGTTGCAAATTGTTGCGGCTTTAGAGTTGGTTAACAGGGGGTTCGCTTCACATCCATTATATAATAATTAAAAAATAAATTTATACTTAGAATTTACACATGTTTGGTCACTTGGACGAGGTTTAGGTAAGATGTGGTGGACGAGGTTTAGATAGGGTGTGGCCCACACCTTACCTAAACCTCGTCCAAGTGACCAAACGGTGTGGGTTCTTAAAAGCTTTATTTCATTTTTTTCCCTTCTCATGGCAATGTTGAAAAATGCAGACGCTTTAGTTCAAAAACAGTTATTTTACCAAGTCCCATTATAAAAGTTTTCTCGCTCAAAAGCAAAAATAATTTTAATGTATTCATCGATTTTTTAAAAAGAATTATTAGCTCAATTTCATGATGACTGATTCCATTTCCAATGAGAGGACTAGGAGGATGCTGTAGGCCCACAAAAGGAAAGCTCCCTTCCCATTTTATCAAACGAGAAAACGAGATTGATCCTCATCAGTTTCGTTTCAGTTCATCAGTTATTGACATGTGAGCTAAAATATTAGCCCATCTCTGTTTCATTAATTAGGTACTAAATCATTACTATTTATTCCCACCTAAACGGAACCCGTCCCATCTACACAGTCTCATCCCTCATAGCATTTATAAGTACATCAATATTTATCCATTCTCTTTTCATGCCATTTCAGGCAGTATATTCATGCAAATCTGATTCCCTCATAAATCGCCGTATTGGCGAGGAGAACATCGCCAAACCGCCCGAGTGAAACCTGCTGAAGGCAGCTACGCCCTGAGAGCCCCCGGGCGAAGCCTCGGGCCACATTCTTCGCCCTCGACCACACCTGAGCGCCGTGCTTTACGCCTGTCTTTCCACGTACCCGTACGATTACGAACCCGGCTATTCAAATCACCCAGTCCTCCCAGCAGTCATATACTTGCAAGGAAAAACGTAAGAAAAGGGTGAAGAGAAAGATTAGCATTGCTTTCAACTGCGAAATTTTCAGTGGGGAAAATTTATCTATTTAAACTGTAAAAACAGATTCTTATAATTACGTTTCAAATACTAAGAATGACTGTGGACTTGTTCATCGAACTTAGTTCTGAGAAATTAAATGTTACCTTTGAATAATACCACGGTTACTATGAGCAACTCATTCAATTCACTGTTATTAGATCCTCACCCAGCTTCGTAGTAAGTAACTCTGTCTAACCACCAGTAAAGTGAAGGGAATTAATATAGACTCTGAAGGCAAACTTGATACATACATACTGTTCAGCAGAATGTGAAATAACACCCGCCATTGGGTTCGAGGGAAACCTGTGCTTCAAAATTGTTGACTATTTTCGTTCCTCAAAAATCTTAAAAACTTTTTTAATATGAAAAAAAAACCTTGAACCGTAAAAAATTACCAAGAAATGGAAATCCAATGACTCTCAATAAATTAGCATAGGAATTAAGAGTGTTTTATACAAAAACATAACAATCACTAATAGTCCTCGTTCAAATTTTTTCTTGCGCATACAAAATCATTTTGAAACTTTTAGAGAAAATTTTTGTTAAACCTGTAGAAATTTGCTCGATTTTGTATATCTTGTCTTTTGAAGAGTGGGAAACTTTTTTAAAGAAAAAATGAAAAGAAATATTTAAATTTGCACAGTAAAATCCAAATAACTTATGAAAGTATATAAAAAAAAATTATGTAGAAATATAGAAAGAATATAATATAGAAAGTTATTATTTAGAAAACATCTATCAAACCAATGTATTATATCGATTAAAATCCGGATAGCTATTTTTACAAAATTTGTTTAATTAAAATAATCATTGAAGTAAATCTCAAAGAATACTTTGTGATACGAAATTTGTGATACTCTTAATTGCTATTTGACTGTTTTTTTAACGGATGCAAAGTCTTTCATTATTAAATGCTTGACCTATAAATTTTATACTAAAACTATTTATAGTAGGTATATTGATCTAACCAATCAATCAACTATATTTTCCTTGATGTTTTAAAGTTTTGGTTGCACTCTTCTGCTCTATTCTTTCTCTTTTCCTATTAACAAAACTTATATACCTAAGTATCTTTCATCTGTCTTAACGTAATAACTTTAAATTTATTTTGGGAAAATTGAATGGCCAGAAAAAGTTATATAAATTCTATTGAAACTCAAACCCAAAATATGGATAAAAGTAGGTTCTTTCTTTTGATCATTTTAAGAACACGGCTTTTTCTGATAAAGTCAAAAGCTGAATAAATTATGAAGGTAAGTAAAATAGATTCTTTGTTCAATTATGGGAATTAGGTAAGCAAAGATCTTGTCATATAAGAACTTATTTTCTTTTTACATGAATTATATACTAAAATAAAGATTTATACGTGGGAATTAAAATATAATGATTATTAATATATTGGGAAATGAATTTTTGATGAAATTTGATTGGTTACTTTAAGTTAAAAATATAGTTAGGGACTAATTACTTTAATATTTCGCTCTTACGAGGTAAAAATTAGGAATTAATTCCTTTTACGGGAAAGAAAAATTAAGTTCTAAAAGTTAATTTTCACAATATTTAAACTGGAAATTAAAGATAATGGATGAATTGGCTCCACCAAAACACCTTTTAATAGAACATTTCTTAATTTATAACACATTTCACATGACGTTAAACAAAACTATTCTAGGTACAAAACGCAGAAACCCCGGAAATCATTTCTTATGTTTAAATTGGTTTGGGAGAGGTTAAAGTTCTAAATAATGTACTGTCCCTTTTTTAGGATTTGAGTTCTGGTTCAAAATTAGACTAATCACAGAATTATAAGTCTCAATCCATCAGGCCGACAGTGAACATTTTGAGCACCCCTTAGGGATCGATTAATAATCTATTAACCCCAAAACTTTTCCAATTTATTAAATCATCAGTGCCCCGAAATTTCCCCAGTCTCTGATGCACCGGGGGCCTATTATTTCCCGTTTTAAGTTTCGCAAGCTTTGGGACTTAAATAAACATTGGTCGCTTAGAGTCCGAGGCACTGAAAGTGACACTTACCCACTAATCCTTTCGCAGAGTGTGCAATCCGCTTATCCAGAAACAGCCGGAAGGACAATAATAATAGATACCAAGTAGAAAAAATGCGCTAAAAACCTTCGCAGCGGCGACGGAAGAAAAACACCCTTACCTGTATGGAAACGCCACATTTCGGAAACGTAATCCCTAGGGTTTCCACGTGTAGCTAATTGAAGAGGCGATTTTAAATCCGGAAAATTCAATTTGCTCCCATTTAGATAACGGGTTCCCCCTTAGAGGTGTGGAGTATAAATTTGGATGGAACTAAATTAGAGGAAAACCAATTTGGGTTCCGCGCTGGGTAAGGTCAATCTGAGACTTGAGCGTGGGATGAATCTTCAAAGTTTTGAAATGGGTTGTATTCACTTGGAATAGTTTTATTATTTAACATGAATTTATAGATGTAAAGAATTAGAAGACTAGGCTATTATATTTCATTACTAAAATAGGGGAAATAAGAAGAGTTTGAATTTATAAGAAAAACGTAACGATCGAAATTTTATTTAATTTTCAGTGACGAAATTTTAAATCATTTGCTTCATTGATGACTTAAGGGAACCATCATGATAAAAAAAGTTTCATTTTTTGTAACTATTGATTGGTCCTTTTGATCCATTAATTTGCCATCATCTAAACATGTATAGATGGTGACAGATGTTTTTACCATCATAAGAATCTGTATAATGTGGAATACTCTCTAGTTTTACATTTATTTTGAAGATTTGTTGTACTTATTGTTACTTTTGCGGATGCTTTTTTTACTGGAATCTTTAATTTAATACTTTTCTCTTTTACTTGGTTTTTATAGTACTTATAGTCCAACCGCCACGCCAAACTTTGACAGAAAAACAAAACTTTGAAAAGAAGTTCAAATTTAAAAATGATATAGTCACACAGATTCGGCACCAAACGTTTTTTCAGCGTTTATGAATTACCATCACTTCCAAAATTGAGGGAAATAACCCGTTTCCATGAACAGAAAATGACCCAACATAAGAATCGACATAATTATTTCAGGTATTTAAGGCATTCTAATTTTCTATCCTCTTTCTCATAGTATTCTCTGGGTCAGCAAATTCGGTTTACTGAATCGATTTCTTCTTAATTTATATATTTTTATGGTACTTACGTATTATCCCGTCGACCGTGCCGCTGAATCCGAAGGACATTACCAAATTTCATAAAAATGTGCCGCTGAATCTGACGGTCGCCTAAACGGTCAACGGGATAAGAAAAACTTTTATTAATTAGGGCAAGTATTGGATCCCTTATATCCAAAACTTTTCAATACCTCGAAGTTTAATTTTTTAGTGATATTAAATTGTTGAACTATTATTCTTAGTTAGACCTGTGATTTCCCAGTTTTTAAATGAGATGTAATATTTATTAATAACATATATTCATACCTCGAATGACTTTGATTAGATGGGTAGTCTTGTCGGTCTCGTGCTGAACCCTGGGGGCTACGTGACCAAGGTGGGATGCACCCAAGCTCATCCGATGCAGTGAGGTGCATCCCAATTGATATACGCCTTTATCTAATCTGTCACGAGTATCTTCCATGTCGTGCGATGAATAAGTGCGCTTGGTGTCATAGAAGAATAATGATTGAATTCGTGGTGTTAGAGGGGCACTCGAGGTTTATAGTTATGATTTGATTCGCACCTTTGGTTGCCTACCTACGCTTTTGTGGGCTAGTGGTGCGAGTCCTTACTTTGAGGTTCCTTTGTCCCTTTTTTGTTTCACTTTACTTTCTTTCATCAATAATATTAGGAGATTAATTAATTTTGGGTTAAATATAAAATTAAGGATTCAAATAAAAGAGCACATCCGAATAAGTAATGATAAAATTTTAAATTAAGGTTTTAAGTAAAAGATAAGATCCAAGTAAATAACAATAAAACTTCAGCAAATTTCCAAGAGAAATGTAAAATTAGAGCAGTGTGTAGGAATTTTTGCGTTGATTCCATTACAGTTTAAAACTAAAATTTTAGCCAAAACTTTTGGGTGCTAAAATTTTTAAAACCAATAGATATTTTTTAATTTTCCAATTTGTAAAATTAAGTTAATTTACTAATCGATTCCTCTTGGTAAATCCTTTCATGTATACATTTTTAAACCAACATCGGATTATTATTCCGAAAGAAAAGCGTCTTCAAGAGATACATACGTACATCCTTTATTTAATAAAAAAAAGAAATCTACTTCAGATGTTATATCATCGTATTCGGATGTTATTGTTACCATTAGGGCACATGCCCCGCAACACTTTCCAATCGCTTTTGTAGTGAGATAAAGACTATTGCTTGGGTTTTTAATCACTTGAAAATTAAGTTTAACCATTAAAATGAATTAAAAGGTTTAGTTTTCCCTCTGGTGGGTTTTTGCCTTTCTACCGTTCTTTCTTCCCGAACTGTTTTCCACTAGACTGCATTAACGGGTGTACGTACAAGTTCCTAATCACAAAACACACCTCCGATCGGATCTCACGGGGGAAAAAACGGCCATTTCGGCCTTATTCTCGAGCGAGCGAAATAATTCGTGCCTTAAATAAAGCCCGGGCGCCATGTAAATGACGCAAAAAGCGGGCAGCATTCCTTCTCCATCTAATCTCGCGGCCCGGCAGTGAGTGGGAGCGAAGTGGCCGGAGGGCAGGGAACACATCCAGGCAAGGAGCACAAACCTGGTTCCCCCCAGGCGATTCTCGCATCGGGGGACGAGCCGGAATCGGGGGGGGGGGGAGGCTGCTCCCGGTGCTCAGCCCAGGCCCCCGGGGCAGGAGATGGAATGCTGGGCGCCTGCCCCCAGGGCGATTGCGGAGAGGGTGGGAGGAATATTGGGGGGACTAAGTAAAATGTTAGTGGGTTATTGTGAAATAATTTAATGAGGCTTTGTGCCGGTTTTTTGTCAATATGTCATTTTTGGTGCAGTTCTTGGGAATTGTGGTGTTGGACTGAATGGGTGAGTGTTCCCTGGGGCTCTTTGATAAGGCTTGTGGAGAGGAGATGGGAGTGCTTTGTGCGGGCTTTCCATACTTGTGATGGCTTCATTTGAGCTTAGCTATTTGGTATTTCATTCACATGCAATTCTTTTTTATGGCGGGGCCGTTTAAAGATTCGTGCAGGGAGTTTCTTTCTGGTGGAACTGTTGGTCAAAGTTTGCATGTTATCGTGCAAATTGTTCTTAAAAATTCTAAAAATTTGTCTGAAATAGGTAGTTTTGGTAGATGACCTTTATACTTCCCCTTCTTCATTGACAAACTATATACTATTGATTTCTTAAAAAAAGCTATTACTAATTAAATATCTTACATACTGATATTATTTCCTGGGTTTAAAAATAGGGTTATTGTACTTTTTTCAATAGGCGCTATTAAGCTATTAATGGCTATTTAACGAATCCTTATTTGATTTAAGGAAGCTCTTGTTTGTAATTGATGATGCGATCGTCAATTCTTTCTTTGAAGGTGAGTAATTTCTTTTATACTTTTAGAGCTTTGATGGATCAGAAGCTGCTGATGTCGGAAGCTAATTACAATCATAAGATATCCGGAATTCCATGTGTTGCAGCCGCCTCCCGGTATACAGCTCCTGTACATATTGATGTGGGCGGCTCGATCTACACATCTTCTTTAGAAACACTAACAAAGTAAGTTTATTTTTTTACTTGAAGATCTTGCTCACTCTCTTTCTACTCCTATTAACTTCTAACTGTTGAGGTATGCACGCACCAAATGGAATGTTCTGTTACATCCGGTTTTTTTTCTTTTAAAATAAATTTCTGTTAACATGTATGAAATTTTGAACGTATTGATTCTACTCTAATGCATAAAGAACCCCAAACCATTCATAAAAAATTAACATAACATTTAACTACCTTAAAACTATTTTCAATACCTTTATTACACTAGAGGCAATAGATGTTTGTTTCAATATTACATAATTTAAAAAAAATATTTCCGAATTCACATTTATATTACGGTGCTTTTTTGTACGGTAGTTTAATTTTTTAAATTTTTGCGAATATATTTAATAAAAGTCAAAATAAATAATCGGTAAACTAAATAAACCCCATAAAAGTTTCACACACATAAACTTACAGCCAAACTCTTATTTCCTTATTTAAGAAAACGTATATTATTCAAGATAATGTTCTATTGTCAAGAAGAGAAATTAGATCAACATATTTTTTGATTTAAAGGGAAAATTTAAAATACAGTGATAGCAAATTTTTTAACCCTTTATGTAATTAAAACACCTACATACTTTTGAAATTATGGAATAAGAGAATCAAAATTACTTACGTTAAAAAAATCAAACTACTAAAATTGAATATTTTAAAAATTTATTTTGTAACATAAATTAAATACTTGTATGAAATCATAAAAGGAACTTTCATATTTAAGATTAAATTTAATAACAGGATACAAAATTACTATACTATACAAGGATAAAATATTAAGATTATTTAAATTTTAAGTTTGTATTTTAAGGTTCTTGCAAAATAAAAAGGAAAGAAAATTAAATGGAAAAGGTATTTTATGTCGGGATCTTCTCTTCGGAAATGTCTTATTATGTGAACAGATGGCGCCACTATTGTTCACTTAAATCGAAACCATGGTTTCGCTTTCTTCTTTGCTTATCTTATTGTTAGCTTATATTCTCTTGATTTGGTGTTCTAGTTAACATTCATACCATTCTTTTTTCATATCTAGGAGGTATATTTATTTATCCTTTTTATATGGGATATTTAAAATCTGTAAGGATGTAACAAGTTTTGACTTTCAGTACCTACAAATACGGAGAGAACATTCAAAATTTTTAAAGATAAATAACTAAAGATAAAACCAAGGAAGGAATACTAATATTATTTTTTCACTCAATTCAAATTCCTTATTTATTAATAATTATTTCTAATATTTTTATTTGAAGGACGTTTTTCGTATTTCCATGACTTTGATGTTGTTTTTCAATTAAAGCTTTTAATTTACTAATTTCAATACGAAAATATTTTGCCCAATTTCTTATTTTTTTTTCAATCTTTTTATTTCTATTTATTTAATTAATTAATTATTTTTTAATCCTTTTAACAGTGACGTAGACATAAGGGGGATATTGGAAATTCGGGGTGTGGGGTACTTTTGATCGTTTTCTATATAGTAAAAAAAAGAAATTTCTTAACTTTCAAATGGGATTTAGCTCGAAGTTCAATCCTTTAGCTTGGATACTCATTGTTGTAATGAATTTTAATTCTTCTCGCTAATTTTTTCATCATTGTTGGGACAAGTTGTTGTTTATTCTCGTGTAGTTAAAATTCAGTGTGTTTCAGCACTTGAATTGTTGTAGTTAAATTCTATTGCGTTTTCGCTCATGTAATATTAAATTTCTAGCTGTTAAAAAGAGATTTCGTTGTATTTTTTTATGTAATACCTTATTATTATATTCATTAGTAGAAAAAAAACTTTTATTTTAGGAAATAAGAGGCCATTCAGTTACAAAGGGCGAACTCAACAAAATTAGTTTTGAGAAAAATGCGTTTGAAATGTTTCCAATATGAGCAATCTCGATAGCTTATTACCATTCTGTGGAAATTCTGAAGGGGAAAAAGGAACAATCTCATTATTCAATTATTTTTCAAATTTATGAAACGTCTACTATATATTTGATAGTAAAAATATTTAGAACTATTGAGTTTGCCTTCGAATCCAGAATTAATTGGAATAGCAAAGTTTTAAAACTAGATATATGAATTGAACAGTGAATGAATTATACCATTATGCCAGACCACTGGGGAAGCTTTCGATTTAATGAAATTTAGCAGTTTTACGTCTTGATGACCAGATGATTCCCATACTTATCTAGAGTAATGTTTATAATCAAAAGCAATTATTCCTCTTTCAAAGAAGGAAGAAAGAAAGAAGTATAATTAATTAAAAGTATGGCTTTAGATGTTTTAGAAACGATCTCATAGATATGAAGGATTGTGTTTTGTGTCGCGAATGCAAAGGGAGTGACTGCTCAATAATAGAAACATAACATAACAAAAAAAAGCCTGGGGAAATCCGTTTCCTTTTGATCGTATTTTAAGGCCAATAGTTAAAATAGATAACGGTACTCAAGTAGGTGAATAGCATATTAATGCTTCTAAGACTTTTAAAAATGTGATACATATTTATTGAGTCTTTTGTAATTTCGAAATCCATGTACATATTTTCTTGCAATATTTTACTAATTGGGTAAAGCATTTATTGAAATTGATGCAGAGTATAATGGTAGTTATCTTTTTCCGGGATTAGGGCTGTGAAACATATTTATGCGGAATTTTCATGAATTTAGAGAGAGGGTCCTTTAAATATTATCAAAAGAAGGTATTACGGTGAAACATGTAAATATAAGTGTAAAGTCAAGATTAAAATGTTAACGAGTAACTTAGGTTCTGCTTTGATTAATCAACAAATGTTCTCATCCAATTTAATCTAATTTAGAATTTGTGAGGTTCCTGTTGTATATAAGGAGTAAAAAAGACGTGTCCTTCAAACAGAGGGAAATAAAAAATTGTTTCTGACTTTCAATAATAAAAGCTTTCAGAAATCTTGTTTAAAAATCAGAAGTAATTTAATTTCTTATATTATCTTCTTCTGTGTATATAAAAGTCAATGTTTGTGTATATGTCCTTTATGTTAAAAAAAACTTTTCAAACCTACATTTGAAGAAAACAAATATAGTAGAAACAAAGCATTCTAACCACGTTTTTGCCCTATTTTCTGCTTGAAAATCCACATTTCATGTCGGCCATCATGAAAGACGATACAATGCAAAATGCAGTGGTAATGGTTGTAGATATAACATATTGCTGTAGGTGTAACATCCATTTTTGTAGTTAAATCGATTGTTGTTTGTGTAGGTACTAAAGAGTGTCAAACAATTAACGCAAGATTTGAATTGAATAGAAGACACACTTTTTAGTAATTTAACATGATAACAACAATAATAACAATTATATTTATATTTTGTATCGTGTAACGCACCATTTTTACAAATGGTGCTCCACAATTTACTCCACAAATGGTGGCAAATTCAAATCTTGACATAATTTTGGGACACCCTTCATAAGCATGTTGTTTTGTGCGGACGAAGTCCGTGGAACAGCCTCCCATAGTGTTTATTAGCACCGAGACGTATTTGTATGGGGGAAGCCTGTTTGTATAAGGACAGATAACTTTTTAAAAAGTTAATATTGCACGGGCAACGCGGGAGGTTATGTCATGCCTTGAGCGGCGAAATGTTTCCTAAAAAGAAAAAGTGTCATAAATTCCCATGACATCTTTAAGAACATCGTCCAACCATCTCATTTTGGGTCGTCCTCTAGGTCTTTTGCCCATTGGCTTCCAATTTAGCGTCCTTTTAACTCTGTTTCTGTCATCAGATTTTTCAATGTGACCCAACAAAGCCAATCTCTGCTCTGTAATAAAAGATAAAACGGGTTATAGTTTCATTTTTTACCAGGATCTCCAATTCTCTGTTTGTCCTAATTTGGAATCCATTATCATTCATAATTGGGCCATAAATTTTTCTGATAATTTTCCTTTCAAAAATTTCAAAATTATTTAAATCTTTTTGAGATAAAGTCCAAGTTTCACAACCATAAGTTACAACTGGTCTAAGTATTGTCTTATACAACTTAAGCTTAATTTCTTTAGATATTAACTTATTTCTAAAGAGATGCTGATACATGAAGTAACATCTGTTTCCCTTTTGTATTCGAGACTTAATTTCTTCAGAGGGATTGTTAACAGTATTGATAAAAATTCCCATGACTAATTGTTGATTTTTGCAGACATCCCGACTCTCGCTTGGCCAGAATGTTCAACGGAAGCATCCCCATTGTGCTGGACAGTCTGAAGCAGCACTACTTCATCGACCGAGACGGCAAAATGTTCCGCCACATACTGAACTTCATGCGCACCAACAATCTGTCCCTCCCCGAAGACTTTAACGAGCTCGACCTGCTGTACGAAGAAGCCCGCTTCTACGACATTCCGGCCATGGTACGTCAGATCGAGCAGCTGAAACGGGACAAAAGCAAGAAGAAGGTCGAGTCCACATGCTCGTCCTCCTCCCAGTCCAGAAACGGACGCAAGTACCACGACAACATGCAAAGCGAATGCAGCAGCAGTCCTGGCTTCGACTGTCCAGGAGAGTTCCAGTGTCTGGCCCTCAATGTGAGTCCGGACTTGGGCGAAAGGATTGTCATCAGTGGTGATCGTGCACTGGTGGAGGAGGTTTTCCCAGAGATTGGGCAACCTCTCATGGACGCTCGAAGCAGCGTGGCTTGGAACCAGGACTCCAAACATGTGATTCGATTCCCACTCAATGGTTACTGTAAACTAAACTCTCTGCAGACCATCGTCAGACTGTTGAATGGTGGTTTCAGAATACTGGCGTCGAATGGTGGGGGAGTGGAGGGCCAGCAGTTCAGTGAATATTTATTTGTGCGGAAATCAGTACCATTATGAAAAACTGAGGTGGATCACTTTTGAGATGTTCCGAATTCCTAACTAAAAAAAGGGAAGTGAATTAAATTTTGGTATGAACCTCCCTGAAACAAGGTGCCAAGATGTAAATTTGTCTATTGTATTGACATTGTTACTAATTTTAATTAATTATTGTTGTGCTGAATTATTATATTATTACGCGGCGTGATATGTAAAATCATGTTCTGATTGCGAGAAAATGTTGATTCTAAATCTGGATTTCATCTTGTTAGAATTGTCTCACATCATTCATTTGCATGATTGTTTGATGTTGCAGTCACATTAAGTGAGAATTAGAACTTAATATCCGGGTGCATCGTGGTTCTGTGAAACCAGATGACTTTAAAATTTTTTGATATTGTTTGCTCTGGTGATGAAGTTATTTGAATTCGTTTCTTTGTTTGAACTGATTGTCTGAAAGATCTTAAAATTTCTAAGCATATAATGAAAATTACGAGTTTAGAAATTGAAAGAAACACATATTATCTCTTTTGCAAACTGTGTTCCAATGAATTAGGTGAGTCTTTTAGATTGTGTACATTAAGTGCACGAGGGGAAAATCTACAGGCTTATTAAAATTCATATCGAACACATTACACTCTTTCTTAAACATTCACTTAAAAAGAAAAAACACTTGATATGTACTATAAAGATATTTTACTCAAAAATCAAAATAATCAACTTTTTTAATTTAACATTCAATTGTTAATCAAACAATAAATGTTCACATTATGAATTTAAAAAAAATTAACGCGTAACTTACTTTTAGCATATTTAGTACAAAAATAAGACATGTTTTCATTATTTTATTACATTCTTTCCTCTGAATTTAAATTTAGTTTCAAAACCTATTTGATTTGTTAAAGGATAATAAATGTAAAGGATACCTTAATTTGCAAATCAAGATATTTTAATTACATTCGAACTCTTTATTTTTGTTTTTGTAAGTATCTACACGTAGTCTGTAAAAAGAGTAGGGATTTTAACTTTATGCTGTGGCTGAATATCCATAGTTTCACATCATCATAATATTTTTAAAAGTACTATCGATTTAAAAAATGTCTGAAAAGAAAGCTACTGATAAAATTAGATTTCTAAGAAATAGATTTGATTTTTAAAGAGGTATAATTGGTTTTCCATTTTAGTAAGATTTTTATTAGAACAAGCATATTTTTATTTATGTTTCTTTCTTGGTTTTTATAACTTTATTTTAGAGTGCATTGAATTATGTTCCCGTTTTCCTAAACATGTGCCATGAGTTTTATGAAGACCAAGAAATAACAATCAGAGTCATGTAAAATTGGAAAATTGTTATCACACACATGAAAAAAAAACTTGTTACAATTATTTTCTTTAAAAAAATAAAGGTGATACTTTTAAACTAAGACTACAGCTCTGGAAATGTTGTACTTTCATTTGTATTTCTCATTAAATGATCATTAAACATGTTGATAAAAATGCCTTGTTTCTTGATAAAATCTGTATTCAAACAAGTGTCATTGCTGGAAAGAGGTTTTGGAATCTGCGAACTATAATAATTTATTCGTATATTTTTTTACTTAAATTTTTAAAAATAAAACGAACTTTAAGAAAATCAACTATTATTAAAATTAAAATTTCAAGAAATTTCTACAATAAATATTTTTTAATCCTAACGTAAAATATTTATTTTATATAACATCCGTTTGTTTTCAGAGAGTACAGAAATAATTCTTAAAAGATAAATTTATTCTATTTTATGGATAGGAGCACATAATTTATGTATTCTTTTTCATTAAACTAAAACGTTTAGGATAAACAAAGAACCATAAAATAATTACCGTCAATTTGAATTTAGTTTTGGGGATGTTCGAAATATTTTTAAAACTTTTAATTTTTTATTTATATTTTTAAAAGACATAAAACGATATTAATGATTAAGTATACAATGGAATAAAATTATTACTGATTTAAAGTTTAGTAAAAGCCATATTTCAACCATTTTTGCTGCCGTTGGTGTGGTTAATGCAAGAAGTCAATTAAATAAGGTTTGAAATTTATACGCAAAATAATATAGGTAGTAAGTATACTTCATATATCTCCCCAGAATAAAGGTAAACTAAATGCCGTGTTAACCGAACACTCCTGAGTTTTCTCCTATAGAACATCGGATTTGTAATATGGGGTGACTTGGCGCAACATAATAAATGGTGATTTTGTTTTTAAAAATCCCTTAAGTAGTACATTTATCATATACTGTTAATAATATTATATTATTTTGACACGATCTAACTTTAAAATATACTCTATGAAAGAACCGGTGTTTTTCTTAATATTTTTAGGTTTTAATGTAGGTATATTACGTATATGAGATATAAGCAAATCCAGGAGGTCTGGTGGTCCTCTCTCATACAATGTTTCGAAATTTGCCCTTTAAAAATAGAGTTTAACTCATTTTTGGATATGGTGTGTTTTGAGTGTCATCTGAAAGCACCGCTCTTTGTACGCCACAGAATTCAAAAACATTGTACATTAATAAAATAGTCATGAGTGGTGTAGGCAAAAAAAAATTTCGGAGGGATATATATGTATAAATTCAGTCCTTTTCTATGGACAAAAATGATTTCTAACCTCCCCCCTTAGATACGGCCCTACCTCCTCGAGTGCTCCACCAAAGAACATTTAGTACAAAAGGTAAGCAATATAAATTTATACTAGGGTCTAGGTAGAAAGTCTCGAAAGAGAAATACTCATAGTTCTTCAAAGTACCCAATCATTTCGTAGTACACAGGAAAGTTTATTGACCTGAAGCCTGAACAAATAGTAAGTATTAGTAAGGAAGAGCTCACGGAGTAGGAAGTCCACTTTCTGGAGAGCAGATAAGTCAATTCAAAACTATCTAGTGGTCTCTGATTGAATCGTTCATATCTAAAGCGTTTAAGAAATGAATTTCAAAGCAGCTCTTCATTTGTGAGGATTTTTAATGTTTTTCATAGGAAGAATTTTTGAATGAATGCTTTCGAGTCCATTTTATAACCATTATGGAGAATAAAGAAAATTCAAGTTTCAGATTCAGTGGCCTGAATTCCTTATTTTCAGCAACTGACTCTATAAAGTAAGTAGATGTTAATTTATAACAAATGCTATTTTAAAAAAATATTTGTTTAGATCAAGATGCCCTTACATGACCGTTGTAGCATAGAAACCCAATAAATTATCATGTATTAGTATATTTTTTCTAATTTATGAATAGCTCCTTGTTTTTGTGTTTTTAGCGATTGAAAATTGTGATGTTTTTGTTCATTTCTCCAATACTTTCCCTATTTACTTTTTATAATAAGTTATTCCGATAAAATCGTTAAATATATTAACTTAAAAATGTCTCTTTCAATTTACACACGCATAGTTCTTATCAATTTAACCGTCGAGTCTATCTTAATTCATGCTATATTAAGTTAAAACAATTGTACTATGATGAAATGTATCGTGGAATGATTTTTTATTTTTATTTATTTAAGGTCCATTTTTAAAGGTGATTAACCATATAAAATTTCTAAAAGTAGTGCTGTATTTAGAAATGTGGTACATCAAAATAATTATTATAACATTGTTATGAAAAAACTATTATTTAATTAGTATGAAATTCAAAGCTACATCAGGTCGTAATTATGAAACATTATAATCCTTAAGGGAACTTGGGAATTATAATTAGGGGGAAACAAGCAGATAAAAGACTTTAACATTTTAAGGTATTAAAATAAGGAAAAATGATGCCGACACCTTAGAAATAATTAATGTTCGGCACTAGTTAACTAGAACTAGTTGCAACTAGTAGTTAACTACTGATCAACTAGTAGTTAACTAGTAGTTTAACTACTTTTGGTTTAAACTAGTTCAACTATTAGTTGAATTACTTTTTTTAATAACTACTAGTTGAAACTACTTTCAAAATTTCAACTACTTTCAAAAAAAATTCTTATTAAAATTTTTATCAAAATATAGAAAAAATTGTACTGTAACAAATTTAATTAAGTTGGTAGAGTACTCAAAATACCATAACCAGAATTAAAGGCCCTTTTTGCGCGTTTTTTGTGATATAGATAAGAAAGATGTATTAGAATTTGGGCAAAAAATAGGTTATGAAATTAAATAGACTAGTTAACTACTTTGGGAAACAGTTAACTACTAGTTGTAACTAGTCCCAGGAAAAAATAGTTAACTACTAGTTGCAACTAGATTTTCCCAGACTAGTTAGTAGTTGGTAGTTAACTATTTTTTGACCACTAGTTTCCGAACTCTAGAAATAATGTTGGGTCAACCCCCCTGAAACAAAAATGTTTAGTTTAGTTACGGCCCTGACTAAATTATAGACGTTACGAAATTAAGGATGTGAGACAAAACTTCTGGAACACCCTGGATGTACCATGTACCCCACACTCGTGCCATGTTCTTGTACGGCGTTTAAGCAGCTAGATAACTTAAAAAATCGAAATTTCTGCTTACACTACTTTGGTGGTGGAGACAGACTCACAGACACTGTGGGTGGAGTTCCGGAGGTCGTAAAAGGGCAGAGCGACTGGAGATGAACTGGACTAGAGCTAGGTACCGCTGGTACTGCGACGCGATGAGCCTTGAACAATGCCTAATTTTCAATTTCACTGAGTAAGATGTGAGCTTAAAATCTGATTGATATGTCAGACAATTGTCATTACAAATATGTGATTGCCATTGCCAGTCCCTTTGCGAAAACGCTTTGATCAGTCCTAATGTGGAGGTGGAAATCGTATGAAGTGGAATCGGGAAATATGAGGCATTGGCCCCCTTATGGATCTTATTCGTTTTCCGAAAATCTATTCAAGACAACAGAAAACGCAGGGTTTTGGCGGTTTTGGTTGTTGGCCTTTGTAATTAAATTATGAACTTGCGAGCGCCTGAAATATGGCAATATCTACCATAACCAGAATAGCATCTTCCTACGACGTCATGTTGATAAATAATAAAAAAGCAATCAAATTAGTTGCTAAATATTTTTATTGAAATTTAACAAAATAAACCGACATAATTATTTAACGATTAGGTTATAAAATGACCAAAGTTTATCTGATTTTTAATTGGTCAATGAGAACATGTGACTCGAAACCATCTGTAGGAGTAGGGCGGAAATTGCAGAACGAAACTTCCGCCGCGATTTTTAATGTTTTAGAAACTTCACAATTTGCTCGTGTTAAATATTTACCTTGTGTTACTCATCAATGATATGATATTTTACTGCCATAAAGTTTTCTTTTTCACTGGTATTGGGTAAAAAGACTTGTGAAAATATTCGTTAGTATGGTTAATTTTCGAGTTTATTTAAAAATGTGTTATCACTGTATTCTCACATAATGTTTGTTGATATGCATACAGCTCTCTATACAATTTTTAATTTATTTGCTCTAATTTAATAATTGTTTCTTTCAATTGTAAATTTGCTACCTTGACTAACAAAATCCATTTCTTTTATTGGTAACATTTGTAAAATTTTTTACAAATTTATTTTTGTTACAAAAGTGGCAAGCTTAAGTCTGTCTAATGCTTTAAACCGAATGATTTCAACATTTTCTTTTCAATTTAACGATTCTCTTTAGAATGATGGAAAAGAAGTCCTTTAAAAGTAAACGCTCCATGAAAGAAAATGAATATGCTATTAAAGAGCAATTGGAAAATCTGGATGAAAAATATTCAAAGATCAAAGATATTTTAAAACAAGGCAAGTAGTACTCAAGTTAATTTACAATGGTGAATTAAAATATGCATTATTTTTTATCATTTCAATCAACATAACTCATCATCTTGATGTCAAACAATATTACTCTACGAATTTTCTTATTTACAATGCTGTAGATGGAAATTATATTTGGAGAGATGCATCTTTTATTGTTCATGTTTTTTTACCAGAAAGCACATTTTTAGGGGGGACGATCCTAATATTTTGGGGGACGGCATCCACCCCAATCTCAGCACTGCTTATACTTATACTATGATAAGATGTATTTGACACTTGGCATCAACAACGTTTGCAACACTCTTAAAAGTTATTAACTAATAATATCCCATCCCTAGAGATCAATGTGGATGTTTCTGCTCTAGTTTCACCAAAGATATATGATCTAAAGATTGGTGGAGTTGTGTTTAGTTAAAGGGAGACCAACCACAGTCCTGGGAAAATATTTAGGGGGACTACATTGAATTATAATTTTTCCTCTTTTCTATTTTTTGGTTAAAAACCACATAATTTTTTTATGGTGGCCGAAATGAAGAATAGTACATGTCCATGAAAGCTGTTTCTGAGAAATAAAAATAAATTTAAATGTTTGCGAGCTTTCATTTTTCCCCAGTGCAGGCCATTATCACAGTGTAAGGCTCTTGGGAAGAGTCAAATTTCTCCTTTAAAGATTTCCCAATGCTTAATATTCCTAACTATGCAAGAGATGGTACTCGTATCACATTCTTTTTGCGAAAACAAAATCTGTTCCTCCAGGTCCTCCAGTATTTTGTGTGTCTGTTCAAATATATCAGGGGATGGCATCCTCCAATTTCAGCCCTGTGACAAACCATCCTGTTTTAAGAAGGAGTCTTACTTTAGAAAATAAATTTATTAGAATTTGAATAGAAATGCATGCATTTATTTACAGTAAAATTCTACTTAAATTATGTATTGGTTAAAATGAATTGCATAACAAGAAATTTAAATTTTAAATGCAACAATTTTCAATCTATTCTAAATCTTAAATTCAAAAAATTGCCAAACTGATGATTCATTATAATCTATAACACATCAGTTTTCAGTCCTATTTGTTAACCCCACTTGTATCCTCTCTTTGTAAAGTGTATTGAAAAAATAAAGCATGTTTTATTTCAGTTTATAGCTAATGATTAGTATAGGTTTATCATATGGTATAAATATTGTATGTAATTGATTTATAATCTTATTTTAGTTATGAAAGATTTAAAAGAAGAAAGAGATCATCATCATACTGTTATTAAAGAAGTAAGATACATATTTTTATTTTTTCATTAGTGGGTTACCGAATAATAAGATTTTACATAAATACCACTTTTTGATTTATTAGCATAGTAAAATGAGTTTTTTGTGTTTATGAAAAATAATTTATAATTAAGAAATAAATGCAAGGCTGCAGCATTAACAACATCTTTTATGAAGAATCTGGTCCCAGTATCAGTTCTAAGCATAATTATATAGTATCTTTATCATTCTGGAAGATATTTTGCACCAGCGTAGCTATGATATACTTGCGTTTACATAAGGCTGTAGTTTAAACACTTCCAACTGTTCTGTCTCATTGGTTTATCATGCACGCCGTAAGTTTTGCGGGAAAATTACCTTCAGAGCAAGGATTGTTTTTAAATCTGTAAACTTTACAGATTTTGGAACATTCTGAAATTTGGGATAAAAAGGTTTTTTACTCTAATATAGTTTTCCAAGATTATGAGTCGAAGTCATTAGCACCCCTGGCTTAGAAATAAATGATGAATAATATTTTTATTTTAAATTTTTCTATCTTTCAACTTTTTGTGAAGTAAATGTGCTTAAATTTCCAATTTCAGAATGAAAAATTAAAAGCTGAATTAAAAGAACGGGATGATCTGCTGGAGCAAATGCGATCAGGTATTAAAGATTTACCATTTTAAAATCGGGATATTTTTATTTTGAAGAAAGGGATAGCTATCAAAATACACAAATGTACTCTTAGATTAGGTTTATTTCTCTAAATACATTTGAGTCTTAGCAGCTTTAGAAACAAGCAAAATAGTATTGTGCTTAATTTTAAATCATAAACTGTTGAGCTCTTATTTATAAGAAAAGGTTAATTTCATGTAGACTTGTAAAATTTTATGAGTCTTTAGAGAGGGGTCATCTATTTTTCAGAGGCTCTTATTTATTTCATTAAAATCAATCATGTAGAAAAAAAACCTAAAGCTGATGTATAACTTCAATTCTTTAAGTATAATTTTGGCAAATGACTAATCAGTCAACAATATATATTGTTCATGAATAATAGAAAATAGTTTTTAAGGTTCTTCAAAACTTAATCTTTAAAATATAGACTGATAACTTTCCAAAAGGAATAAAATTGGCTTCTGATTTTCATTAACTTATGTTTATGCTATAATTTTCCAAAGCTATAATTCTCTTATACCCACCAATAAATTCTAGACACTCTGATATTTTTTGTGAACACTTTTAATATAAATATTTTTTTTTTTTTTTTTGCAGTGTCTGAGGCTGTTATTGATGAGTATAGTGCCTTAAAGGTCAAATGTGATTTGGAAACTGAAGCAGCTAGCAATGCCATCAAGAGAGCAACAAAGGTACCATATTTTTAAATGTTTTGCATTGATTTATTTATAAAAGGTACAAAACCCAAATTGTTTGTTGTAAATAAGATGAACAAGGGATAACACATGAAAGTATTTATTTTAATCTTGGAAATGTAATAAACCTTATGTATTATTTTGTTAGATATTCTTAGTATCCATATATTTAAAATTGCATAACATAAACTGCATTATAATCTGTGCCGTTGAATATTTTAGACCCCAAATATTGCAAAATTTTGTTTATCACTATAATTGTATATTTTATTCAATCAGTTTGCGTAGTTGGTAATACAGCAATCTCTTGAAATGGCAAAGTTAAAGGGATGGGTAAAATATATTGAGATAAAGAGTTTTCATGATAGTGGAAATGAAAAGCCTGTGACATAAAAATGGAAAATAACATTTGAAGAATATCTAATTTCAAGTATATTTGGTTCTTGCATAGTCCATTGACTGTGCCGCTGAATCTGAATACTATGTCAAAACCTATTGATTGTTCTATAGTTGTGACACTGAATTTGATGGTCGCTTAACAGGGTAAGGGATAATACGTAAGCACCAAATTAATATTTTTTCAAGAAATGGAGGTTTTGGGATAATGAAGTTTTTCATGTTGTGCATACTGTATTTCTAATCTTCGGTATCCAAAACATCATGGCAATTTTTAATGTGATAAAGTCCTGAAGACTTTAAGATAAAATTAATATTAAAACATGTACAGTTCATTTGCAATTCTGGATATAGGTTTGTTGGTATACCACTTAGATAAATAACCTACAATATAAGTAACTCCTAAGGAGACTGGTTATTGTGCAGCTACTCATTTGCTATGCTGTAACTGCTAACTGGGCAAAAATTAACTTTAAAATCTTTATTAATTACACAATTTTATGGTTACATGTGTTGTAATTGCTAAAAAACTTTACAGTATTTTCAAGAAAATCAAAAGCTGAAGAGAAGTTCTAATAATGATACAACAGAAATCCAAACAACGAATATAAATGATGGACACTCGGAAACATCCAGCTCTGAAATAGAAACTGAATCAGAATTGGATGTTTTGAATAAGCTCTGTTCAGGTAGATATTTTTGAAGTATTGTATGTGTTTATCTTTTTATTTATTTTCCAATTAGAAATTAGTATTAAAAGATTCATGACTTACTGTTTTTAAAGTTAATTATACTACTATGTTTCCAATTAACTTGAATATGCAATGTTCACTAATTTTTTTAAATAAAAATTTTTCCTTCCTGTGGGATATATTTTGCTGATAAATATTTTTATTAACAGTCAACCCTTGTTATTATGAACACTCACTTTTTTATGAACTTTAAGAAGGTCCCAAACTTAAACCCTTAGGCATAATTATAATTTTTATTTTGGTATCCCCTATGAGTTCTTAAAAACGAGCTTTAACTGTATCATAGTCTTATGCTGCTTTAAATTTTATATAATTTTAAACTGTTTATTTTATGCTTCATAATATTTCAGATCTTAGAACTGAAGTTGCCTCCTTAAAAACTCAATTATCTAAAGAAATAGAGAAACAAACATCTATAAATGAAAATTTTGAGATTGCAAAACAATTGGTAATTTTTATTCAATTTTCTCCTCTTACACATTCCGTGTCTTCATACGAAAGCCACAGATTACCTCTAATAAATTATTATACTGACCAAGAGAGAGACCTGAGGAAAATCCCTTTTCAAAAAGAAAAATAGAATATCCTAAAATAAATGTGGAGAATCACCTCTTATGCCACCATAAATCCACCCATATGTTTTTCTCATTTCAATTGTGAATGAGACTAAAATTTTTATTAGAGAGAGATAATTTATGGTGAACATTACACTGCAACATATTTAAAGGTAGTATTAGGGTGCTTCTAACCAGTTTTATAAATCTTCTTTTAGTCATAGTTTTTTTAGTCTGTGTCAATTGACTCCAAGAAACTAACATTAAAAAAGCCTAGATCAAAAGTGGGTATGCAGCTTTATTTAAAGAACTACCCTGAATCATCCATCAATATAATCATTTAAATAAAATGTACAGTCATTTATCAAGTTAGATATATATTTAAAGAGTTGTAAAGTTTTTGTTATAAGTAGGACATATAAAAGCATCAATAAAGAACTACGAAAAATTATTTTTCGTATTCCCAATTTATATTTCCATTAATGTTTTCTCTTTCCTGCTATTCAATATTTTATTTCTGGTGATATAAATTCCTTGATCTGTAAGACAAGCTTATTTGGACTATATTTGCTGTATAAATACATTTTATGACAAAAAAAATAGACAATTACCCCCAAATCTGGTCTCTTATGTCAGTTTTTTAAGCTGAGATTTTTCTGAATAAATCAATGGTAATAGGAAACCAAATGTAAAAAAATTTTCACTAAGCAATTTATTCTTGTGAGCAATAAACAAATGTGATAAAATGTTCAAAATTTTATGTTAGGCTTCTTATCTATATATACTGTTTTTAAAGGAGATATTGCTGAATTTTTGCTATCAATACTAACTACATTTAGACTTCCTTCTAATTTTCAGATCTTGATCTAACAAAAAGTTTTAAAACTTTTAAAGATATTTATTCTTACATCTAAAACTCAATTATTTTAAATATTGATTTAGACTAAAATCATAGTTATTTTGAATGCATTTTACCAGTTCAAATTTATTATAAATTACATTGATCTAGGATTAAAATATTAAAATTATGTTAATTATTTTTTAGTATGAACAGGAAATGAAGGAACATAATCAATCCAAAGAAAAATTAAATTCAATGCAAAAACTTTATCATAGTAAGTAAGCTTTTAAGAATATACATTTTATGAAAAAGGTATATTCAACTAAAATGTACTTTTTCTTTAGAAAGAATTGTTTCTGGAGCAGACTCTGATTATGATTATGTAAAACCTTTAAAGCGATCATCCATGCCCCAGGTATGATTGAATTCAATTTTATATATGTATATATCCTTGGCTTGCTGGAGAAATGCACTGAGTTACTTCTGACCTAACTACGCTGTATGAGGTTTTACCAAATTTGATAATACTTGATCACTTTCTTTTGAACCATGCAATCTCAACTACCAACAGATTGTATGTTGGTTTGGGGAGATTTTTTTTAGCAGCTTTACCACATTCAAAGAATTTACCAACGTTCACAATGTGCCTTTCTCCAGTAAGCTGATATCTTTTCATTCATTTTACATTTTATTGTTATTTTAACTATTAATTAAGAGTTAATTATAAATAACTGCATTTTGTGACTTCAGTATTGAGATACAATTTTGAATTTCCCAAAATGTTCAATGTTGTGGGGCTAAAGCTGGTATTTCTTTGTAGTATTACTTTTTCATCTTAGAAATGTGATTAGCACTTTACATCAGTTATTGGATTTTTGTGACTTGATGCATAATTCAAAATGAACAAAAATTGAGTTCCCATATTGTGCCTTTAGTGACTATTTGTGATTTGTTAATTTAAAAAAGGAATTTGTTTAGAAATGAATATTTCAAAATATGAACACAATTTGAAAAGTGTTTTGAATAATATTTAGTACCTGAAATGCAATCAGGATTCTTGAAATCAATAATTACTATTTTAAAAAATGTATCGAATGATTATGATATTTTAAGAATAAATTTGAAAATTGTGTAGTACCTTTTTGTTCATAAATTTAAATAGATTTTGTATTTATCTATATATTTTATTCCAAATATTTTCACATTTTAAGCAATGCAGCTAGCTCTGTGTAAAATAGCAATGATTAACATGTGGCAGAAAGCAAGAAATTGTTCTGATTTTGATTGAATATCAAAGCAGTTTTTTGTATTAAAACGAAATACTGTGTTATAAAATCATGAACCAAGATCTATTTAAATTCTTCAAAACCTTTAAAGGTTCTATGTAGTGTATTTATAAAATTTAAATGTTGCTTTTAGTTGATAACAATATTCTTTTACAACTATGTACTAAATTGAACTGGCAAATCTATATACTGAATTGCTTTTATATCAATTTGTATTTTCCTGCTGTAAACTATTGTGGCTGTCTGTGAGTAGAAATCTAGAATTTATATTTGTAAAGAGAGAAAAGGGTTTGAACGGTATATTTTGCTGATATTACTTGGACATCCTGGATGTTTTTTAAAATAAATGACTAAAAAAACAGCAGTGCAAAAATAGCAATAAAAAATATTAATATTAATTTTAAAAAAAATAAAAGAACAGGGACTTTATGGTACTTCTCTCTAATGGAAAATACTGATATTACAGTATAAGAATGGATAATGACATCTAGCCTATTATGAAGAGTTTTGAGATCTCTTGTGCTATTATTTTGATTAATTAAATACTGATAATTTTATTAAGAATATTGTGTGGATTTTAATTATTGTTTTAAGTCATTTTGTCAATTTATAAAACAAAAATATGAGCATTTTCCTTGCAGGTTATAGTTCCTTATTTGCTAGCTTGAAGTCATTATAAATTTTTTTAGACCAAGTGTTCAGAAAATGGAATGGAAGTTTTGGTTGAACGCAGAGTCTCTGATTCTGTGGAAAATTGGGACATAGTAACGAAACTTAGCATTGCTGAGAAACAATTATCATCAAATGAAGATGAGAAAAAGGAGCTACTAAAGAAAGGTAAAAATCTTTTATCACTTAGTATTTTCAAAATTTTTCAGTCATTAATCACTTTACTTTTTTTTAGTTCAAGAGCTTGAGGGTCTGGTGAAAAAACTTCGTGCTGAAGTTTCTGCTGCTGATTCTTTACCCATTTCTCCTCCCCCTCCTCCTCCACCCCCTCCATCATTTAACCCTATCAAGTTAGTAAGATTCATTCACAAATCATTTATTTTTTTTTTCATTCAAGGTTTTTTTAGGCTATAACCAAAAAAGGTTATCTTATTTTTCTTGAAAAGTCAAAATAGTACTTTAGTTTAAGTTGTATTCTTTAAAGTAATAATAAAACCATATTTTACAACTTTATATCTTTGTATATATAGGTCCTTAATTACGTTCATTCATGCTGGAAAAAAGTCTACAAAAGTACCAAAGAAAGAAAGTAAGTTAACTCTCTTGCTGTTATTTTGAATTTATGAAAGTAATTTCCTATATTCATTTGTTTTACAGACGTAGTAGAAGCTGAGAACACTCAACATAAAGCTATGTCTGAGATGATTGATGCCATTAAGCATGGAAAGGTTCATTTGAAGAAAACTCCAAAGGTCAGTAAAAATTCTAATTAAATTCATGCTTAATATATTTTGTTGATTTTATTACAAGTTCTGTAACAAGTACTAGACTGTTTTTAAGGTTTTGCTTAAAAATTTTAAATTATCGTCTGTGTGATATCATACATTAAGAACCCACACTTTTATTATTTGTGAATAGAAGTGAAAATTCTTAAGGATACTTAATTTAATAATGGTCACTTAATACCTTTTTCATTTATCATTTTATGAAGTATAATATATTACTTGCAATGATCCATGGGCTAGAACAATAATGAATAAAAAAATTACCCAATTCTGAAAGAAAGTTCATCACCCTTATAGAATTTAAAGGATTTTATGATGCAAAGTGATAGTTTATCTCTGAGAAAAGTGAAATAATTTACAAATTTAAAAGCAATATGATAATGAATGGTTTGTTAAACCAAAATAGAAGTTTTTAAAGAGTTAAAGGGATAATTAATATTATATTCTTAAGTAAAGTAAGAGGGATTATTACCTAGCTTTCTACATTATTGTATAATTTTAATATTTGTATACAATTAATTTTATAGAATGCTCCCTGTCCAGAAAAGGCTAAAAGTACTGAAGACTCTGCATTTGGAGAAATGAAAAATATATTGGTAAATAAATATAAAACTGAATAATTCAAAGAATAATAGCAAAAAAGTTCATGTTTGAAAATTAGTTTTTATTTTATGAAAACTTACAAGATATACTAATGGAAGTTTCTTTTATACTTACAGGCATCACTGAAAAAAAGGAATTGTACTAAAGAATTGAAACCTTCAGGTCAAGAGGAGAGTACTTCAGAGTGTGTGCAAAGCATTGAAATGTCAGATACAGAATATTCTAAATCAACAGCCAATGAAGATATTAATGTTGATTCTAATATTGATGAGGAGGTTAATTTGAATTCTAATATTGATGAAGATGTTAATTTGAAATCTAATATTGATGAAGATGTTAATTTGGATTGTAGTATTGATGAAGATGTTAATTTGAATTCTAATATCAATGAACATGTTAATTTGGATTGTAGTATTGATGAACAGGTCAATTTGGATTCAAATGTTAATACGGATGTTAATTTGGATTCTAATATTAATGAAGATCATGCAGGTGTAGAAAGTAAATTAGAGAATGAGATTAGTGCTAGTAAGTATTAGAAAATTGTTTTAAGATATCTTTATTAATGCAGAAGTTTCATAATCTGCCATGCAAAAATATTTCCTTTCATAAAATGTTGCTCTTTAAAGTTAGCCTAAGTATTTCTTCTAGAAGGTGCCCTGTAACAAATTTCTCTCTTAAAATATGCACAGTTCCCTGAAAGGTTCTGATTTAAGTGCCAAGGTAAAATAGCTTACTTAATGCAACATGACATTATTTGTTCCTTGTGCCCACAAAACCATTTATATTAACCCCCTATTAGTTATGAAGTTAAAATTTATAAAAATGAAATTTGTCACATTGAACCTATTTTACATCGTGCAAGTTTTTACTTTTAATGGACAAACATTGAATTTGTACAAATACTAGATAGCTTACTTTTATAAAGCTTGATTCCATGTAAATAATAATATTTCTTTGCTTCAGATAATTCCAAAATGGAGGTAGAAGTTCTGGAAAAAACTTCCAACACAGAAAAAAGTTTGAGTTTGCCAGAATCATCTTGTGATACTCCAAGTACGATTTATCCTTCCTCTGATGAGAAACTAGAAAAGCAAAAAGAAATCAGTAAGGCATGTAAAGAATGATAGTGTATGAGTATGTTAACCTAGTTCCTAATTCTCCTCATTATATAAAGGTTCCTTTCTATTTTATGTGTTACAAATATAACTAAACATGTAAAGAGTGTTTTCAATATTGCTGGGTATTTATAAATAAATTGTTTATTTATATATATAAAATATAATTGTATTACTAACACTTATCAAAATTGAATTGTATGATTTTATTGTTGTATTGTTACTGAATTGAAAATAATAACAGTATTCATTTCCATTTTTTGAGTGTACATATACAATTTTGGTAGATGTATATTAAGCTGCTGACCATTTTCTCAACATTTAAACTGATGCTGAAAAGTAATTTCAAAGCTACACTAAACTATGTAGTATTTTCTAATTTCTGCTGGCAGTTTAAGCATTGCTGAAAAGATTGACGGCTTAATATATAAGTATCATATTTTTTTCTTTCTCCATGTTTTTCAAAATACTGTTGTTTCTGAGTCTGTAAACTTTTTTATTATCTGTGATAATCTTTATAGATATCATCATAAGACATTTAAATTATATTTTTAAAAGTTAAACAATTATATTTTTATCATTTCATTTTCTAGTCAAATTCTTAATATGTTTAAAGATGTTAATTTTTAAAAAGTTGATAAAAGTTGTCTTTTATATATATTTTATACTATTGTATTGAATATAATTCTAAGTACCTAAACTATGCTTAAACGTATTAATTATTATTTTAAACTATATTTGTTCATGTAGAGTTTATGAACCCTTGAGGGGCAGTACATGCAAATGAACTTTTTCTGGGTTAACAATGCTTGAATTTAAGTATTAAGACTTCTAGGATCACAAAATTGTAATTTATAACAAAAATAGCCTGTACCGTTTTTCGAGAGGAGCAGGCTTCATAGCGCAGCCACAACCCCAAATGGGTATAGAAAAATGCAAAGTTGTGCAAATACGGAAAAGTAATGAGCTTTATTCTTCACCTAACTAATTGAAAGTACAATTTTGAGCTATTGATATGAATTATTACCAACACTTCATCGTATTTTAAGAATAATAAGAACAGTTAAAAACTCTTATTATATATTTTTAATTCTCTAATGTTTCTCATTTTTGAGAAAAAAAAATATTGATTGTAAACAAAGTAAAATGTATTAACAGGCATATATACTCTCTTAAAATGGGTTTAAATAAACTTTTGATGAAGGAATTTAAAATAAACGAAGGTCACATATTATATGTAATTACAGAAGAAATCAGTTTTAAATTTTGCAGCGACTAGCTTATCGGAGGAGGATTTTCTATTCTCATCCAAGGCAGTGGTTGTGTGCAGAAGCCTCCTTCTTTGAGGGGCTTAAAAGGGGTGCTATAAAAGATTTTTACTGAAAAAAAAAACAATATTAAAATTTTTTCTGGTCTTGACAACATGATTTGGTGGTTAAATGTAAAGTTGTAAATTTTTTTATGCTAAAATGAGTAAAATTTCAAGTAGTTAAAAGAGCTTTATTTGAGAAATTATGGAAAAATACTAGAATTGTCGCTTGGTCATGGAACCATCTATGGAGATTCTAGGGAAACCTAACATTGCTTTGAGTGAAAAAATTGTGGTTTTGTGAGGATTTGTACGGGAGAAAAAGAATTGCAAAGAGATAAGGTTCAAAGCAAAACCACTGCCTCACAGAGGGTTAAGCAGTGTGAATACATATTACTCATTATGTACAGTTAACTTGCCATTTACTTCATATTGTATAATATTTACTTTCACATCTTTGTTGCAATAATGTTTTTTGTATGATTAAAATAGGAATATTAAATTTAAATTGAGCTTTCATATTAAAACGTTATTTTTTAAATACATAGGATTAAACTGTTTTTATTTTTTGAACAACCACATTGCTCTTTGTTTTCCATACCATTCTTTGTAATAGTACTAGTTTTAAAAACTTTTATCTTATATGTGAATCTCATTTTTTTGTATAGCATAAAATGCAGTTATTTTATATAATTATTTTAAATTAAAACCATAATAACTAAAGCACTTAAAATTTCCAATGCTAAGAGTATGATCTTTAAGTTCTCTAAAATACTCCTAGTTCCATGTATATAAAATTTGTTTTTAATGTCTTTATTTTGGCCAGTATCTAGGCATGTGGACCATGTGCTAGTACAGAGGGGCAGAATTTTCATTGGCAGAAAGTTCATCTCTTGCATGTTTTGTCCATTAGTTAATCTCTGGGATGAGTTTTAATGCTAAACCTCCTGGAAATAAAATAGTGAGGAATAATTTTACCTAGTTGAAAACTTGTGCAATAATTATGTTTAGTTACTTGAAAAAAAGTGATTTAGGATTTAATAAATTAACACATTGTTTAAGAGCAATAGCACAATGTATATTTGAAATTCATCAAATTAAATCATTAATGTTTATGTTACTTTTATATGTTTTATTCACTTATGTGGATTTCCATTACTTGTTATAATTTGAAAAATTCATAAAAGATGTGCTTCAGTAGTTTAATGGGTTTTTATGTTTAGTTTGTTAATTTGGTTATATTTTCTTACTTGTTGTCTATCCCATGTTGATTCTAATTAATGTTGAAGGAAAGTGTAATATGAAATAAAGGGACAGCAATAAAGTATAAGCATTGGGCAGCACAAACTTTGAATATGGCCTATTTAACGCATATTCAAAATTGATTAATTGTACTTAAGGAAAAAGGTTATCCTTCCCTCACAAAGCTACTGGACATGAATAAATAATCAGTCTTTGGTTAAATTGATTTTAATCATTACAGTGATTATTGGGCCTGCACATTCATTAAGATTGAAGGTATTGTATAGAAAAAAATATAAGATATAACTAAACAGCTCTAAATCCTCTCAGATTTCAATTAAGGGTTCTTCTGAATCCTTAATTTCAGTGTCTAGGCACCGGGCACCCTTTTTCAAACAATAGAGTCAAAGTAATTTAATGTCATTTATTCTAGTAGAATATTTTTTAGGTATATGATTACCTTCCTCTCTATTGTATCAACTATTGTGATCAATATATGTAGCTCATCAAAGCTTATTGACTTCCTATATGTCCCAAAAAGCAGTTGTCTTCCAATGCAGTGCATGAATTGGATTTGAAGTACAGCTTGATATACATTAGCCATTAGCTATGGCACAAAAAAAACCCCACCAAACAATTTATTTCTTGTCAGCTCAAAAAACCAAAGATTTTTATGTCTAATTGTTTTTCAGCAACTCTCCATATAAATGTTGCCATTCAGGTGTAGACTTTTAACTGAAAATAATCATGATGCTATAATACATAACATTCTGTTGATGAATTTTATTCCATTAATGAGTTCCATTCCATTAATGAGTTCCATTTTAAGGGTATCATTTATAGTATATCTGCATTATTGTTGGGCCCATCACATTGTAACACATTGTATAAAGATTTTAAAACCTTTTCTATGGTAATGATATTGCAAAATTCCTGTAAAAAAATTCAATTCAATATAATATGCATTTTATGGACTGTAGGAAATACAGTAAACTTGCTCTTTTAAGGAATTTGTTTTTAAATTTTACTGTATCTTTGAAAAATTAAGATTTAAATAATTTAGTTTTGTCTTAAATCATTTTTTCTGTATTTTACACTTTTCTTCTTAAACATAGTAATTTGTATTTGTAATCGATTTCAATATGTAAGAATTTTTTTTATGTTTTGAAGTTATATGAACTGATATTGCCTGCTAAAATAAAACTTGCATTTTTGGTGCTATTAGTCTAGTGCAAAATCAGTTCTAAGTGCCATTGTTTTGTTAAGTATGTTGAAAGTAGGGATGCCAGTTTAAGTTTTCATATACTATATTAAACTTATAAATTTCTGTTATATTTAATTAGACATATAAATGTAAATGTGTGTTTAAATATATGTAAGAGCTATATTTGATTTATGTTGAAAATTTATAATGTTGCAAGTTTTTGAGAGTTGAGTTTTTTAAAATTAGATTATTTAAGAGATGTAGAATAAAGTTACCTGTTATTACAATGTGCCTAGTTTCATTAAACATATTTTATTATTTTTAATTTCTTATTTGGGAGGAATTGCCAGAGGAAAGAAAACCAAACTATTCATATAAATTGCAAACTAGTACTTTTAATCACCATAATTGATATGTTTTCATGTTCTTAAAAATACTAAAAAAATAATAATATCGCTGGCATCATCGGATAACATCGCGTCTTTGATGTGGAGAATAAATGAATAGTCAGTTGGAAGAAGGAAATAAGTCCAAAAACGAGAAAATTTGAGATATTGAGAAAATCGAAAAATAAGTAATGGAATTCTTATCCTATAGCCACCAAATTTTTACAGGAGATTCATGACACTGTTAAGAATACAGAACAATCATCGAAAAAATTATATGTGTATTTAAAAATGTTTTACAGTTAAAAAAGAGGATCGACTTATTCCCTTCTTAAACCCTATATGAAATTTCAGCTGAACATAAATCTTAAAAACCACTTAAATTGACAATTAAATTATATTTCTGCTTAGTTCACATTACAAAAGTGAAAGATAGAAAGACTAAGACGAATAAAATTACAAATTATTATGAAACTGCGTCATTAAGGCACTATCAATGGAATCAAACATCCATTGGTTAAAAAGAAAAAAGCGCTTTTAAATTCAAATCAAATTTTATTTTGGCTAAGTTTACAGGCCAAAGATTAAGAAAAGAAAGTCAAATTAAGATAAAGTTCAAATTTAATAAAATACAATAAATGGACATCGATTTCTCAAATTCAAGGGGCTATAGGGGTAGTTATTTTTTCCTCTTTACACTCATGTATAGAGCGAAGCTTGGAGATTTTTTTGCGCACAAAAAGTCAGTTTGCGATTCTTTGGACTTATTCCCTTTATCTAACTGACGATTCAAATATTATAAGACTACCAGATTAGTTTCCTCGGCTAAAAAAGTTTCATGAACGACCGATAGAATTGCATAAGCTGTTGGAGAAAATAGCAGGTGTTCCAAAGGCTCACGAAAAGACCGATATTATTTTACTATTCTCAAGTACTACGGATTCTCCGTAATTTCTACGTTTTTTTATTTTCATACTGCGGATTACGAAAATCCTCGGAAAAACTACGGAAATCCTCCAGACACCGATGCAGCAGGAGAAAAACATGCAGATTTAACTGCATAATAAACAACCACATCGCGGCTAATGACTGGGTCTGCTTAAAATCCTTTAAAATTAAAAGCTTTCTCTCCCTGTAATCAACCCCCTTTCTCGAAAATTGTATGTTCTGAACAATACCTTTTCAGTTCGTATTGTACGGTAATCGGAACTCCCGCCGTTGCGAACTCATGGGGCGCGGTATACCACCACACCTGTGAGGAAAAAAATATTTTCAAGGCAAAAATTAAGCTACCTAAAAAAAATAAGAGAAGCTGCCAAATGGGGGAGGGGATTTTAGAGTTTTGGATAAAGGATTCATTACGGTACTACGAAAAGTTTTCATTGGAGGTTGGAGTCCAATGCTCTATCACCTATCACCATTGAGAGAAATTTGAAAAGTGCTCCACTCGCTCAATTCACAGTCAGTACAGCAGGTGTGGTTGTAACGCAATAGTTTCACTCAGTTTTGTAATTAATTTTTTATTTTAATAACATGGAAGTAAAATGATAAAATGGAACAAAAACGAAAAGTGTCACTCCTTACAGTATCTTTGATGTTCCCAGGGAAACCACAACAATCCTCTTTTTTTGGCATTGGTGAATCTACATGAATTTTATTTGTGAATTTTATTACTTCTTGCTACGTAGCATGAACTCGCACTTATATCACATATTTTAGATTCCCTGAATTTGAGAAACGAGATTATCCAATGACGTCAGGGATATGGTGAATTTCACCTATACAATCAGTTTGGAAAAAAAATTAAATTTCAAGCTATTATTTATATGCCATGCCAAAACCACATATGGGAAGAGCTGGAGATGTAATGAAGTAAGTTCTTCACACAACCCTAATTTTTTTAAAAAATTCTTCAATAAAAGAATTTCAGTCATTAAAAATCACGGGCTTGCATCATATTTAATGTTTTATTTAAATGAAATTTTACTCCATTATTGACTGAAAAATAAATAAATTGTAAAGCTTTTAAGTATTTTCAATGTTAACTACATGTTACACATGCCACAAATGTTAAATAACTACATTTATACAGTATTTCAAAAGTCCCTTTCGCTACAAATAGGTAAGTGACCATCATGGAGAATACATTGAGATAACTTCCTGCGCCCCAAGCGGCAAAATAAAAAATTGATTAAAAACTAAAGGAGATGGAGTGAAAACTTCAAATATTATTGCCAATATTATGAAAAACTCCGTGGAAAAAAATTTCGTGAATATTCGCGGAGATATTACCATGTGAAAATAGCACTTTTCCGGCCTAATAAATAAAAAGTTTGTTAAAAAAAGTTAAAAAATAAAAAGTTTGCAAAATGAAAGTTTTTTTTATTAAAATTTGTCTTTAACTAAAAAGCCCACTTTTTCTTTTTTAAGGCCTGAAAAGTGCTTTTTCACATGCTAATATCCGCAAATATTCACGATATTTTCATGAATGTATACTATTATGAATTTATTTTTTTATTTACTCCCTTTGGCCTGTGTCTCAAGAGTGGAATTTTGTATTTAAGAACTTAATACTTATGTTCCAATTTTTTTTTTTTTTTTTTTTTTTTTTTGAAATTTGGGTGTTACAAATAGTATTGAGTGCTCTGAAAATCTAACTAAAATTTTAAATTAATTTTTTTTTTCAAATTTTAATTTAAATAACTCTGGAAAAACCTGCTCGTATATAGGGGAGAGTGGGGCTCTTGGGACACTCCACTTTTTAGACGCACTTTTATAGTTATGAACTCGTGCTTTTAGTTTTAGGTACTTATGAAAAACCCTAATAATCTACTCTTCGACGTGTTTTGGATTCTGGTGCGTCTGGATCATTATTTACATCAGTTTTGCGTGTTGCAAAGTTACAATTACTTTATTACTACAAAAGAATTTTTTTAATAAAAGAGGTTTATGTTATTATAATTATGTAGAGATTAAAATATGTGTATCCATTAATATTTTAGAAAATAAAAATAAAATTTTTTGCAAAACCTGAAAGAGTAATTAGGTTCAATATCCAAAGTGTCAAGTGGGGCACCTTGGGACATTCAGGTGTGGGGCACCTTGGGACATGTTAAAAGATACTCCAAAATGTTCAAGAATGAAAAAAATTGTTTTTTTTTTATTAAAAAAATTAAATAATTTAAGAATTATAATTTAATAATAATAAATAATAATATTATAATTTAGAAATTGGTGCAAAAAAGTGTCTGGAAGGAAACAAAAAAAAAATCAGTGATTTACGTCATGACGGAAATGAGTAAGAAAAATTTTGAATGTAAAATCTTATTGATAACCAATTTAAGATTCTTAAGCATAGATAGAAAATAATATAATGTGTTATTTTTATATTTTTCAAAATAACATAAGTTTTTATGTTATTATTGGAAGTGTCCCAAGGTGGGCCACTATAAGTGGGGCACCTAGGGACATTAAAAGAGGTTTTTAAAGTTGTTATATGAACTCCCTAAAAGAGATCATTGGTCGGAAAAAATTTTATTAGGTGCGCAAAGAAGTATATTTGATATTAGTTGCGTTTGAATAAATATAATTGTATAAATAAATTAGAAAAAAATAATTTATTAAAAAGTGTACCAAAGGTGCCCCACTCTCCCCTACTCCATTTTATAAAATTGATGATGAACTGTATTTCCGGTTAACTTATTGTTGTAATTGTGGTGATTAGAAAACGTAAAAAATGCGTTCAAATATAAAAAGTAAAATTCATAATTGCCAAAACAATAACCGAAATAAATTATTTCCATGGAAATTTTCTAGGCCAGGAATAGTAGGTCAAAAAGCCGATAGATGGCATCTACAAGTAACTTAGGTTCATTAGAACATTAGATTAAAGCTAAAGGAACTTTGGGTTTATGATCAAAATGTATTCAATTGATGAAAAGAATTCATCGAAATTTTTTTGATGTCAGAAATTTTGTGAAAAAGAATATTTTACGTCAGATCTTTCATACTTTTTAGAATAGCCTTCCGAAAATTCGGATTATGCGAGTTTGATACACCTGAAATGATCAACTTTAATAAAAATATTTAAATTATATAAATAATATAAATTATAAATTTAAATACAATCAAAATTATTAGATTTTTTTGAACATAGTCTTATCCTAGAGAAAAAGAAGGAGAGGTACAGGACAAAAATTTAGCTAAAACAGCAGGAGTGCAGCAGAACAGATGAAGAATCTTTAGAGATCTTTGTAGTGGCGCCTTCTATTAACAATTGTTTTAAATATTTTATAACCCCATAGGGGAACTCAACGAAAGTTTTCTTGCCTAGAATGGGAAGGTATTTTTCAACTATTCGAATCAAGTAATCTTACATTTTAAAACAAAAATACTTTTTTGCTGGTATAAAAAATGATGTTTAAACTAATATAGTACGATTTATTTAAAAATCGTAGGGGAGACTCGTACTTCAACAGACAAAATTGAATCGTTCACAAATACAGCTCCATAAATAAAAAAAATACAAAGGTAAATCCCTTTGAAAGTAATTGCTGGTTTGATAGTCAACCTCGGAGAAAACTTTTGAGAATCTCTTTTTACGGACCTGTCCCATAAAACCAACTAACTCTTTTTTGGGATTTCAAAATAGTACAATAGTATTTCTTAAAATAGTAAATGTACTATAGGGTGGTCCTTATTTTTAAAGTTTGGAAATCTTTATGCGTCGCCTCTCCAAATTGTTCCATCATACAAATAAATGATTTTTGCAAAATTTTAGCTCAATCAAAAAATAATAACACGTGCCCCCCAGGCCTCAAAGTTTCAAAAAAGTGCTGATTTTTTCAATTTTTTTTAATTGAATTTTTTTTTTAGCTGAATTTTTTTGCATGGTACAAATCGTATGAACACCCTCAAGGGAGTTTTTGAATAGTGAATCGCTTTTTTTGTTAAATTACATAGAATGTTAAGGCACTTGCCAAAATTTCGAAAATTTTTATTTTTTTCTACATGATCAAATTTTATTTTCAGCTTGAAATTCGGCAGAAATGTTTATTTTGGGAGTTGGAAAACTTTAAATTTACTTAATTAAATTTCCTTTCAGAATTTTTTTTTATTTAATTTTTTCCAATTTTTTTTGAATTTTGAAAATTTTAAGAAAGGCAGTTATGTTGCACATCAAATCAAAGATCATAAAATTACAAACAAAATGGCACTAATTTCAGGTTTTTAAGTTGTATAGTTCTGGAGTTATTAGCTGTTTTAAAATGCGGAAAAAACAACTTTACAAGAGTTATTTTTACTTTAAAAAATTTTTACTACCGAAAGAGAGGTGATAGAAGAATGGAATCTGGGACATTTATAACTATATAATCTATGTTAGATTTTCATAAAAAAATCAAAAAGAATATGGGAGGGTTTAATCTGGTTTTTTTGATGTTTTGTAAAAAAATCAGCACTTTTTTGAAACTTTAAGGCCTGGGGGGCACGTGTTATTATTATCCGAATGAGCTTAAATTTTGCATAGTGACACAAAACTAGGGGGCGACACCAACGGAATTCCCCCCCAAAAAATTTTACCATACAAATAAGGACCGCCCTAATGTACTAATTATTACAAATTATTCAGATCTACAGGAAACAATTTAACCTGAAATCTTAAATTCATCTGGAATCTATTTTGAAATTACCCATGATTAAATAAATAAAAAAAAAATCATTGATATGAAACTATCCCAGGGAAGAGTTCCGTCAATTACTCGTCCAAAAGAAAAATTTTAAAATAGGTATTCGTAATATTCTAACTTTAATTTAAATCATCAGGGATATCCATCAAGTACAAAAATCTTGCATAAATAAAAATGTGTGATAAAATAATAATTCCATTATCAATAAAATTCCTATGAAATATTCCTAAATTAAAAAATGAATCACCTTCAATGCATAAGGTAAATTCCACGTGAAAGTTGAGTTGACATGAGAACTATTTTTAAAATTTCAACTAAATCAATTCTTTGGTTCCAACTGTTAGACTTAAGACCAAATTTAATAAAAATAACAAAATAAATTATGTATTTTTGAGTAGTACCATGTAAGTTTTATAGGTATGATTACTTTTTACCAACTTAGAAAACGAAATATCAGTTCAAATTAGCCCAACTTCGATGTATTTTAAAACATTGAAATAAGAAATAATAAAAGAAAAAAGTTTCTATTACTCCTTAAAAGAATGAATTATTTGCCTTCTAAAAATTACCAAGTTTTTTTGGAAGAAAGTTTTTAGTTTTTCTAGGACTATCAAACACATGACATGAGCTAAATGTTTTGTCATGTCTGTCGCGAAAAACGTAAACCTTTTTATTTTAAAATAATTTCATTAAAAAACTTGAAACTTCAGTTTCTCTTTCTTTGTGTCATAAAAAACTGTTCAGTATAAAAAAATTAATGTTTATTTGGAAAATTGATTAAAATTTAAAAGTTTGTCATGCCTGTCACGTTTTTTTATCCTGTCATAGGTTATAATATCTGCCCTTTTATATTTTTCTCATTTAATTTATTTGATCAGTCTTCTAAATTATCGTCAGATGCATTTTAGTTTCTGAATTAGTAAATTCAACTACATAATCGTTTGCTAATTTGCTAAATAAGCGTAATTTGTTTTCTACGTTCCGTTCATAAAGAATATGATTTTATACAGGATTTTTCTAACTAAACAAGAAGGTGGCACACAATCCAATTCGATTACGTAAGTTAAAATTAGTTTTTATGGAGTTTTATAAAAAAAATTATTATGATTTTGTGTAAAAAATATTGTAAATTCGATTTTTTTTTAAATCGGTCAAAAGAAAATTAAAAAATAATAGTTATTGAATGGAAATAAGCAAAGCGAAGTTAAAGCTTTCGCACGTGTCATGTCAGTCACAAAATCCTTGTCATGTCTGTCACACTTTTAAAACTTATTAAAGAAAAATTTTCCATTAAATTTTTTGCATGTTCAGTTTTTCAAAATAATTTATTTTTTGAATTTTATTAAGTTCAGTTTTTTTACAGAACACTAACTTTTTATAATGCTGTATAAAATTCCAAGTTTCAAACATCTTCTAAAAACGCAACTCTTTAAATATTTCAAACATCTATAGAAGAAGGTAGTGCAATGTTTGTAGTTAATTGTAAATTTTGAAGTGGTTTTCAAAATGTTATGTGCTTATGAAATTTTCTTAGTTCATATCATATGATAAGCATTGCAATCATAAAACATTTTCATAAGTAGTAGCTGAATTGTTATGAAAAACTTCTTGGTCTCATTCGTGATCGCCTCGAAAAAGGACAAAAACAGTATAAAATACAACAAAAATTAAACAATGTTCTAAAATATGATTTATGAAGTAAAGAACTATATTTCTTTGCAATTTAAGGTAAATTTACCTTTTTAATGAAGTTATAGGCAAGTGTTACTCAAGGGGTTACCCCACGAGTGGGAATATGTGACATTCTAGAGGGTATAGGAAGGATATATAGATATAGATATCACATATAAAATGTTATTATGACTGTAAAAAATATTGTATACTCAATTAATTTTAAATCGACCATAAGAAAATTTAAAAATATCAATTATTGGAAGGAAATATATAATATTCGAAGTTAAGCTTTCGCACGATTTATGTCTGTCACGAATCCCTGTCATGTTTGTCTCATAGGCCGGGTTGAAAGACACGAAAGTCAAAGAATTGAAAATCAATAGTGCGGAAAAGTTGTAACACATTCATACAAGTATAATGCAAAAATAATTTTTGAAATTGGTCCACGTTTGACCTACCCACAAGTTGGTCAAAGTTTCGCTGTTTTGGTATTTTTTTGCGAAATGAGTCGAAAATATCAAGATGAAGGGCTTAAGGAGCAAGCTAAACTTTTATGACGCTCAGTTTTATCTCTTTGTGTGGTTTTTCTCTTGTGGAGTTTTTGTGTGGATTAAAATGAACTTAGAAAATATAAGTAAATTCCTTCAGTCAAGTGAAACAGAAAATATGTTGATAATATTTGGTAATAAATCATACAAACAATAATTAAATTTAAAAAGACAAAAAATCGTTAAAAAATTAAATTAACAAAAAAATTATAAATTGTTATAAATTATATTAATTAATTAATTATAAAATTTTAATTAATTAACTAATGATTTAAACACCATTTTCGATTTTTTATGTTTTATACATACTATTATACTATAACTACTAACTACAATATACTTTAATGTACTGTTTTATACTATAACTACAATATCCATAGAAAAATGACCTTGGCAATTGATTTAAACGTTTTTAACATAAGTTTTTAAAAAAATCGAAAAAATGTGAAAAAAATTAAACCTTTTATAGTTCAATTTTCGTCCAATTTTAGTATGTCATTATTTAGGCTATTTGTAAATGAAACCCGTTTGAATACTCTGTGGTTTGAATTACTCCTTTTGTAGTTATTTTGTGGTTTTAATTTTTTCGAATATCAAATTTTTGAAATTAATTTTTTTAATTGATATTTTAATTTGTTTTCGATTTCAGTGGAACATTCGTATTCAGCACTGAAAAAATAGCCCAGAAACATGCATCATAAGTCCCGATTACTATTGTACTTGATTTTTTTTTTAAATTTGTTTTGGGCCATTTTTTTTAATTTTAATTTTTAAAAAATCTTCAACATTTGCAGAGTGGCATCAACCGGTTTTGAGATCTACACTATTGTTACGGGTCACTAGTCTCAGACTAGTGGCCCACATCACACATTATAACATCACGCAGTATATAATTACTCGGGAGATGTGTTCAAAAATTGTTAGAAATAGTTTTTCGTGAGTGTAAATGATTTTCGCTGTCTTTTTGGTGTAGTGATGAAATAAACCCTACAGAAAGCACCTACTTGAGTTCTAATTACGGTTCACTATTAACTCTATCAGGAACCATCAAAACATTCAAGCCATACGCGATTTCGAGGTTGACCCCTTTTTTACCATTTGGCACCCTGGTGCCAATAAATTTTACATTTTATTAAATTATGTTGATTGCACCAGTGCCCGTCCAACTAACACCAATATCCGACCAATGCATGCACCAGAGTGAAAAATCTAGCATTGCACAATTTGAAAGATTCTATTTTTCACAGACAAATCTTCGCTCAACACATGAGTGGGAAAAAGTAAAAATTAACTACGCCCTATACGCAAGCATAGCCCCTTGAATTTGGCGAAATCAATATCCATTCATTGTACTTTTTTATTTAATTTAAAAGTTAAGTTAGTTTGTCTTTCTTTTCTTATTCTTTGTGCTGCAAACTAAGCCAAAACAAAATTAGGTTTTAATTTACAAGTTTTTACCGTTTTTTATCCAGTGAATGATTCGCTCGATTGATATTCCCCTACTATGACAGTTGGGTCAATCCATTTCAAAAGGTCCAAAAATAAAAGTAAAATTGGTTACTCTCGACTATTTTTTAAAAAACTAAATTTTTTGTAAATCAACCCTAACCTAAAAGAAGATCAAAACAATCATTATTTTAAATTTAACATTGTATTTTGTTTGTCCACAGCAGCCACCCATATTTCGCCGTTTTGAACATTTTTCGCTCCTTTAAGGTTTTACAAAATTGCGAATATCTCCTTTTTAAAATAAAATCTCAAAATCAACTGAGGCTGGAAGCCAAATTTTTCGAGAGATTGATGCAAAAATGTTTTCCTAAAACAAATATTTGATAGAAGAAATTTAGTTTAAAATTAATGAATTTTTTTAAGAATTGATCCGTTTTCAAGAGGACTTTTTCCTTGGAAGGAAACCTGTCAACATAACGCAATTTTTTTTACAAAATAGCAAAAGAATACATAAACGCATATGCAAAGATTTATACCCGAGTCTTTATTTTTTTAGTCAACGATTTGTGAACTTTTTTTTCCCACTTAATGCGATTTACCACTTTTGAGGGTTAGATATCTCTAGTGGAACCTGAGATAGAAATTTGAAATTTTGTCACCTTAAAGTACATTAAGATAGTGTTATGCTCAAAAAGTTTCAAGATGGAGAATCTTCTATAAGCGGATATATGCCGAGGGCAAAATGTCATCAAATGCTTCAAAACTTTGAAGTTAATGTGTTGCATATCTTGGTTTATCGATAAATTTATATTTTTATCATTTAAAATAATAATAATTAAAAATGCTGTGTTTTTCAAAGTTTAGCAATAGAAATAAGGAAAGTTAAAAAAATATTTATTCATTTCTAATGGCTATAAATAAACTTGTAGTAGTTTTTGCTTTAAGTAGTTCTTTCAACTAAATTTACTACAAAAGTTATTAAAAATACTAAAAAATAGTTAATAAGTATCAATACAATAAAACATAATTTTAAATGATTAATGTAAGTTTAAATGATAAACCGCGATATGCATTAATTAAGTTTGGTCGCATTTAGTGACATTTTGCCCTTAGCATATATATCCGCTTACATTCTCTTCACCATCTTGAAACTTTAACATAACACTATTTTGATGTATTTTAAGGTGACAAAATTTCAAATCTCGGGTTCCACTAGAAATTTTATCTCGAAATTAATTATTAATTAATTAATTAAGAAATTTTATATCGAAATTAATTATTAATTAATTAATTAAGAAATTTTATCTTTTAAAATTTTATCTCGGGTTCCACTAGAGATATCTAACCCTCACACAAAAGTGGCAATTCGTCTCAAGTGGAAAAAAGTTGACAAATCGTTGACTTTGGGATTTTTAAAAATAATGAGAAATCAAGTCTCAGATCTAAATCTTTGCATGTGCGCTTTTGTATTCTTTGGCCATTTGTAAAAAAACTGTATTATGTTGACAGGTTTCCTTTCAAGAAAAAAAATCCTCTTAAAAAATGGACACATTTTGAAAAACATATTTACTTTTAAGTTTTTTTTCGCATTTGTTTACATTTTGTCGTTGGTTCTAGTCAAATCTCCATCTTGAAAATTTTTGAGCCTAATACTATTACCTTAAAGAACAATAGGGTGCTAAAATTTCAAATTTTTATCTCGTGCCCTACCGAGATATCGAGCCCTCAAAAGTGCGATTTTTGACAAATAGTCCAGTTTTTTTTAAAGAAAAACCAAGTCTCAGGTGTACAACTTTGTATATGAGTTAAAGTATATTCTGACTATTTGTTAAAAAATGTATCATGTTGACAGGTAGTTTTCTTCCTAGAAAAAAGTTCTCTTGAAAACTGATCAATTTTGAAAAAAAAAATCCTTAAATTTTAACTAAATTTCTTCCATTAAATAGGAAGGTTTCAGGAAAATATTTTTTGCATCAGTCTTTTAGACCGTTTTCTCCCGAACAATTTTGCTTCAAACCCCATTTGATTTGGGGATTTTAAAGAGGAGATATTCGCATTTTGTAAATCTTTGAATTAGCGAAAAAACTGTTAGAAACGACATAATATGGATGGCTGCTGTGGACAAACAAAATATATTAAATTAAAGATAATTGTTGTTTTGATCATCTTTTACGTTAGGGTAAATGTACAAAAAAATTTCAGATTTTTTTAAAAAATGGTTGAACGAGTGCTGGACCACTTGAAATGGATTGACCCATCAGTTTCATAAATTGAATTGTGAATACATTGAATTTTATGTGTCTTATTAGTATTTCTGTTTCTAACTTTAGTGCTGTGAGCTGAGTAGAAATATAATTTAAATATCAATTTAAGTGATTTTAAAGATTTTTCTTCGGCTGAAATTTCATAAGGTTGAAAAGGGAATAAGCCCATCAACTTTTTTCAACTGTAGAATATTTTTGAATACACTTATATTTTATCTATGATTGTTCTGTATTATAAATAGTGTCCTGAATTTCCAGTAAATATTTGGTGGTTATACAATGAAAATTCCATTACTTATATAGCTTATAGGTTATTTTTTCGATTTTCTCTAAACGTGATTTTTGAACTTATTTATTTTTTCAAAATGACAATTCAATTAACAACCGAAAAGAGAAACCAAATACTTTTTATAAAACTTTTTTCATTTTAAAGGGTTTTCCAGATGAAAAATGTGATATATTTTCTTAGGTCATTAGGATTCATTGCATAAGGTATACAGCATCAGTATGCATGCATATTGCATACTACTTTCACTGTAAATTTTATTGAAATTGGAACTCTTATCAAACCATGGGATGAGTTATAAAAAAGTTCAACATCAAGAATTCAGCCTAAGAATGGAGTGAGATGATCTACTGTAGATATTTCCATGGAACTTCTTTCTTTGATTGAACTCTCAATATTGCACTTTTATAACTCATCCCACGGTTTGACAAGTGTTCCAATTTCCACCAAACTTACGGTAAAAGTAGTAGTAAAAAAATGGTGAAAGTGGTATGCAATAAATCTTTTTACTCAATTATGTTTTATTTAGTTCAAAGGGCCTTGGGAAAATGGCTTTTTGTAACGCTCTCGTACTACATTACGCCCTAGCTCTTTAAAGGCCCAGTTCTACTATACGCGAGCGAGCGAGCGAACGACAAGCGATCCTCCGCCTTCTTTTGTATCTCCTCCCCGAAATGCTTTCCTATGGAAGTAGTCTTCAATCGTTCGTCGCGCGACTATAGAGCGACGCCGCCTGCTATTTCTTGTGCTAGTTTTCCTTATTGCAGATAGATGGCACCATGATATAACTAGTATTTTAATTTTAAGTAGTTTTATTTAACTATTGCCTGTATTGATAGATGGCGCTATTTTTCTTCTTGTTAATATGCAATTTTTTTTTTTAAAGATTCAAGGGATGCAAACATTTTAAAAACTTACTCAACTTACTTACTTGGGTCAAGATTTTGATGCTTAATTATTAGTAGGCCATTATAATGAGATTTGGCAAAAACACCCCAAATTCAATCTTTTTAAATTTGGGCAATTTTTGAATTTTTTAAGTATTGCTGCAGTTTTTCTTTCTTTGTGTAATTAATATCTAATGTAACAAAACTGTCATCCTTTTCATTTTATTTTTGTAGAATTCTTTTGAAAAATATTTTATGTAAAAAAATTTAAGTATGTGTTAAAAGAGAGAAAAATGAGCTTTTAAGATGATTTAGAAGGTGCTATGGTGAAAAGATGATTAAAATTTACTGTGTACCATCAATAAATGTTTATTAAATGAATCTGAAATTTTAAGTTTCATTTTTTAAATTAAGACAGATTTTTTTTAAATTGCTTTTTGACAATTTATGATATTATCCCAATTAATTGATGAAGATTATAGTTTCATGTAACACTTCTGTTACATCAGCGTGTATAACAAAATATGAAAATTTAATGATCTTTTAGAGGATATTTCATAAAATTGAGAACATAGTAACTAAAGAACTTTGGTAGCAAATTTTAATGCATGGTAGAACATCAGTAAAGCGACCACTTCAGGGAACATACAATCATTTAAGGAAAGGACAGTATAATGACTTATTCCTATGATAAAGCAATCAAAACTTTCGTTACCTGTCTTTGTAATACAGAAATAGTTTTAATCTGGGATTGTTGTAAATCAGGACTAGTATATAAGCATCACTGAAAATAGCTGGATGTACTCCAAATATATCACCATGAGAACGTACAAATAAATATAAAAAATGTACTTATCTTGCTGCTGTTACTTAAATACACTTTAAATTATGTAGTGTTCATCCTAAATTTACAATTGCTTTGTTATTAAATAAGTAACTTCATTTAATGAATTTACATTAAATACAATTAGCTTGCATATAAACAAATCATATAATACATACTATTCCCCATTCAAACCATATCTGCATTTTTTAATAGTTTATTTCCACATCAGGTATAACTTTAAGCAATTCAAACAAGAGCTGATGAAAAACAATCATTGAGTTCAAAAACCAGTGGAATAGAAATTTTTATAGAAACTAATTGGTTTTGAACCCAAAGATACAATTGTGTGTTATGTGTGTAAAGAAAATTACATAATAATATGCAAAATACAATTTTATTTACCATAATAGTTACACCAAAATGTTTACACATTTACAAATTGCAATTACATTAAAATTTATGCAAAAAATAAAAATAGTATTCATATGGCATGAAAATAAACAGAAAGATTACATTTTATCTAAATTTCACAAATAATAATTTTGACATTATAAATACAAAAAGGGAATTGAATAAACTAATGTGTAGCCAAATTACAGATATTTAGTGTACAGATATTTACAGATTAGTACAGATATTTATTTTGCCGCATATTTTAATGAATTAGTTTGAATTTTTTTATGATACATACTTATATTAGCTGCATCTTAAACAGCATGACAGGACAGAAAACAGAATTGCACAACATATTACCATTGTTATATGTGTTGAAACTTTTAAGTATTACATTTTAGTCTTTCATATCACAAAAACCTGCGTGTTATCAGGCATCCAAAATTTGAGAATTTAAGATTGAATAATGAAAACATATAATGCTGATAGGACCTAATAATATATACATAATTAAAATGACAAATTTCAGTTCCTCGTCAAGGCAGCGTTATGTATACAAGTACAAAATTTTCTCTTAAATAATCAAAAACCGGAACTTATGCAACCTCCGAGTAATCTGTGCAACTTTTATCTCATTAATTGTGTATCTCAGAAGTTAAACTAATTGAAAAAATACATTACGGGACCAAGATAAATATGACATAATGATTAGGATAGTTCAATTTTAATCAAAGGGACAGTTTTATAGTTGGTATATCCAGTATGGCCATAGGGGTTAAAAAAGTTTGTGATACACTTTTAAATAGGTTTGATAAGCGACACAGAACTTGGAGTTATGAAGAAATGAAAAATTGTGATCATTACTTCAAGAATTGTTAACAAATTATATGAATCCCAGATATTAAGATGAACGCATTAACATTTGAAACCCATGTTCTAATTAACATGAAACAAAAATATTAAATTAAAAGAAAGTAGGTACATTCTTGGAACACACAAAATACTTTGATTAAATGGTGTAGTATTATTGTTAATACGTTACCAAAACATAGCTTCTTATACTTACCTCAATCTGTCTACGTATTTCTATAGTGTGACAAATTAAAATTGTTTTAAATATTTGAGAAATAAAATGAAGTTTACTTTACATACTTCCATCTTCGATGATCATGTCGTTTGCTTGTCCGCCATTGCCAGACCAAAACTATTTTTTGGCAACACTGTCGCGCGATCATCGCTCAAAGTTCAACACAAGCGATTGTGCGCGAATCTTGAGCGACGCGACGCGATGGGCAGAGCTGAAAGCAATGAAACTCCGCCCCTTCGTTCTTTCCTATCAAGTGCGGTCCTCCTCTTCTCCTATTGGTCGGAGCTAGGTCGGAGGGCGGGCACGGATTCGCTCGCTCGCTCGCTCGCGCATAGTGGAACTGGGCCTTAACGGTGCATATATGTGCCGCCGCTCCATTCCTATTTGAAATATCAATTTTTACATTTAGTTCCGAAGTACCCTGTATACTGGGAGTCTACTCTTAAAGTGAACCAATATACATCACCTAAATCGTTCGTTATAGATAGATATATTGTATACCTCCTATGACAAAAATAATCAAATGAAGTAAAGAATCACGTTTGATGGTTTCTGATCAAAAAAAGTTTTACATAAAAAATACGAAGTTTAAATTTTTATATGGTCTTCTGGGTCTATCAATGATATTAAGTACAAAAATATCCATTAATTTTTATGTCCAAAAAAGTTTAATAATCCTACAACAAAACTTGACTGGGATATAAAATTTAAAGTTTTTTCAAGAAGCGCGGGTAGTACATAAATTTTCAAAATTTATCCCAAATCTACAACAGTATAAATCTAGTTTGTCTCCATATGGAAAGCTAGATCATAGTTTCATTGTTGAAATTTCACTTTTGAGACGGTCCATAAAACTTAGATATTCATAGTAGAGCTTTTTGTTTCAGTATCACGAAATTCTAAGTGGTATATGTACTACTATTACTCTATTAAATTTTGTCGTAGAAGTAGGGAACTTTTTTATGTTCGACCTGGGGACCATATAACAATTTAAGTTTTGTATTAGTATTTATTTTTTTCGACCAAAAGATCATCAAATATGATTATTTTGTTACTGAAAGTATGCATCTGTAACGAACGATTAAGGAGTTAGCTATTGGTTCATTTTAAGAGTGAACAGAAGATCCATTTTTTGGCTCCTTAATCTTATATAACTTCAGTTATATAAGATTCCAGTCCGAGAAAAATGTATCACCCCTTGTTTTAAAGAGAACTTTACAAGATGTAATTGTAGCTATATAAAATTTGACAATGTCTATGAATGTTGTTGTCCTTGACATTTTTTTGAAAATTATAATTATTTTTTATGTACTATAAGGTATAATAGGTGTTCCCGCACCTGCAGCGCCATCTGTTAACGCTCTAAGTATTTGTAGACTGCAGCGCCATCTGAGCGCTCACCAATTGTAAAGTTGAAAAATAAAACACAGTCCATTGCTCTACCGAAGTAAGAGGTCGTTCTTCCAAGCGATCCATTCACAACAGCTATTTACCCAACATTTGTGGTCAAGCCGAGCCGGAGAACCTAGTGAACATGGCTCTGAATAGAAAAAGAACTCTACTCAATAACAAGATCAAGAATCTTCAAACCTTTTTCGATGAGTTCGGAGAAAAAGAAAATAAAAGCGAACTGGACTTTCTAAAGCTACAGAAGAAGCATTATGCGGCACAACAAATACAGGAAGAAATTAAAGATGTCATCAACGAGTACATCAATCTTCCCAAGCAACAAGACGTCAATGAACCCATCAGGGAGCTAGAAAACTTGGAAGAAGCCGCCATGTTATTAGAAGTCAAATTCCAGATGCTTCTTCCCGCAACACAAGACAACAAAAAAGTCGAGAACTTCACTCCTCACCTTAAGCTTCCAGATATCCCTCTCCCAACATTTTCAGGCAGGTATGAGGAATATTCAATATTTAAAAAACAATTTAATTCAATGATTGATTCTCAATTATTATCAGATGAACAAAAATTGTGTTATCTCAGATCAGCATTAACTAATGAAGCGAAACTAATAGAAAGTTCGGAAGACACCTTTGAATCTTTGTTTCTAGCTTTAGATGAACGTTTTGAAAACAAAAGAGCAGTAATAGATAGCATAATAGTTAACACACTTAATTGTGATAAAATTTCAGATTCTCCTTGTGAGTTAAGGAAATTAGTGGATAATATGAAAAGAAATCTTAGGTCATTAGAAAACCTCGAATTTAAAAGAAATGACTTGTCAGATATTTTAGTGCTAAATATCTTAGAAACAAAAATCGAAAAAGAAACTAGAAAGGCATTTCAAATGTCCATTAAATCAAACGAGGTTCCATCCTTAGATATGTTTTTTTCCTTTTTGGAAGAAAGAGCCCGTATTCTAGAAGGAATTAGCAAAACCACTAATTCTTCAGTTAATGATAAAAACTCAAATCAGTGTAAGCATAACAAAAATAATCCAAACAGATTCGTGAGGGATAACCAAAACTACCCCTTTGCAACTAAAAAGTCATTAATTGTAAACTCTAAGCAAAACTTAAAACCGTGTTCATTATGCAATGATGAACATTCTTTGTTCAAATGCCCTCAGTTTAATGATATGTCTGTCAAACAAAGAATCGAAACTGTTAAAGGCCTCAACCTATGCAGAAATTGTTTAAAAAACCATAGAGGCATCTGCAAATCTAACATTTCTTGTTTCTGTAAAGGACGACATAACACATTGCTTCATTACGAAAAACAAAACGCCAGGTGCAATGAATCATCCCCTTCCCTTGATGACCAAAAACAAAATTCAAATGGTGAGCAGCTAAATTATTCGGCTCCACCTTTCTTCCCCAAAAGCTCTATGCCCTTGACAGACGAAAAAGTTCTTTCTGTGAGTCATAAATCGGGGATTCTATGCACTGCTCTTGTTTTTATTGAAAACGCGCGTGGTGCAAAAATAAAAGTCAAAGCAATACTAGATTCGGGAAGTAGCATAAATGCTTTATCGAAAGAGGCTTTTGATTTCTTGGGACTAAAAAAAGAACGGTGTGATATTTCGTTATCTGGGATAAATTCCAAAGAAATGAGTGTTAAAAGTTCTGTTTCAGCAACTATTTCAAATGAAAAGGGTAGTTATTGTAGAAGCAGTACATTTTTTATTTTGCCAAAAATTACTGATTTAACGCCGGTAACTAGAATTGATGTTACAAATATTAATTTGCCCAAGGGTATAAAACTAGCTGATCCAGAGTATCACATCCCCAGTAAAATCCATTTGTTAATTGGGTCTGAATTGTTTTTTGATTTGTTGCAGGCAGACAAATTTAAGTCAAATGATGGTTCTTTAATCCTACAGAACACTGTATTCGGTTACATAGTGTCAGGATCAATTAATAGTAATGAAATAAAATTCTTTTCAGGATTAATTTCTAAACATGACAATTTAAATAATTCACTTCAGAGATTTTTTGAGTTGGAATCCTTTCCCGATGATAGTGAGGATATTAATAAAAATAAATCAGTTGAGGAGCTATACTGCGAAAAACACTTCGTAGAAACTGTTTCGCGAAATGATATTGGTAGATATATAGTCAAACTCCCATTAAAAGAAAAAGGTAGGGAATTGTTAGGGAGAGGTGATTCCAGAAGTACTGCTGAGAGAAGACTTAGTCATCTATGGAGAAAATTAGACGTTGATCCAGAAAAGGCAGCTCAATACAAAGGCTTTATAGATGAATATCTCCTTCTCAATCATATGGAGAAGGTTGAAATCCCAAAAGAGGACTGCTATTACATTCCCCATCATGCCGTACTGCGTCCAGAAAGTTCATCCACACCCTTACGAGTGGTCTTTGATGCAAGCCAGAAGAATAGCCAAGGAGTTTCGCTCAACTCCATTCTCTTGAACGGTGGTACTGTGCAACAGGACTTATTCTCCATCGCGACAAGGTTTCGCCAACATCAGTTTGCATTTAGCGCTGACATCAGCAAAATGTATCGTCAGATTTTGATTGCACCAGAAGACAGGGATCTACAATGCATCCTTTGGAAACCAAGCCTGCTCGCACCGGTCGAAGCATATCGACTACGAACTGTCACCTACGGTACATCTTCGGCTCCATTCCTCGCGACAAGAACCCTCTTAGCCCTTGCTGATGATGAGCAGAAAAATCATCCTATTGCTTCTGAGGTAACCCGCAACGACTTCTACGTGGATGACGTACTTTCAGGAGCAGATTCCCTCGAAAAGGCAAAGGCTCTACAATCTGATCTCATCCAACTTCTGAAAAAGGGAGGCATGCACCTTCACAAGTGGATTTCTAATCATCCGGAACTGTTACAAGGAAACACGACTTCTGAATACGCCTTCGCGTCTCCAGATGCAGCAGTCAAAACATTAGGCATGCTTTGGTGCTCAAGTTCAGATTACTTCACATTCCAAGTGACTGTAAACCTTCAAGAAAGCTACACCAAACGCGAAGTCTTGTCTACTATAGCTAGACTCTATGATCCTTTAGGACTAATTCAACCAGTTATTTTAAGAGCAAAGATCTTTCTTCAAAGGCTCTGGAAACTTTCACTGGACTGGTCAGATCCTCTTCCATCCAAAGAACTAAAGGAGTGGATAAACTTTCTTAGCCAATTACCTGCAATAAATCAAGTGCGAATTCCTCGATGCATTGTTTTGCCTAAACCTACAGTAATTGAGCTCCATGGCTACGCAGACGCATCACAGCTGGCCTTCGGCGCAGCCATCTACTTGCATTCCAAGAATTCTCAAGGACTTGCCCAAACCAGACTTTTGTGCAGTAAATCCAAGGTAGCTCCAATCAAAGCTCAGCAAGTGTCGAGTCAACTGACTATTCCTCGCCTGGAGTTGTCAGCCGCCTTGCTCTTGACACGACTCACTTCTAGAGTTGTGCCCATTCTCCAACTGCCTTTGGAGCGAATCTGTCTTTGGACGGATTCCTCTATCACCCTCGCCTGGATCAAAACTCCTCCCGAGAAATTACGTCCATATGTGTCCAACAGAGTAAAGATTATTCAATCCTTGGACTCGAACTTTGAGTGGAATCATGTATCTACCAAGGACAATCCAGCAGATATCATCTCTCGTGGTCTAGATGCACGAGCTCTCATCAACAACGAGTTGTGGTGGGAGGGTCCAGATTCCTTCAAACGTGAACATCTTAATGAACCTTTTATTGAACTAAGTGATTTTAATAATATCTACTTCAGGGAACTGAAAGGAACCCCTGAAACTGCCTTAGTTCTAGCAAAAATTGACTTCTTGTCTAGTTTTCTAAATTCAAGCAATGATTACCGAAAGCTAGTTAATGCTTTCGCTTATGTTCTTAGATTCATTGATATTGTAAGAAAAAAGGGGGCAATTCAGGGTCCCTTTCAGTAGAAGAAGTAAATGCTAGCGAGTTACGACTCTTAGCGATGGCTCAACAAGAAAGCCTTATTGAGGACTATCAGCTTTTGAGGTCTCAAAAACCAGTAACATCTTCAAGTAAGTTAAAATTTTTGTCACCATTCTTTGATAAAGATTCAAATGTAATTCGAGTTGGAGGTCGCCTTTCAAACTCTGATCTCCCCTTTGATGTCAAACATCCTATTGTCCTTTCTAAAAATCATAGGTTAGCAAGGCTCATTTTATTAGATTTGCATGAAAATAATTGCCACATCGGTGCACAATCACTATTGCATGAATCCAGACAAAGATTTTGGATTATACGTGGCAGAGATCTTGCTAGAAGTATTGTTCATGAGTGTGTAAAATGTAATAAATGTAACCCACGATTTCTTGTTCAAAAGATGGGTGAATTGCCAAAAGAACGTTGTTCTCAAACTTTTCCCTTTCTAAATACAGGAACGGATTTTGCAGGTCCATTTCTAATTAAAAATAAAAACCAACGAAAGGGTTCTTTGCAAAAGGTATATCTTGCTATTTTTGTGTGCATGACCACACGAGCAATTCATTTAGAAATAGTGTCAGATCTAACCTCCGATGCATTTGTCGCATCATTAAAAAGATTCACGTCCCGTAGAGGAAAATGCTCTACCCTCTTTAGCGACAACGCCAAAACTTATGTAGGAGCCAACAATGAATTAAAGCGGTTGTACAATTTGGTAAATCAACCCGATGAAAAATTATCTCACTTCTTTTGCTCTGAAAGAATTAATTGGAAATTTATTGTTCCTCGCGCTCCTCATCATGGAGGAATATGGGAAAGTGGAGTTAAGAGTTTTAAGTTTCATTTAAAACGTCAAATTGGCAATTTAATTCTTACATACGAAGAGTTTTTGACAATCACTAACCAAATTGAAAGTATCTTAAATTCACGGCCATTAATGCCACTTCCCAGTGAGGCAGGTGACTTGGAGGTCTTAACTCCAGCTCACTTCCTCATTGGAAGATCCATGCTAAGTATACCTGAACCAGAATTGGTTGAGATTGTTGACAATAGACTGAAAAGATGGCAAAGAACCACTAAAATCACGCAATCAATATGGAAGAGGTGGTCCAGAGATTATCTTTGTCATTTAAATCAAAGATCAAAGTGGTATTTTGTTAAGGATAACGTCCAAATTGGGACAATTGTTTTAATTAAGGAAGACAATTTGCCATTGAACTCATGGTGTATTGGAAAAGTTTTAAATGTTTTCAAAGGTAAGGACGGTTTAGTAAGAAGTTGTTTGGTAAAAACTAAAATGGGCGAATTTAAACGTCCTATAACAAAGTTAGCTATTTTGCCCGTCCATAATAATGATTAAATTTCTTTATATTGTTTCCTTTTGTGTATTATTGTATCATTAATGTTTGATATATTTTGTATTGTAATTTTGAAATTTCATTTCAACGCCGGGAGTATGTTCCCGCACCTGCAGCGCCATCTGTTAACGCTCTAAGTATTTGTAGACTGCAGCGCCATCTGAGCGCTCACCAATTGTAAAGTTGAAAAATAAAACACAGTCCATTGCTCTACCGAAGTAAGAGGTCGTTCTTCCAAGCGATCCATTCACAACAGCTATTTACCCAACAATAGGGAAGTAAACAGTTGTCAAATCTAACAGTTTTGACCATTAGGAAACATAAATAAAGGTCATAAACAACGATTTTTGATATTTTGAAATTTTTTAAACCATTAATTACTTTTTAATTAATTTTTAAACGTTGCACTCTCAAAAAACGGGGCGGGGCTTCGTGTGACGTCAGGAGTGTCTATGCCGCTCGTCGCCGGTAGATCGCAGTAGAGTATACCATAGGATTTGTATGTAAACAAAAGCTGCCGTTCTGTAATTTACTTCGTTTTTTAACTATAATTTTTAATTAAAACATGGAACCAGGCTTTGTTAAAGCCCAATCGGACAATCTTTCTGCTGTCACAGTTTTTATGGTGACGGATTGTATTCGGAAATGGTATGATGAGATACCCGAAAGTACAGGATCAAAGCAATTGAGGTGAGTGTATACGTTACATATCTATTTGTTTACACAATCTCTAGTCTTTATTTAAGGTTGCCTTTTCACTCATAATTTTTTAAAAGGATTTGAGTTTGAAAAGGATTGATTTATAAACTGATTTCATTTGCTTATTGTATATAATACCTACCTAAAATGCAGGCTACTAAGGGTTGATACTTACATCAAAATGATCTTCGCAACAGAAAAACACAGTTGTTGGGGATCCCGATTGTTCTCTGCGGCAGACTGACAACCATTTCTTTCTAAGTTTATTTTTGGGTACGCAAAAGAAACTTTTATTAGGAGTGCTAATTGATGTAGAGTTACAATCAGGAACGAAACAATAATAAAAGCGTTTCTTCTTTTTCTGATTGTTATCGGACATTTTAGGAAATTTTAGTCGAAATTTAACGGTGAACGAATATTGATGATACGTAATACGCAAACACGTGAGCTCCGGAGCGGTGAGTGAGTTGCGATGGACAGTCGGTAGACACCCGTGACGTATTGCGCAGTACTGCGTTTTACGCGTTAGCTTCTGCGCACGGGTTTTTTTAATTTTTTAAAAATTAACTAATAATCGGATTTCAAAAATTTCTTCGCTGATGACCTTCGTTTATTAGCGTCTATCCATCAAAATTAAAATTGAAAAATCGTTTACTACTCTATTATGAAAATATAGAATAGGACAGGCTATGGAATCAACAGTTATAGCAAAAAAAGTAGTTTTAAATAACTGTTTGTAAGATAAAAAAAAGTCATATATGGAGCACACTACTAACCATAGCCATACTACTAACCATTAGAAACAGCAATAGACAGCCAGATGGTTCAAGTTAACTGAGACATCCTTGGCCGGAAATCGGTTGTAGCGCAGAATAGGAATAGGAAAACTATCTTGTAATCATAAACAGTTGTTTAAAAATATTAAAAAAATATTTTTAAAAAAATTTAACCAAAAAATTTGTTTATTTTTAAATTGAGACATAAATTAACAAGAACTTTTTAAAAATTTACATGAGCTTATAATATTGCAAAAAGTATGTATAATTTTTCGAAAAAAAATTCAAGATTCAATATTGACATTAGTATTGTTTTCTTAAACTTTTTTATAAAAATCATGACAAAAAATTTTTTTCATGGACATAGTCAAACTTTATATCAAATTAAACCTTGTAAAATTATCTTTAAAACAAGGGGTAATAAATTTTCTCGGACAAATAGAAATAAGATAAAGAGCCAAAAAATTGGATTTTCTTCGTATTTAAAAAAAAAATTCAAATATATGTAATTTTATAAGGAAATAGTATAAAGGAAGAAAGGAAGTTATAATCTTGATTTATATCATTGAAATTTCTCATCGCCAATTCTTTTGATCATCGAAGGCTAAGTAAAATTAAATACTGGTATTGTAAATATTGGAATCTGAACAAAACTTAAAGTTTCGTATGGATTCTTCTGGTCCCTAGTGACCACTCCGCTTTGAAGTTCGTTCCAACAACTAATGTCATTTTTTTGTTCCGATTTGAGAAAATAAAGGATAAAGAAATCCAACTCCAGATATTTCCTCTTTCTATTTTCTTCTATAACAAAGATTTCTTAAGCTTAACAAAATCTGGTTATTTAAGCAAATTGTAAAATAATGTTAGGGATTTCAATTTCAAAGGATGTCATTTTAAATATTATGATTTAGTGATTAGTCAAAGAAAAACTATCTATAGTAATTTTTCTTTATTTATTTATTTAAATATCATATGCTCTGAAAATTGCCGAAAGAAAACAGAGATGAAGTATTGATTTTTATGTAAAATTAAATTAAAAAATTAAAACTTACATATAACTTTAATAATAATTCTTTTATTATTTATTTTCAACAATTTTATTTAAAATCTTAAACTAAAAATGTTTCTAAATATAACCAAAGTAAAAAGAAAATGTATCTTAAAAGAGAACCATATATTTATTGTAAGAAATTGCACTGCATTTCAAGGACTACAGCTAACTGATGAAAAAAAAAGCTAGTTTTCAATCCAAATATTGATTCTATAAAAAAATGTTCTCAAAATGATTTAAATTTCTCTTTTGTTTTTTTTTATATAACACTGATATTTTTGACATACTATTTTTAAATGTTAAAATATTTTTCGAATTAAAAAGTTATAAAGTGTTTCAGCTTAAAAAAGTTTTTGCATATTTTAAAACAGGAAAAGGATGATCATAATAAAAAAAAAAATCTGAAAGTATTCAAATAGCTTTGGTTGTTCTATTTTCTACTATGAAGACGCAAAAAAAATACTTGATAATCAATTTTAACTCTCCTCTCTTTTTATTTCACGCATTCTCTACAGATGGCACTAGTTCACTTACTATGCTTACCTCCAGTATCTTCCATGAATAGGAGATGATTCTCTTGTTCAATTAAATAATTTAAAAATTAGTTTTATAAAATTAAAGTTTCAAAAAAAATTCAGTTTATTTTATTTATTTTCCCATATTAATTATTATTCAAATTTAATATTAATTGTAAAATAGAAGTAATTCTTCATAATAAATAAGTATAACTTTAAGTGTATAAAAAGTTTTAGTGTGTGCAAATATATTAGTGATATCTGATATATTTAGTGCTACAAATTTTGAATAACTTAAAAGAAGTATAATAATGAAATGCTGAATAAGGATTTTATTTTAAACAGATTTAAAGGCGGATTTTATTTTTTTTCCATTTCATTATTAACAGCTATAAAAATTTATTTACCTCCCTTATCAGCATAAAAACAACGCGTTTTATAAACAATTTTTAAACTACATTAAAAAACCAATCGCTTTAGATTTCGTTAAAACAATAAAACCAATTTCCATTTATTTCAAGTATAATTTTCACTTTGTGTGGGTAGAAATTTTTATCAAAGATATAAATCTTATAACCTTTCTTTTATTGATTTCAGTTATTAATTTTGTAATTTTATCACTTAACACACAATTTATGTATTGTCATAATTTCAGAGGGGTCGAAGAGTCTCAATTCTTAATAACTGTACGTGGGTATTTTTATGTCTCATCGATATGAAATTAAAATAAAATTATTGTAACTCCTTCAAGTTAATATAACCTAAAAAAAGTTCGTTTTTTTAAAATTAGTGGTTATTTGGTTGGTTAATTTTGATAAATTGGTTGATAGACTAAAATCCAATTGACATTTATTGAATAAAAATTATTCTTCCTATTAATGACACATAACATTCCACAACATAATTTTGTAGTCTAATATTCACTTTTTAACAACTGTTTGATTATAAAGTTATTTAGCTATTTCCCCTTGTTAGTGTTATTCAAACATGATGGATTGAATGTAAAATAAATCCGTTTGTCAGCAGCAAATCTGTCTTTCAGACATTTATAGAAACTCCTGGCATTGGCATAGATATAGAAATAGAAAAAAAGAGAACTTTCATAAAAATCTAAGTGAAACTTTTAACAAAATACTTTTGGTTTTCTTAAAGCAAATTTTTCGTTACCCTGATCTACTCTTATAATATACGACAACTCAACCAAGCCAGAAAAAAATAGAAGAGATCTGATAAATAGCTTCATTTTCTTACATCCCACTAACGTATCACACAAAAATGGCTTAGTCCTTAGCCCAAATGGGAAGGAAAACAGAAACACAGAAATAACTGCCAGAAGCAGCTAAAAAATGAAAAAGTCTCTATATCAGGAATTGTTGACAATACTAAACAACATTATAACGTCAGAACGGGGAGGAGGGAAAGATTTTCTCGTCAATAAAAAAGGAAAAAATCATGTTGAAAGCGAGGGCGCATGAAAAAAAAACTTCTAGAACGGACAGCGATAAGAAGCATTAGATATTCTATCAATAATTGAACCATCTATCTTCGGTCTACTGCATACTTAGTAGGATTAAAAGACTTTCCCCGCAATAGATTTTCTCCTTTTGTTTTTCATTTGCCATCCTAGTCCATTGTCCAGTATTACTTTCTTAAGCATTGGAATGAATGGCAGCACCTTGAAATGGTTTGAAGCTGTTTGAAATAGTATCAATGGATGCTTGTAGTATTTTGATTCTGTGTACGATCCTTGTTTTTATATTTTTAGAGATAGGCATGAGCATGAGCAATCTACTACTTTTTTTATACTGAATGAATTGAATTTCTCATTTTCACATTTAATTTATTTTAATGGAGCATTCGCACATGACGTCGCATTCGATTCCAGAGAAGGAATCGAACCCGGAACCCTGTGAATTATATTGGCTCCATCTATTAAAATAATTTTGAACTATTTTTTTTATTGTCTTAAAAAAACCGTTACCTCAGGACGCAGAGACTGAATATCGTTTTTTGTTGAGAAATGTTTTTCATTTTTTATGAAATTTTCAAAAGTGTACTGACTTTTTACACACCCTGTATAAGTAACCCTAAAAAAGAACTCTACCCTGTTGATTCATTCTATTGGGTCTTTTTCAATTGGCATACTAGAGCGGGAGAATCGGAAAGGGGAGAGCGTATGCAAAATGGCATGAGTCGCCGCTTAATGGAGTCAATCGCGGAGGCTGACAGGAAGCATTAGGCGATATGATCGCGGCAGGGATTCCGGGCGAGCAAATATGTTTTTCCATATCGCCCGGGGGAGGCAGCGAGCGGAAATAAAACAGAGGGAGGCGAAATAACAAGCGTTAAGCCTAACTTGACCCAAATTAACCCGCAGCGTAAGTGAGTGCGCTTCTTGGGGGAGAGGGGAATCCAATTGCTCAAATTGGTGGGTCGGACTCCTGCCATGGAAAGCTCCCATTTCCGAATTAAAGGGTCTCGGCCTTCTGTGTTATAAAATTAAAGCGTCTATTCGTCAGGGCCTTCAGTGCGGAAATCCAATTTATCTGGCCGCCGAGGAGGTCTATTCGCATGCAAATGAGTCTACCCCCGAACACTGGATGGGGAATTGTGGATGTCTATTGTTCCTGTCTTCCGTCAATCAGTTCACTGCGTTCCATCTGTGTCGCTCCCTTCTTCCGCATAATCTTACCATCATCTATCATTTTGAATGACCTTCATCACACTTGTTTTCACCCGTCCTTTGTCTCCGTTGCCTTCCGATCTCCTTCCGAGGCAGGAAGACCATAGCGCGCGCCTCACTAAATGTTAGCGAAAGTCCACAAATCAAACGGGGCTTGTAGAAAAGGGTTTGGATTTCAATTCAGCCCTCCTCTTTTGAAGGGGATCTCTCTTGAAAGGAGTCGCCCAAGACGTTTACGAATCCTTTCCATACTGTTATTCTATGATTATGTTTGCGTTGAGTCGTTTCGGACGATGGTGTTTCGGATATTTGATGTTCGTAAAGTAAAATAATTGAAAGATGCAGATTATGATTCGAAATGTCATAATGCTGGTGATTTAGGAAGGACTCGGGATTTTGAAATTAATGAGAAGAGCACAATGAAAGGGTTGGTTGGGTTTTTATGGCAAAAGACCAATATAAGAACATTACAGTATTGAAAAGGAAAATGTAATTAAAACGATTGGTCTGGAATTTCAAATGATTGCCAGTAATGATGGTTGCGTTTATTTATCTGAACGTTTTAAAAAGTCAAGTACTGTTAAGTATTTTTGAAAGATTTCCTTCCATTGGCTGACTTAGATATAATCACCGCTTATCTTACACATTGTAACCATGTTGCTCATGAATAGGAATAGACACACTCCTTTAAATTTCTTATCTCCCCTGATTCCACTAAATGTCACGTTTCAGCAATGAAACAAGGTTGATTAATGAGCTTTTTGCACACTTCTATACACTTTATTTCGAGGCACTGTGCTAATAGATGACATTACTTAAATATTTAAAAAAAAAAAAACACCAGCGTTTTCTGTAGTAACTACAGGCGTACAATTAGGTAGATTAGTTTCCTTTTAAGAAAGTAGATTAGTTAGTAAGTTTTATCGTTTGGCAGTTTTATACTTTTATATATAAGGGAATGCTTTTTGAAGGACCCTGATGTATTTATAATAACTTAAATGATACGTAGCCAAATTCTAAAAAACGCGATTTCACATCACTTGATCGATATAAGAATAAAAATAATTACAAGAACTTTAAGACATTAGAATCAATAAGTTTTCAAATATAAATGAGTAATAAATAAGTAAATAAATAGGTATTTAGAATAAATTATGATTAGTCTTGAAAAAAAATAGTATGTTGGATTTTTTTATAATAAAGAGGAGTACAGTTTGGTAGCAAAATATTTCCATCTGATATTTTAATATAACATTTCATCACATTCCAAAGATAAAAACTGCAAAATTTCAATTTTAAAATGATAATTAAAATATTAAAAGTTTAATAGATAGAGTTTGAATGCATTTATTAATCGAAATAAGTTCTTTCACAAGGGCAATTATTATAAAAAAGAGACAAAGCTAGACAAACTTGTTTTATTTCAAATAAATTTTTACTGCATAGCAGCCATTTACTACCTAACTAACCGTCAAATAACCGTCGATAATCAAGAAGTTGTCAAATATAAATGAGTAATAAATAAGTAAATAAATAGGTATTTAGAATAAATTATGATTAGTCTTGAAAAAAAATAGTATGTTGGATTTTTTTATAATAAAGAGGAGTACAGTTTGGTAGCAAAATATTTCCATCTGATATTTTAATATAACATTTCATCACATTCCAAAGATAAAAACTGCAAAATTTCAATTTTAAAATGATAATTAAAATATTAAAAGTTAAATAGATAGAGTTTGAATGCATTTATTAATCGAAATAAGTTCTTTCACAAGGGCAATTATTATAAAAAAGAGACAAAGCTAGACAAACTTGTTTTATTTCAAATAAATTTTTACTGCATAGCAGCCATTTACTACCTAACTAACCGTCAAATAACCGTCGATAATCAAGAAGTTGTCAAATATAAATGAGTAATAAATAAGTAAATAAATAGGTATTTAGAATAAATTATGATTAGTCTTGAAAAAAAAATAGTATGTTGGATTTTTTTATAATAAAGAGGAATACAGTTTGGTAGCAAAATATTTCCATCTGATATTTTAATATAACATTTCATCACATTCCAAAGATAAAAACTGCAAAATATCAATTTTAAAATGATAATTAAAATATTAAAAGTTAAATAGATAGAGTTTGAATGCATTTTCTTAATCGAAACAAATTCTTTCACAAGGGCAATTATTATAAAAAAGAGACAAATCTAGACAAACTTATTTTATTTCAAATAAATTTTTACTGCATAGCAGCCATTTACTACCTAACTAACCGTAAGTGCTCACTGAGCATATTCTGAACAAAGGTAGCAGTCGGCGCCTATGTACGAATTTATTTCTAGTCCTTTCGATCGAGAGCAAAGTAGTTTCTTTGATAAAATGAAGAGTTATGGGGGGTCGGTGGGTTTGATCCTCAGTAAGGATTACCACCATCGAGTAGCTCGGATTTGGTGCACATTAAATAACTCTAGACTCTAATGGTATGACTTAGGTTGAGGAGATAATAACTTACGAGCCATCCATATTAGTTCCCCTTCAGGGCTATATCTAATAGGGTAGGTCCAGCTTAAGAGTTTCTAAGACATTTCTATATCCAATAGAAAACCTCGTGCTTTTCTTTTTTAGAAAAAATTTCGTTAGTTTATTAGACTTCAAATGTGTTAGTTTATCAAACATTTTTTTTTTTGCAATTGAAAATATTTTAGGTTGGTTTAATTAAACTAACTATTAAACTACTTGAAATCTCTTTTTGAAAACCTATTTATTTTGTGGAGAAATTCTTTTCAGTTTAACCATTCCTCATTGAGGCTATTCACAAATTATACCACATAGCTTTCAGGGATTTTACACTCTTCCCTACCCCCATATCACACATTGTCACATTTCAGTGACCCCCTCCTTCCCTGTTGTGATATCATACTTTTAAACATTCAAAATTTATACAAAATGAAAAATTTTAAATTTATTTCCGTAAGATATTCTTTTACTCTTCAATCAAACCAAACATTGGATGAAATGCCCCTTTTAACATTTAAGAGCAATAAAAGAATAGTTTTTAAGGTGTGATGAACCAAATTTTGTTCTGTCCCTCCTTTCCTTGTAGTACATATAGATCCCTTTCCCTTATCCTTTGACATAATTTGTGAATGGTTCCTGACATACTACACTGTAATAAGGATACGATAGATTATCATTGATATATGGTACATTTTATAACCAGAATTATGTTAAGAAAATATGGTGTTACTGACTCAACTATTAACACAATAGGTATGAAAATTCAGTAAAAAGTTTAGTATTCAGTATAAAGCTATGCTAATTTTATTTAAAATAGGCGTATCAATGTCGTGTAATTCGACACTTTTTTTCTTCTCTCTTTCTCCTTTTTCAATGTTACCGTTTCCAATTACCGTTACCAAAGCACAGCCAACTCTAATAATTACCCAATATAGATACCAAATACCAACACATAGTAGTGAATCTTCCACAATTTGAAGAGTTAAAGAAGTGGCATTTGACATAAGCAGTTAAGATTGGTTAAGAATGTTCTAGGCCGATGGACAAGACATTCTCTTTGACAAGCAGCTCCACTGTTCTATCGATTCAGGAGGGTTAGCACGTGACCACATCCCGGCAAGCATTGTGTTTTAATAAGCGCCCCTCTGAAAAAAAAGCAAAATAATTTTTGCGAAACTAAATCAAAACAAAAGTCCTCTGTGGGTGCTCTGAAGCGGGAGATTAAATGGCTTCTTTTATTCTTCTCTTGTTCCGCAGTCACCACGGAAATAAAAAGCCCTCCCCATAAAAAAATGAACGCTCAAAAAGTCTAAAATAAGGGCGCACGAAGGGATGAAAATGCAGGAGTTCCATGATTCGCAGTGACGTGCTGTGACTCTCAAGTGGGAAAACTCAATTACAGTATAACGCTGGCTTGCTCTTATTGAAGAATATTTTTATTCAAGAAGACAAGTCAATCTTAAGATTAATGCTATTCACTGGGCAGGGGCCCACGTGGGGATCAAACCATGACTCCAGCTTTTGACTTAATGATAGGAAAAAAGGAGAATAAAATGCTACCGATATATAACACAATAATGGGGGGTACTTAATATGAGAAGCGTGCTCTATGTTTACTGCGGGCAATCTTTTCTCTGCGCTCTTTAGGGGAGGCATCTATTGTTTTGCCTTTTTTCAATTTTCAGTTATCATCAAGATCGATGGCAGGCGTTAACTTCTTTGCTAGGCTTCGATTTTCGATTAACCGGATTCTCGGTAAACTGCTCATTCTTCGGAAGGTTTAATTCTCTAATCGATGTATTTTTTGGAGGAAGGGCGCCTCTTTTGTGCCTTATGCTGTTTACGTGTGAGTAGGAAGGGTAGTTCTTGACGTGATTTTATGCTTGGGAAATTTGACGCTGTTGTTTTTTATTTTAAAACCGTGTCAAGGGGTCGTTTCTGATGTGAGGGGTTATTTTAGTACTGTAATTTAAGAGTGATGATTTTTTAAACTTACTTTCCACCATGAGAAAGTAGGATTTAAAGCATAAAATAAGTATTTTATTCTTAGAAATGCAATGAAATAGTTTTAAATGTTAACAAAAGTCAAATGTAGATAAAGTATATAAATATACAAATACTTTATTAAGCAGTTTCAAATTTTAATTATAAGATGATCAAATTATTTAGTACCTACCTGTTATATATAATTATATAATTTCATACATTGTTCTGTTCTATAAGTTGATTGAAATTATCAAAAGTAATAATATTTATCATATATTTTTAATATTGGAGATAATCTCTTCTTCAAATGTGAAAAATGTCAATTGCTGAAGCATTTTATTAAAACCTAAATGATTGAATGAGGATGATAGCCCTGTAAGTTCAAAATTATTAAATTTGAAACCAACTGGGATTTTGGTTTCCGTTCATATTCTTCTTTTAGTATAGTAATTGCCTAGTAAAGAAAATGAAAAAAAAAAAAACATCTGGTAAGGGCAGCTTAAAAAGGCTTTAGCCTTCTCTATAAAAATAATACAAGCAAACAATCGTTGAAACTTAGTTGAAGAAACTAAAGTTGACTACGTAGATTTATACCATCAGTTGATGAAATTATTAACAATACCAATGTCATTTTCAGTTCCAATATAAAAAAAAATCCCTCACCTTGATAACAACTACCTATCTTTAAAAAAAAACAAACAAAATAACTGATAAATACAATATTCCATATATTCCAAATAGAAAATAATAAAAATATGCACATTACAGGTTGTTTTATCCCAAAACATAAATATCAGCTCGAATTCAGCAACAGTACTCTCTGATTCGGTTCTCTGAGATTCACTCTCGGTGATTGGGATCCCTACCGAAAAGATGAGCAGATGAATTAAACATCGGGCAAAGGAAGGATAGGGGTTGAGGGTTATGGGGATCCTACACTAGGGACGTTATGATCTATATTAATGCGTCATCAATATTACTGGCGATGGTCAGTTAGTACCTGGCGGACGACCGCTAACAGGAGAGTGGTACGGCTAAGAGGATTATGAGAATGAAGGTTGGATAAGTAGTTGGATGGGGAGATTGAGTTATGGATGGGATTTTTGATGATAGAGAAAGAGATGGCAAGGGTGGGTTTTTATTGCTTGGGTACAGGAGGATTCGTATGAGTTAGTTGGGTAGGGAAGGTTGGGGATTGTTATTCAATCTACTAAAGGGCTACAAGTTTTCGTTTTGTTACATGTGAGGTTTTGAACGGGTGTCCTTCTCTATAGTTTTCTATACTATCTTGTTTTTAATTGATAAAAAAGTCTTTGCCATGATATTAAATAATATTAATAATTAAAGACTCTTAAGACAAAAATGTATAAATCACAAAATCAGACCTGTATGCAATTTATGAAACAAAAGAAAGTCAATTCTTTAAGAAAAAAATTAATCATACTTCAACTCTTTATTTTAACTTAAAAAGAAGTATCATTTTCAAAAGCTTCATAGAAACAGGGAATACTATATTTGTCTCTCATCAAAAATTCCTATACAAAAATAAAAAAGAAATATGCAGCAAATCACAACAAAAATCTTTATTTTAAAATTTAATATAGTCTGCCACTTTCTAATTGATAATTTATATGATGATGATTTTCTTATATTAGCACAATCAATGTAAAAACAACCATCTCTTAATAATGCTCGCCTTTTCTTCTTTGTTTTGCTTTTTATATTTATTCTATTACTTCGTCTTTCTTACAGATAAAATATAATTAACAATTTAATTACCTTCTCTCCTATCTTGAAATACGCTGAAGCCTCTTAAAAGTTGAATGCAAATAATAGTTCACTTCTGTTATTTTTTATCATCACAATTTTTATTTGAACAATCATTTCATAATATTTTCCATTTAATTTCTTTTTCAAAAGCAGAAAATCTTATAATACATTTTCTACTTATCCGACTCAATGACTTCCTCACATTTTCCCCATCCCCTTTTGCATTTTAACTCACAAATGGCGGAATCTGCGAAACGAAAACTTCTCTCAGCAGAGACCCTCCCTCATAATAAGCGACGATTCCGCACAACAACCTAACCACTTCAAAAATCTCATGCATAAGCCAGGCTCATTTCCCCACATTATTTCCCAATTACACCTAAAACTTTCCGTTCACGATTCTCCATCATAAGTAGCTCTTTATTTGTAAATGATGGCGATGACTTTGCAAAGTCATAAAAATGCGATCCAGATTTGCTTTCAGCACATATTTCAGTTAATCCAAGCTTCTGTACCCCATCTTCAGCTTTCTCCCCCCATAATGGACCGTCTAATCTTCTCTACAAAGATTTGTCGTGGGAGTTTTGCGGGATCGCCTCTTATGAAACTCGCATCTTTTCGAGAATGCTAATTTTCTCGTTTATATGGTAATGAAAAGGGCCTTTCAAGATTGAGAAGTGAATGATAGGCCCTGTGCCATTGTTTTGCCAGGGCCGTCCACATATTCGGGAAGCTGTGAAATGTAAATTCCAATCCGAGATGCCAAATTGATTTGTGCCTTCCTTCGATCTTTTTTTTTGTTCCTTCCCAGCGTTTGTGGGAAGATTTGGGGAAACAATTTTTCTTTGCTGGTAATTTCATTTCGTGGGGTGCGGGTGGAAAAAGTTTTGGGGTGATCCAGAATTTCAATTGGTGGGGTTGACACAATGATGAAGTCTCCTCGCAGTGATCATAAAAGTCTTTTCCATTCTGAATGGAATGAAGTAACCCTAAAATGGGAAAGGCCATCTTCCAAATAAAAACACACATGATCATGTTAAGAGGAGGGTAACAGTAAAAACGGTTTCCTATAAATTAACAGTTAAATTTAGTACAATTTTATGGTTCTCTAAAACTTTTTCGAAGCTAATGTATGATGAGAGAAATATATTTATATGTGCTACTACAATAGAAACGTATTATTTTTTTACGTATCTGACTTCATCACTGAGTATCTAAATAAAAAATACTAGGGATTTAATAAAATCACATTCACAAAATGTTTGTGCACTCAAGAACGGCATTTTCAAAACTGAGTAAAAAACTTTACTCAGAGTCTGAGTTACAAATCTGAGTATTTAACAATCTCAAACTGGCTCCGAATCAAATTTACTTAAGTTTGAAACATGCATAAAGTCATTTCTAAAAGTATGTAGGTACTCAAAAATGATACATCATGGCCTTTGTCCAAATTACCCCCTTTGATGGTACATATAATATGATCACACTACTTGTAATTGGTGTGTGATACCGCATCTAAGCGAAGCGGGCTATCACGTTTTTAAATTCGTCAATTGATAATCTAGGGGCAAGATATACATATAAAGTGCAAAGATTAAACAAAAATACATATAATTTGAGTGGTGACTATTGAATTGTTTGAAACTTGGTATTTTTGGTACTTTAAAATAGAAGGAATTGTGTTTTCATATGTGAAACAAACAGTCTCATATCAGTATGAAACTGTCGATGTTCTCAGATTTTAAGTCGCAATTTTTCTCAGTGTGAATGTTAAAATCGATTGCAGTTTAGGAAAATCTGAATTTTTAAGTATATTAAATACCTGAAAATGTGAATTAATTTTTACATAAGACGTGGAAAAAGCACCGTTGTAGATTAAATTTATAAGAGAGAGTATACGTGGGTAACGGGGTACCAGCAGCGTAAGCTGCTCCTGCCCCGGCAGCGGTCAAGCCTCGGTAAATTTATAAATCAGTGTGTTACGTTTATACCTATTTATATTACATTAAATTGAATGGTGAATAAGTAGATGAATAGAAGCGAAACGATAGATAATAATCGATATGAAACAAAGTAATAATTGTTTATTCGAATTGTTGGGTCTTAGAAGGATCTAAGCAGGGCCGTTTAATTTGGCCCCGAGAGAGTTATGATTCCCCAGACTGCGCCCAAAAATCCTCTAAAAACGCTACAAAAAACCAGGGCCGCCGAAATTGCAAATTGTTGAAGGAGAAAATAACGTGTCAGAGACATACCGAATAAGAAAGAAAAAGGAAGGGATGGACACGAGAAAGGAAATGTCCGAAGAAGGTGACCAGTTGGCCATGTCTCCTTCCTGCTGTCACCTGAACAAAAAAGTTCACTTGGTTACCATGGCAACCGTTCCCCGGAGAGTGCAGTTTCAATGATCTATGGCTCATATAGTCTCCCTTTTATTCCTTTTCCGAAAGAAGACTGGTGTTCCTTAATGGCCCACTGGCCTAGTAATCGCTACTTTCGGTGGCTATTTCCAGGAGGACGCTGGACACTGTCATTGGATGCGAAAGATTTGTCTTCTATTCTGACCCCTTTCCCCCCAGCACCAATCAGACATAGGAGTACGCGTTCTATTTCATTCTTGCTGCGACACGTCCCCCGGCTCTCCATGCCGAATTAGGCACGGCGCATGCGAATGGCGACATTCCCCCACAAAAATCAAGACATTCCATCTACTTTCTTGAGAGAAAATTTTGTGTACTTCTGTCACCTTCCCTTTTTACATAAATGCTATCTCTATCCCTGAAATTTCAGATTGTCCAGGGAGTTTTGTTGAGAGAGTTTTCTCCTTTTTCGAATTCATACCCATTCATAGGGTATTTTAGTCACTGTTAAAAGTATGTTCAGTCTCTGACTTACAATTATTGCAAAGATAAATAAAAACAGCAAACAAAAGTTTAGATTGACTTAAAAAGAAGAAAAACTTCTTAATTGTAAATATGCGAAAGCGTAATTCTATACAATATTTGCACACACACGAAGATTTATTGAACAATTAAGCATTCCACATAAACACACCATATAAAAGAGAAAAAATAAAATGTAATACCAGAAAAAACTTACCCATGAAGAGTTAAAATAATTATTGATAACTGTATGCATTACATCTCAATAAGATTTAATGCTTAACTTTTTTTTGAATGTTTGCTAACTTCTTTAACTTTAAATGGAGTTAAAAAGAAAAATAATAAGTTATTAACTATTTTTACTTAATTGCCACCATAATTAAAACACTTTTCATATCTTAAACCATCATCCTACAAATACTTCTGTAAATAGTCTGCAAATGTTTATAAAAGGATGATAGGATGAGATTTTATATAGTCACAAGAACAGGTGGGATTTTTTGGATCAATGTATAAGGTCAACAACAGTAATTTTTCAAGACGATTTTCATGAAGTTTCTTAGAAGATTATTTTCAATCGTTAGAAGTGGTTTGTTCATTAGAACTTTAGTTCACGTTGAACCAAACTCAAACTACATAAATAAACAATAAAAAACATAAATAAACTAACATAAAATCATTTAAAATTTAGTTTTAACAGGAAAGAAGAATCGAAATTTTGAGCTCCTCTAGACAATTTAAAGGTTCCTTCAGACAATCTTACAATAGCACTCCTCCTAAAAAAACATAAACACTGTTTTATCGATTTCCCCCTAACCTCCATTAACAACTCAGTGATGTTATAAGTTAAAGTTCCAACATCCAGGGTATTTTTTTACGCAAGTCCATTTCTTAAAAAACTAAACTCCATTTAACGCTTCGATAACATAAAGTCAATATCAAAGAAAAGAGTACATAGTCCTAACACACTGTATTCTCTTTGTTTCTTTTACCAAATCTCGATCACTCGAACGAGAAAGATGGGGGCATTTTCTGTTACGAAACGATACTCAAGGGAGAAATTTCGTCTCTTCCTCATCAAATGAAGTAAAAGCAGGCAAAACAATAGACCTACATATACTTGTTCACCAGTAGATTTCTTTATAGTTTTACGTTTGGGTCGATTATGTGTCGTTATGGATAAGGATTCATGGTTAATGACGAATGTAACAAAGCTTATAAATTTATTATACCTAACGATCAGTTTGTGTAGTAATCAATTTTACTTTATCTTTATTCTGGAATATAATAAATGTAACATGATATTGAATATAATAATTTAAATGTAACTTGTGTATATAACATAAGTCACTAACAAACAGAATGAACTTCTAACTCCAGGAAATATTTCGTCGTTATTTTGGGGCTCAAGTTTTGTGAATTTGATAAGAATTGTAGAATAAAAAAATATTATTGTTAACTTATTACATAAAATTTTACAGGAAGGATTTTCATTTAAAAATTGGTTTTTGTAATAATGGTAGACGTCAAAAATTGCTTTCTTTACTTACCGTATGTAATATAAAGTGCGTTTTTAATACGAAAAATTAGATAGAAATTCATGTTGCATGTTGGATAAAAAAGTGAATACAGATTAAAAATTTAAAAATATTATATGAAGTAACAAGTGTGCGTTACACGCCGGAATACATAACGTCATGCAAGAGGTTGTGAATCAATGATCCTTGATTAACACTTTACTGTAAAACTGGTTTCCTTACACATGTATTTACTGTGCAGAGATGCCCGACATTACTCTTTCGCTGTTAGATCGAAGACTATTTCATCAAATAATAGGTAATTCATAAACAGTTTTTATGAATTACTTATGAAATTATAGTCTTATAGAATTATGTCGTTAATTTCTTTAATAAATGAAGTAAATAATCTTCTTATTGCGAAAAATAATAAAAAATTATGAAAGAAAGGTATGGAAATTAAAATGATAAATTTTGGTAATTTTTAATGTGTTACTGTATAATCAGTCGAAATTTCAATAAAAAGAGAAGAAAATAAATAATTTTTCTTTCTATAAAAAATATTTGAGAATTTTAAAAGCATTTTAACTGTTTTCAATTACATAGCAACATTGGAAATAAATACACTAAGAGAAATGGAAATTTCAAATTTGAATACATAGATAGTTTCAATTTGATGTTAAACTTTTTGTTTCAAATATGACGACACGATTAATTCAATTTTGAATACACGATTCTTTCAATTTTGAAGACACGATTCTTTCAATTTTGAAATACCAGAAATACTCAGTTTCAAGCAATTCAATAATCACCAATTAAATTAACTGTATTTTTCTTTTACTATGGACTTTTCAGTTTATGAACTATGTCAATAATTAAAGTCATGATTTTAAAACGTGATAGCCCGTCTCATTCAGTTGCGGCATCACACTCAAATTACAAGTAGATTCGTTATTGCCTTGTTACGTTACATGATGGACTAGTCACATTCTGATCAACTTCTGTACCATCGATGGGGGTAATTTTGACAAAGGCCGATATTGTCAAACGGATACTGGCCAATGTTTTACATTCCTGAAACATGCACTTTCTCAAAAATAAGGATATGATGTGATGTATCATTTTTGAGTACCTGCATATTTCCAGAAGGAGTTTATACATGGTTCAAACTTGAGTAAATTTGATTTGGAGCCAGTTTGAATTCGTGAAATACTCAGATTTGAGCATTTTTTACTCAATTTGGAAAACGCTGTTTTAAGAGTGTATTTATATCTATACTCGTCAGCAACGTTTCCAGATCCTATGACGTCACTAACAAAGTATATATAGCGTCTTTTTATCACGATTTGCGTACCGAAACTTCTCCTAGCAACACAACAGGCTTTATGTTTACGCAGTTTCTGCTTCCGCGTAGTGACGTCATAGAGTCAGGAAACGTTGCTGTCGAGTATAATTATTACGCTTGTTTAAAATGTGTTTACTTTCTTTAGTTACTTCTAAATTCTAATATAAATGGTTCAGATCGATATTTAAATAACGTTCGTAAGAACTAAAATATTTATCACCTTTTTAACAGATATATATTTAAAAAAATAACTTAAATTTTGGATTATTCTATTCAGATTCTATTACCTAAAAAACTGCTAATGTAATCCAACTAAAACGAAAATGTTAGGGAAAATAGAATTTGAGCGAAAATTACGATTTCATTTATGTTTATGTTTGCTATCACGTGACAAGTGCTAGAAAATATCTACCTTCTTTGTTTTTATTGTTTTGATTTTTTCTCATTATTTTCCTTTTCCGCGAGCCTCAGATATTTATTTTTATCTTCAATGTTAACTACAACTTCTTCTACCTTTTCTAACTCCTACTTGTACTTTGTTTGTTTATGTCTGATTTTTAAATACCTAGATGCATAGGGCACTTGTTTTGATTGTATGGATGTTCTAAATAGTAATTAAAGCTATAAAGCAATCATTTTATGTTCAAAATTGCTTATATATTTGTCTGAGCTAATGCAATAGCTGTTTTGTAAGCATCAGCGATATAAGAAACGTTTAAGCATTCGAAAAATTAAAGTAGAACTGAGTGTCTTCAAGACTTAGCACTAAAGCGAATGGATGAAACCTTTTGACATTCCCATTGGTGTGGAAAACTCTAAACACAAAAAACAGTATTATTATAGAAACAAATTATACCTAATATAATCAAACATGGTTTGGTTTTGGGCAACTTTGTACATAGTTCTGTGAAATACATGAATAAGAAAAGAATGACTATGAAGGAAGACCATTAGGAACCAAAAAAAAAGCATAATAATGTTCTTCAACAGTTCTTATAACTACGACTGTTACAATTTATATTACATTGCATACACTTGGTGAATTTTGAAAAAAATACTTTTCAATCGAACAAAAAGTTGGTATATACTGGTTGGATATTATACTGGTAAGATAAATGAATTTTGATATTAAACCCAAAACTTAAAGTGTAGTCACCTGGTCAAACTGATCTAACTTTTGGGATTTGGTCGTAATATGAATTCATAAACAAATTCTACCTTCATATCTTTCTTAAAATGCATAACATTTAACCTTATTTTTAATTTAATGTTTTCTTTGGAATTTTTAAAAATTTTCATTGTAGATTTTAATTATGTTTATTCTTAATACTCAAAGCAATGAAATAAATCTTTCCATTATAAAAATAAATGTTTTAAAATTTACATTTAAAAACTTTTATAGCTTATGAAAGTAGAATAATAATATTTGTTTAAAGTTACACCATTTTGAAAAAAAACAACCCTTACAATTACAAATATTGACAACCAACTACAGGCGTGAAGCCCAGCAAGGTTGGTCCATTTAACTCAAACTACCGGACTCACAGTATTTGTAATTTTTTTTAAAACTCTTTTACTCCAGTGGATCTAACAATCGTTTCTAGCAACCCATTCCATCTATCCACAACCCCGTTAAAAATAACTTATGCATATGTATGTATAGTTTGAAAAAAATTCTCGGCTCTGACGTCAGACAACATTTCTCTTTTTCAAAAAATTTATAAGAAATTCTTAAAATACTGATTTAATGATTAGTTTTTAGCATCAAAATATTGATAAGAGTATTTTTGATGCGAGTTTTTTTTTTTTGGCACGAAATATTTTATATTGTCAATTAAATCTATTTATTATGGATGGAATGGATGGAATACATCAAAGAAAATTCTGTAACTTTATTTATTAATTTTTAAATAATAATCTTAAAGAAACTCAACTATAAAAAAGTAGGAATTTGAACAAAAAGAAACTTTAAAATAATTTTACATCCTACTATTTTCTAAAACTTTCTCTTTACGAACTATCATAATACGAGTTCGTATGTACTAAACTCACTACCTCTCCAATCCCACCAGATCCATCACCTCCAAAGCTGACCAGCACTCCTCATGCAAACCTCCTCCACGGCGGCGAAAAGTTCGGGGGGCGCCCCACGATTGGCTAGTTAGCATGCCAAAGTGCCCTGCATGAGCATCGATCCCGACTTTAAAGCCAGGCGGGGCGCCCTTTTAACAGAGAGGCAGCGAAACCGCTCTTAATCAGGTAAGTCCCCTTCCTTGTTGTGATTTTTCTCCACATATGAGGGCGCTCTATATTAAAACCCCATATCATGCGCCCGCTCCCCATTGGAGGCGCCCCGTCCACAAATCAGAAGGCAGGTGAACGCCCCTTCTCGATATGGAATATATACGCGGGATATTTGCGCCCCTGCGAGCAGCACATGGAAAGGGCGGAATTCGTCCGGGGCTGAAAGAAAGCGGTCGGCAGCGGGATTCTTTCGACCGTTTTGGATGGGGGAGATATATGTAGATTTATGGGTCCCTTTCTTTTTAGGGGAGAGGGTTCTGTAATTAAGAAAGTGGAGGGGTTTATTTTCGGTGGGGGGTAGTCGTTCTGAATAAATCTTTATGACGTTGGAGAAATTTGTTTTGAAAATGGATTGAGTTTGGTTATCGTCTTTGTTTTGGTGTGATGGAGAGGGATAGTGATCTGGAAATTTTTTTGCGGAATCTAGTTCGTAAAATACGTTGAGCTTATTTAAGTTGTAAAACTTATTGTTTTTCAGTTTTAAACGTATATTGTTGATGATACTATATCTGTTAAACTTTTATGTTAGCTATGTTTGTGGTTATGAAACTAAATAGTTATAAATTTGAATATATTTTGCGACATGCAAGTTTATAGAAAACGTTAAACGTGTTAAATTTAATTCAATAATACTTACCTTTTTTATGTTCCTTGAATGTAAATACTATATTCATTGCATTCCCCCCCAATTGTTATGCTCCCGAAAACCTTTTCGCCTATTTGTTTGCTTTCCGGCTAAACCGTTTTGTGCAGTGACTGTAAAACTGGTTTCCTTACCCATGTAGTTACTATGCGGTAGTGCCAAACACTTGTGAGGAAGAACGCTGATTTTAAGGATATGGAATTTAATGAACTTGTTACATACTTAAATAAATATTAAGGATAAAAGTATAATGTTATTTAAATAATTAACTTATAATAAATGTAGCGCTATAATGTATTCAAATTTCAACATTAAAAACTGGTTAGCCAAATAGTGCTTTATCTCATTTCAATATGGAATTATTACTTTGCGTTAACGTCTCTCACTGTAAAATACTGTATGCATTTTATTAAATATTTCAAGTAGGGAATTAATTTCTAATTACCTTTTGTTTACTGTGCCAAATGAATTGGGAATACCATGCTTATTGTTTTGATTGTGCAATATATCAGTTTCTTTAATTGTTACAATCACATAAACTAGTCACATAATTGTTCAATTTTCGTTAGCGAGGCCATGTTTATCCGTTTATCAAAACAATTTCAAGGATAGCGATCATATTTTTCTCATTCAATTGCTTGGGTTTATTTGATAGTGTTTTAAAAATACCGTGTAAAACATGTTGTATGAGGAGTGAAATGAAATTTCTAATGCAATAATGTGGTAAATGTAAATGTTAATAACTTTTCTGTAATTAAGTAACCCTATTTAAGATGGTGTTTAAAGATTTAAATTGAATGAAAACTTATCTAGTTAAAATATCTGTATAGATTTGTTTTTAAGTATAATTTCAGTAAAAAAGTAAAAGTAATAGTATTATTAAAAAGATAAACTTCCAATAACCTTTCAATGTTATGATGTTTAATGAATAAAATATGTTTTAAGTGTGTCAATTCATAACTCATTATGTTTCTTAACTATAATGAAATAATTTGATAATTATATGTAAAGATACTAATCTCAATTTTGAAAGTTACATTATCGTTTCAATTAGATAAATGGTAATTAATTTTTTTAATAACTTAATTAAATAAATTTCAACAATTGATTATTTCAAAACCAATTTTTATTTTACAACTTGAAATGAAATTCAAAGTTTTATTTATGTTTTACATTAATCTTTTTGTGATCATTAGACCTAAATTGTAGAACATATAACCACCGGTAAAATAATTTTACTACCCTTAAGTAAATATTTTTCTTATATAACATAATAATTGTACTTCTATAAAACGTTTAGATGTATTTGTTTATTTAAAGGAATTTAAAAATTTAGAATATGTAGGTATATAAAATATTTTTAGACAGTAAAAGAATCTAAATTCTTTTAGGCACTGCTTTTTTTATATACTGTCTTTAAATTTCAAACCTATTCAGTTCTCATCCAATTTAAATTTCCTTTTAAAATCAAACTTAAGAAATGTCATTCTATTGTCTCTACTAAATGCGAAGTAAGAATCAAATTATATAAGATGACTGACTACCCTTTCTACACGGTGTTAATAAGTTAGTGTTAAATCGTCCCTTTCTTTGCCTCTCCCCTTCTTTATTTGTTCGAGAAGCACGTCTTTCAATTAGCACAAGCACCCATGAAAGTGAGAAAGTTAATTACAAGAGCCCATTAAAAGTTTCGCTGACCCCCCTTTGCTGTGTTTGATCTGGCGGACTTCATACATCACAAATAGCACCCGTTCCCATGGCAACAAGGATACACCCATTACGAGTATGGGGAAGATAACAGTTGAGGAAAAAGATACAATTAGATAACGCTAGATTTATTTCTTTAACAGATACAATGAAGTGCATTTTCTTACCAGTGCCTTTTACTTACAGACCTTTTATCGAAACCTAATCAATAACGACTTCAACAAGTTTTCATAGATTGAATTTTATTTAAATTATATTTTTATATCAAATTAGGGTTAATAGTGTCACTTGATGCTAGGTAAATAATATAAGCGACATAAATGTTACAATTGAAAACACTTGTAAGTTTTTAACACCAGTTATTTCAACAAAGCTGTTTTAAAGAAAAGAGCTTGTAAGTAAATGTTAATAAGAAATCGTTAATCGTACATCGTATCAGTATTTTGTTACAATGATGTAACAAAGCAATCAACTTTAGCAGTGACTTTAAAGTTGTCTTTTTTTTTTTTGAAACCTTCACATTGACATGTGATTTTGAGCTTTTTTCTGCAATTAGAGGTATTTCATGGGACAAACTGAAAAAACCATGCTATAGCTTCCAAATTGGATTACAGTTCTTCTGATTTGAAAGTACGTGCAATGAAACGCAATGTCTAAATCGGAGGGGAGCTTTTTTATTATTTGATGGTTTTGCATCCCGGTAATTTGTGACGAACCCAAACACAATAGATTGTCGTACCTCTGTTTTGGTCGAACAGAAAAAAATACCCATTTCCTAAAAAAATAAAACATGTTCAATAAAAAATATGGACCAAATTAATAAGTTATTTATACTGTTAAGTGGGAATAATAATTATTTTAATCAAATATTTAATGGCATAAATATAAAAAGTAATTTAACTTTTACAACTTTCGCAAAATTTAAACCAGATTTAGATTTAATACTAAGAATATTCTTAAATATATTTATAAAAAATCCTTCGTTTTAAAAACACATTCCTTTAAAAAAACTGTTTTTTTTTCCCCTAAATTTAAGACCAAACAATTGTAAATGTTGTTTCTTTGACAGAGAAGTCTTGTAGCAGGAAAGTGAAAACAATCTTGTAAATAAAGGATTTTTATGCACATTTAGTCAATTTTAAGATTTTATACTCATTATCAACTCCTATAAACAGTATGAATTAAAAGCTGGCATTACAAAATAAATTCTCCATAATGTCAAGATGTAGATTTTTGGTGCAAAAATTTCGACTTTTGAATTTTATCATTAAAATGAATTTTGCTTCTGTACACCAATTAATTAAAATCCGAGCAGGTTTCCTGGAATTGAAATGTGAGTGCGTACTTAAATCCCAACCATAATTAAAACTCAAGGCGGCAGATGAGAGGAAAGAAGGGTAAAAAGCTTGTAAACAGAAATTTGAAGATTGGAGATCGATACTTCGAACAGGTTTACAGGTCTGTGGTGACCCATCCGCCTAATCAATACCTATCCTAATTAGCCCTTGCAAAGTTAACTACTCGCAGATAAATAAAGGGCCGCAAACATGTTCCTTAATAAGGGCTTTTTGAAAGAGCCGGACTTAATTGAGCGCAGTTAGCAAAAGTCTCGGATTAGGCGCACTTTTTCCAGCGGCGAGAAAGGATTTGCCCACCCCGCGATAGATTTCCACAGCGGGCATAATTGCGGATTATATGCGGCTGTCAGAGCGTGGAGAAATAAATGGCTTCCTTCTCACGAATGCGTTAAGAGGTTTATTATTCTTCAGGAGGGCATTGATAGTTTTTAACGAATGGGGACGAAAAAATGCGCCCTCGCCTCTCTCTTAAATCCTCGAAATAGGGCCATTAGTTCGTATATGCGGAACAAATTCTTTCCGAATATCGCACTCCTTGGGCGCGATTGATGTCGTTTATTTTCATTGGGGGATTTAAGCGCCCCTGATAATCCCCCTTTAAGTGGGGTGTCCGCTCCACTCATTAAATATTCGCCTTCCTCCATAAACAAATGTGGAAGGGTTTTTATGGGATAGGTAGCGATGTTAATGAGGGGAGTGTGGAATCCCTTCTTTCAAAAACGCCATATTGCTTTTTATGATGAATAAAGCAATATTTTGGGAGGTTTTTTCTTCTTTTTCGGAGTCGTAAGGGGATCAGGGGGGATTTGTCAACGCGTGAACACTAAAGGTAGTTAAAATTTCTCTATAATTCTTATTGGGGAAGGAAATGGATTCATTAAGCTGTAATAATTATTCTTCGATGGAAAAATCCGCGGAAAATTTTTCCTGGGGAGCTAAAATAGCTTCTGGGATTGTATAATAATTTTATTGGACGTCTTCTTAGAAAACTTGGAAATTCTTTAGTGTGATACAAGTATTGGGAGACATAACTATCTTTATAGACTGAGATGTGTGAGTTTGGTATTTATGTTGATGTAACTTAGAAGGATGGTTTGTCTTTTAACCATTCTTCTTAATTTTATTATTCTGTGTAAATTTAATGATAGGAAAACTTATCCTTTGGAGCGTATAGCTACATACATTTAAACTCATGAATAGTGATATTATTTCTTCTGTTTTATTGGATCAACACGACAGGCCTGGATTGGCCTTGATTTTCTCCAGATGTCTTTTTTGGGCAACCCTTATTTCTACAACTCTATTTAATTTTCTGAATTCTATTTATTAAAAGTATACATTAAGAGAACTCACTCCTATAATCACTTTTTATTTACACATAGAACATTTAAATAGACATAGCCACAGCTTAGAAAAGCATCACTAGGATAACGCCTGAGAATACTGAGATATTTGCAGAGCTTATTGTATAAATATATAAAATCTTCATACATGAATAATATAGGTAGTTTTTTTATTCCTATTCATATTTCCTATTCATTTAATTTTTTCAACCTAGAAATCATTCTGATACTTTTTTTTTGCTTAAAATAATAGTTTATATTATTCAGTTGTAATTTGACGTACATTTCCTGTGTTTTTCGATGCAAATTATCTATTTATATTAATTATGTATTTAAATTACTTATAATACACAACATATTTCTTTCTTATACATAAGTGCGGGAGAAGATTGCAATCTACGAATAAAACCTCTCCATAAAATGACCCTTATTTAATAGCGTATGAATTGAAAGGATTGCAAAGCAACATTAGAGCAAAAGACGGCAAAATATTGATCTTAATTCAAAGCCAGCGCTCTTCTCCCCAACAAATCTGCATTTGCATGCGAGTTGAGTTAGGGCACCAAACAGACAATGCGTCCGACATAACGTCTTCATGCATAGTTAATGAAGGGCCGGCTCGCGGCCCAAATGAGCAACAATTCATTATAAGTTGGCCGGGGCTTATTTTTTGGCCGCGGAAGCAGTAAAAAATATCATTCCTCCGAGGAAATTTTAGAACACGGGCATATTAGAATACGAATGGGAAGCGATTCCTCCGAGAACCCCGATGCAACCGTAAAACAGCGAGACCAGGGCGGGCAAAAAAGCAGACAAGCCGTGGCTAAATTACCGGAGATCGTGCATATCTGAATAATTTGAGTTACGGGCCATGGGAGCTCCGCTTCCGATGCGCTCGCCTGATGGCTTGCCCCATCAGCGGGAAATGATCCTTCGATACGCAATTAAATAAACAGATGCAAATATTTTGCATATTATGTAGAGGAATGCCGCTGGGTCTAAATGGTCTGGATGCCGTAATTTTTAAGGCTGACGGGTTCTGAAATAATCTGTTTCGGTTCCCGCGGGGGCTTTTTTTTCTGTGCAATATTTTTGAGGTACGGGCTGGGTCGTTTTGTAGCTGGTTGGTTCATCAATTCCTCATCAAGCCTTTTTTCCTGCCTTTCTTGGTTTGCCGATGTTTGGGGGCAGGGAGGACCTTGAGAGCCAAAGATAGAATCAAGATTCTTATATTTTTCTGAGTTTAAAAAAGATTATATCGTTCGGTCTCTAAACATAGAACACTGTAAGAAGAGTTATGATCAATCCGTTCCATAAAACTAATAAAAAAGCACATTAATTTATGAAATTTTTCCTTCGCTCTTATAGTAGGAATCCTTGGAAAAACTAGAGATTACAAAGGTTTTAGTTAGTACTGGTATTTTTATGGATAATATGATAAACATGGCTATATTGTACAGTTGAAAACCCGTAATCCGAGTCTTAATAAAACCTGGTTTAGAAAACTCTATGTATATGTAGTAGAGGTTTAATACTAACCATGTGTATCTTCTCCACTCCTATACTCTCCTCCAATTCTATATACTAATACAAAAATACAAAATTACCTATTCTTACAAAATTAATATGCAAGGAAATTAATTTACTGTTCATTTATCTAATGATAAAACTGAAAATTAATACAATCACAGTTGTAATATAAAGTAGAGAAGCATTAAAATATACCCAACTCTGAAGAACAGGATATTGTGGTTAAAAAATAATATGATTATGATGAGTAAAATAGTTAATAAAAAATCCATCACAGAAAATGTCGATGACAATTTCAACAAAAATACCCGCACAAATATCAATAGTATATCATACTTAAAACTCATACTGTTCCTTACTTCTCAAACCTATCACCACACACACAAACACAATTAAGATTGGTAATACCCATTTCTAAATACTCCACCTTTCTCAGCTCCTGAACCCAGACATCAGTGCGCTCCTACTAAGAAACCCCCCAAAATGGGAGCAGTTCATTCTCATCAAATCAAGGGCACTCTCCAGGCACAGGTGAGAGGGTGGTGCGTGCCTGGGTCACTTTTTGTGTCACAAAACCTCGGGGGAGCACTCGGGTGGCCACCTCTGCAAATTGCGACAAGCGGCCCGAAGCAGCTCCTGCTCGAGCACTGTGAGTGGTGTTGGACAGTGAAAGCAATTTAGCTCAGCAGCTAGTGCGGTTCGTATTACGTCGTGTACCTTTTTACTATGGATGTGGCGAAAAACGCGTGAGGGATGATTGGGTGGTTACTAGTTTCGTGGTGTTGTAGTTCGTTTTCATTCTGAGTCACATGAATTACATGTTTGATAAGATGAGTTGAGAATTGAACTGCTTAGAATGAAAGTTTTTATCCACTGTGGTAGTCACGTAAGTCGAAAGTATTATAATTAGCCTGTAAGAACAACTTAAAAAAGGTCTCCTCCATAGGAACAACACAGGCCCCGTTATAGAAAACCTTCAATTAGTCAAAACCATGGGCGTCGGCGGCCATCAAATATTGGGGGGGGACAGATCCAGAATTTGGTAAAAAGACCCCCTTGGTTTGAAACAGACCCTTCGAAATTAATTTGTTTCACCATATGAACAAGGGTGGTTCCAGACCAGATTTTAGGGGGGGGGTCAGAGTCTGAGGGTATTACATTCGAAATTTTCAGTGCCTCAGAAAATATTTTGAAGACTGCTTGCTTTTAAGCAGCTTTTTAGGGGTTTATAGTAACTTAGACTTAGAGGATATCCAGGGCCCGTGCCATTGTTTTAGAAAGTGGGGGGGGGGCGAAACATCTTTGTAGGGCCACAAATACTTATGTTTCGCGAGGTGTTTGGCTGCCAATTTTCCGAGTATAACATAAATAAAATGCGAAACTTTGTTAAAGTTTAAAATGGTTTCATCAGATAATGCTAGCTCAAAAGCAAAGGGGGGGCCTGGGGGTTCTCCCCCAGAAAATTTTGTAAAATTTGGCTTCAAATAGAAGTTTTTTTTACTCATTTTTGTACATTTGTGCCCATTGTGGATAACACCTAAAGAAGGTAACTTCTTGTACTCCTAAAAGGAGAGGAGAGAAACAAGTTCAAGGAGAAAACAGTAAATAAGTAACCATGAGAAATTAATAGGGGGTCTGGGGGGTAACCCCCAAGAAAAATTTTGAAAATTTGCCTCTAAAAATAAAGTTTCAGCTCATTTTGAAAGCATGTAAACCACAGAATTTTCAAGGATGAAATTATAAATAGATGCCAAATTTTGAAAACGCCCTTTTGCAAATATGCCCTTTTAAACTATAATATTACATCTATTTTAAAACTTCCCAAAAGAGAACAGCTTCTTTTAAGCGGAAAAATTTTTCAAGGGAAAAGCCCTCTAATCTCTCTATATATAATGAAGGTGTCCCTGGGTTCCTGCCTGGGTTCCTGGCTGGGTTCCTGCCTGGGTTTGTCCGGAACAGATTTGGCTCAATTTCTCCAAAACTACCCGTCCGAATCGAACCAAACTTGGTACACATAGGTATGGGGACGGGGGAAAGACAATGACATCAATTTCTAATTCCTAAAACCACCCCTTCACCCCCTTTTAGGCCTTTTTGTAAAATTCGCCTTATTTCTCCACTTAAGAAGATCTGTTTAACTCGCATTGTTGCAAATAATACAACAAAAACAATTTTAAACATAAACAAAGTATTTAAAGATACAACTGGACTGAAATTGTTTTAAGAACGTTATTAATAATTAAAGAAATTGAAAACTGTCCTTATAAAAAACTTTATGACAGTATTTTCATATTAAAAACTTCATTTTCCTTGAAATTTTATGTTGAAACTGAAAGTTTAGATTGTTGAAATGTTGAAATTAATCTTTAAACTTGAATTATTTTAGTGTAGCTTTTAAAAAAGTTGGTAATAAAAACTAGATCAAGTTTTATTCTCCATCATTATTTTTTCCATGATAGCTTAACGATATTTTTTTTTCAATTTAAACAGGGGAATGTTAAATATTTTTATTTATGCAGTTGTTTTTTATTAATTACTGGGAAATTCGTCAAAATAGACAAATGGGAGTAGTATCTATATTTTCGGAAGTTGTTGAATGAATTCCTTTCCAAGAATTTTTTCGTGATGCACTGCACCGGGAACACCTAGATGAAATGGTGCCAGGAACACCGGGTTGAAAAAGGTACCAGGAGTACGGAGATGAAAAAGATACCGGGAACACTGGGATAAAAATTGTACCAGGAACATCGGGATGGAAAACGTACCGGGAACACCGGGAGGAAAAGTACTGGGAAACTGGGAGGAAAAAGGCACCAGGGACACCGGGATGATTGGTAACTGCTGATACAGAAAATTAGATTCGCAACTTGAGAGAGCATAAAAATAATTTTATATACTTCACCCGTGCAAGGCCGGGCAAATCAGCTAGTTTTATATAAAAAAATCTTAAATATTGGGGGGGACGCGTCCCCCCCGTCCCCCCCGGCGACGACGCCCGTGGTCAAAACTACGTTCAGTGGACTTATACCACTTTCATTCTAACCAGTTCAATTATTCGTCGATAGTTTATATTCTTAGTAAATTACAAATTACATCAGAAAAATATTTTTTTCAATTCATGAGCCCCTGAGCCCCATTCTCCTTTTTGAGCACTATCTGTATTTTGTCCAATATTTAAAACGCTTGAAATTTTGAAGGGGTTAGTGGAAGGAGGTATGTGGGGTATGTGGCATTTTCAAGGAAAATGAATTATTGTAGTGAATGTGTGAATAGGGTACGTTTAGACTTGCATTTTAGAACAGAAACCATATATAGCTGTTTTTAAAAGAAATATCCGTGCCATGAAGAAGGTATTTGACTACAAAAGATACGAATAAAAAGCTTTAAAGCCAATATCTCAAACCAATCTTTTTGTTATACACCTCTTTCCACTAACTCCTCCATTTATCAAACCATAATTTGTTTTACAAACGCATTTTAAATAAAAAAAATACACACGCTCGTTATAAAAAAATTCAAAATTAATTATAAAAGAAAAATACTTTGTTTAAAAATCTAAGGATTGTCTTTTAATACGTTTTAAAATTCGGTTTTCAAGTAGCACAAATTAATATCAAAGAATGTCAAATCAGTAAAGGGTTTGGATAGTTTTTGGAAAACTTGTGTCCTATTTTTTTTACTTTATTATTTAATATTCCTTATATTTTGTTATCATATGCTTTTAAGGCCAGATAAACATAAGATAATGTAATTATTCTGATTTAAAAAAAAGTTATTCTAAATATAAATAAGTTCTAAGTTAAAAATATTTCCTTAGATCCTAAGTATATTTTAATTGCAGGATACAATTAAGTATCCAATAGTGTATTCAAATTCATAATTGAAAACTGCTACCTACTAAATATGTTTAAAAAATAAGAAGTTGAAAATTATTATAAGAGGCTACTTTGTAAAAATATTTAATTCAATAACTAGCAAACGTTTAAGTAATCTTACTGTCATATCGGTTTTCAAATATCACACACAGTCCAGTTAAAACAACATGAATTTCCCTTAAGAAAGAGAGAAATCTTCCTTTATAAGAGAAGGAATATCTGAAATACGTATATAAGTAGAAATATTTGCGGAGGCTGTGTACTTTCTCATGCAATGTCTATTCTACCTCACAAGAAGCGATTGCTTCAGCAAAGCCTTCCTCTATAACCTCAGACAGCGCCAGTGCTTATTTCGCCTACGGGAGAGATTTGTTTTCCTTAATTTTTCTATTACTGGCTGCAATATCACTTTCAATATAGGAGGCATACGTCAGCGAGGCTTGTGATGGAATTCTCAATATGCATTCATAGCCTGTTGTTCTAGAAAAGAAGGGTCAGGGTATATTATGACCGAATTCTTTTCCTGACAATGGGTTTTTTGTGTGTTTTGAGTTGAATATTTTTCATGCTTTTTCCGCGCTCCATTTTGGTTTTATGAAATTAGTTCATTATTTATTTGCAGGATTGGTTTTTGGTTAAATAAACTTTTTGAAGGTTTTATGTCTGAAATGTTCGACGGGATAAAACATGCTCAGAATAAAAGGGTGGTGTAAGTCAACCTTAGTTTTGAGTAATTGAAGTTTTTTGCTATTGCATACCACCTAATTTGTTTTACTCAGGAAATTATCATTCTAAGCAAATAATATGAAAATAAATACATAAAGATCATTGCTTACCAAAAAGAACAACATTTTTTAACTCACGCCACTGTTATTACGAGCAGTTAATTTTTAAGTGAATATGGGAAAGAAAGTAAATATAAAAATATAATAATTCCCTCATATCCATGTCTGTGGTCTATCAAATTCAAATAGTAGTTGAAAAACATATGATTGTACTATTGAATTACTGAATGAAATATCTTCTTGTGTCAGAATTGGCCAATACAAGTGGTTATCCATTCTATAATTGTTTTCCTAATTGAACAAAATCCTTCATTAGGAATGTTTTACATTATGTTCTAAATAATTGATCACCTGCTTCACCATCCTGATTAAAAGAGCTTTACTTATTAATAAAATATGCATAAATTAATAATAGTATAATAAGAATAATAATAGTAAAAGATAATAATAATAAGAAATATTTCATACAATCAGAGTAAATTAATAATCGAGAAAAAAAATTAAACATTAATTTTATTTCTTCCCTCTACCTGAATATTCGATAAGTCTATCACAATTTTTTAAAGAAGTCTATCCTAAAACACAGTGTATACATCTGGGTAAAACTTGAGTTGTTCGGAAAAATAAAAGTGATGCTGAATTTTTATCAAAACCTCGGCGATTCAATAGCATTTTGCAACCATAAGGGCCCCACGCTAAGTGTCGAATAGTGTTTCTTTTCCCAAACTCGCATGTCGCGGGCCTAGTGTACAAGCGGCGGACACAGCCAAGCTAAACGCCGCGTCGCAACACTCCTTTTCACTTTCCCCCCGCTTGTTTCGTTTTAGCATTCTCCAGGAAAAGGAAAGTGGAGCCAAAAGAAAAGAAAATCATTCTCCCCTCAACGTGAAAGAAAATCGATCGCGTCTTTTTCCGAACAACTCCTGGGCCCTGGCCGGACACTGGTCAATTTCCCCGCCTTTCTTATCAATTTATTTACTAGTCTCTAGGGCCTACCCTCCAGGACTTTAACGCAATGACCCCTGGGTAATCAGCCATTTCTGTCCCGGCCAACTTCCGCTGGACAGACTTAAGATGCCCATTGTTGCCAATAAAGGCCCCTACCCATCACGATTCGACCAATAGCGTCTGACGACCTTCACTGGCCTGGCCTTAAGCAACGTGGATGCAGATGGAAGGGGGATATCCCCCTTCTCCCCCCCTGCTCCCAAATGAGAATCTTTTGCACACGGAAAGACAATCATCCATCTCTGCCCGCATTCCTAACCAGGGCGATATTACTGAAATGTCCTCTACTGATTCATCCCGCTGATATTTCCATCGAAATCCTTTCCCATTCTTACGCAAGACTTCCCCGCTCGCAATGAGTGCAGCCGAGGAAATTTAACTTAATAAAAACACGGAAAATATTATGTGACAGTTTTAACGTTTTAAATTAAACAAGGGGAGGGGGAATCGGTTCGGGGTGTAATTTGGAGGGGAGATCTTGTCGGAGGAAAAAAAAAACTCAGACTCTCCGGACTTTCTAATCAGGATTTATTCCATATTTCTCCGGCACTTCTTTCCGAGACAAATGAAAGCTTCTCGATGCGGCACTTTTTTTTTCCTCAGGATTTGTGATTTAAAACCTGTGACGGATGAAGAATTCGGGAAATGTTCTCGGGGTTTTGTGTGCTCCGATATAGCTTTCACTAGATCGATTGGGTGTAAAAAAAACCCTTCACTTTTCGGACGTGCGTAGCTTTTGTTTCACGATTTTGATTTTTCACAGAATGAACTGGCTGTGTTTTAAATGTGATACTGAAGATTGCGTATAGATAAAAAGTGAGACAATTCAAACTGTCAAAGATTTTAATTAGATACGTCAGTTTATGTTGTATTTTTTTATAAAATCCAGTGATAATTTTATAAACTGAAGAAATGCATTTTAATTTTTAAACCATGAATTTATTAGCATGTCTATTTTATTTTTTAAGAAAGGTACTTTTATAATAATGTTTAGCGTCATTAACTCATTTTTTATGATAGTTCCCGGAGTTGGTGAAAATAGAATAAGGGGTTCTTTTCTCTTTCTTTTCTCTATCCATTTACCATACCCTTACCTTCCTTCTCATTCTTTCTCTCTTTATTATTATTTATCTCATTATCTCCTACTCTTTCTAATTCTCTCCTTTACGCTAACTTTTTCACATTCTTGAAGACTTACCTAATACGGTAAATGTCCGTGTTGTTCTCCCTTCGTGCGCTGTATATCTTATTCTTTTACCCCTATATTATGTACTATATTTTTTTACCAAAAATTTTGGGTTCCAAAAAATTATTTTCAAACAAAATAAAAAGGTGTACCAAAATGTTTGGGCTTATTTCAATCAGTTTAATAAAAAAAAAAATCTTATGTAGTACCATTCAGCTTTAAGATGTTTCAACCATATGCCTTCAATCCAATCAAAAAGAAGGTATCAAAAATGAATTTATAATATCAAAGAATTACATTTTTGTAATAAAGTCTAAATCCAGGGAGGAATGCAGGTGAATTTCGCGAAGCTGCACAAACCTTATAAAACAAACAAATAAAATACTGATGAATGATTGATGACCCACAATTGCCTCACTAGAAGTTTGTTTTACTTAAATTTGATTCAAGAATTAGTGGCGGTATTTTACAAATGATTTCAAAATTTTATCATGAGTTTGATTTCATTAAAAAGCTAGATGCACTCTAGCCTACTCCAAAACAGCCGCAGCAGTGCAAAGACATTCAGCTCCATATCTGTTTCCGAACTGACTCCCCTAAACTACCCATAAAGCCCAACGCTCCAAACTCATCCTGCCCAATTGTTGCGTCCGACCACACCACTGCAAGAATGCAGCCGCAGTAGTCTCCAGGCGAAGTAGGCCCGATCAATAGCCTAGATAAAGAAGGGCACCGAGCGGCGATTTTTAACCCCACTGGCTCCTCCCCCGGTGGTCCTCCCATTTCAATTGAGTGCTCTTACGTTTTTCTAATTTTAATACACGTAAGAGGTGTTGATTACGTGTCCGGCGGCGGTACCGGACGAGCCCCATGGGGCGCCCCACATAATCCGATCGGTTATGCCGGATCCGGCTCTTCCCGGATCCGGTTATTAGTCGCCTCCTAGGAGCCACTAACCGCCCGCTCTCCCATTACCGCACCCTAGGGGCCACCGCACGGATTTCTTATTCCGGCATTTTGCTTTCCAAGAGGACACCTTATTTATGGCGAGATTTATGGAATAATCCGGTAAGTGTAAGCCCGCGAGGAGTCCTAATTTCACTTATGGAATGGTAAGAGTTCCCTGAGCAAGTGCAAGCTCGGAGTGACACTGGCGTGAGTCCAGAGTCATAACATTTCAAATAAGCACGGATTTAGAGGTTTCTTCTAAAGCCCTCCATTTAGGTGGTAGTTGCCCGAATCAAAAGTTCAATAGTTGACCTAAAGTCCAACCCGAAAAATGCCCTCTTCATTGGAACTACACAGGTGCCATGGCTGAAGACCTCCAATGCCTCATAACTAAGTTGGTGTGACTTACACCCTTGTCCTTCCGAGCAGCTGGCGTGATCCCCGTGCTCCGTTCAATTGCGAGATGGCGCAGGTAGGACCCTTTTCATAGAGAAAGTGGGCTGCACTTGCTGAGAGGGAAATTAATAGAAAACTATTCGCCGGCTTAACTGGAGTCCCCGCGGTCGATTCCATAGCTTGTCTGGAGATAATTACTGAATAAAACTTTATAGAGTCTGCTTCGCTTGTTTTGGACCTTGCTGTAATCCCTCGAACATTACATTCTAAATGGGAATGAGACAGTATTGTTTCATCCAGAAAGGTTATTCTTGAGAAGGGGATACTTGTTTAGTAAATTTAGTAAATTTCAAGCTATATAACCTAAACCCAAAACTGTATCAACGTTAGTTTCTATTTTTGTATTTCTATACTAAACACTTACTTTATAGCTTTTTATGTCACGTCCCATTAATAGTAAAATATGTACTACAAGGTAAAATCATATACCTTATTGAACATATAATAATAGAAACAACAATTCAATTTCACTTGTATAGATTTTATTATTAATTAATATTTCGGTCATTTTAAAATTCTTTCGACAATTAATAAACCTAAAGATCAACTTAATATTGGACGCACCCTCGAAGTCAATGTGAAAGAACACATATACTCCGCAGATAAGCTTCGTATTTTAAAATTTATTCTTCTTTTTTTTCTATTCTTTTTTTTATTCTTCAAAAAGTTATCAAATTATGTTGTGAATATTTAAGAATATACAATAACAATTCATTTTGGTAAATTTATATACTTGCTTGGGGGTTAGAGAAAAAACAATGAAAGAGAATATTATGTACTTGAAATTAAAAATAAAAAATTCTCGAAAAACAGCATAAATTTTAACAATAGGTAATGTATCTGTAGTGTATCTAAATTTTAAAATTTCTTTGTATTATTTTTGGGTAAAAATTCTCTGTTATCAATACTTGCTCATGAAAGATAAGAGAAAAATCTTCCTAGATAAATTTTCTTCTTACTCCGTATGTTCAACAAATTATACCTTTTATGTGGTTATGAAAGTTATTAGCTTATAAAATAAAGTAAAAGTAGCAGGCATTACTTTCAATTTGTTTTTTATCATGACATGGACAATACACAATAAAAAAAAAACGTAATAGACTAACAGCCATATTCACAGCCATCAGCGTCAGTGTTAAATCCTCGGTCAAAGAAGAATTCCACCAATCAGAGTCAACGGAAAGCTACTTTTTCTTTCTTTAACCGCTGGTTAACCTCGACGCTGATGGCTATGAATATGGCTGTAAAAGAAGCAGTCTTACTTTATTTGTATGTCAGAAGGTTTCTCAAAGAAAACCAATGTTGCGAAACGGAATCTATTGAGGGATAGGAATAGATTTTTTTTAAAGAAGGAGATGGCTGTTGATACTACATTGTTGTAAATAATGAGTGCTCTTCAAGTGTTATTCAATCCATTAATGCTTGAATTTTTGTTCCTCAAATATTTTATACCCACAAACATATAGTAAACAGCGTCTCTTTTTAGGACGCTTTTCAAGGGTTAAAAACAAGGTCAAAATAAAATATTTCCAAAAAAAAAATGATGAAAAAAAACCCTCCGAAACTGATTTGATTTATATATAGTGAGCGAAAAGTCCGTAGACATTTTAAAAATTCCTAAAATCTAGAAATTAAATTTACTTAAAATTTACTTTACTAGAATTATACGTATACTAAAATAATACTTATTCGAATTTAATAAAAATTTTTGGGGCTGTCAACGAAAACAACAGCTGGCTCAACCTTTACAATTTTGAAATTTACAAGAAATTCTATAAGCTATTCTTAAGTTATTGAAGCTAATCGCATTGGATGGCTTAGACACCTCTACAGATCGGACGACAATGAATCATCTAAGAAATTGACTTTATGAAACCAGATAGAGTCCGAAAGAGAGACCAACCACCCATTAGGTGGCTATACAGTGTTGAAAAAGATTACAGAAAGTGATTGGTACTGGAAGGTGGAGGACAGTGGTGTCTAACAGGGCAAGATGGCAAAAACTTATTGAGACGCCCTTGGCCTGTTTTGGGCTGTAGTGCCGAAGAAGAATACACTAACGGGTTTAACCAAATTAAAAAATGAACTCAGTCTAAGTATCCAAAAACACTTTTAGTGAAATAACTTCATTCAATTTAGCTTTAGTTATTCATGCAATTCATTGCGATTTTCTAAAAAAAAGTTTAAAATGTGATAGAATTTTAAGTTAGGTAACTAATTTGTACGCTAAAACACTTACTGTTTATATAACATTTTTGAAAAATATAAAACAAGGGTCACAAATTTATTCTTAAGTAACATAATTCTTAATTAATAATGATAAGTGTCAAGAATCATATTTAAGAAGAGAAATCCCACCATAGCTCACCAGTCGAAAGGTACTAAAAAATCTTTTAAATAAACAAGCTCTTAAAACCATGTAGTTCTATTTAAGTTTTTCTTTCAAAGTATACGTCCCTTAAAGGGCTGTGCACGTACTCAAAACACAAAGTGGTTTAGATTGAGTTAGGTGTTCTTATTTTCGCTTATGCAGTGCTTGATGATAATGAAAATCCAAATTGTCTGCTTTAGAAACTAAACGCATGACATTCCAATGTGTTTTAGGAGAAATAACCGAGATTGTATTACAACTATGTATATTAACACCAAAACAATCCAAAATTCATCTCCCATCTAAAAATTCCCCCTTTATACAGCCCCTAATAGCTTCATAAAGGAACAATTACCTGGAAGGAGGAGGGTCGATCCCAAAGTGGCTCGCCTGAGGAGTTCCTTTCTGCGAACAAAGGCTGCCTCGAGGGAAATAATTCCGAAGCTCGCCGCATTCTCGCAGGTTTTCGGCGGCGGCTCATGATAAATTCGCCGGTAGGTAAACGACAAACCCGGGCGAAAATGTTATGGAAATCAGTGAAGGAGACACACTTTCCCAAAACCCTAAATCAACCCCATCGCGAGCACTTGTAGCTGGGAATCCTTTTCCCCCGGCCTTCATAACAGCCGGGCCTCCCCCCGGAGGCTTTATGCAGGCGCGTATAAAGTATATCCGGATGTCACATGCCCAAAATCACTTTTTTGTCAGGGAGGGGGACATCAAGAAGTGTTGTTATAGACGGCGAAGCGCGAGACATTGTAGCTCAAGTTGTGAATCTACTTTCACCCGGTGGGGGAAAGATCCTGGAGGATAGGACACGGAAGATTGGCGTAGGGAACGTTAAACTGGAGATAAAGATAGAACGGGAGGAGAGGAGAAAAGGGATCCGACTTTTATATCGGGTGTTCGCCAAGTTTTCTTTATGGTCGGAGTGAAAACACTTTTTACTATCTGCTGCAGGGGGCGAGTGACAGCTACACTCGGTTTACCTACAAATGGAACTGAAGAGGACTTCTTTAGGTGCTTATGAATTGGAGGCCATATGGCAATAACATGGTGGTGGGCTCGATTATTGAGGGAGATAATGGAAAAATGGAATTATTTCTGGGAGAGAAATATAGGTTGACAGTCTTCCAGGTTTTGCTTTCAGAAATGCATGATTTTGAATCAGGAAAACCTTACATCGTAGGAGTAGTTATTTTGTATTTTAATTTCCTCTACTGTGGTTGTATATTTTACATTAATCATCTCTCAAAGGCCATTTTCGCTCCCTTTTATAACTAGTTGATCAACTATATTAAAGTATTACACCTCCTTTCACACTTTAGCCTTAATGTGTATATAATAAGCATAATAAATACAGTTAATCAAGAAGGCACTAAAACATAAGTACATTTACTGGATAAAGTAATAGTCTATATTATGTACTTAAAACCTTTACACTTATTATTTCCGGGTGGTATTTTTTTTTTTTTTTTTTTGAAATCATGTTAAAAAATTAAATTCATTAAATATTTTACATTCATTCTATGATTTTGCTTATAATTTAAACTTTAAAAACTTTATAACCAAATAGTACCTCCCATTTATACTTTGGGATATCCATAAAACGTTATAATTTGTTTAAAAGCAGATAATACACTTTTTTGGAAACAAAACACTGTGTAAAAAGTCTTACTTTTAGGATTTTACGTAATTTTTATTCAAATTATAATATTACGTAGGGGAGATCAGGCTAATACGACATACCACTTTTTCAAAGCAACCGTAAAGGACTAATTAAATAGATTTCCTGTAGTTTTCAAAGCCAATGAAATGTTTATTTAATGCTCTAACACCCCCTAATTGGGTATATCATAATCTTTCTTTTTTCTTTTCCAAAAACTTACTTTTCTAAAAAAGTAGAAAATATGTCATTTTACCCGATATAAGGATAAAATGACATAGTAAATATTTAGTAGGAAAAAAAGTAGTTTCTTAGGCAAAAGCAATTTTATTTTGATCCCAAATAATAACTATATTAGCAGTTAAGCACTTTGACATAACTATGATTAAATTTTTTGTGGAAAGATAACTAGCTAATTTAAAAATACAACTGTAATGTGCTTACAAAACAAAATTTTAGTTTTTCCTTTCATAAGAGGTGTTAAAGTTAACAGAGTCTTATGCATTTTTTCTGAGTTTACGTCGCTTAAGATTAAGTTCTGTGGAACATGAGGGATAGGACCTATATTTCAGCCAGCAACTGAGGATTCAGAATGACATACTATGTCATTTTACCCTTAAAGGTGTATTTTTATTTATTTTCAATTTCTCGTAAAACAAAAAGTAAAAGCAACTACCTACCGCATGAAATATACTCTTAATTGAACATACATTCACACAAGAATCTTAGTTTAAGTAAATGAAAGGATTTGCATAAGAGAAAGCTTATTATAAAAACACAAAAAAATATTTTGACACTCACTATTTTTATTTTTGTTCACCACGAGGTAAGAAATGCCTTTCAAACAATGGCGTCTGTTTGTATCATTTTGGAAGCAATAAAAAGAAGAAAAAAATCGCCTGATACGTGCTGTCATTCTGCAAAATTTCAAGAAAATCAAAAAAAGTCATTTTACCCGAGTATGTCGTATTAGCCTGATTTCCCCTATATTTTCTTTTAAAAAAATTAAAATAAAAATGGCTGTTAAATGTTAAATGTTTCAATTGGTTTTAATACACACAATTTTATATTTGTAATTATAATGCTCGTTAAAATCAGAAAATATAAATGAAATAACAATACCAATCTGAATTTAACCATTGAATAAAATTCTTACTCCAAGTTTATCTTATCTTTGAATAAATTAATAGTAGTCTATACACTTAGCATCGTATTACCCCTTTAGCAATTGCTATTATTTAACATTACACAGTGAAATTTCCTCACTCGCATTTTAATTGTAATCTTATAATCTGGGTACCAAGATGCATGTTTAATTTCCCGAATTACTCATTAGCGGAACCATCTTGTTTCAGAGCTCTGTCTCTCTTACTTCCCATAATCAATGATTCCTGAGCTCTTTAAAAGTAATTGTTAAAACGATTGTAGTTTTCAAATCTTTAAACACTTAAAATGCATTCAATCTAAATGTCAGGAGTCAAACGATTAAAGTAAAACTCCTGATTACAATTTATTTTCAATTGATTACTAATTAACGCACCTGGTTGAATTAAAATTTAAAAGTCAAATCAACTATGCTTCAGTTGTAATTTAACTTGATTTCACTTTGATTGACTTTTATGTCATTATTCAACCTAACTAAGCTATTAAAATTAATTCGGAAGTATGCTTTATTTTAGAGATTTGAAACACCTTCAAAATAGTTTGGTATTCTCTATGTAGTTCATCAAAACATATTATGTACTGTAACAGTTCAAAATGTTTTTTTTTCTTGCATCTTTATAGTACTTTTTTGTTGCTACAAATAAAGTACCTGTAAAACCATTTTTTCCACTAGGGCATTCTTACAGCAGAAAAACAAACTTTCCAGTGTTTGATCGGGAGTATACACAGGGTGCATAGGAAAGTTCTTTAACCTGAAAATACTTGCGAACGAAAAGAGCTACAGCTATAAAAGTTAGGTAACGGTATAGTAAAGCTACTACGCCCGACCAAATACAAATGACAACAGCCACCCTAGTGTCGAAATAAGAAAGTTAAAAAATCAATTTAAAAAATAAAGAATATAGAAAAAAACATTGATGAGAAAGTTGTTGGCAATATTATAAAAAAACACGCAGAAAATAATTTCACGATCTTCAATATTCGTGGAAATATTAGCAAATGAAAATATCACTTTTTTACGCCTAAAAAAAGAAAAGGTTCGCAAACCTGCAAATTTCTTTGATTTTTAGTTAAAATTTGTCTTTGTTCAACTAAAAAAAGCAAAAGCTACATTAAAAGACTGAACAAGTTGTAAATTTTCGACTTTTTTCTTTTTGAGGTCTATAAAAAGAGTTCTATTCTTACTTGCTAATATATTTCCTCGAATATTGAAGATAATTTCAGGAAATATTTTTCTGCTTGCTTTTTAGGATATTGCCAACAAATTTCTTATTAAAGTTTTTGTACTATCTCCTTTATTTTTAATTAATTTTTTTTAACTTTCTTATTCTGTCACTAGGGTCGCTGCTGTTATTTGTATTAGGGCGGACTTAGTCGCTTTCCTATACCGTTAAATAACTTGCATAGATGTATCTCTTTCTGTTCGCAGGTATTTTCTGGTTAAAGGAACTTTTCTATGCACCCTGTATAGCGCATGCATTCGCTAGTGTTTTTATACTGTTTAAACCGAAATTAGTCAAACCCTTTTGATATAATTAATTCAAGTTCCTTAATTTTAATTAAAATTTAGAACAATATCCTTGTAGGAGAATGATAAAATTCATATGAATATAACTATAAAATGTTTAACATTTATTGGTTTATACGGTATTAATTTTTAAAAATGCCATAGTTTCAATACTGTACAAATATTTATAATTTAACACTAATAGTATTTTTTACCGTTGCCTTTTTTAATGTCGTATTTTGAAGATGACCGCATTTAGGACAAACAGTAAAACTGAACTTTTTAAGAAATAGAAAACTTTTTATAGAAAATTTTTTGATGGTTTCTGATAGAGTTAATAGTGTAGATTTAAAAACCGGTTGATGCCACTCTGCAAGTGTTGAGAATTTTTTTAAAATTAATATTTTTTAAAAATGGCCCGAAAAAAATTTCAAAAAATCAAATAATAGTAATCGAGACTAATGATACATTTTTACTGACTATTTTTCAGTGCTGAATACGAATATTCCATTTAAAATTTAAAAAAATTTAAAATATCAATTTTTTAAAATTATTTGAAAAATTGGATATTCGAAAAATATAAAATATCGCTCAAAACCACAAAATAACGGCAAAAGTAGTAATTCAAACGGGTTTCCCTTAGAAATGACTTAAATAATAAGATACGAAAATTGGAAGAAAATCGGACAGTAAAAAGTTTAATTTTTTTCAAATTTTCAATTTTTTTGGCCTTAAAAATCGACCTTTTTTAAAATTCTTGTTAAAAACGTTTGAGGCGTTTTCCAAGGTCATTTTTCCATGGATATTGTAGTTACATAGCTATATAACATAAAAAATCTACAATGGATGTTTAAATCATTAGTTAATAAATTAATTTATTAAAATGAACTTTGAAAATACAGGTATAATACTTCAATCAAGTGAAACAGGAAATATGTTGACAATATTTGGTAATAAATCATATAAACAATAATTAAATTTACAAAAGACAAAAAACCTTTTAAAAAATTTAAATTTTTAAAAAATTTAAAAATTTAAATTTTTAAAAATTTTTAAATTTTGTTGTACAGGCATGTGATACATCTCTATGGGCTATATTTTAGTGCGGTTTACGAATACCAGGCCAACTTTTCAATAAAATTTAGAATAAGTGTGGAAAAATTCAAGTATTTATCTTAATACTTTTGTTTTAAATGCTTTAATTTTCCACACTTATTCTAAATGTTATGGAAAAGTTGGCCGTAAACAGCACTAAAATATAGCCCATAGAGATGTATCACATGCCTGTACTACAAATTTAAAAATTTTAAAAAAAAATTAAATTTTTTAAAGTTTTTTAAAATTTAAATTTTTTAAAAGATTTTTTGTCCTTATTAAATTTAATTATTTTTTATATGACTTATTACCAAATATTGTCAACATATGTCCTGTTTCACTTGATTGAAGTATTTTACCTGTATTTTCAAAGTTCATTTTAATAAATTAGTTAATTAACTAATGATTTAAACATCCATTGTGGATTTTTTATGTTATATAGCTATGTAACTACAATATCCATGGAAAAATGACATTGGAAAATGCCTCAAACGATTTTAACAAGAATTTTAAAAAAGGTCGATTTTTGAGGCCAAAAAAATTGAAAATTTGAAAAAAATTAAACTTTTTATTGTCCGATTTTCTTCCAATTTTCGTATCTTATTATTTAAGTCATTTCTAAGGGAACCCCGTTTGAATTACTTCTTTTGCAGTTATTTTGTGGTTTTGAGCGATATTTTATATTTTTCGAATATCCAATTTTTCAAATAATTTTTAAAAATTGATATTTTAAATTTTTTAAACTTTAAATGGAATATTCGTATTCAGCACTGAAAAATAGTCAGTAAACATGTATCATAAGTCTCAATTACTATTATTTGATTTTTTGAAATTTTTTTCGGGCCATTTTTAAAAAATTTTAATTTTAAAAAAATGCTCAACACTTGCAGAGTGGCATCAACCAGTTTTGAAATCTACACTATTAACTCTATCAGAAACCATCAAAAAATTTTCTATATACGCGATTTCGCACTTTTCGACTTGGCACCCTGACTATCTTTGGCCGATTTTGGTGGCACTGAGATGTGCGCAAGGCCATCTTTAACAAGTACTACAACTCAAAACCTTATTTTCGCCAAAAAATGTTCTTACAGACTTTTGCAACGTTGCTGTCGATATGTTACGGGCAAAGTGATAAACCGGGCATTATTGATAATGCCTGAAGTTGAGACGAGAAATGAGTATTTATCACTTTGCCCGAAATACGAGGGCATTATTAATAATCCTTCAAATTACTTCCAAGGCTAATCTTAAATAATAAACAGTTAATTTTAAATTAAATTTAGATAAACATGTATCAGGATATTTTGGGGCAAAAGGGTTATCCTTTATAAAATAATAGACATAATTTTTCACAAATTCATTATGTCATCTCTGAGCTATTTCTTTATGAAATAGGTAAGCCGAATATTAGTTGGTATAAACACTATAAACAAACAACTTATACCACATAAATGATTTCCTAGAGAAATAAAAGCAAAGCGAGCTCATAAACGAATAAAATTTACGTCCATCTCCAGGAATAAAACTTAGCCTCCATCTTCAGGAAGAAAGGATTAACTCCTTATTATGCTCATTTTTGAAACCTTTATGCACCTCATTTTTATAAAATAAAAATTATCTGCATCAAAATATTTCGAGATTTATAAACAATATTTCAAACAAAGTACGTAGTAGACTTAAAAGGATATTTCTTCAACTAATGCAATCCATTAGAATAATAAATGAGTGAACTTCTCTTTTCTTGATCTATTCATCAAATTCCCAAGTTTCTCATTTTTGTATTTTATAAATAAGATATATCATTTGATTGTGTAGTAATTTACATCATAATATTTAAAGATTTATGAATAATATCCAGAACTAAGGAATATTTATTTAATTAATAAAAACTTCCCAATATCAAAATGTAAAAACTGAAATCTCCATATGATTTTGAAATCTCAGGATCCCAAATTAGTTCATCAAGAAAAACAAACGGTTATTAGTATAAACCCACATCAAAATATACCACGATTTATTAAAAAAATACGGATATATGATAGTGAACCCAAAAGGATATATATTAAACTGAATGAAAACTACCTCATCAATAATAATAGTATAAAAAAGTGAAACCTTTCTTCAAAATTGTTTTTGAAATATGATAAACATCTTATTTGTTTATCAAAAAACAAGTGGTTTTTAGGTTATTGTAAACCCACGTCAAAATATACTAACTTAAACCCCCAAAATATACTAACCTAGTATTCTTAACCTTCACAAAATTGCTAGATATAAGTTGTTTTCTCTTATTAAGCATGGAAAACTTTAATAATCTGAAGTGTATTTTTTTTTTTAAATTAATTTTATTTAACGAGATATTGTAATTTTTGCTTTAACAAAATGAAGTTTTCGCAACCCACAGAATGAGTCACTTTTTTCAGACAGCTTTTGTTTACACTTTGAATATTACTATATAGCAGCTGAAAGTATTGTTAACAATTTAGTGGCGACTATTATCCCCACAAACAAAACAGCTGAAATCATCAGCACGAATATGTAGTAATTCAATCCTATATCTTGTTCAATGAGCTTCAAATTTATATTTATTTGAAACTTCTTTTGTGCTAACGAGCCCCATCACGGACCACTTTCAACACTCTCACGGACCATCTAGGGTCCGCGGACCACCTGTTAAGGTAACCCCTGGAGTAGAGGATATTTATTAAACTGAGAAAAATATCCAGATCAGCCATGGAAGAAAGTGAAACTTCTCTCTCCACGACTTTTGAAATCTCTAGACATCTCATTTATTTATCAAATAAACAAGCTGTATATTGAGTTTTTACACGCATCAAAATATACCGGGATTCATTAACAAATAAAGCCATAGCGTAGAGGTTATTTATAAAACTAATGAAAACTACCCACATGAACCATGGAAGAAAGTAAAACCTCCAAACGCCTCATCTATTTATCAAATAAACAAGCTTGTATTTTGAGTTTTTATACACATTGAAACATACTGGGATTTAGTAAGAAATAGTGGGAAGCATAGAGAGGCTATTTATTAAACTAATGAAAGCAGCTCCCCTTGTGCGAAAGAAAGGCCATTCCTCCAGGCGGCTTATCAAATATGCGCGCATCCATTGCCGCGGCTGAAAAAGGCCCCAAACGACGTCTTTAACGGCCGATGAATAATCGGCTCCTTTCCGGGGCAAACAATTTAATAAAATCGCCTTTTGCCCTATCCCGCCACCTCAATATTGTTGGCTCATGTAAATTAGGCGCATTTTCTTCCCCGGGCATTACGGCAGATAATATGGTAATGCACCCTTCACAAGGCGACGGCCTAATACAAGCGGCCAAATCCCCCAATCATAATTTATATGCATAATCTCCACAGTCCTTGTCAGATGGCTCATTACAAGAAGTACCCCAGGGAGATAGCCTAATCCCCGTGTATAACAAACGCCTGGGCGTCCCACTTTGACAGATGTTTGCACTTTTCCCCGCGCTGCCTCTAATACCCCGACTCCCAGTGATCGACGTCGTCTTTTACATACTTTCGCTTCTCCATCTTCATCTTCCCTCCCAGCGGGATGATGCTTTGACAAGAAAGAAGCGCTGTTTACCGCCATTACAAATTCCGGGACAAACTTTTTGCGCCCTCTTTCTTTGCGGACAGACAGGGGGACTTTTTCCATTGCTAATTTGCAATTGTTTGGTGGCTGGGATTCGCCTGCTGCTTATCGTTATGATGCTTTTTCTTTCTTTTAATGCTCTTCTTTCGTTTTTTGCTGATATTTTCAAAAATAGATTATTCAAAACGTATATTCGTTATTTTATTTCAGTACTCTGTGCGTGTGGTTGTATGTTTCTAACAGAACTAGGTAGTCCACATTTGCATTAATTTAAATGATAACACAAGCCTCTTTTCTCCAAACTCCGACTTTTATCTGAAATAGTAACAATAAAGTGTTAACCTATATTATTTTTAGTACTCTGTATAAATAAATAATATAATTATTTTTTATTGTTGTGTGTATTATATTCCTAAATTTAATTCTAAATTTCATATTTTCTTCTTCTAAACTATATAAAGAATTATAAAAAATTAATGTTTTTAGGTTTTTTTTAAATCATTATCATACACTTTCATTAAAACATTTAGTTACAAAATTGAGAGAGATAATTTACTCTCTTGAGGTAAGCCTAATGTAAAAAAAAGACTTCTTTTCATTGACTACAACAAATGTTTTCCATTGATTTATCTATCAAACTTTTTTTTTGTTTTAAATGAAAGTTTATATTGTAATATCGTAGATTAGAATTTTTAATTAAAATGATTGAACTTAAAAGAATGTACAGAAACCATCTACACTTCACATTGTGAAGGTCGTTTGGATAGGGAAAATACAAGATTTTCATGAAAACTAATTTAAATGTTTCTCAACCTGTCTATTTTCTATCTATTTAGTCTATTTTTAAAACTAAAAGAAAAATGTCTTTTGGATTTACGTTTTTTGTCTATACTAAGATAAGAAACGTAATACTCAAAAACGAAACAGGTCTTTACCATGTTATAAGCAATGTATATTATTAAAGAAGATCCGTCTTTTTAAGACAGGATACATAGATTCCGACCTAAATCTCTCCAAGCCAGAAGTTTTGCTACTCCGTCTTAAAATGTAATAATTCCCTCCCCTCGCTCCAAAACCTCCCTCCGCCTTCGGGAGATAGATCCTCCGCTTTTTCCACCCAGCTTCTCCCACGGCGGATGGAGGATCGCGGAATAAACATCCCCTCCACGTTTTGTCGCACGAGTTTGCCGAGGAAAATGAGAGCCCTGTCAACAAAGGGGTTAGGCCAGCTGGGAATATGAGGAGAGCCCCATCCTAATCATAGGGCGGGAGAAAAAAGCGCGCCCCGCATCGAAATCGAAAGACAAGAAAGCGACGGGGCTGACAATGCGCCCCGGCCCTATGACGAGCGGGCCAGATGAATGAGGTTTAGAGCCATTTGGTTCCAATCCTTTCCGCCCTGGGCCGCCCGAGATTGCGGATGGGCCCTATTGAAGATTCGGGGCGGTTAGGGAGGGAGAGGTTGGAAAGAAGTGGACGCGGAGGGAGATGGAGATTCCGATCGGCTTGACATCTCGCGCCCCGGCGGAAAATAACACGGCCTCATTAGCATTTGAATTACCTCGCCCCCCCTCCCGCTCATTTCTCGGGTGTGGGATTTTTCAGGTGGGGGCGCCATTTTTCATATTTAAGTAGCGGGGATGCTGGCTGGGGCTTCTTGAAGAGGGGCGGGATTTGCGGGTTTTTCTGAAAAATTGGATCCACGCATCTTATTTGGGATTTTTTTTGAAGCGTTTGTTTTGTCACAAAAATTAATGCTGATTATTGAATTTTAAGCAATAACTTAAAAAAATGACGCGTGATTTGAGTGTAATATTTAAATTTGATCTTGAGTTTTATTGATTCAATCCAAATTCAATAACATTGAACTATACGATTTAACTCGGGTACCTAATAGTAAGGACTAATGACTGATGAAAAATATTTCAATCAAAAAATAGGAATTGAATTTTAATTGAAGTTGGAAAATGGTTCACTGCAAATGCTTTGTGTTTAAATTTGGATAAAAATAAATTTATATACTTTATAAAAATTCTAGTTGTCCATGTTATACCCCAAGCTCTGTTTCTACAATTAAATATCTGGGTCTGCATATACATTCAAATTTAAAGCAGAAAACGCATATAAGTAATCTGAGTAAAAAATTACGTTTTTTTATGGTTGTTTCACCACTTAAAAATAAAATTGACACAAATTTCTTTAAAATATTGTATTCTTGGTTCTATTCAATATTAAATTATGATATTATTTGGGGAGGTGATTATAAATCTAATTTACTGCCACTAGTTTCCATTCATAATAAATGTTTTAAAATTATGAGATTAAGTCATTATAACCCTTATAATTTAAGAGAATTGAAATAATTACCTTTGAAATATTATTTCTTTTCCTGAATTGCACTTTTTTTTACGTCGAAATATATCTATATGTTATTTAAAATATAGTATTTCTCAAAAAAGACCAAAGGAAATTTATATAATCCCTCATTTTTCAAAAGAAATACGTTTTTTTTACATAGCATCTAAAATTTACAGTCAAACTACCCTTAGATTTATAAAACATTGAGAAACTTTTAAACGTGAACTTTTTAATTTTCTTATAAACTTTGATGACATAGAACATTTTTTTTTCTAATTAAACGAAGCAACAACAATAAAAACCTGACGTTTGCCAAATTGTATTATTTATAATTATTTGGGTTTTTTTTACTTCATCATTTCTTAATATAAATTTTGAAGAAATGATATAGTTATTTATTTAGTGATTGTTACTTTGATTTGTTTTTTGTTTGTCTCAAAATTTGTTTTGTATGTATATAGTATATATTATTGAAATTTGTCTTTTTTTATTGGTTTTTCCATACAATGTATTAAATACACGTATATTTTCTCTGTCACCTAAATGGGTAATTTTCCCCATAACTCATACTATTTTTTTCCCTAATTTTTGTAATGTTTATATGCATGTATTATGTTAATAATAGGCCCAAAGGCCCCGCCAGATTGGCCACTAGGCCTGGGCAGAATTGGAATTTGAATGTTAATAAAGATCAAATAGAGCCAAATTATATCATTCCCATCTCGCCATAGCCACCAATACACCTTTTAGAGGATAAGTGTTTTCTAGAATTTTTTTCTAGAAAAACCTCTCTGTACTTTTCTTTTTCGCAGGGTTTGAATTTTTTGATTAAGCTTGATCGACAAAACCTGGTTTAATGATTAAATTTTGAGTAAAAACTTAAAATCGGGCCTGGTTTTGGGCAAAAAAATTTCATGATAGGGTAAATAAGAAACGGGCATGTTTAAGAATGATCTACAACCCTAAATTCAAGTACAAAAAAAATTGAATTATGCAGCCCTTTTAATCTCTAAAAATGTTCCGAGATAATTTAATTGAAAAAACAAGATAAATTGAAATAGTTGAAAAAGCAAGACTTGACGTTTAAGTATTTGCTAGTTGCATCAACTTCAAAGGGGAATTTTTAACTGAAATAATTATTCTAAAACGATAAAATTTTTATGGGATATAAAAAGTATGTCTTAAAGATATTCTGTGATTTTTTGAGTTTTTAGCTCACACACAAAGCAGCAAATAAAAATGTTTCTTATTACCCCATTCTCCCCTATATTGCGTATTTTCCATCTACACCACCTATAAATTTTGTTACATATTGGGTTGTTATCAATTCCTGCTATTTACGAAGAGATATGGCCTCCCTAATCACCAGTTATAGAGTAAATAATTTTTGATTATACAAGCGAGAAGAAAATTTATATTAGAAATTTATGACTGTATGTGAGTTTTGAAGTGCACGCCCTTTGCAGGGCTTGTTGTACAATTTATTAAAGAAGCCTAGAAAATGTTGATACGGTAAAATTACACAGGTCTGCAATGAAAAGGCTCTTTAAAAGTTTTTTTTTATCTTATTCCTCTGTGTTTCCCCCCTTTAAAAAAGTATTGAAAAAATTCCCTAGACGTCCAGGATTTTCACAAAATGCAAAATTATTTTGAAATTTTCCCATTTTTCGTAGTTTCGGTACATTAACTTCATTTCTTTAAAACGAGCTGTGACTAAATAACATAGTTAACTAATTCACGAGGATATATAAGGGAAAATATCAGGGAAGGTTAAATAGTGCAATAATGACAGGTTTTTCTTGTACACTTCGAAAATACATTCTTGTTGCTACTTACTAGGGTAAAAGGAGGCTCACATGATTGAAAAATAAGTTTTAGTGGTTTTAGAACTCAGTAAATGAACCCATTGCAGTTATATAATGATTTTCATGGAAAATACATAATAAAAAATTAATTTCATAATATTCTTATCTTCATTTGTTTTATCAAAATTAACGTTCTAGAGCAAAACAAAAGTCCCTTTTGGACTCAAAGTTCCAAAACACATTAAAAGAATTACCTTATTAAGACATTTGAATAAAACACTAAATTTGCTATGCATTACTATCATTTTTTTGTAAAATATTGCTTTATTTGCACCATTTGTCTAAAAATGCGCTTTCTTAAAATGCCATTTTTGGATTCAGTACACCAAAAGACTTCAAAAAATGATTTTCAGGTGAAGTTTGAGTTCAAAAATTAATTTTCTAAATTTCTTTCATTTTTCTTGAAAAATTGCCTAATTTACTGAAATTGTTAGAGAGGTAATAATATGGTGGTCAGTTTTAGATTCAAAATTTGAGCTGTACATTTAGTAAGGGAATGAGTACATTTTCCAAAATTTTAAAGTACTTCCCAATAAAACATAAAAACCTAAATTGTCAGAAAATGTAGCGTACCAGGAAAAAACTGAGGCCATTTTCGGATTCAGCACACCAAAAAAACCCATATAGATCAGGTGGAATAAATAATCCAAACAGTTTCAGAAAGTTTTTTTTCAGCAGACCAGAGTTATTTTTTTCTGATATACCTATTACTCAGAAAATAATGATCACATATAATCATTAAAATTATGATCGCCAGTAATGATTGCGACTCGATTTTCTTTTCTAAACTCAAAACGGGGATGTATTTGATGAAAAACGCTGCCTGATTTTTAAAATCGGCAAATAAAAATTTTGATCCGATTTTTAGTTTTTTTCTCCGTCTCCATAATTATCAATTATTTCAAACTTTTTTTTTCACGAACTTTAAAATAATTTTTATTGATTTAAAAAATATCACTCAGAAAATAGTTATGTTGATTCGAAACAGCTTTGTTTAAAGCAATGATTAAAACGAGATTTCTTTCTTTTGTGATTGGAAAAATGATAATCCATTGTTAATAAAATTCGTCATCGTATTTTTATACATAGTAATTTGATTGAATTTCATTGCTGATTTTGGATTTCATGATTACTATTAATCGATTTCAAACTAGTATTCGATTCAAATCCTGTTTTTATTAACTGTTCGAGATACTTATAATATCCATGTAACACAAAGTATTTGATACCTAAAAGAACAATTGATAATTGATAATTGATTGTATACTAGTTCTGATGTTTCCCAAAACTGAATAAAATATTGTTTAGTAGTACTTCGGAATTTTTGGAGAAACTTTCAACTCTTCTTCGTTAAAGTAGATTATAAAAGTACGTACAAAAGCATTCAAACAACCTTTTATATTTTATTAAATTATTATTTATATTAGTACAAACATGTTAAGAAGATAATTATTAAATCAATAAAAATATTGATGAATTGTAAGAAATTCGAAGTAAGAAATACTAACAGAGAAGTTATAGGGGTAAATCATTGCTGGATCAATTACTAAATTCTCAGTTTGTAAGAAAATGAAATAAAAAATGTATACAGCTCGTATTTAAATATCTCTAAGTAAACTGTAGCAGAACATTCTGTGACTGAACAGAATGAAGAAATAAATAGGAGATTATTTTCTTTCTTGAATGGGGCACTCTAAAGATCTATTCTTAGAATGAAGGTGATTTTTTTTGTAGTCAAAGTTGAAAGAGATTTTCCCATTTCAAGTTTATGTGTAACAGTAAAAAAAAGTATAATCAGAGATATTGTAAATAGAATTTAAAATAAATGTTAAGGCTTTAGATTAGTAGCACTACATATAAGACAGATGTAAAATTTTTTCTAGTTTCGGAAAAAAAGTTCCTTTTGCACTTACCTGAAATTTATTTCTTAGTTTTTTATTGATTCTATTAGAAATTGTAATTTTTAACTAGCATGACATGATAAATAAAAAAATTGGTGATTTGAGTGTGGTGGCAGCTTAGTAAAATGTAATAAATAACCACCTAAAATAGTACTATAAAAATAGAAATGGACACATTATTATGACCCATTTGGCTTAGCTATACTTGGTTGCAACGTTTCTTGAACACAGTACGTCACAAATGCGGAAGGAGAAATCGGTAAACATAAAGCCTGTTGTGTTGATAGGAGGAGTTTTGGTACGCAAATCGTGATTGAAAAGCATGTATATACATGGGTTTAACAAAATAATCATATTTTTAAATTAACGTTCTTCATTTCACTCAAAATTCAGACACCGCGATGGGAACTACACTTTGTTTATTAGTGACGTCGTAGGCTCAACTTAAGTTGCTGTCTAGTATAGTTGTATTACTATGAGAGATAAATACATTAGAGTACTAAAAATATACAGGGTATGTAAAAACGTTCGTCCAAACTCTTCACAGCCAGATTCTTTGCTTGGAGTACATAAAAAAAAAATCTCCACAGAACTATTCCTCTATAAAACAATGTTTTCGAGAAATTAAGACAAAAAGGAATGACGTCATATATGGTTAGATAGGACGATGTATGATTAAAAGATACGATATGATGATAAAAAGATTTATGGGAGAAAATGGTTATTTGGATATATTTACTCCCCAAACTAAAACTTTTAAAGTATCCACTGAGCATGCTTTCGCTTTGGAACTAAATAATTAAAATTTTATTGGACATGACGGCTTATTTTTTGAAAATTGTTGTCTTAGAGGTATGGATTTTAAGCAAATTTTATGTCCTCCAGTCGAGGAATCTTTCTATGCAGAGTTTGGGCAGACTGGTAGAAACAATAGGTATGTATACTTATTGTTAAGGGAAATGCGACCAAATATTACCAATACAATTAAAAAAAGCATCAATAATTTAATTTTTTGGACTCCACATAGTCAATATGAAGAAATTGTTAAAATAAATTTGTGTTATTCATTTCCCTTTCTGACGTAATATTTTCATTTATATTTTAATTTTAAAGTGTGTAAAAGTGTTTACTTTGAAGAATATGAGTTTTCACACTTATAAAAAGTCACCAGTAAGTTTTTATATGATTTTTAATTATTGCATCCTAATTTTACCACGATAGAGAGTTCTTTATACAATTTTGAGGAGTGCTTTAAACAAAGAAGGTCGAAACATAAGCGATCATTTTTGTGAGATTATCGAGAGAGAATGTAAAATTGTTAAACGAGACTGACTATCCAAAATGTTTTAATCGAAGTACCCTAATGCCTCATTGTCACTGATGTGTGACAATTGTTTTTCTCATAAGATTTTCTGAATTAGGAATGTACTAAGTCATTTAAGTGTTGGGTAAAAAATGAATTTAAAAAATGAAACTAATAGAGAGGTATCTCGATAATTCTGGAAACTTTGAAGGCAACACCTTTCCTCGGAAAAATCCAATCGGCGGTTTTGGCAATGTGGGGAGGACATGTTTTAACTGTATTTGATTTTATTTCTTGCTCAAAATACTTTTTAACATGTATTAATAATTATTACCTTATCAAAATTGTATTGCTCAATAGATGAGATTTAATCGGAGGAATAAAACTTTAGATCAATTTGTATTTTAATACACAAATCAGGCCCGATTATTTAAGTCATTAATCCAAATTCAATCATTAAAGTTTATTTTTGCGGAAAACTTGATTATCAAAATCAAACCCTGCTTTCAGTAGTTTTAAAAACACATTACAACAATTCTCACAGTGTTTCATTTGCAATACGCATTTAATAGATCTGTCATCAATCGAACGAAAGACCTCCCCGCCCGCAGATACCTCTCGCACCAGCGCAGCGCCGCAAGCTTTCTTTCCAGCGGAGCATCTCCAGGAAGGCGAGCTTCTCCGCAGAGCACACCCATCCATATTTCGCGCATGTCATAACTGTGGCGTCCAATAACTCCCTGGAAGAAAAGCCCAATCCATATCGCGGCGCTCCGGCGAGAGCCAATAACCGGCCAGAAATCATAGCGGCTCTTCTCCTTTGGTCCACTCCACTGCCGGCTTATGAGCCGACTCATAACTCCACTGGCTCCACCCTTCCTCACGGATGACAGATCGAACACAACTCCACTCTACTCGCTCGAATGGAGGGGATGAAGCAGTCGCTCATTGTCGAAGATAGCACCGTAATTGAATCGTCGGTTTGAAAGAGGAAATAAATCCAAAAACTGTGTTCTGGGAAAATCGAAAAAAGCACAGTATAAAAAATGGAAGTTTTATTGTACAATCACCAAATTTTACTGGAAATCAAAGACCTTATTTAGAATACATACCAATCATCGAAAAATATTGTACAGTTAAAAAAGTTGATGGACTTATTTCCCTTTTTCAACCAAATGAAATTTCAGCTGAAAAAAAGAATTAAAAACCACTTAAACTGGCAATCAACTTATATTTCTTTTTAATTCACAGCACAAAACTGTGCTGTGAAGACTGAGAAAAAAAAACAGCTGTACAGATACTGCTGTGTAATACAAAAAAAAATGCAAAAGTATAATAAAACTGAATTATTAAGGTACTTTAATGAATATCAATGAAATCAAACATTCACTGGATAAAAAAGATAGAACACTTTGGAATTTAAAAAAAATTACATTTTTGTCTTAGTTTACAGTACTGAGAACAAGGACAGACAAATTAATTTATATTTCAAACTAAATAAAAAACAACAACAATGAATGGGCTATATCTGCCTGTATGGGATAGTTATTTTTTCCTTCTTCCCACTTATGTGTAGTGCGAAGCTTAGAGATTTTTTGAACATAAAAAGTCAATTTTCCATTTTTTAAACACATTCCCTTTTTAAACTGACGATTCAATTTCGGGTATGTAAGCCCCACTCACCATAAATTAATGTATAAAAAATTATACCTAAATGCACTACCGTATGTATAGAGTATGAGCACTTGAACAAAAAACCAATTGTAAATTCTTTTTCCTATCGTAATTAAAAATTTGTGACATTAACGGTATAATCATACATACAAATAAAATTGATTGAAAATGTGTAATAGTATCATTATTACAAACAAAAGAGAATGTTGTAAGGGTCCTAGTATATGAATGACTAGGGGGAAACGAGAGAGAGGAGTTTCTTAAGAGAATTCGAACTTTTTCCTTAGTTACTGTCAGAAGAAGAACAATGTTACAGAATTGAATTACTCTGCATTAGACTTTGGCACATATATCTTGGGCATATATTTTGGTAGAGTAGATGATATACTTGATGATACTTGCGAGAGTAGATGATACTTTGGCTGAAAAACATTTATATCACTTTAATTTTCATATGGGATTTTGCTGCATCGGGGTCTCTTTTTGATTGGTGGTTGAGTTGGATCAAATTCTGGAATTTTCTTTAAAGATATATTCTTATGGCACTGGATATTATCAAGTCCTAAAATAGTCCCATCCTCAAAGCCGCAAATGGAACCCTAGCCACGAGTCCGTACACGACCCCTGATGATAGGAATTTTCTTATCATGAGATCTGACTGCTCATTCCCGCAGTAGGGCTCACTGTGTGTCCACCTTAAAAGTCAAAGCCAGCCTTCCCAACCAAAGAAACGACCCATCGCATCAGGCAGTCATGAACCGTCTGTCACGATGAACGAGCCCTTGTTCTTAAGGGGGCGTTAGGGGAATCTTTCAGAATACGGGGCCACCCCTGAACGTGCCTGGAGACCTGCAGGCTCGTTAGAGTGCTCGCGTGCCTTCAGAAACACCCCCCGATTGACAGGTGTTTGATTTGCAAATGAACGAACGCAGCGAAAGAGATTTTGTAGGCAGCCGGTTTTGAAAACGTAAGCGGTTCCATACGTCGTAGAATACAAGATGATGGTGGTTTGTGAGTTTTAACCAGAGTTTGAAATTTAAAAATATGAAAACAGAAAGAACGCAAAATTGCATCAAAATTTTTATTTGCCCTTTTAAAAATCAGGTAGCGTTTTTCATCAACATCGGATAATCGTTTGTCGGTCAGAAAAGAATTAGAAAGCCGATTTTAATACATAAATCATACAAAATTAGTCAGTAATTTAGTAGTGATATATAATCCACAATATATTTTTCTTTAAGAATGTTTAAGTTGCAAAATACAAACCAGAAAATTGTTTTAAATACTTCAATTAGGACTACACAATCGTGATTTTAATGCAAACAACCAAGTTACACTGCTTGCCACATTTTAGTATAGAATCTCTTATTGTTATCAATTGGATATTATTATCACTCTGATCTTGGATAAAAATGTAATCCCTTTAAACGGAGTCGACTGTATTTCGATGTCATTTAAAAATCGTTAATGTCAACAGTAAGTTCTTATAATGATTTTAAATATTGTTGTTGTCTTTTTTTTTTGCTTCGAAAGACATCTTTAGATGCTTCTAAAGTCATATGTCTTATTATAACTAGAAATTTGGAAACAGGATTGCTCAGGACATCATTATCACCATTGCAAAACCACGTAAGTGCCTTTATTTTTATTTCGATCAGAAATAGCGCGTTTAAAGTTTTGATGCTTCATGGAAATATGAAGGTGGAAGATATTTATCTGGGTGGTAACTGAATTGCTTGAAATAGGATTCGTATTTTAAATAACATCAGAAAAATGCCGTTAGATGAAATTTGTCCAAATAGCACAAACGCAGTTTTGAAAAACTGCATAAAATATATCTTTTGATGAAAGAGCTTAAACTTACAATAAGTAGTATTATTTCCCATTTCAAAATTAAAACATAATAATCTTTAAGAAGTGTTAGAAGTTTTACAAAATGTTAATGTTCTTTTAACTTTCAAAGCTTAAACAAATTTATATAAAGATTACTTCTACAGCTTTTCCTTCTTTTGCTGTACAGAATTTTTAATAATAAAAGTTTCAGTTCCGAACCATTTTTTAATGGTGTTTCTTTACAATGAATCATAAAAATACACCATTTTGCAAATCTATGCCAATGTGGAAAATATTTAATTACGTATTTTACATTTTATAGGGAGAAGCTTAAGTTTCAAAATCTCATTTTGACGAATGACTTACAAAATTTTCCAATTGGTGTTTTCATACAAATTAAAGTTCCATTAGGTGATAGGACTTAGGAGATCTTTATGCGATGAAAAATCCGAAAAACAAGCATATACAGTTTTTTTTATGTTTCAATTGAGCGTATTAATTAATAAGTTATAAAAGGGTCGCTTTTGAAGGTTTTTTTTCCACTTTATAATCCTAACCAAATGAAGTAATTCCAAAATGCAAGAATATTATTTTAAAAACTTTACATTACTTTGCTATTGAAACATAGGAAACAGCTGAGTATTTTGAGATTGTTTTATAATTTGAAGTCACCAGTATAATACATTATAAAATTTGAATACTAATGCTTATTCAATCGCATAAATATTAGTTTCAGCCGGCTGGCTATTCCGAATGAAATAAATCACGTATAAGTGTGATATGAAATTACAATACGAGATAGTTGTAAGTGTTGAATAGTTTACAGGCTAAGAAATATTCTTACCTCGCAATAAGATGAAAGAATCGACAGCCAGAATGACCAAATTTTAGATTAACGCTAAAAATAACCTTTTTAAGGAAGATAAATTCAGGTTTTAACATTGTCATGATCCATGAACTCACATTTTTAGGAAACAATGATAAACCCCACCTAGTTAACTGATTTCATGCATTAATACATATTCGCGTTGCAAGAGAGTCCGCCTGTTAGTTACAGTATCTCACCCCACCACCAAATGGTTATTAATTTGGGTGGCACACTGATGGCATTTTTCATCAGAGACTGCCGGTCCGGAAACGCGCTCCCCGACTCGCATTAAGCCGCGTTCTTATGCCAGGGAAGAACTAATTACTCATGTTGCTTTTTTTCTTTCATTTCGCTTCGACAACAGGGAGAGTATTGCCATCGCATCGCTTCTTGTTTCTGGCGATGCGATTCTTCTTAAGGGCAGACATCATTAATCTTCTCCTATGAGGAAATAAACTTCCGAGATCCAGAGGAGAAAACTTTCGTAATATATCGAAAGCTCAAATTGTTTCCCGGAACCGGGGCGCGCTTATTGCGAAGTTTTTAGAGCGCAGCAGCAGCAAGAATAGCAAATCTTTGCTTCGGCAATTGATTCTTCCGTCTTTTCTGTGCAAAACAAATAATTTCCCACTAAATTCTGTCCCACACTGTGTTCATATATTTGACTTTTCTCCACTCCGCTGTTCCCGGGGATGATTATCATCTGGGGTCGCCGAAATGATTCCGCTCGTTATTAACAACTCCCCCAAAAATGGCGGCCTTTAATAACGGGGACCTTCATTTTTTGGCGGCAAAGAAAAGGGTTCGCTGGCTGTGTTTGGCTTAATACACGGAAACCTGTAATTTCATTCCTCCCGGGGAAAAAGGGGGAGTTTGCCTGGTTTAAGTTAAACAAGTTCAATCTCCACTAGAGAGAGCGTATTACAAATTTCAACCTCAAAAGCACCGTAATACATTGATGAATAAATACATGCCGTACCAAAGTTCTTAGAATCTAGCAGTGAGTTTGAATTTAGTTAACTCTCTTTCTTTGGAGTTAATATTACTTTCCAGATACTCTTGTTTTAAGATAATAAAGCTGACCTAAACACACTGACCAAAAATTGCTATCAGATTCACAGATGTTCTGAAAAGAGAGGGACTTCAAATTAACAATAATAAGTATTTTAATGAAGGTAATTCTCTATTAAGTAGTATGTACACAATATAGTTAAACTACAATTTTAGAAACTTTAATGTGATATTCATTATTTAGCTAAGAATTAAATACCATCTACACAATATTTGAGTAGTTCTTATAATGACAATTTTTTCAATGACAAAATAATAATCACAAATCTTTTCCCAAACTTCCGTAAAAATGTTGTAAAATTTAATTACAAATTACTGCAAACAAACAATTACTCAAAACTGAACAAAATTTGATCATAAAATACGTCATTGAACCTGCCTGTTTGATAATATCTAATGAATTTATCTTTACTTACATCTCTCTTTACACAAGGACGATTCTTCATAGTGCTCCTATTTTTCTTACTTCACTCTCCATTTCTTCCCTCCTTTTTCTCCTTTTCCAGAGTCTCCTTCTCTCCTTCCCACCTCCTCTATTTTTCCTTTCTCTTTTTCTTAATCTATTTATTTTATTATCTTCCTTCTAGAACTTATAATACCTTAATCTTCTTTCTCTTTCATTATCTTTTCATTTTATCCTCTTCTTTGTAAATCTTTTTATGGCTTAACCTTCATTCTTATCTTTTCTTTTTTCTCCCTTTTTTACTCCTGTTTCCTCCTATATTCATTATATTTTTTTCTACCCGGTTTTTCTTCTCATCCCTTTTTCTCACATATTCTTCCATTTTTTAAATATATTTTTACCAATTTTTTCTAACTTACTAATAAATATTTTACTCATTTTCTCATCTTCATCCCCATCCTTTGATATTCCTTATCCACTTATCTATTTCCCTTTCTATTTACACCCTATATTCCTATTCTCTCTCAGACAAACTAATATTCCATCTATCCTTCTCCACATCAGCTTACTAACAAACATCATCCAACATAAAATCCAACACACTCATCCCCCCCCCAAAAAAAAAACTATTTCTTACTACATGCCCATTACAAATTATTGCAAGTTCCCCAAAAAAATCCCCTTGATCCAACAACCATCCTGCAGAATTCATAATTATTTTCCCCGCATATGTAAGAAACTCTGCATTTCCCTCCATAAAGCCCAGCTTCTCCTCCTAAGCGTCCCTCCATCATACTGTCCCACGGGACGGAGCCTTAGGATGAACGATGTTACCGTTCCAACTTATCAACGGGCTCGTTCCTCGGAGCATGGACACTCAGCACAGGACATACATCGTCTTTAGGAATGATAATTTTCCCTGGAGGGGACCCGCTCTTTCTTTTCCCCAAACATTGATGAATGACTAGTGGCATGGGGAACGCTCGACCCGGCACCCTGGTTAATAAGCATGTAACATCGCTTTAGGGTTCAGATGGGAGTCTTTATTGACTAACTCTGGGGGTGGATGAGCCTTGGGTTGGGGTTGCCTTTGAATTAGTGGGGTGTATCAACCCTTAATATAGTAGATTTTCCCTAAGAAAATCATTTTAGGGTAATGGATTAGAATATATTTAGTTTTAAATTTAATTATAGTTACCAGTGTTTGGAAACCTAAGTCGTATTTGTGTTCTTCGAAAGTGACTACTCATTCCATCTACTAATTCAATCTTCTGAATACTCCCTCAGAACGTTTTCTTTTCAAAAATGAATTTGTGGAAAAATTATGAATGTGTTTGTAAAAATAGTAAAAATTGAAAAAGTCACATCATGAACATTGGGTATTTTTATTTAACCCTATACTAAAAATATTTTCTGGTAATATAATTTTCTCCTAATGTTAATTCATCAGTTCAAAATGGTTTTTTTTCTAGATGATACTCTATATATATTGTTTAAAAGAATAGGCACTCCTTCTCTGTATTGAGAAATAATATAAAACAGTGAAGACTTTTATTACTATCCTTTTTATATCAATTATATGTATAATATAATGTTACAGCTCGTGAATTTAAGCATAAAATATGTATACTTTGCATAAAAAAAGGTTAAGATAAGTTTAAAAAGCGTTTGAATAATGAATTACTTAATGTTTTACTTAACCTATTATTTTTTAATAATTTGAAATTACCTATATTTTTGTTTTCGGATGGAAAAATACATTAAAGTGAATTATTCTTTTCCCTAAAGAAACTGGTTGAGAATTTACCAAAAAAAAGTACCATGTACTATGGATGGGTACTATGCTCTAGAATAATACCGATGAATAAAAAACGGTACGATAATAATTTCTTTTCTGAAATTTTCTCACTGTCTGTTAAGTACAAAACTTCAATCGATGCAATCCTATTAAAATCCTGGCAAAAGTTCAAGGGAAATATAAAATTTAATCATAACTCCACTTTCCCCCCTCCGCCCAGAAGTACAAAAACAAATGGGATCATTTGCGCGAGACTCTCCAACTTTATTGCCCCGGAAGAACAAGCACAAAAGCGGCTAAGCTCTCTACATTTCTTGCAGATAAACGAGCGAGCCCTATTAAATCGCGAAAGAATATCAAAGTCATAAATTCATAACGACGCTTAAGGCGCCTTTCTTTTACGGATGGAAGCTAATTTGCATGCCCGCTTAGCAAGGACGCCTTCCGCAGCGCATATAAATATATATAAGGACGCTCCAACATCCATATTACAACACCAGATCCATAACCCGGCGTATTAACTGCCTCCTTCAAACAGCCGAAACTACCCTAGCCCATGATCCTTTGGGGGCTATTTATAACCGAGTCCATCCTGCCGCTTACTAGGCGATTTAAATGCCAACACTGCTCGTATATTTGAGCTTCTATCTAACATATGGCCGGGAGTAAAGCTGTTGTCTTTATTATGGCGGCAGGGTTACGCGGAAGGGTCATCAAAACGCTCCGCTTAATATCTTGTAACGCGCAAATTGCACCACCGAGGCGGCTTTTTAAGCGGGGACACATAATTTGAATTATTAGAAGCCTTTCCCTGCGCGCTCTGGGTTTAGAAAGATTTCGGCTTCTTTAAACGGGGAGATTTGCAGCCCCGCGAAACTCGCGAAGGTGAAAACTTGGCACTGTATGGGAAGAGTAAAAACCAATTAAGGATGATAATTGTGGGTAGCTCATGGAAGGAGATATTGAAAATGGAGGGGGATTAACATACGGTATACAGGGGGGGCTCTTTGGAGAAATGCTTATGTGATAGTTTAAGGGATCGGCATTCATATTTTAAATAGATTAAAAGTTCAGTTTACGGCTTTTATTTGGAACCAACGTCTCCTAGGGTCATGGAAACAACTTGTACCTCTATGTAAGTGACTATACTAAATCCATCGAGACGACATACTGCGCCTTTAGCGGCGAAATAAGAAAGTTAAAAAATAATTAAAAAACTAAAGGAGATAAAAAAACATATGCTATAAAAATGTCTTTAATATTTGAGGAGATATTAGTCATTGAAAGTAACATTTTTGCAGTCTCAAAAAAGAAAAAGTTCCCTGAAAATTGATCACATGCTATTTTGATCATATGAAATATCATGAAAATTGATCATATGATTTTTACATGCTATCGAGATAATTTTTTTTTATTTTTTATGATATTGCAAACAATTTTTTTATTGAAATAATGTATTTAAATGTGTATTTAGCATTCAGGACTTTTTCACTTTTTTGATGTTTTTTACTAGATTCAAGATTTTTTTCTGGATTTATGAAGAATTCACTCATTTTTTATCCATTCATAGCAGAATATTTAATCAATTCTTTTTTAGATTTTATTAAGAGCCCTTTGCACGACGTAAGGCAAAAGGTCTCAAAAATTAATGTCAGAAATATTACGATTTCTCTTATAATATATTATTCTTATAATATATTGTAATACAATTTCTATTGAAGAATTAAGTCATCTATTCAAGCTCTATAAACTATTGTATACCGTAATTGTAAACAGTATTTTGGATTTTTTGCTTATATTTTCTGAAGTCTAATGTGTGACTTTGTACCCCCCGCTTACCCTATGTGCAGCCCACAGAATACTAGAGGGTCCAAGTCCATAGGCGATGATTATATCGAAAAAACTTGGGCTCTGGGGGCGCTGGGATCGTATGGCGGATTATTTTATCATCTAAAAAATTACGTAGACAGATCCTTTTTGAATATTTTATACAGCTCATGGTTTCAATCCAAGTTACAATATGGAATTATTTTTGGGCTGATGATTACATAACAAATCTAGTTCCACTAATGAATTTACAAAAACGAATATTCAAACATATTAATGATAAAGAGCATAATAATTTTCTATCTTTAAAAAAACTGCAGTGCTTTAGATTATTAATTTTCATTCATGACAATATAAATTCATATGAAAGTAAGATTACTCAATATAACTTAAGAAAAACACCTTTATTAAAAATTCCTAAACCATGTAATAAAAAGAAAGAATATAATAAGAAATAATGCATAAAAGTGTTTTGTATCAAGGTCCACTGCTATATAATAAACTCCCAAATTATTTAACTTCAAATGCAGACAAGATATCTTTTAAGAAGGATTTGTTTTTATTTCTATCATATAGTCCTGATTTTTCACCTATTTAATTTCTTCTAATTTCTTCACCTATTCATCTTACTTTGTGATCACGAAAAAAAAATTAATTTCGAAAATTGTCGTCCTTCAAACATTGGCCAAGCTACCCGCCTAAAAACCCGCCACTGCTTTAATATTCTAAGATCTCGAGTACTTCGGGTTTTTTTTTTTTTGTCAATTTGTAAACCCTTATACATATAACATAATATGGACACGATCTCACCTTTTTCAAGGAATTAAGATAATTTTTGTGACTTTTTAATAACGTAAGACATTTATAGGGTTTGATATCTTTATTAAATGATTTTAGATTCATTAGTGAAGTCACCAGTATATTTTTTTATAATTTTTATATAATGCAACTAGTTTGCAAATAAGTAGAGTTCTCTTTGCGTTCGACGCCAGGTTGTCAAGAAAGGGAGGACAGATTCGTGATCTTCCTATTTGATTTTTAATAAACAAGTAAAAGCAATGCTGAAATATTTGTATTGGACAAGCTGAATTCTGTATTTTAATTTATTGTTTTTATAATCACAATCCATAAAGATACACGAGTAAGTTTTAAATAAACTTTTAAACTGAGGAATACTTTATAATTAGTATAATAAAAAACCGATGATTATTCATCAAATATATCCTATATAATTTATAAAAAACAATCTTTATAAGAGGGTTAAGAAAAATTAATATTACTGTTATAAAATCTACAACTCATTTCTTTTTTTAATTAAGCCTAAATGATAAGTTGCATCGTTTTCCAAAAATACATAGCACAGTTTGTTGTGAATTATTGAGAATAAAACTAAGTATTTTTCCATTAATTAATTATTGAATAATTCTAATTCAATATTGTTTTAAAAATGTCTGTTGCTTATATAAGTTATTTTTAAATTAAAAATTTAATTTAAAAAATTCTCTTTCAAAATTTTTCTTTAATGTATAAAGATACTCTATATTGCTGCAGTAATATAAAGTATACTGACTATTGCAATTATTATCAGAACTACATTATTTTAATTCTGTATATACTTTATAAATAGAAATTAAAGACGAAATGCTACCATTTTATTCAGAGTATTCATAGGCAAATGTGAAGTCTCTATGCTTTAGTACTATTTTTGACTACAAGATGGCGCGGTATATTAAACTTGTGGCACAGATCTCAACAAACTGCTTTCAACTTGAAGCCATTGTGTCGGTTTTAATAGTCAGTGCATTTAAATAATGCTATCTACTTTAGTTATGTTGTTTTTAAATGCATTCTTTGAAGAAGTTTTGTTTCTTCAAACGTACCTACGGATATAAGCTTTTGTTTTACAGGCTCTCTTTAGATGCAATGTAAAGTTGATTCGTTTGTACATAAATTATAAGATAAATTAGTTTTGTGATAAATGAATGATTGCTGAGGCAATATGTTGGATGGAAGAATTAGGATTTTCTCCAGCGCTCTCTAGTTTAATAGACGTATCACTAATGAACAATTTTGAGAACTGAAAGTTGTGAAAAGAAATTGTAAAAGTTGTGAAAATTAAAGTCGTGGACAGAAATTGTGAAGTTTTATAATTACGGTTATTATACGGTTATTATAAGAAATGCAAGAAATATCTCATCGCACAATCACAGGGAGAGGCGATCACTAAAATGCGACAAATTTGTTACATAGAGTTACAAAGGAAGGTTTAAATCACATGAAAATTATGCGATGTAATTTGTGTATGATTGAACTTACATTCACGAGGACAAAGTTGGCATTAAAATGTAACCCCACTGTGTCTAAATGCCCTACATAAACCAGCTAATACACAAAGCCAAATAATTCAATTAAAAAACATGCTTGATAGAAACTCTCTAACATCAGAACACGTATCGGAAAAAGAGAGTAAAATATTTAGGTGGGGCTGTGGTCAAAAAGGACAAGGATTAGGTTTAAACTTAATTTTAATAAAAAATCATTTTCCTTTTCCATGTGAGAAGAGTTAAAAAGACATTTCTCGTCGAAAACAAATAAGAAAACATTCCTAAGAACTTAATCCCTTTCCGATAAAAGCGGTTATTTTGGCCAAAAGTAACCCTTTTATTAAACACGATTGAACAGAAGGACAGGAGCTATCTCCTTAAGAAGGCGCGTGACACCCTTCCGATCGATCCAAGGATTAGCCAACATTCAAAGAAGGAGAAGCTTCGATAATGGAGATTTTGAATGGACACCCGGGGAAGGGTCATTAGGCGGGCCATATCTGGGGGTCATCATAAATCCGAGGCCGTAAAATTCTCGGCATTCATTTCTACTTAATCCCGCATCCGGATTCCGGCCCGTTGCGCCTGTGACCCGGACACAGTCATTTCTTCTGCGGAGATAAGAGCCGGACCCGGGAAAGAAATCCCGACCGCTTTGGGCCCGATAAGAACTAATCCCTCCGTTAATCCGGCCTGCCCAAGTTGAGTGACGAGGGAGTTAGCCCGGGATCTATCGGGCAATGTATCTGCGTCCAGTCCGGCTACTGCCCCGGCCTAATGAAGGAGATGGCTAATTGCTGTCTTTGGGGAGAGAAAAACGGGACTCACTTGCTGCCTAATAATTACGGGCTTGAGCAAACACGACTGCTTGTCCCACTTCTTTTTAGGGGTGGTCGCTTGTTTCAAACATGCGCTGTTCTTTGGTTCTTTTCTCTTCTTTTTAAGGATGAAGGGTTGTTCCCTTTTTTTATTTCTTCCTCGATTGAGAAGTTGTGTTTTTGAGTATTACCGTGGATTGAGGTTTCGTTTAATATTCTAAACAAAATGTTTAGAGCATTTTTATGTATGGTTGGCGTTTATTTTAAATTTTTAATAGTGATGTTCGTTAGAATTACATTTATCGTGTCTGAAGAAAATTATAAAGATAGAGTATTCCTTTGTTCCATCCATTGAGCAGAAGTATACATATACTTTTGATAACTGTTGAGGTAATATATTTCTATTTAACAATCCATCTTCTTTCTATTTCATTCGGATCCCGTCCGTAGATTCTTTGAAACAATTTTAGAATTTTTTTTTATTTAGGTCTCTCGATCCTGATGAGGTAAATAATTATTTTTTATTTCTCAAACTGATTTTTGTCATAATCACTTTGAAAAGTTATCCAAAAGCACATATTAACTTTTCGATCTGAATTATGGTGGGATTATAATTTTTGTATCAAAATTTTTTTGAGATACTTAATTTGAGAACTTTTGACTTCGTGAATGACCTCCTGTCCAAAAGGTTTACGTGGTACGAAAAAAAGTACCTTAATGTATTCCTTTTAAATTTAGTTTGTAAAAAATCGTGTAAATTCAATACTTCATCATTTTTACCATTATAACCTATAATTTTATTCATAAATCTTAAAGGTGGTATTATTTATATCTTACTGAAACTGAAAATTAGAGAGGTTTATTAAATTACTAGTTAGATAGTAGTAGAAGAAATAGCAAATACAGCTCCATAAACAGAAAAGTTGAGCAAAATAATAAGAATGATAAATTTCATTGAAAGTAATTGTTTTTATTGCCAACCACTATAAAAACTTTTGTGAATCTATGTACGGTGCACAGCTTCCTGGATACAATAACATAAATTTTAAAAAATATAGTGTAAATGTAGTAGTTAAATATTTTAAATAAATTCTGGGCCAAAGTTTCCTTAAATTGGGGTAAATGGAATGGTAGTTGATAGGTTAGGAGAGAGAAGAAGAAATGAAGAGAGAAAGAGAAAGAAAAGTCTGTGAGAAGATAAGAGATGGAGATAAAGAAGGGGACAAAAAATGAATAAGATGGAAAAGAGAAGGAAAGATAAAACGTATGAGGGGATGAGAAAGTCAGTATCAGTACTATGATGATAGAGAGAAATAGAAAGCAAAAGAGAGAGGGAAGTTAAATACTGATGGAGGAAACTGAGAAGCTTATCAGGCATTTCAATGAGAAAAAAGAAATGAGAAAGAATGGCTAAGAAAAATAGAGAAGGAAAGTGCGGAGAGAGAGATGAAAGAGAATCCCTAGTGATATCTGGGAACTCCATGTTTCGTTCCAACCAAATCACCGCCCCATCCACTTACTCATAATTGCTAAGTGACCCCTTTCCGATATTGAAATTCGGGCCAACCAATAGCGTTTTATATGGACAGCGGGCCAAATTATACTCGCCGTTTTAGTGCCCGGGCATTTGTTTTATGTGCATGCGCATCCGAGATTGCGAGTGCATCTAATAAAGAAGCTGACCCTCCCTCGATGGAAACGTTCCATCGGGCCGAACAGGCTTTCCCAACGATTACATCGCATCCTCCTCGATCTCTGTCTCAGCCGAAGAATGTCTTAAGCCCCGGTATTCTCGCCCCTCCCCTGGAATTCCCCAACAACAATAGATAACGGACCAAGTATCGAAAACAATATCCATTGCGCCTCCTTCGGCCCCTCATATTGCACGGCTCGATCGAACCCGGGTATAAAATCTCTCTGGGAAGTTTTGAGGGTTAGGTAAAACTCGGGATATTCTGTGCCGGGGAAAATCCGAGTGATCGTCGATTTCCAGGGTGAAAATGAGATTTACCTAATGGGTTTTCCATGGATTATTTACTCATAAGGTTAGGTTTTATATGAGACATGGATAGACTCTACATGAAAGAAAAATACTCGAGATGTACCTTCTAATCGTATAGAATCGATAAATTAATCTAGAAATAATGATACAATGCAATAAAAATGTTTCTTAAAAGTTGAAACTCAAATATTTTTTAAAATTATCTATTAAATTAAGTTATCGGAATAAAATGGCACCAACATATATCAGAAATTGTTCCTTTAGAATTAGTGAAATTGTATCTCGGATCAATGAGTTACTTTATAAATCTTTAAAAGAAAATTAAGAAAATTATTAAAAAAAAAATGAAGTAAAAATATAATGATGTGAAAACCAGGTTTTCTCAAAAATCAAAACTCAAATATTTTTAGATTATTAAATTAAGTTTTTTTGGGGGGAATGGTTCTAATTACAAGAAAATGTGTCTTCTTATTATAAAAAATATATAGGCTGACATATTTTACATGATAGATGAGATTTCGCTTAAATTCTGCTACGATAGTAATTTTTAGATTTCCATAAATTCCAGTAGATACTCTAAACTTTTCAGTGTTAAAACCTCTAGTTTTCTTTAGGTAGTCAGTAATCTTCTATTGGTATACTTCCGAAAGAGAAATAATTCCTTTAACGTTGCTTAGTAACAAATTAAAACAACGCCTACAGTTTTTACACCACGGTTTTTCATCACGTTCTTCAAGCATGCTACCACACGCTATAAACCATTCATTGTGAAAAGGGCGTAAAGAAATAATTCCAGATGTGCTAGATTGGATCTTAATATAATTTGTAACCGAATAGCTCTCCGTGACAGTACTAATGGATTAAAAAAAGAATGAATTAAAGGTGTCAGACACGTAAAGAAGAACGCGGTGAAAATCTAAAAAAAAGACGAAATTTCTCAAGAAGTGTGTGCACTATTTTATTTAAGTATTAAAATGTTTTGGTTCGGAAATAGTCTCACATATTTGAAATTGTTGGTGTTAAATTTTTATTAACTTTCAAGTCTTTTTCGTTGTTATTAAAACTCTTTGGATTGAATATTGCTTTTTAATGCAATTGTTAAGTAAACCATTGTAAGTTAAACCACTCTTTTTTATTCCTATTTGATATAGTCTATACAGCTTTTAATATAATAAGACAAACATATTCATTAAAATGTTTCTTTATACTATAAAATTTCTTCTGTCTTCAAAAACTACCTTCATTAGCTTAAAACTTGTATAATATTTTACTTTTAAATCTAATGAAAATAATGGATTCGTATTATTTGTCGGTAAGAATACAAACAAAAAGTTGTATAAATAAAAACAAGAAATTATTTTTTTTAGTTTTCAAATTATTAATGATTGATAACGAAATTTGTGACTCTTTGTTTAAAAATTAAGATCTTGAATTAATAAGCTTAAATTATAAGTAGAAAAATATATATTTACCAAAATCTTCAAGTATATGGTATAATATTTAAATGTAAAACTTAGCTTTTAGTGTATATCAATTAAGTATTCAATTTTTTCCCTAAATATTCAGTTTTAAACTACCGAGGAATTTAATTACATTTTCTTAAACATCTCTCACAGCTGTTTAACATAGACTTTTATGATTCAACTAAATTACCCCAAACCCTCCAATATCCTACGAACAAAACAAAACAAAAATCTAATACTCTTCGATATATCTAAGTTAATTCAGGTGATAAAGATACAACTAATATGTTATAGTATACACACTCATGTTTCTCCCCATGACATTTATATCAAACATTGACCTAACATGTTTAACAACTTAAACAAACACCAAAAAAACCCTGAAAAATTCCCATTTGGTCAACATTCCTGAGTTTATCCTAGTAATAAAGATACAACGCATCCAGCGCACAAGAATATATACCCCTAATTACTATCCAAACAGCCACCGAGTGCATACTTTTGACAATTAAGAATCTCATCACAACTTCATCCAACACCTCTCGACAATTTCCTAGCATGTTCTGCCTTATTTCTCGCACAATAAACATCAGCGAAATATTCAATCACTCACAGTCGATCCCTATCTGGGGATATATCGCCTCCTAAGGACATCCTAAGGTAGCCACTTCCCGCACCATAGCGTTATCTCCAACAGGGAGAGCATAGTAACTCATCCTCACCTCGTGTGCTATCGCTATTTCTTTAATGAATGATGAGCGAATAACTAGCTTATCACCAGCCTTAAATCTCACAGAAAAATTAGGAGACATCATACTGATAACATTAACTTATAGGAGGTGTCAAAATCTGGGATGATGGTTCTGGGGTGACTTTCCTCCTTAGGATCGATCATCGAGGGAGTGGGGTTATTTCTTTTATTTACTTATGGCCAGGTAAGGGCGGGATGGAGTGACATTCTCGTTGCTGCTGGTGGTGCAACATTTAGAGTGCTCTGTATGCAGTGGAGGTGGCAAATTTAACAGGTTTTAGCAGGCTGGTTACGCGGAGCGGGGAATGCACGCGCTTAATGGTTTGGGTGCGTGCTAATTAGGTTCATGTGAGGTTAATAGGGAATTTTTATTGGCTTCCGGACGGCCGTTTTTGGCATTCTGTGGAAGGAGAAGGGTTGAGGTTAGAGATTAGAATTTTGTAATTGGTCGTGGATCGCACGCAATTTTATCGGAGTTGTCAATCAGAAAAGCAGATTTATCTGGTTATACTTATGGGAGGAATTTGAATGAGTTGGAAGATTAATTGTAAATACAAATTAAATATCCCTCTCTTAAATAAAAAATGTTGACTATCGGATAGAAAACTTGAGTATTAAAATGAGACCCTATTTCAATAAACTCTAGGATATTTTTCGTTGATATTTACTCTTAAAAATACATAAAGAAATGTATGCGAATGCATTCATTTCTTATCAAATTCAAAAAATGCATACATCTTTATTTTATTTCTTTATAAAAGTTATTGTGGATAATACCGATTATAGATGATATGTAGTCGTTGAAAATCAACTTGCAAAAGCATTTGGCATCTGAAAGATATGATTTCTAAGTTAGGTTACAAATAATAAGAGAATTTAGGAATAAAAACTGAGCTTTCCCTTTCGGGTCCGAGTTTGAACTTTTGAGTTGAAGAATTAACCCTTTAACCAGAACACTATTTGACACCGTAAAATTTTCAATGAAAGATAATTTAAAATGAAAGGATGAGGGGATCAAATATCATTTCATTTAAATAAAAAGTTTTGAAATTAGTCTAGTAAATGGAGCTAGGTATCGTCTGATATTAAAAAAGAAGAATTAAGAAATTTTAAAGGAGACAAAACCTTATCAAGACCTTAAAAAGTGGAATTTATTTTAATGGTATCCTAATGATACGGTTGATTTTTCTATAGGATTTAATCTAAATTTTGAAACAAACAATGCATAATGGCCGAAGTTAAACATACATAATTAAATTGCTAAAAAATATGAAAACGTCTACTACGTTATGAGAAACACTTAATTTTATAAGACATTGAGTAGGAGAATAAAGAAGCATCACTGCCAAAGAAAGAAGATATCTACAGCCACGTTGCAAAAGCCTGTAAGAACATTTTTTGGCGAAAATAAGGTTTTGAGGTGTACTTGTTAAAGATGGCCTTGCGCACATCTCAGTGCCACAAAAATCGGTCAAAGACGCTTCAAAACTTCTCCATGACGATTTGTAATAACCTGTAAGTTGGGAACCTCCCAATCACCAAGCAAAACTCTGTAAGTTGCAGTGACGCTGAGGGGAGGTAAGTACATGAACCAAAATTGTTTGAAAAGTTTCATAGTTGCCTTTAATGTACAGTAAAAACGGGACAGAAAAAGTACAGTTCATAAGACGAAATGCAGTTTTTTTCGTCTCCTGATAACTTTGAGGTTTTGCACTTACAGGCTTTTGCAACGTGGCTGTCGATATGCCAAAGAAAAATTCCCAGGGATGCTAAAGAACAATCCCTTGGAATGGTTAAAAGCAATGCAGGTGAATGCTAAAAAGAAATTCCGAGATTTGAAAGACTAAGAGAACATTTTAAAATCACCTGTTTCATATTCATACTAGAGGCCATTGCAAAAGTATATGGGAATTTTTTTTTAGAATTTTTCAAGTGCCTCAAATATTACTACCTGCAAATTTTCAGGTGTCTAAGCCAATTTTTGACCCCCGCGCACCTCAAAAGTATTTTTCCCATGTTACTGAATAGGGAAAATATTGAAAAAATCTCATATTTTTTGTTTTTAATTTAATAATCCTGAAATGTCAAATTGAGAATTGTTTGAATTGTCAATTGATGCTTTCAATATCGAGTTAAAACCTATATATCCCCTTTAAAATATCATTTTCCAAAGATTCCAAAAAATATCAACAACACACCCTCATGCCATAAGTAGCGTATTTATTCCCCTAAAACTTCGATTCTAATCTAAGTTTAAATTTCTGGTAAATTAGAGTATATGTGGATTTTTTTTTATTTTTTTATTTCTAGATTTATAGCTGTAAGTCATGAAGACAGACTAATAAAGGGTCCAAATCAAATTAACTATCCATTAAAATATGCAAACTCATTATGAGTTAGCTAAGGACTAAAATACGACCAAAGTCATCCATTAAAGAATATTATTAATAATAATAATAATAATAATAATAATAATAATAATCTTTATTTAACACTATGGAAATTACAAATAAATATATAAAATAATATGAGTTACCAAGGGGAAACAGTCCCGTTCAGGTAACCAAAAAAAGTGCGAACATTGAGTGATATTTAAAATAAAATAAATAGATAGGTGGGTTGAATTACATAGCAGTAATAATATTCAAAAATGCAAAAAACAAAACATAGTACAAATAACAATAATAAATGATTAATTTAATTTACAAAAGACAGAATTATTTAAATTAAAGTTTTACAAGTTGGCAAACAGCTAAGGCAAAAAAAAAATACATTATGCTTCCATTAAAATAGGTCTTCAATATTATTTTAAAAAATTACAAAATTATGTAAACAACGTTTGAATGAGGGATAGGAAGAAATATTTTGTAGCTCAGCAGGTAGATTATTAAATACCTTAGGTGCAAGATAAAAGAAATGTTTACGATATATCTCCTTGTAAAAGCGAGGAATCTGATAAATTTCATTTATTCTCCTTTGGTTAACCGTATTTTTTAAATTACATATATTTCTATTGCCATATAAGTAAAGATTAAGAAAGATTAAAAGTCATAAAGAGCCAAAAAGGACTAAAACCCCTCACGACTACTCAAGCATCACCTCCTTCTCCTCATAAAATCGCAAAGGAGGAGCAAAACAAAGGTTCGCAGCGAATGAGGCTCTTATTATCCTCGCGTGCTGGCAATGCGGCTAATCAAAGGCTGAAGTGCGAATCCATCATCCCAGCCCCCCTGGATAAAAAGTTATCAATATTCGTCGCACTTCTTAATGAGGGGGGAAGCGGCAAGAAAAGCGAAGCCTTCGCTCTGGGAGGGACTTTAATGAATTAATGGAGTCCTGTAATGATAGATTGCTGAACAGGGGAAAGCGTAACACGCGCTTCCAGAAACGCACGGAAACTAGCCATTAGATGCTGATGCGATTGTTTTTCCGGATTTGATTGGGTCTTCATATAGAGAGAGAGAGGGAATTTTAAGATGGGGTCTGTTTTGGGACTGATGATTTCCACTGTTGTTGGAAGTGGGAGCGTGATTAATTGGGGGTGGGTGGTGTCATAAGAGTTGGGAGGGGTGAATCCCGGTGGGTTTCGGCTGATGGAAGGAAGGTTCGTTTTGATTCGTCGTTTCTGATTTTTCTATGTTGAGGGTTTTGAGTGTAAAGGTTCGTTTCCATTGGAAACGCGACGTTGACTTCCAAGAACCCGATTAAGGGATGAAGAGCTTAATAAAATGATAAATGGAGTCAATCATCCTTGATAGGTAATTTGATTCGTCGAAGGAAATGTCGTGTCAGGGATGCGTTGCCAAGAAATGAACCCTAATGCAATGTAAATACAGTAGACTCTCGATTAACAAAGATGGTCGGAAAATGCGTATGCGCAGTTAAGGATTAGTAAAAGTTCTGACTAGTTAAATTAATGCACTTTTTGAAACATACTGAAAAAGTGATAAAAAAATGTAAAATCATTGCACAATAGGTAGGACATCAATGACATAGCAGTAATAGGTATTGCAAAAGAAAGAAAATCGACATAAAATTTTAATACTTTTAGGCTTGATATTACTTATTACAAAAAAAACTAGAAGAATGAATAGGACATAAAAATGGAGTTGCAATAAACTTCTTGTGAGGAAAAGTTTAATTTTGATTTTCATAAATGAAGCAAACTTTTGGATTTGTTTTAATTTTTAATTGACAAAAGAAAAATTAAAGCTTACACGTATACCTAAATGTTAACTTACCATACAATAGTTCAACAAAAGCTCTAGAAATTCAAATAAGTAAGTAATAAAAGAATGTGTTTGAAAGAAAGTTGTTTTATAAGTGTTTTAAACTCTCTTGTGAATAAATGAAATGGTAATGAAATACCTTTTGAATTAGATGTGAGAACATTAGTAAATGTTTCAGATTTGTAAATAAAAGTTATAAAAATAAACTTCTACTACTGGTTTAAAAACACACTATAGATTTGGCATAAATTTAGTTTTGATTTGATTTTTAAATGTATTTATCATAATAGAAAATACGGGAAGTCTTTATTTGAGAGATTAAGTAAGGAAGAAATAAGACGTTCACCAACTCGTATAGTTACATAATTTCATTAATGCTCATCCAAAGAATACTTAAACAAACGGAAAAATAAAATTATCCTGATAAAAAAAAGCATGACGGTTAAGTCTTCAATTCCATCACTTTTATAGCAAAACGCATGAAATTTGAAAACCATTTCTTTCTTAGCGTTTTGAATAAGAGAAGTAAGGGATGTGAAAGGAGAACTTCAAAATGTGTCGTAAGAAACAAACGCCCCCACGAAACATTCCCATTGATGAGGCGGGAGTTTTTGTGCCAGCCTATCAAATGAAAGGCGGTGTAATAAATAGGGAAGAAAGCCGGATGAATGGCATGGGTGATGAGAGAATCAATTATTAATTTGTGGAGAGGGCCCATAATATTCTTCTGGAAGGGCCCAAACAATATTTAAGCACGGCTTGTTATTGATAGCGCAGTTATTTAAAGGGAAAAAAATGGAGAGCTCTTTCATTTTCTCATAAAGTAATGGAGCATTTATATCTCTGAAACCTTTTCCCAATTCCATTTGGAGCAAAAAGGGACATGCAAGACGTTTCTCCCTCCCTTCAATTTTAACTGCTTCGGTTTTCTTGCGGCGTTTTTTCTTTCTTTCCCCCGGTTTGTTCTTTATTTATTTTGTTTCGCTTTGAAACTTTCTCTTCGTCTTTGTGTAGATGACATTATTTGGGGAGGAAATATATTGACGAAAAAAGGAAGCAAAAAATGCATCAAAAGTAAAGATAGCGGCGACAGAGAGATGCTCTTTACCCTTAGGCATGCTGTCCGAGGAAATCAGGCGGATCATCATTTTTCCACGCCACAGAGTCCTTTCTCCGCGAACCAAGAAAAATATCGCTCTTTATAGAATCCATTCTTCACATATCTCACTCTTCGGAGCGGCCTTTTTTACCGATCGGCTCATTTAATTAATATTTTTGCTCCGCTTTTCGGGGCTTTGATTTCCGCTTCAAGGTGAGAACTGATGCACTGCTTCCAGGAACAAAAAGGACGCCTTTTGTCATTAGTTCCAGGAATTTTCAGCGCTGTTTGCCGCCCCACCGACTGTACTACGGATATGTTGATTTAAAAGCCTTATATCAAGGGGCATTGTTTTTTCTTTCTTTCGCCCCGGTGCCTTCAAAATGTATGAGATGATAAGCTTTGCTGGTGAGAATGGGTTTTAAGGAAAGGTATTAACTCTTCTTTTTGCTCGTCATGTTTTGATGTTTTAGGGTGTATCTGTTGATCGAAGTTTCTCTGGCCTAATCTTGCTATTCCCATTACAACTTAGTTTTTCAAACGTTACCCTCATTCTATAATTATTACTATATTAATTTCTAATTATTAACATTATAATAATTTTTATTTGTTTTAAAATTAAAAAATCAAAAGTACAGAATAATGCAATTCCTCCTAAGATAGGTTAAATCCATCATGTTCATCAATGGATGCTTACAGGTGTACACGAAGAAGGGAATAGGGTAAAATGAAATTCGACGTTTTTCTGTGTCGTGGACATCAGGGAGTGCTGTATTGTAATCAAGCGGAAATAAGTAGAACTATAGATCAAAACCTCTCTCCTATGTTGTAACATACAGTGTATTTTTTTTTGTTTGAAAAATAGTAGATATACCTTTTTACATTACAACTATAGCTAGTCAATGCTCGTTTGCGTCTCGTAACGTTTAGTTTCGTGTAGTCAACCTTTGTGCCTCTTTATTGGTAACTTAACTTTTCTAATCTGAATCTTGTCTTCGGGACGGAATGGTTAAAATAACAATTCTAGTGAGGAAATAAATTATAGTAAAGATGATGAGAATGTCCATCGGCGGTGAATTTTGTGAATATTCTAAAGAAAAAGCCGCCACGAATTTTAACTGAAGTTTGAGGGTAGAACTGCCTTTTAAGCATATAAAAAAATGAAGTAAAACTTATTTATATGCATTTCTTCCGTTTTTTTTTACTCATTTATCGTAGTTCCTTATTATATTCTGACCGGTTCAGTAATAGAGCAGAATGAGATAAATGACATAATTTTCTGTTTTTTTTTAACAAAATGCTTTTTTTTTGTTCTCTTACAGTATCCTTATATTTTAGTGGTTATTAAGTTAAAATGTTCTGATCTATTAGTTAATATTTATGAATTTTAAAACATTTATTCAAGAGACTATTCCGTTCCACCCCGTGTTCCACTTACAAGAAATATTTAATCCGTTTTCAATACAACTTATTGTTATAAAACCTGTTATAGTATATAAAGAAAGATTTTCTTAGATATGCTTTTTAATTACACAATGTTGAATAAAATCATAATATTTTTTATAAAGAAAAATTTTCCTTACAAAAGCAACAGTCCTGTAAGGTAAAAAATCTGCATAAATCGTTGACTGGTAGGGAATTTGATAAATTAATAAACATAAAAAACTTAAGTTGTTCAAGCGATTAAGTACTATTTCTAAAGCTTAAATATCTTATTTTTTGTTTTAAATTTACACGTCATCTTTAAAGGGGTAAATACAGTCAAAAATGTTCAAGATGGCCGTTGGTATCTTACATCCACTTCCGTAACTTAATTTACTCAATATGTCCCATATTCATACATAATCTTCCTTTTATAGTAGCACAGCAGTTTTCTCTTTTAGTTTAATGTATTAAATTTAACGTATTAAAATACACCTCAAATAATTTTTTCCAAAGGTTCAACATTAAGTGCATTAAAGCCTAAACTTTATGTATTTTTAAATGGGCTAATAATGTTATCATCAAACAAATAATGGTCATTAATATCCATTTATCTTAACAAAATGAAACAAAACATTAAAAGAAAAATTACAAATGACTATAAAACACTTAAAACTCTTTGAAGTATTTAATTTACTTTATTGACAGAATTCTTCAGATTATAAAAAACAAGCAATCACAAAGTAAATAAACTTTTCGTTTCTTCGAAATCAGTAATTAAAGAGTGTATGAAAAATAGAATTTGAAGGCATTAATTTAGAAATCTGTAAATTAATGAATTTGTGTATGTACCCAAATGAATAAACAAGAAATCCAAAGAATTGCGTCCAAAAAATTGTCAATAAGCCCGTAAATAAAAGCCTTTCGGAAATCAGTAATTTCCAAAAATGTCTCCCGCCCAAAAAAGAATTCGAAATAAATAACGCACCAAAAGAAAGCGAACGGGGAATTTTCCCAATGGAAAAATGTTCATGTATAATACTCAGTGATAAATGATGGCACATCTTCCTCTCAAAAGAAAAAGATTTGAATTTGAAAACTCATAACACGGGTGTAGTAAAAGAATTAAGGGCTATTAAAAATAACGAGAAATGGAGAAAAGCATTTGATAAAGAGTATAACTTGTCAGAGGTCTGAAGAAAAAAGATAATTGCGACTACTGCTATGGAGAAGGAAGGTAATCGGTTTCATTTGTTTCCTTTTATTTTCAAACTTTATTCTGAAGAGTCATAACTTTTTTGAATCATAAATCAATTTTTACACTTGAGCGAGTTCATTACGCTGCTGGCCTCAAGTAAGTGCTTATTCTGATCAGGGAGCGTTTTGAGATATATGAAGAGTTATTGCTTCATTCGTCCACGAATAATATTGTTTTAGAAGTTTTTTTTCAAAGAGAAGGAAAAGTTTGAATGATTTTTATCGTTATTTTTGAAAGCAGTGATTTTAGTTTCTTTAAATCATTTAGTTTCTTTTTAAATTATTTGTTGGGGGTAGTTAACTTTACATGATTGCAGATTGCATTCGATAAACATATTAACAAATCGTTTGGACTTATTTTCAGAATATTCCATTTATATAACTTTATTAGCTGTTGATTATGACAGTACAAAGTTTATATTTATACGGATGTTCATCTTCCAGTTAAATTTTGTTTAAATATTTTTTTTTTGTAAAGTAACTGTTTGTGAATTTTAGAGATAAATATTATTTTATGTGTAATATGGTATTATTATTGATTATAATGCTAATTATTGTTTTTATATTTTTCAGGTTTGTGAAGAATCATGAAACAAATTTAGCATCATTTAAATACAAGTTTAAAAGTGTGGTTGGAAGGCACGGCTTTAATATCTTTCTGTATTTTTCTCTCCCCTTTTACACATCTTCAAAGACCTAAATTAAAGATAAGGTTAATTAATAAATATAAAATAAGGAGATAATACACTATGAAATTTTAATACATACACATTATATCCATTATAACATAATTTAAAATAAGATGAGAGGTTAAGTGTTCTTTTGGATTTTAATGTATGTACTTTTTACAATTAATGAGTGTATAAATTTAATTACACAATCGTAATGGATACTGAATAGGTAGTAATTTTTTTTTATCTCAGAAAACTGTATATAACCATAAGACGGCTGATTATACTGAACGTTCCTAAATACATCGATATAAAAACTGCACTTCTGCCAAACTCTCATAGTAAAGAATCGCAAAGTATTACCTACACTGGAGTAAGTGAAGTCATTTTAAAATTTAACATGGGGTGGTGCCTTCAATTTAAGAAAAGAAACTACCACCTGTTTCCACTACAAGTTAATTTATCACCCCCTTTCCTTTTCGTCTTCTGAGAAACAATTACTCTCTTTATCTCACACCCTCAGTAACAAATCCTTTCAAGTTAGAACTACAAAGTTTAGCTTATCTGTAATTAGGACCACGTCAGCACAATTTATATTTCTAAAAATTTAAGGTTTTCCTTTTTTTTCCATATTTTGTCATACTAATTATGGTGCGCTTGCAGTACAACTTCCTTATTCTACCTCCGATACTTGTTCCTCTTGACATTTAATAGCTTTATATCTGAGAAATTACACCAATGGGATTATTAGTGAAGAAAACTGGATCGGTTTACGGGATGAAATTACAAGGAGTGTCGTGGTAACGCACAATTCTTTGTAGCACTCAACGCATAAGTTATAGAACTTTTAAACCTTGGAAGTGTTTCTAGGTAAATGTATTTTAGTTGTTTTATGTGTAACAGATTTATGCTGGTAAGGTACGGGGACACTTTTTCCCCAAATAAATATAACTTAAAGAGTTCTATTCACTGTTAAGTGTTATTATTGAAAAAATATGAAATTTAAATTGACTTAGTTAAATTTCAAAATCTGGAAAAATGTTAGCAAAAAATGATACAATGATTTTCTCTTCTACAAACAACTACAATAAATATATTTAAGAAATAAAAAGAAACTATTAAATTGAGTGCTTTTAGTACAAAAATTACAATTTTAACAAAACAAATGTTTTAAAGTGTGTTACATGTTATACAAGTTGCTAACCAACTATAACTTTTGCTTTCATTAACTCAAACTTAAAAAAAGAGAGTAAAAATTATATTATATTTTTAATTTAAAAAAAAAAATCTTAGCGTTTTCCACAATTTAGAAGTAAATTTGAGAGTGTTATATAGGGTTCATAAATGTTTTATTTTGCATTCTTTGTATTAAAAAATGCTTTGAAATGGTGGAAATATCCCCAAAGTATTAATACTTTACATTAAAAGATATCTTTGATTAGCAAAGTGGGAAAATACTGATTTTAAACACAATAATTTATTCAGATTTATAATGCGCCATTTTATTACTGTTTTATTTTTGGTTTTTAAAAAATAAACTTAAAAATAGTAATAATATTAGATTTTTACACTTAAAATGCCTCACAATTTTCATGCGTTCAATAGTTTTCCTTAACATTCAGAATTAATCTATTTGTTCAACAAAATTTAATATGTATTAGGTATTTATCTAGATTTGTATTTCCTTTTCTTATTGATACCCAATGGTAAATTTTATGAATTATTATTAAAATGGAATCGCATACAAAAAGAAAGTTTTATTGTAGAAAAACTCGTTGTTCATAAAATAAATTCATTTTCTCTTACCCGACATCCCCAGAACCCGTTCCTTCCTTAGTTAAATGTTAAATGCAATAACGATTTAAATAAAAAAAAACCAAGAAATTGTTCTCAAGTAAATTCTGTGTTTATCAAAGAGATCTTATTTCGTTTACGGTTCTGTTTTAATTATTTGTACGTGGCCCGATTTTTTTATTTATTCTAAAACCACATTCAACATCATTCAAATAAATACCGATAAATTCTCTTCAACTACAACACATCCTACCACATAACATCATACAAAAAATGTAAAAATCAACCAAAACCAACAGTTTAAATTCCAACGCCCAATATCATCCATTCCTAAAAGCCGAGAGTTGACATCATTTTTCTTCTTGACTTCGAGTTATTACCTACTGAAAGAATCACTCCAGTGAAAATCCCGATTTCAGATATGAAATCACCATCTCCCGCTGGCTTCTGACAGGGCTAAGAGCGTGCTTTCCGGCCAATTCTTTATCGAGGCAAGCGGCTCTGAGACTCAATCCTCGAAGGATTTGGTCCCAAACCTGAGCCGTGTCTCTGGCCGCCATAGCAATTGGCTTCATCAGTGGATACTCCTGTCAGAAAGGCTTTTCTGCGAGGGCTTGTATCATATTTTACCGCGGTATGCTAGCACAGAAAGCTCTTCTGTGGACGATTCACTAAAGGAGACGTGAAGGAAGAGTATTTAAAGTATTCAGTTATATTTAGAAATGAACAATCTTCCTGAAAGCATCTAGTTGTTTCAGTTTAAGACTTACAGTCTCAATGGTGCTTCAATTAGTCCGCCCAAACTATGTAATATAAATTTGATACTCCCTTTAAATAAAGTGATTCTTAAATCCAAAATCTCTGTAACTCATGGTTATAATAAATGCCCATAAGCAAGGAGATTTTGAATACATTACTATCCAAACGTTTTTAGTCTTAAGATTAGTACATAATCTTTAAAAATATGGTTTTTACGTATTATGGTCTGATGGACCAAGCCTCAAAATAATGGACTTAACCAATCACAGATACTGTTTGTATGTGGTTATAATTAAATAAAAACAGCCGTCCTAAACAAGATGCAGATGAGGTGGCATGAACGAAATTCACTGCTGCAGAAACCAGTCAAGCGAAGTCGCTTGACTTGTTTCTGTGCTACTAAAGCTGGAATTTATAAAATGCTGCAAAATTATTTTAAAATCACGTAATTTTTATCATTCCTAGACAATATGAAATATGCGTTTACCCCTACAGAATCTCATAACACTAATAACTCATTTTTGAAAAAAAAGTGGTGTTTAACATGTTTCTGAAGTAAACGATTATTTTATAAATTTCAAACCCTGATATTCACTGTTCATTCACATGTGCGATATTTAACCACACAGTTATTTAAACTCTATGAAGGTATGGACTTCTAGTTACATTAATGCTTTACATGAACTCTTTATAATTATTATTTTTAACTTTTTACTGGTGATTTAACTAAAGAGTACATTACACAAGCCATTTTGCAAAATATAAAAAGATGACAGAAATAATAAAGGAGATAAGAGAGCAAGTGTGGGTAAATAAAAAAAAACAGACGCAGCAAAATATACATAGATTGATTGTGATAATGGGAGAAAATAAGGATCTGTGAGAGTCTAAAAATATAGAATAGATACGCTAATTTAAGAAGGAAAATAAGGAGAAAACTGTGAGAATGGTAAGAAAGATGTAAAAGAGATATAAAAAGATGAGGAAGGAGATTTGATTTCAATAAACACTAAGAAAAATGATATAAGATATAAAAAAGTGGGAAAATAGGCTCTGAGAGAATGAGACAAAACATATTGTAAGCCAGAAAAAAATAGGGAGAAAGATAAGGGAAAGAGATTGAGAAGGGGGAAAGTGAAAAAATAATTAAAAAATAAAAATTTTCATTGAGAGAGTGAAAAAAGATGCGAGAGATATATTAACATCAAAATATAGGATGTAATACAGGTAATTGGAAAATTGAAAGTGAAAAAATGATAAGAGAAAATATATCTAAAATATTAGAAAAGTTTTGGAAAAGAAAAGCCTTAAATTGCCAGATTTTCTGTAAATTTCAAATCTTTATTTATTGACCGATGTCTTTGATTTTAGCATTGATATTTCTATCATTTAGACTCTGATCTCAAGGTGATAAAAATAAGGTTATTTTCAATCAGCAAATATTTGAAAACGGCCTCCAAACAGTTAGAGCACCCCATAAAAGTTAAACTTTATTTTGCCTATTTACAAGGGATATATGCTCGACTTATTCCTCTTATCACATACTCTTGATAAAATATTTCAAATATTCGAGAAATATTTCAACGAGAGTTTCAATTAAAGTATTTGACGAGGAATAAAACCCATGCCCTTTTCCATTACTTTCAATTAAAACCACAGCAACCGACATCACAACTGATTTATCCCATCAAAACACCTCAATTTTAAAGCGACACCATTGAGAAATTTGAACATCCATTCATTTAAAAATATTTACGCAGAGCGGCCGGCCCATAGGCTGGTTTCATAAGAGGCAGGGCTCTAATATAATTTATTAGGAGCCTCATTTCAGTGGGTGGTCCCATTTAAAAATCAGGGGAGATTAATTTGCAGGCGCGTCCGTGTGTTTGCCGATCAAAATGGATATTCTTCAAATGATTTCCTTCCGCCCGTTGAGCACGAATCTCATCAAAACAAGTTTCGCATTTCAGACGCAAATTAAAGTCGCATTTAATGATTCTTTCGCTGGAGCAGAAATAAGGCCTCAGGAATTCCGCCTTATTCCGGTGACCTGCCAGGTCTTTGTGTCGGATTAATGAAGACGTCTAATAACGTTGTAATTTGCGTCGCGTCGTGCAGCTTCTTGTTTATCGCGTCAGCTTCACGTTTATCGGGTCGCGTTGCAGTTTTCGCTCTCAGTCGCCTCGCTCCCTCGATGTGAGCGTAATTTTAATAACGTTCGCGCGTACTCAAATATATCTTAGAGTAGTGTTTCTCAACCTTTTCTGCTTGACGGCAGATTAAAAAGGTTGCTAATTTTTGCGGCACACCTGAACATAAAAACTATTCATGTTGTAAAATATTTTTTTTCATAATCTTCCTAATGAGAGGGGTAGGATTGATTTGTTTGGTTCATGTTTTGATTTTATTTTTAAAAAATTGCCTAACAATTGGAATTTTATCGTCGACTTTTAAATACCAAAATATCGACTGTTAAAACAGCAAGAAACAAGTCTTTCTTGCTGTTTTGACTTTATTACTGTCAATGCCAAAAATTAAAATTCACAGGACCATAAAATACATTAGACACAGAAGAATGTTATTGACTTTCAAACTAAATTCAGGAAAGTAAAAATAATTGATGAAATGCCAAAAGTAATGCAAGTTTTTTAAGATTGTCATGTCTCAGATCAATAAGACATTTTTCTCGGTTTTTGTCAAATTCCGTAATTATACAGTCTAATCAGGCATTATAAAATGTGAATCTTTAACATGTTTTGATTAGGGTATGCGGGGGAAATAGTAAGCACTTTGAAGAAATGCTTAGTGATACGATATATTTCATATTTCACACACACACACACACACACACACACACACACACACACACACACACACACACACACACACACACACACACACACACACACACACACACACACACACACACACACACACACACACACACACACACACACACACACACACACACACACACACACACACACACACACACACACACACACACACACACACACACACACACACACACACACACACACACACACACACACACACACACACACACACACACACACACACACACACACACACACACACACACACACACACACACACACACACACACACACACACACACACACACACACACACACACGCCAAGTTCAAGGGTTTAGAGTTTTTAAGTGTATGTAGAATATAGCTCATAATTAAACCGATTAAACCTAGATGAAATTTTAGAGTGATAGTATTTCAATTTTCACATAAGAAAATAGAGTAACCTTATAGAAGATGAGATCTAATACTTTCCCAACTTTGACTAGACATTATGTGGAAAAGAATATAAATACTTATTTAAACCTTTTAAAAATTGATAATGATATTCTTAACTTTAAATTTCATTCTAAAACCTTCAATTTATATTGTTTAACAAGTTTCCTGGCTCATATTAGAGGAAAATAACAATTGAAGGCAAAAGATCAAATTGCTTTTGGGACAAATAATACGTGACCCAGAGGCAATATTTTTTCCGTAAATTTGTTTAAGTATCAGAAACATTTTTAAGTCATTCAATCAGAAAGAATAAGTTGTTTCTAAGATTTCCAAAAATGTTTTTAAATGTGTTTTTCATTCATTCATTGTGATTCATTCACAATAAATTGTGTGATTCACAAATTCATTTGTGATTTTTATATTTTTTGACTGGATTAAATTTATAATTTTGACTGGATTCAAGAAATATTTTCTACATTAATGATTAAGTCACTCATCTCTTATTCATCCTCATTGCAAAATATTTCATAAATGCTTCTTAGATTTTATTTACAGTCAATACCTTGTGTTTTGAACTCTTGCCTCATGTCGAGGGGAAAACTGTCGCAAAAAATAATGCAAGAAATATTATGATTTCTCTTAGGATATTATTCCTATCGCAATTTCTATTAGAGAAAATTTAGCCAATTTATTCAAGCTATAAACGACGCATAAAATTATTTAATTAAAAATTGTAAATTGTATCCTTTTACTCCCTAAAATACTTTTAGTTTAAGCATTGTAGTAGGGAGTGTTGAGGGTTCATGACAGCAATAAATTCGTCTTTCATGCCAATTTACACCTATAATAACAAACAATATTATGATTCACCATTGTGGAATTTTCCCACACGGTGACTAGTGCAAACTGATGCCTATTACACTCAACAGTATATTAAAAGTTATCAAGAGCCCGTTGTAAGAAACTAAACATACTGGGTGATTCAAAACTAACATGGACACAAATACTAGAGAGTGTAGACTACCCGAAGACTGCTCTGAATCACACAAGAAAGAGGGGTCCCCTTAGTTCGGGAAACTAACGACTTGTAGAGAATATTGATAAGGTAGTATAAAAAAAGTAATAGATGAATCAAAGTAGTCAATTCTAGTAACATTAGGTTTTATTATTTTTTGGGAGGAGGGATCCATATTGGGTGATTCTATTTTAGTGAGGACGTCACTTACTGGGGTGATGACAAACATGACTACCCGGAGGACATAAAAAGGTACTTCGTATTGTGGGCAAACGGTTCAGGGTATATGAATTCAGTTTTCGTGAATTTCAAAGTTTTTCTTTTACAGTAAAAGCTACGTAAATATATAATTTTTTCTTAAAGGACCTTTCAAGCTCTTTAAAATAAGAAGTTGGTGTGCCTTGAAAAAATTTGTTCCGTGTTACATTTTTAATATGAGGATGACTTTTAACGAGAGGATCATTTTTTATGCGCGTCTGTTGAAGTGTTTCAGTTTAGGGTTGTTGGGAGATTTATTCAAGGTACCTTTTAATTTTAAATTTAAATGCTTGTATCTCTAAGCGCAATTTTAAAATACTCTTCGAAAGGAAGCATAGGGCACTAAAAATGTGAAAAGTAAATTCAAAGAATCAAATAGGAAAGTGGAAGGACCATCTTAATGTGGAGGAATTATTTATTTAAAGAAAAAAGTAGTGATACATTGCCATCAACATTATTCTTCATTACTACTTTTCACAATGTTAGACATGAGTAGCTATTTGATGTCATTGTGTATAGGTTCACAGCACTTAAAGAACAAGAATTAAAGAAAGCATTCTAGAAATTTATAAATCAGTTCAGTATATGAATGATTGAAACTGAGCTAGTAGCTGAAATAATCAAAGATGGAAAATTATTGAGACGCAGTAGTTGTTTTACCTCATCACGAAGAGGTAAATACTACAGGTTCTCAATAAATTTCCAGATTAGATAGGAGAAGAAAATTTATATCCCATTACGTCAGTTACGAGTTCAAAGTAAGATATATCTTCGAAAAAACATCCATAAAATCAATACATAAATTAAGAACGGGTTTAGTTTTTGAAAGAGCGTTACATTTTTATGGTCATTAATGAATATAAAAACAAAAACTAGTAAAGACAAGATAATATAAAGCATCAATTACCAGTTAGTGACACGTTCACCATGCTGTAAATTACTAAGTCGTAGGTACTCCAAGGTTGGAAAATATCCAGTAGTTATATTACTTTTACTTTTATGAAAAAAGGAGCTAATATTTTTTTAATTACTTAAGTTGTGCATATAATTTTGGTAGTTTGTCGAAAACCACTATTTTATTAAAAACACAATTTATTACATAAAAGGAATACTGAAAATTCCGAATTTATTTTATTCTCAATCAACTATATCAGTGACTTTAAGAGGGCTTCAAATTATAAAAAGAAAATATATGATTTTTTAAATAACCGTAGCTAATATACTTATTAAAATATAGCTAATCTAACTAAATATAAACAAATATTATTATTAATAAATAAAATAAAACTAAGCTAATATGTTTAATTGTGTGGAAATGGAAAGGAAAGAACTTTAATATCTTGTTCAGTCTCTAAAAGTATAAAAAAAACGAAGATCAACAACTACACTCTTTACATGTCATGAGGAACATGTTAATTTAGAAAATTCATGCTGAAATAAAAAGTTTACGCGCACACAAATACCAGATTAAACTACACATTAATTACACATATAAAATCACTAACTTAATACCATAGCATCGGTAAAGCACAGATTTAAGAACGTTATGCATCTACAATAAGCTTGTTATCCTAATTTATGTAACATTAGTATTGAATGAGGAGATAAAAAAGCTTAAGTCAGTGAAATGAAGAACATTACGTCTAATATGGAGGGAGGTATGCTGCTATTTTTCCAATAAAGCTTTAAAGAATTTTTTGCAAGGCACTTTTATATCTAAAGGTGATGGTCTAAAGATGAAAAATATTGAGTTAGAAGGGAAAAACAGCAGCATTACTTATTCCCCGTTTGTAATTAAATATTTCCCTCAGAGGGAGGAAGCGGAATTTTTAAGATTTTGCCATCAAAGTTTGTGCTGGATACAAGGTATGGAAAAAGCAATCAGTCTCAAGAGAGAGTGTTTCCAATCAACACTCGCTCTATCAACACGGGGCCGTCGCGGAATGATTGAAAGACATTAAGCGCCGCTTTCTAATGCGTTTCGGAAACTTAATTTAGACATCGGAAAAATTAATTTTGACCTCCCGTCCTTAAAAACAGCGCCCGAGAATGTGTGAAATTTCGGAGTTTTAATTTGATGCCGTTGAAATTAATCGCTTTAATTCTGGCGTTTTTTCGCCGGCAGCAAATCAATCGGGAGCGTTAATATCCAGCCGGGCCAAAGAGTTCGGTAAATGATTATAAGTCACATTGACAATCCTGCCTAATGAGTTTCATTTAAAAGTTGGAGGGAGGCGCACTTTGTCAAGGGTTGCAGGTGCTGCAGAACTTTAATAAAAATGCCTCGATCGGGGAAACTTTTGAAGGTCCTCGACTAAATTTCATTAAGTGCCGACGCATCGCGGTTATAATTTTAAATGCGCCGCGGAAGCAGGTCCCTTTGATTAACTGCGCAAAAAGAAGAGAGGTGCCATTCCATAATCTTGTTCGCTCCCCGTAAACACGGCGAGCGCCGGCAAATGAAAAATTTTCCACAACTCTCTTACTTTCGTAATAAATGTCAAAGCGGAGGGGTAATTAAATCCATCCGGGCTGATGTAAATGAGGCATTTTTCACTTCCCGGCGCCTCCGATAAGATAAAACGGGCGCCGCTTTATATAAAAATTAATGCCCCCGATCACTCTCGCTTTTTTCTTCCTTCGGCTCTTATTTAATAAGATAGCATCGGGCGCGACAATACCTGCGCGCTACTTATCAATTTATTGCGACTCTTTTAGAGGAATGGGCCAATTTACCTACGCTCCGGCCTTGTGTCAACTGCACTGCTGCCAATTGATTGCGCTCGCTTATTTCCTTCCTTTGCTAGGATCTGCTGCTTCAATACCGATGGCCTGTCATACAACTGCATCGAGTCGGCCTTTTCTATCATTCTATTATTATTTGGTGCATTTTTCTTTCGGATATTGATTATAGAAAACTACATTTCAAACTTGTTTGTGGGAATTGTGATCAATTTTGGTGAACGATATGAAACATTTCGATGAACATGTTTGGTAGATTTTCATAAATTGGTGAACATTATAACGCATTTGTATACTGTATTGATTGCAGGCCCGTAACCAGACTTTTGTTTTGGGGGGTGTTTTTGATTCCAAATTTTTTAAGAGGTACCTCCTTACGAGTACTTTTATATGTTAAGTTTAAGATGATTTCCCCACGGTCAAGAGAACGAAGATGTGTGTAAACAATATGAATCACAAGTAAAATGGGGGGGGGGACTGCCCCAGAAAAGTTTTCGAAATTTGCCCCTCAAATAGTGTTTTAGCGCATTTTGAGACCCTTTATATATAGTCTGTGTAAATAAAATTGGCGGTTAAACGTCATTCTTTACCATGGCAACGCAGAAGAAATACATTGAGAAAAAACTCAAGGTCAACCTCCGATTCTATTTACACACAATATTCTATTTCTATTTTCTATCACACAGATTAAACCCAAAGAGAACCACTCATTGTAAGCGGCAGAATTTTCAAGGAAAAAAGTATTCAGTAGGCGAAAATTTGAGTAAAAGGTGAAATTTTGAGGGGGTTTAGGGGTTTCTTCTAAAGAAAAAACTAATTTTGAGACGATAATTTAGGATACATCAAAGACAACCATTCCTTGGAAATCACAAAAGTTTCAAGGAAAAACCGTACTTAATAGATTTTAAAATTTCAAGTGGGTTTGGGGGGTTCTCTCCCAGAAAAATGCAGTTTTTACCCTTAAAAAGTACAGTTCTGACTCATTTTGAGACCCTTTAGTTCTGACTCATTTTGAGACCCTTTGGGATACACCCGAAGAGGACCGCTCCTTGTGAGACACATAATTTTCATGGAAAATAACAGTAAAAAAATTGTCAAAATTTCGGGGGGATGAACAACTAAACTCCCTTCGATACGGCCCTAAATGGTTTTTAAATTACTTAGTAATGGAAAATGTGTTTAAAATATCGTCTTGAGTGAGAATTCCTAAAACGTTTCAGTTGTGTACTATACCCCTATTTTACATCTTTATTACTCAGACAGCCATATGTGAGAAACATTTTTTTTTTTGCGTAAAATCATCATATAATCAGTCAATAAATAATATTTAATATTAATAAAAAAGTAGAAGTTGCACCCGTATGTCTCATTGTGGCACTCTTTCTAAACAGCTTGGACACCCCTATTCTACTATTGAATATAAATTTTTACTAGAGTCCATCGCTCAGATAAACCCCTTCTGAAAAAGAAAAATAAAACTGAACACATCTTAAATTAATATATTAATAAATTATATATAAAACCTTTCAACTTACATAGTGGTGACTACAGTATACACACACAGAAAATTTTTGGAATTTTTACCCTTAAAAATAGGGTTCTGACCCATTTGAGATCCTTTGGATTTCAACCGAAGAAGATAGTGCCTTGTAAAACATTTTCAAAATAAAAACAGTATAAAAGTCAAAATTTCGGGGGGTGAACCCCAAACCCTCCATTTGATAGGGATCTGATTGGTTGCCAGTCATCTAAAGATATAATTGTTGTAATTTAAAATAATTTATAGCTGTATAGAAAAAATAGTTAGTTCACATTATTCATGGTAATTGAATTGATGAAACTTTGGCTGAAGTAACATAATGCTGATTGGCTCTTTAATTTTTACTTTGTAGATAGGTTTGGATGATGTTTCTGGACCTTATGTTTGGAATTTTTTTTATTATAAAAATATTAATGAAAATTATTGTTGTTGAATCATTAATTAATAATTTAATTCTATTCTATAGACAATTTATTGATGCTTTTGTTTGTAAACCAAGTTAGTACAGCATTTTGTAAAAAAATAAATTACATTCTGATATTTTTTTTTTTTTTAGTTTTTCTTAAAAAAAAATGTTTAATAAAATTCCAAGAAATTTTTGATTTCAACGAAATTTTTAAGTATTTTTATTTCCTAAAATGGTCTATAAGTTCCATAAAAATATTGATGAATAAGATTTATACATTTTAGGAAAATATTTAATAAACTGTAACGATGTTCATATTCCTATTATTTCCTTGAAAACCAAGCGTATAAAGTAATACACAAGAAATGTATAGTTTCCATATACCTATAATAATTCTTATAAAGTCTAAACGTATTTAATTGTAAGTTTTGTCTGTTCTGTTACAGCTATTTTATATTCATCACTATTGGAGTAGTTGAAATAGCAAGAAGAGTTTTAAATCAGGTAAGCATCTCTATAGTAAAAACAGCAAATTCATCAATCAAAAACAATTTCTACGCTGAAAATTTATGGGTACAGAAATACTTACTACGTTTGACTTTATAAAAGTCAATCGGATTCGAATCATCCAAGAATGTGTAATACAATACAGGAAATGGTTATGAAAAATTGTTGCAGGGGCTCATTGAAGAGAAAATCCTGTACAGAAAAAGAAATCGAAACACTATTAACTGGTATTGTTGACTCAGCTCGTGGGCTTGTTCATTTGGAAAGATCTCTATTCATGAATTTGGAATCCTCTCATGGCCCGAGGATCAGAAGAAAATGGAACTTTGCATATGTGTGTTTCCCCTTACGGAGACTACCAAGATCGAAAAATCTGAAGAAAATTCATTTACAGGCCAAGGGATTATTCTTTCTATTTTATTAAAACAGGAGGTAAAACTTTAACGACAATTCGGAGCACAGTTCACTGGTTCAGTTTGCGAAAATTAGAAAATGAAGCCCGGGCCGGCTTTTTTCCCGAAGTTTTGGCAAACATCAGAATTCCCGGTCCGCCGAGCAGATGAGTATCCGGAGTTTGCAGAAAATTTTCTCTTTTATTTCACCGGATCCTCCTCCTCGCTTTTCAAAATTTCACTTTTAAATTAAAAAAGAGGAGCGGGCTAGAACAGAACGGGTTAATCGCGTCCGAAATATTTCAGCTCCCCGGTGTGTTTGTCGAGTGGAAAGCATTGTCTTCTGTAGATTAAAAACGTTAATTCTAAGTAAACGGCGCATTGAAGAGGCCGATGTAAAATCCATGTCGACTTGTTTCACCCCAGTGGTTCTGTTTGCTCAAGAAAGAGACAAAGTGCTCTGATTACTTGCTATCATATAGAAGAGAGCGCGAGGGCGGCGGCGTTGAGTCAATAGCACACCGCGGCTTTGCAGGAAAAGAAAGGCGCCGTTTATATCCGTCAAAATATAAAATCCTCCTTTTGACGATTCGGCGCTTTTCCAACTCATAGGATTTTTGAATGAAAATCGCCCTTAAAACCATATGAGAGGGCATTAGTGGGAATGTAATCAGCGAAAGGACTCGTTTATCCTTAACAGGTTAGTGTGTGTCTATAAAAACGAATTTCATTCGTGTAGGTTTATAAGTTTAAACTCTTTGTAAGTAAAAATTTCTAAACATGTTAGGGTTTATGTTTTTAACAATGAATTCTCCAGTTCAATTCTCTTAATAATAAATACGGAAACAAATTCACTAAATGAACTAAGTCAAATGAAATATATAAAAAAATATATGATCGAAAAATTAGTTTAATTAAATAGTATTTGATGAATTGATAAACAAAGTTACAGTTATACTGTAAGAAACATCATATATTTTATCTCATAATGAAATGATACAGAATTTAATTAAGATTTTATTTATTTAAATATTCGATAAATTTAAAGTGATACTCATTGAACTTAAGTAAGACTACTCGATTAAACTAAAATCAAAATTCTCTATAAATTCTCTCTAAATATAGGTATAGTATCAGCTTTTAAAATGAAATAAGAATAAAAAAAATAAAAAAAAAAATTTTTTTAATCAAATTCTTTCATTGTTCTGAAATAAAGGTATAAAATTAAGACTACTTGAGTTTTTAAAACCATTTTTAAGTTTATTATCATAAAATTACACCAACTTTTAAAACATAAATATTGTTTCAAATGGGTCTCTGTGTTTGTTTTCAATTATTGTTATTAAATCATACTTAAGAAAGTCATAAAAACAGTTTTTGTTAAACAAAAAGTTCATGTTGAAAAATCAAACATACTATTGGTCAATCTGGAAGCGAAAAAAAAATATCAATAGTAATATGTGTATCGTAATGATGTTTTATTCTTTAAGTTTTTTTGTCTCCATAAATGTATATAAACATTACTCTTTCTATGCATGATCCTTCAAATTCATTTTGTCCCCCCACCGAAAGGACATTTCTGGAGTTATGGAATAAAAGAAATGTCCCCTTGTCATTTCCCGGGGCATGTCGCAGCCTGTCCGTTCCCCCCATCCATCTTGGCTGAGCGACTTAACTTTTCAAATTCCGAACTCGAGCGGCATGAAATTTGAGATTGATAGGCTGTTTCCATTGCAAATGCTCTCGTACAAGACTTTGAAATATGGTTCGCCGGTGGAACATTTTTTTGATCGATCGAAACGACGTTCGAAGAGAGCGAAAATGTGTTCGAAAGGAATGCCCGAAGGGTTGACGAGGGGCGGATTCCGACTGAGTTATATTTTGACGAAAGAAGCAAGGCTTCAAAAAGACAGATAAAACAAATGGCTTCCATAACAATATGTAAAAGTGGGAGGAAACGCCTAGGCGCCGGGTTTTATACAGTGGGGAATTGAAAGTTTTTCCTTCAATTGCTCTGTCGTGGAGGAGACAAACTTTTGAAGGATATAAAATGTCGAGAGGAATATTAAATTCGTATTTCGCAGATTTTTGCTTTGTAGGTTTATTTTCGTATCATTTTATCTTTGAGCGGGGGTTGGGGTGTTAGAGGGAGAATAACGGGGTGTGAAATATATTTTGTTCGATAAGAGCAAATATATGAATCGAGTTAAATTTGCTTTTTAGGGATCGGTAAAGTTGATGGATAGTGAAAAAAGTGTTTATGGTCTAACTTCTCTTTTATTTTAATGTTTTTTAATGTTTTCAAAGTTGTATTTTCTGTTTAGCGGATTGCTTAGAAAGTTACGTTAAAAGTAAACCTTATAACTTTCGAAATTTAATGTAGGCCCACAGGAATGAACCTTGAAAAGAAATTTCTCATACACACTATTTATTTATTATTATTTAAAATAACTTAATAAATAATTAAATTAAACATATGTATCACATATTTAAAAATCTGTATTAATATTGTTATTATAATAATTATTTTATGAATTTTTTAATAATTTTTTTTAAAACAGGTTTAACAGCTTTTTTAAAACAAGCACTAATATTTCAAAAATTTATTTTTCTGATGGAAAGTTTTAATTGGCTTGAAAGTGGGGTTAAGAAATTTAAAGAATAGGAAAAAAAACGAAAAAAAAAATATAAAATATTTGAAGAAACTACTAGAGTTAGGTATAGGTACCTATGTATAAACAGACATCAGATGTAATGTGAATAAATGTGAAATATTAAAATATTAACACTAAGAAACGCTGTGTATGAAATAAAAGTTATGAGTAAAGATTAATTACTTATATTAATAAATTTACTAGAAAACTAAGCCAGATTGAAAGAAACTAATAGACAAAATTTATATATCTAATTATTAGTTATACGAAAAATTCTAAATACAAAACATTTTAATATAGTCAAAAATAGTGGATGATTTTAATTCAAAATTCAACTGTGCCTATAATTGAGGAGCCTAGAAGCCAAGGGGTACAAGTGACTAAACATTGATAATGAGAAAAACGAGTTTAAAGTTAAGGGGGTAGGTGCACAACTTTCGACCAAAAAAACACATTTTTCAATTTTTGCATTTTCAACAAGTATTACATTTTACGCTTCGAACGATACCAAAATTATTATTCTACGCGGAGTAGAAGTATGTTTAATTATTTTTTTAAAAAATAATTAAAAATGGATAATTAGCTGTGATTGTGGTGCCACGCCCCCTCAAACCAAAATAAACGTTCTGTTATATGTTCAGCCTTGAAATTTAGCTTTTTTAAAAAAAATTGTGGTTTAAATATTATAGCTATGGTGTGATATGCACTTTAGTAATAAGTTAGTTTTTTACTAAATTTCATTTTTCTCAAAACTGTATTTTTTACCACACAAGGAACAGTTTCTCAAAATCTATTTGTGCAAATTACTTTTAACTTGGTATTATAATTAATGGTACTATGTTACATATTATAATGGGGGTGTTTCTCAAAAAATTCATTTAAACTGAAGTTACTGTATGATACATCATGAAATTTCAGTCTTTTTGAGAAAAAAGCCAAGTATATCCAGATAGTAATTTTTTAAAAAATAACCAATCATCATAGCCTTAAAATCTCTCATTAAAGTATGTAATATAGTTCAGGGAATACTCAGAAAAAAATTTGGGAACTTTGATTCAGAACATTTTTTTAAAATGTTCCTTAAAAACTCATTTTTAACATTACGGAGATAGGGACTTTGTTTCGTGCACCTACCCCCTTAAGCTCTCATTTAAAGTTATAAGTAATTTTTTATACTTATGAAAACATTTTGAAAATAACTTAGAAGTGTTCCATAAGCTGTAGAATAAGTTTCAGACTTTGTCTTTCACCCCTTATTTTACAATCTTTGATAAAGTAATAAGAAGGATCACTTGTACCTCTTGCCTTCCAAAAAAAAGAACCAGATATTAACTGAACCCTTTGGTTGAAGGACACCAACATTGTTTTCTAAAAGCTTTTTTATTTAAAAAATCAAGAAAGTAAATTTTTTTCTTGGACATAGTCACACTTTATATAAAATTAAAGCTTAAAAAATTATCTTTAAAAAGAGGGATAATAGATTTTTCTCGGACAAAAATAACTATTATTAAAGTCATTAAAGATCAAAAGACGGCATTTTCTTCCTTTTTCAAAAACTTTTAATAAAATAAAATTATTGATAAAATTGAATAATAAAAACATTTTCTCATTTGTATCATAGAAGAGAATGATTCCTGACATTTTCATTAAAATTGGAGAGGGTCAGGTTGAGTGGCATGTTGATTTCACATGGAATGACCTCTATATTGAACGAAACAATGAAGATACCACAATAATTCTTTCACCAGACGATTCCTAAGGACTTGTTTCTTATAAAAGGTAAAAATAATATATATATATATATTTAGATTTTTAGTGTCTACCGTAGCCTTAAAAGATACGACAGAAACAGTTGAACAGTGAACAGTGAACAACATTCAACCACTAACAATTCTGGTGACAGTCAGTTTGAAGCCAAGGGGTACAAGCGGCACTCGTACCTCTTGGATTCTCAGGGAAGTAGCTAGCATTGGAGGTTGCATTTATACCTTCCGCTATATAACAGTACCATACAGTGATTCCCTTATAATGAAGACTATTTTAATGAACATAAAAACCAATGTTTGGGGGTATTAATACGCATATCTAAGGAAGATAGGTCAGAGTAAACTAAGAGAAGACATTACTGTCAAAACAATGATCAGATTCCCATTTTAAGTAATTTACAATGGCTTTAAGAAATCTTCTATAGTCATTGACACACTGAGAAAAATGGCGATTTCAAATCTGAGTACATCGATAGTTTCATATTGATATGAAACTGTTTGTTTCAAATATGAAAACACAATTCTTACAATTTTAAAATATATCAGAAATACTAAGATTCAAGCAATTCAATAGTCACCACTCAAATTATATGTATTTTTGTTTAATCTTTGTAGTTTATGAATTTTATATTACTATTTAGATACTCTATGTCAGTATTTTAAAAACGTGATAGCCCGCCTCGCTCAGATGCGGCATCACACTCTAAATAAAAGTAGACTAGTCATATTCTGATCTAATACTGTACCGTCAAAGGGGGTAATTTTGACTAACGTAAGACCATGATGTATCATTTTTGAGTGCCTGCATATTTTAAGAAATGACTTTATGCATATTTTCAAACTTGAGTAAATTTGATTCGTAGCTAGTTTGAGTTTATGAAATACTCAGATTTGAGTATTTTTTACTCAGTTTTGAAAAAGCCGTTTTAAGAGTGCATAGGTGACTCCAAAATACTTAATCTGTGGTTCACAGTTGAGAAATGAAGTAAAATAAATTTGTTCCTCGAATAACTGACATATATTAATGGAGATAGTAATAGAAGTAAAATAATATCAAATTCCTAGCTCTGGATATTTACAGCGGCTCGAAACAATTTGGCACAGTGTCATCCACATTGGAGAATCCTAAAAAGAGAGCCTTCTCAGTGACCCACAATGGAAGTTATGGAGATAAAAGGAATTTATTCCTCGACACAAGAAGAAATCATCCCCCAACTGCCACCCCACTGACCAAGAGAAGACAAGCCCGGCGAATCTTTGCGGTGCGCGGCTTTTCAATTCCCGGGCTGTTTATGCAGGAAAAATGGGCGCCATCCGTTAGATAGATTACCGGCCGAAATCAGTTTCTGGCAAAAATCAGTTTCTTGCAAAGCGTATGGAAATGGGGCTTCGATATTTGATTGGAGGCGCGAGACAAATATTCTATATGCAGATTGACGTTCAGGGCTGTCCATCAGCGCTGCAAGACAGAGATCCAATTCCAGTCGCTCCCATTCCTCAAGCCGAGATGTCCCAGGCCTTATTGGATTCCTGCGCTTGCTTCACCGCGGTCCTCAAGAAATATGAATGATGTATAAAGGGAGTGTTAGCAACCAATTTCGGATTCGGAAGTCGAACCAGGAGTCCAACTTAGGGGAAGATTTACCCGATCGCGCTTTCTTTAAATATGTTATGTTCAGGCTGACAGAGGATCCTGGGGGAGAAAAATTGGCTGGCGCGGAACCGAAGGGGAAAAATGAAATGAAATAAAACGCAAACAAGCCTGCTCCCGGCCTGAAATTTAAGTTTATGCAAGAAAAATACGCAAGAAACAAATAGGATGGGTGGAGGATCGGGGTATTTTGTTATCGGGAGGCAGGGGCTTTTTTCAGCCTCCGCTCGGGAGATACGGAGTCGCCTCTCTTATTGACTCGTCATATATGATAGATGCTGCTCTGCGCCCATGCATTATTCAGGAAGCTTCACTTTAATTGTGCACTACCTTTTGAAATGTAGTTAAAGGGACAGATTTGAGATCGGGTCACTGGTGTCAGTGTTCATGAACAATGCCCTCATTAGAGGGAAAATAATGTTTATACAAATATAGCCACTCAATAAAGCATTCAGAGTGTTCTTTTCAGTCATTAAAATAATTATAAATGAATATATTACTGTTTTGTATAGATTTTAGTAGAATGCATAATTGTATCCTCCTATAGTTAAGAACGTTATTAAAGCTTGTAGAAGTAAGTTATTGTATGATTAGCATCATCAATAAATTTGGAAATTCGGAGTGAAAGTATGTCATTTAGTAAGTTAGTGCTTGTACTACAACACACTCGCACTTTATTACTTGGTAATAGGCTGCAGAACTAATAAAGAGTTGTAGGACACTTAAACAAATAAAATTTAAGGATTTGTATAATAGCAAAAATGTTAGTAATATTATAGATATAAGTGAAAATTTTGGGTGTGCATAAATTTATAAATGGTGGCGAGGTGATATTGTAATTACATAAATGTACACAAAACATGTGTTCTGCGTATTAAAATTGATATGAATATTCTAAGATAAACAAAAAAAGTTATTAGAACTTATCATTCATCAATACTTTAGCTACATGAAAAAAATGACTGAATTGCATTTACAATTCACTCATTAGGCTAGTTTTAATAATGTATTTCAATAAGGGTTTTTAAAAAACATTCTTTATGAGTTTTTGAACATTGTGGTATAAGTTGTTTTATGTTCAAAGTTTCCTTTTCATAACAGTGGTTTATGTCAGAAATAAAAATATTGTTTGACATCCTCCATGATAATTGCTATTTTGAAATTAAATAATATATTGTGATACATCTATAGGTACACAATGTGAACCACAGTAAAAATTTTATTAATTTATCGAAAACTACATAAAACTAAATATTTCATTAAAGCTAATTACTTTTCGAGTGAAAATAGAGATTACCGTAACTTAAACAGTCATATATTTTTAAAAATTCATAAAAATTACTACTACACCAGAGTCAATGGAGCGGAAAATTCCAATTACTTATTTAAAAAGTCTTTAAGCAGTTCCTATTGATGCTTTTTATGACATCAATCAAATATATTCATCTTATTACCCACAGCTAATTAATGCATCATTATCAGTATCATCCAATTAATTTTTTATACTTTGTAAAAAAGACACTGAGATACAATGCTACTACAGTTTTTATCTTGCATTTATCGAGCACAAAAAGACATCAGCATTCATTTATAGCTTAATTAGTTACGGTCTGAATATAAGGAAGTCATATCAAGAAAATTAAGTCATTAAAGAAAAATAATGTAGAGTAGACTAGTATAAAAACAAATGGAGATTAGATTTTTAAAATACGATAAAAAACTTTTAATCTTTTTTGTTTAAATGATGTGATTATTTATTGCACAGTTATTGTTTTGTATTGATAGTGACGTATGAAATTATTAATTTTAAGAACTGCTTTAGTAGTTAAATGAAAGAGTTTTTAAAACGTTTCTTATACTTTTATGTACCTGTAATAATAAGTACCCCCTATTTGGTAATTTCTCAGATAATATTACTTACAAAAAGAAATCTATGAATAAGAAAACCTAACTCTATGTAATACAACAATTCATTAAGATAAATTTAATTTAAATTCTATTAAGGTAAAAAGTTTAGTCATCGGTATGTATTAACTACAAATCAATTAATTACACAACAGTGAATTATCTACAAAAAATGGAGTAGTACTTCATTATTCTTACTCAGAATCAATTAAATTTTCCGTCAAGTATAACTTGTTTTTCGTTTTGAAAGGTTAAGGAAAAGAAACATCCTCCTAAAATCGTATCAGAAAGAAATACATCTCTCTGAAATAACTTCCCTGCAACACCGGGGCGCAACCAAAAAGAGTAAAAACAAAAGAACCAAAAAAACCCAAAAGTATTCTCACGAGCTTTAATTTTGTAATCTGAATACACGGGAAAAGACTTTCTTATAAAATCCAGCTCCTCACTTCCCAAAAGAGAAGCCCCGCAAAAAATGTTTTCATAGTCCAATGAAAAGCGTATCCAGAATCCTCAGAGTGAAATAAAAGTTTCATCCACCTAACTCATGAATAAAAAGTATGAAAAATATCCACAAGGAGCGGGAAGTCAAATAAACTCTTCTTCCTGAATGAAAAAGAACTCAAAATATGAAAGCGAAGGAGACAATTCAAGTAGGCAGAGGTCAGGCGATGTTTTATTCGTATCTCTTAAAGGATTTTCTGCCGAAAAGGATTGGTTAAAACCTTTGAAATTTACTTCTACATGAATTTGTAATGTAAGAGAAACTTTCCTAGTCCCACTTTTGGCTGTACTCTACTCCCTGTCAACAGAGACTCCAATTGAATCGTAAGCTGCTTTCGAAGGATACTTTCGGTGAAGGTTTTTTTTGTTGGCTGCAGTGACGTCATGAGTTTCACCGATGGGGGATTTGTAAAGATCTCCTTTAGCTCCAAACACCCTGTGATGAAGCTGTTCTGTTGTTCCCGGGAGTTGGAATCAAACATGGTTTCGTTTTAGTCTCAGTTTGGTAGCTTCGAGTTAAATCTGTCCCGCCTATTGTTACACTGAAGGAAGGGTGTTGGGGGAAGATGGGTAAGTCAAGTTTTTACCCAGTTTGAGAGGTGTTTCAGTTTGAAGGAAAAAACAATTCTTCAAAGTATATGAGAGGATACCCTATGATGTTTATAAGGTTTATTAGACCTAAACATGCTGATTCACAGTGATGGTACTTTAGTGAAAGAATTTTTTGTAAATAAAATGATTTTCCTGTTTTTATTGTATCTCACATGGAATAATTTGCTGTATGGTAGGTAAGTATATTCAGGGCAACGAAAGGTGTGATTGAATTATACAGGATATTCCTTTTAGTAAGCTTGCATGTATATAAAAACCATTCAATGAGGAATATTTCATAGAAACTCGAATGGAATTAAAATTTTGAAGTATATAAAATGTGAAGTCCATAGAAATAAATATATTCCACTTCTGATTTTATTGAACCAAGGATGGACAGCAACATTTTTTTTACATTTTTTGGCGTCAATACTTGGGTACTAAGTACTTTTAGGAATCGAATACTTGAACGATTGATAATCAAATACTTGAAACTCGACTTCGCTAATAATGCATACTGCTTTGGAATACCTTTTGGTCATCTATTCTATCAGTACTTGATACTGTAATATCAATACCTAAATGTATCGATTTGATCTAGGGAGGGGCAAAATTGATATTTCTAGGTATCGATAATCATCTACTTTTAAATATTTTACACAGTTAGGAATATTTTAAATTTGATCTAAAACAAGCTTGGACGGATTTGGGAGAACCTTAGGGAGGCAAGCTGGAGACATTAGGGGGCATGCTGTACCCCCTAATGCAATACCCCCCCCCAAAAATTGAGGGGATTGCCCCCTAATGACCCCCCATAGTAAATCCACCTATGCTTGCAACTTCTTAGGTGCATTTTCGTCACTAACAAGTACTCGATACTATAATAACCATACCCAAAAGTATCGATTTCATCAATCACTAATTTGGTTTGGTTTGATTTTTGATTATTCTTTTAAGGGCGCAAGAATCAAGTATGCCTTCACTAATTTGAACAGTTGCAAGTGTTGTAAGAAAAAAAACTCACGTTCTCCCTTATTTCCCCTTCCTTCCATGCGAAATCCTCACCGCTTAACAAGTTTTCGTGCAAACCCAAAGCCGGAGCGATCGCCTCCCTTCTCCCACAGCGGTGTTTGTTTTGGCGATCAAAAAGCGCGATGAGCGGCATGCTTGATTGTTCCTCCTCCCTATATAATTAGATTTGAGCGGCGGATTTATTGGTCTGTGCCGGTGGGCGGGGCTTCGGCCGGCCACCGCCCGCTTCATATTTCAGCTTTAATAACACGCTCCCAACAGGATGCGGCGGGATCGATCAAAACGCCGCTCGACTCCTTCCTTGGAGAAGGGTGGGGTGGAAGAGTTTAACGCCGCGTATCAGATGCGCTAGATGGGCTTTGCTAATTGATTAGGGATCAGTTGCTCATTGGGATGCTTATTGATTGATTGATGGTTCATTGTTATCATTGTATCGACCTTTGATTTATTTAAGGGGAAGCAGAGAGGAGAGAATCTTTCGTCTTGTTGTCATCAATGTGGGAATAGTATTTTCTTCAACACTGATATTAAAGAAGGGAGCTTCTCCTAAGTAGTCGTTGCTCAATAGGAGTTTAAGTGTAGTTATTTTTACCCCCAAAACAGGCATTTACAAAGCTACTCTTGGGTTGGGTTGGGTTGTGGTTACATATATTTTTCCGGTATGTGTGCTTGATCTCAAGGATCCGCTTATACACCTTCGTCAAGTAAGACAGACACAATAGAATTTTTACTGACACAAAGAAGGAAAATACACCCATCAGGGGCGAGGTAAGAATCGAACTTACGACGGAGCAGTGCGCAGACTGCTGGCGTGAAAGGCAGAGAGCAAACCAAACGGGCCATCCGTCCCCCTAAAAGAATAAACTAACTAAGCCCTAACACCAAAAGTGCTTATATAAATTTATTTCATACAGCCTAAGGATTTTGAAGCCGTTTCGGACTTCTTAATCTCAGTGAAATGAAAATTTATTGTTTCTTGAAATTGCTAGGGCACAATGTAGATTATATCCTTGAAGTGAAAGGTCGAGAGAAACAGTTTTGTACCAGGCAAGGATTCAGGGCACTGGGGCTAATGGCACCAGGGCACCCCCCTTGAGCGGACCAAATCTGAGTTAGAGATTAGAAGAGTCAAAACCTTTCCCTGAGAAAGGAAATTTAAAAAAAAATATCTGACAGTTATCTTCTTGAAGGGATTTCATATTGAGATCATGAAGAGTATCTGAAGTTTTTATGAATAAAAATTTAATTTCAACAACGATCGAGTTTTTTTTTAATATCCTTAGTGTAACTGACATGAGAGTTTAATGCATTCTTAACATCTCCATAATTAAAATTCAACTGTCTCAAATCCTCAATTACACTAACACTGTATTTACTGTAAGTTTACACCACTTTTCTCCCAAAATTCAAAAAATATTCGAAATTCAAGGCAATAACAATAAAGATGGATAAATCGTTGAATTTGGGGTCAACTCAAGGTTAATAGAATAAGATAAGGTTGGCTCTTCACATAGGAACGAAAATTCGTGTGACGTACTGCTCTCCAGCCGATTACGTAATTCGCGTGATACCCCAGCTTCTCCTTCGATTGGGTCAGATAGAATAGGGATTTTTTTGACAGGAGAGAGGGAAATTTAAACTTTGATCCAACAATTCAGTTTTGAAGCATTTAAGATTTCAAACTAAAAGGGTTTTCGTTTTAGATTAAATTGATATTATAGCTTCATGTTGATGAATATCTATTGTTAATTTGAAGTAAGAAACCGAAGTAGATCGTCCCAAAGGCAAGAGGAATCCATAGATTGGTTTTAGGAACATATTAATTTCTTTTAGATTAAAAGCAATTTTGATTTGGGAGGGACAATATATTTCTAGCTCTCTTCATGGAAACTGAAAAGAGTTGAAGTAAAATACTAAAAGCAATTTATAGACTTAATGATTATAATTATTAAAGGCTTGGCAATATTTTTTAATTATTATTATGTATCATTTTTTAATTTGAAGACTATTCAAATTTTCCACTAAAACTGGATCAATTTGACCTCACCTTGGAGATCTTATAAAATGATCATATCGTAAATTTGGAACACTGATCCAACTTCAAAACTAACCGTTTCAGTTCGAGTTTCTTTTGGCGATCGTATGTGGGAGTCGGCAAGTTGGAGAAGGTTTATTACCCAATAAATTATCTCCTTCATGTTTGTCATGTTAATTCGAAATCAACAGATTATTTGATTTTTTCTTCATGTAATTATCACTTAGAATCTAAGTGATCATTTATTATCATCTGATTATGTGATTGTTTTAACACTGATCAATATGTCTTAGATTGATCAGTGTTACTACAATCATAATCAGAATATAAGATACTTTAGAATAATAAATTCAGTGAGATCAGATTAATTAGTACCTAATAAACTATCTTTGAATTTTAATAAATTATTAATAAAGACGATTAGTAGCGTAATCAATTTTATACAAAACATACAAAAGAAGAACAACCCAAAAATAGCTCACAATTTGAGGATTTTTTAGTGATCTAAAAGTATCGGATTGTAACTAAATACTGCTTTAAAAAACGGTATTTTCTTTGTATTTAGAATTTTCTAAAATACAGATAGTGGGAATTTGTTTAACTTTTAAAATATTGTTACAAATCGATCACTGTAATGAACCTCCGTAATTATGCATAGGAATCAGTTTTAAATTTCATAGTTTGTATTTAATCCACTATTTGGTAAGCTATAAACTTGTTCTTCAAGTTGCTTATGAGAAGGAAAACAAGATACTCATAATTTAATTCAATGAAAAATTTTAATCAGTTTGAACCCATCAGAAGTTAAAAATTGAATGCACCCATATAGATCATAAGTATTGATATTTAAATATATGATTTGTTGCTTAGACAAGTTCACAAGTCTATATTTTCCCTTCCGCGCCTTATATTCCCTTCTACGTAAGAAAATCCCTATAAGAAGCTCCGCGATTTCCCTATGTAACCCTGATTGGTCACTCCTGTCAAAACTTCAACGCCTTCCAGCCGATTACGTCATCCTGGCTGAAAGTAATCGGAGAGCCAGATGAGCCCCCCCTGGGGTCAACTGTTAAAAGGTCTTGTATTTGGAATATCTGTCATAATTTTGTGAAGGTAGGTGATCTATTCATTCATATCTCAACGTGATCTCAACATTCAACGAGTCAACAGTATCAAAAGCATAGTGTCTTCTACCAAAATATATCTTTTCTGTATAGCATTGTGTAATTGTTTCTTTACTATTGATTTGAGACACCATGTTGTTAGTGTCACGTGGTGCTTTTGTGTTCCAAGGATTGATTTTAAGAGATCGTCATCATGATATAAAACTAATCGTAACTTGAGCAAAGACTAGATCAAAGCTTTTCTTACAATGTCTGAATACTAAGGTATTCAAATATTAAAATTATTTGAAACTTTACGATGCAAGATGCAGTTTAGGATGTATTATCGGATTAAATTACTTCAGTTAAATTTGTTAAATCATAAGTGAATATTTTTTAGAAGAAACTCCGATCACTTAGTAGTACAACATACTATTACAATTGAATAATTATAAACAAAGAATAAAAATGAAAACATCAAGGCTCATACTGTTTACTGATTGCGATGATTTGTGACTGTATCTTTGTTTTTTTATCCTTAAAGATCAAAGACTAATAAATGAAATCTTGATTAGGCTATTAAAGGAAAATCCGATTGTATATCCAGGTATAAAACATTACACTTCGCAAACCTTTTTAATCCAAAATGCAACAATTATAACTAACCTTAATGATACACCCACCCCATTACCAAACGTGATAAACCAATAAGCAACCCATACTAATAATACCCAGAACTACATAATGCGACTAAACAAGTGATTTAAAGACGGTCGACTTTCATTACGGATGCAAGTGATAAATATCGTGGAATCTGACCGGCTGCAAGTATGCGGCCGCCGGACAGACGACTGTCTACAGAAGGTCCGGCCCGGAATTGATGGCCGCCGGATATTAACTTGGGAGCCGGACCTTCTTTTTCGGAGGAATCGACTCCAAAATTACTAAATGAAATCATGAGTTGCGAGTGAACTGGCGGATTGCGAGTGGTCATTTGAGTTAATTGAGAACTGGACGGGGCTTTATGCATCGACTGGGTTTGAAAGTCGCTTGGGGTTTGCCGTTTTTGGTGGAGGGATATGGGTTGAGGTGATTTATCCTCTGGGGGTTTGTTTTTTGATAGTATTTTTAAGTTTAGATTGGTCGTAAATGGTTTTGGAATAAAATAGTAGTGTTTGGTACACGGTGCAGTGCAAATTTTTAATACATACTTACAGTGCTAAATTACTTACACTTACAGGTGCATAGGAAAATCCCTTTAACCTGAAAATATTACTTGCTAACGGGGAAAGCTACAGCTATGCAAGTAAGGTAAGTGTATAGAAAAGTGACTATGCGCAACCTAATGCGACCAACCGCAGCACGCTCAGTGGCGAACTTTGAAAGTTAGCTATTAAAAATAAAAAACTAAAATAAATAGAGCAAAAATTTCAATTAGAAAATTGCTGCCAATAGGATAATAAAAAACAGACTGAAAAAAATCATGAAAATATCTTAAATATTCGCGGAGATATTTGCGAGTGAAAGGCCTCAAGAGAATTTTTATGATTTTTCTTTTAATATTTTATTAATAAAATTGCAAAAAGATAAGGATTATTTAGTTGAAAAAGGTATTTTTACCTTTCAACATTTTTGAGGGGTCATTTTATTTAATATACACTTAAATTATTAACCCTTTCAGTCCTGACCACCCTAAATTTTCTATAGGATTCAATGGAAATCTCGGGCGGTCTAGTATTAAAAGAGCTTATAAACATTTATTAAAATTTCTGGGGGAATCTTCTAAAAGTAAAATCTAAACTTCTCTTTTGTTTTTTAAAACTAATTTCAAGTATCCTGTAATATTTTATAAATTCTATTTGAAGCTTAAAAATTAGAAATGCTTTAAGGTAGAAATGCTTTTAAAGCTTAATTATTTAATTTAACATTAGGTAAGCTCTATTGGGAAAAGATGCTTCCTCCAGAGCATTTAAGCTTTTAGTTTTTAGCAGATCATCGAGGAATCAAAATGTATGTTGCATTGAAATCATATCCCTCGGGATAATCCCCAGCTCCAATAAAGAAATTTAGTTATGAGAAACTAAGCATAATTTTAGTTTGATACTAAAGTCCTGGATAGATTCAAACAGTGAGAAGTTGAATAAAGTACTTTGGAGAACGAGCCTATTTTATTCAATGATTCTTAAGAGATTCGCAATATCTACTGTGAATATTATGTTTTTCAATACTATAGTACACTCTTCCATCTTTATATCCACCTATATAAAGATAGGGAGAAAAGGATAGAAAGTGAGGAGTAATGAAGGAGTAAGAAGGGGAATAAAGAAAAAAAGATGCAGTGAGGTAATGACTAGGAAAGAATGATAGAAATCATGGAAGGAGTAACCTAAAGAATAAGAACAAAATAAAAATTAGAGAGAAAGAAAATATAAGATTGTGAGACACAGAAAGTGAAAAAAGAGATTGGGGTAAAATGAAGGAGAAAACACTAAATACTTTCTCCAGTGCATTCCATCCCAGTTAAATCACTGTCTTCTGAGCATCTTCGAATCGAAGGGAACGCAAACCCAAGAGAAAAACATCCTTCCCCCAACCTAACCGCAGAAAAGCTCTCCACCAACAACAATCCTCCAAAAAGAAACCGTCACGCAATCGATACTCGAAAACACCGCCGGACATTTCGGTAAAAGGCCAGCGTGACTCCCCTCGCAGCAATTTGTAGATGGAATCGGGCTATTGTCCTGCAGCAAAACAACAATGTCTCTCGGATCAGCTTGAATCATCGCCAAATTATAAACGATCCATCAAGGCTGACGTAATTGAGGGTGCTCGCTGCAACCAAAGGGTTGGAATGCCCATCGCTAATTGCTCGACGAACAAACAACGAGGAGACTCTTTTCATATTTGCCGGCTGACAAGTGAAATATTATGAGATATTGCGGCGGGAGATTTATGGATGCGTTTGTTTGTTGTTTGTGTCCTGGATTGTTTGGAAAAATTTCATTAATGAATTCCAGGAGGGGGAGGTTGTATCTTAAAAGTATCGAGGCACGTTTTATTAGGCATAATTTGTTGGGAAATATGTGTTTAGTAGGTTGCTCGAAAATTTGGGTTTGATGGATGATGATTAAAGTAGTTGGATGCGGTTATGGTTAATATTTTGCAGGGATTCTTGGGATTTTTCCTCCTGCATTTATTTGGAATATTTATGGCCTTGCGTAGAAATTAATTTAGTTCCTTTTATAAATACAGATTTTATTTAATCACAGTTATACTGTCATCAGTCAATGACAAATTTTTGAAAAAAAAAATAAAACCATCATAATTTTTTTTATCGAAAAATATCCCTGAAGTATGTATGAAATTCAATAACACACTTAATAACTCAATGAATTAGCTTTAGACATATGAAACCTCAAATCTAAGAGTATTGTATACTAGATGTGGAGTTATATACACCTTTAAAATAAATTCTTTTTATTTATCAAAATCGAAATAGGTAGGAACCCAGTTTCAAATCCTGCTAAATACAATGCACATTTTCTGAAATTGAGAATTGAGTAAAAGCGTTATTTTAGAGTACTGACAGAGGAACTTATAATTTCTCAAATCACTTTTTGAAGATATTTTTGCACTTATTTATTTTACTTGGATACTTGTGTCAATCGGTAGAGAATGCAAACCTATCAGTACAAATTACTCAACATTTTTTATTTTTGGAAACTCCAACTCTCAAGCGTCACCTCCAGCCAGCCTCCTTTGTTTCCAAACATTTTCCGGAACCAGTGGTTATGGTGAAAAATACTCCCTTTCTCATTTTTTATTTTTTTTATTGAGCATACCTCAAACTAAGCAACTTATTTGCAAAGTATAAAATCAGTATTTCAGCAGTCCCTTCTTAAAAAAAAGCAACTCACCATGCTAAATTAAGCTTCCCACTTGATTATACCTCCGAACACTCCCCCAAATTTTTATAAATTGCTCCTCTTTTTTCACCTTTTTATCCTCCAACACGCACTTAATTACACCAACAATCTCAACAAACACCTTTTATCCCTCATCCATTCCCCCAAAGGCATTCACCCCTTCATCCAAAAACAAGGAATTCCCATCACTAATTCACACAAACACCCTAAAAACTCCACCTCCAAGAAAAATCACACCCCTTCAACCCACCAACCTCCCTCTAAAAATCCCACCCTCTCTCGGATTCACCCTCATCTGCGAATCCATCGGCCCCTTGTTAACCGCGTGAAGTTTTTTTTTTCTGCATCGATCCGTTCGGAATAGTTCCGGTGGTGTCCTAGGGGACCTAGGGGGGGTTGTCGGTGCAGGTAATTAGGCAATTACAGAGGGGCGCGACCCCAATAAACCCCAATCAAGATATTATTCATATTTGCGCGGGGTCGCGACCCACGGGACGCGTGACTCACAAATCGTGATTAAACAGCTCACTTTATATGCCGAGAATTCGGAAGAGTGTTGAAATGTAATTAGTCCGCTTGTCGTGGAGTTTTGAGCGGGATTTCGGATGGGATTTTAAAAAGTCCGGGGTCGGTTTGCACTCCGGGAAAGCCTGTTGGAAGACTCACAGTTTAAAAAATGTATCCCTGAATGAAAAAATTTGTTTATGGATGGTCCGGAGCCAACCGCACCAGCGTTACGGAAAAAATATCTGTAATTTCCTCTCTCATTTGTATTTTCTTCCCACTCCTCTATCAAACTCCCTTTTTTACATTTCTCTTTTTTCTGTCTCTCCCATGTAAATATCACCGAAGGAACATCGATCAATGTTGCGACAATATTATTGAGTATCGATAAACGTCGGAAATTTTGAGAAATTTTTAATAAATTAAAACAAGGTAACACTTATTCTAAGTAACGCTATTTGTGTGTATGTGTGAATATAATAAACCTTGAAAGTGAAATCGGATTTCATCGCCTCCCCTTTGATCCTCCCCTTTGATCAATGTCGTAGGAACGATATAGGCCAGCAAAAACCAATACTGTGCAATGTCATCGATATTGGACTATATTTCAGAGGGGGTCGTTTTGACGGTTAGTTAAGGTAGAACAATATTGTCATTTGTTTTGTGTGCTACAAAGCTTTCTCTCTCGTTCTCTATACTATAATATCCCTCTCCAATTTACCCCTACATTTCTTCTCCATTCTCATTTTTCATCCTTATCCTCTCATCTGTTTCTCACTTTATACAGAATGCTTTCCATATCTTCAAGTCTAGAGGAAGTTTTCAAAGCTACAAACCCCAAACAAGTAAAAAATTATAAATTATGAAAATAAAATATAGTTTTACGAAAAGTAAAACTACTTAGTGGAATTTACAATACTTTACCATTTTTGCTTACAAAATTTCATGTAAACTATGACTCTAAATTTTTGGAACAACTGAATAACCACTTGGCCAAATAATGATTTTCTAGAAAAAAATAATTAGTTTGGGTTTCGAGAAAGTTTTAAGGTACAATGTGTATTAATGAAAACCCTTCGACACAAATGAATAGAATTTAACATCAACGGAATATGTAATGTCTAGGGAAAAGTGTTTTTTTTATATATCAGAGTTTTATTTATTTATTTATTTATTTAAAAAAAAAATTATTTTCAAGACAATGACAGTCATATCGAGAATATATCGCATGTAAGCTATTTCCCTCACATAAAATAGGCAAATCGATAAATAATATCTTGTTGTGATTCTTCAATTCATGAAAAGTATAATGAAATAATTAAGTTAAAGAAAAAAAAACAAAAGAGTAAGCAATATATCTTTATCAATACCCTGCTATCGAAAAGTAAGGAACAGGACAATCACAGATCTTCCTTCCAATCAGAGAGAAACCACTTTAGTTCCGATTACTGTCTAATTTCTCTTCGATGTAAAGATTTATAAAGGGCTTCGCATGGAAAAAGTAATCGAGTTACAAGTAAGTAACTTCAGGACACGCTCAATACTTTCGATTTCTGAGGGATATTCGGCCGAATTTCTCTTCCTGTAATCAGGTGATGTCCCATTTTATGAGCTGTGTAAAGCTGCAACTTGAAGAAATTAACGTTCCCATGTGCAGGTAAAGGCACGTTGGTAGTGGAGACACATTTCTGCCGCACCATTAGCCAATTTATGACCTGTTCAATTTTTCAACGCGCTGAGAATTCAGTGGGGTGTTGAATATGTGACGGAGTCATCAAACCACGAGATTGTGAAGCTGGATACGTTTGGTTTTGCTCAATCCTGGGGAGTAGAGGCTTGTATGAGAGAGTGATTAGAAATAAAGTTAGGCTTCCATCGTACGTGTATACGATTGGAGGCGTTTCGATGGAATGTCGGTATGCTAAGGGCGTAAATAAGGAACACAGTGCCTCCTTGTGTTTTCCTGAAAGTTATAAATTAGTTATGAGAAAGGTATGTTATTTCAGACGTATTTGGAAAATTAGTTCATTTATGCCCCTGGTATATAATCTTACCGCCACGAGAAAAACTTTGATAGAGAAAGAAAACTTTAAAAAGAAGTACAAAGCTAATCGATAGCCACGCAGATTTAGCGCAAAACTTTTTTCAGCGTTTATAAACTACCACATCACGACCAAAATTGAGTGGAAAAATCTGTTTCCTTTAAAACCGCCAAAATATTGTACGACGTCCAAAGTTTTTCTCATGGCGGTCTGACTTTATATTGTGCCATGAACTCTGATGAAAATTCCTGAAAACTATGCGATGTTGCCCTCTCTTAGGTGGTAGGGAACTACAATTTATGTGTCGAAAGTCATTAGTAATGCAATACTAACAGTAATACAAATCATTTTTCCATGTTATTGAAATTTTTCAAGAATAATTGAGAAAAGTTTTATTAATCATTGAATATTTTATTTATTTACACGGAAATCATTTAAAAAATTTATTTAAATAAACTGTTGATTATGAAATAGTTTTAAAGCTTTCAGAGTACAGACACTAATGAAAGTATTTGAAAGTCATCTTTATATCGAGCCTAATTGTCTCTAGAAAAATAATAACCCAAGACTTGTTAAACGACCAAAATATATTTTAAAACGTGTTGAATAATTTTTACAGCTATTTTAAGTAATTTTATCCAGAAGTAGGAAACATTTTGCTACTTTTACAGACTCGCCTTTTGACATGATACCTACCGAGTGATTGAATAGCTTTTGCCAATAAACCAGCTGATGGCCCTGCATTCTCTAATGTCCGATCAGGGCCACATCATTTCTCGTGCTGCTGAACCTCCCCTCAGCCCTGACATTTATTGTACTCACATAAAAACCCAGAGAGCCGTCCATCACTTAAAGAGTACGAAGTCTCTTCATCTCGAATGTCAAAATGGGAAAAGATGAAAACATCGATTTATAGAGTCGAGCCGTTCTTCGCGGCCATTTCGAATTCCTTGACTCCCAGTCCATTTAGATAACGCTAAAAGCCATCGGCGAACTTTTTTGTCTGGAAAAGGTCTCCCGATACATACATACATTGACGGCGATCTATCTTGAGAGAGACATACTTTTCCTCTAACTGTTTTCTAAATTTTTATGGGGAGCGCTCTGCAGCCTTGTTTCTTTTAGGGGACAAAGGAGGGAGTCTTCGCTTTTTGGGCACCTTGTTTCACTGTATCGGAGGCGTTTCTTCTGCTTATTTAGATTGATTAGCGTAAGGTGGACTCTGCTGGACTGGGGATATGGTGCCTATTGAGATAGGAGAGGGAATTTGTTCCGATGTTTGGGAGTTCCAATTGCTGTGTTGGGGTTTTTTGAGAGACAAGAGTTTCTATCTCATTTTTGAAAAGGGGATCTTAGAAGACGTATTTCTTTACTCTTAAGGTACTAATTAGGTAAAGATTCATGTTACCTCATTGACTTAATTGGCTATCCCCTATAAAAATGGAACAAAAAAAAGAATTGTGTTTTGCAATGCTTTTTTAAATAAAAATAAAACAAATCAATGTGTATATTTTAACTAATTTTTGATTGGGAGGATATTTATCATTAGTCAAACATTTTAACTACTTTTATTTCATTCAATGCTGTTTGAAACTGATCAAAAACTAGTAAATTTCTCACCTAGAAATATCATTTAGTTTCATTAAAGTTCAGTTCAGAAAGTAAAAGTTTAAGAAATCTAAAACATTGATAAAATATGCAGTGTCTTAAGATATAGTTGGTAAATTTGTTTTGTATAATATTTAAAACTTAATGAATTTTCGAACAATGTACATTAATATTGTTTCTTCTTTTAAAAGGTTAAAAACAATTATAATGCGCAGTCAGATAATTTCTCTCGTACAATTTCATGGGAAGATATTAAAACTGCTCGTTACTTGTGTCCTGAATGTTCACTTTTATTTCAAAAATTAGAATGCATTGTAAATGTTTTATTTCATGTATTCATTTAAGGTTTAACAGTAATTTCCCAAGGTATACATTTTTTTTTAATTATAAGGATTTCATTATTGTAACATCAGCAAAATCTAGACTACCATAAATGTGTAAATCCTTTGTGATAAGCTTAACTATTACTGTTAAGATAACCAAAAGTTATTCCAATGCTTCACATTTTATGCTACTGTCTTAACACTCATCAAGTGGAATTTTACATCAAAACCTTATGTGAAAGATTTTATTAAACTTCAATTACTTATGAAAAATATGTTTCCTCTCTAGGAACTTCACCTATAAACAAAAGTAGAGGGTGAAAGTTTAAAAAATTATTTTTATTATTCCATTAATTGTTGTGACACAGAATGTAATTTGATCCGTACAAATATGATATTAACTGCTTTATTACAAATAAATAAAAAAAGCATTGAAATTGAAAGCTACCGTATTAAATCGAATAAAATATCCGCAAGGAGATCATCGCATCTTCTTTAATGAACGATTCTTTTTCATCCATTTAATTTCGGGTTACGAATGATCCTCCTGTAAAAGCTCGGGAGTGCCGGGCACCCTTAAATCATGTACGTCGGTAGGAATCCGAGTGAAAATAATTGTAAACAGATTGTTGCACCATTCTCCGTTCGGGGTTCAGCTCACGTTCTTTGGAAAGAAGAGCAACATTTTCTCCGTTGCTTTTTATTCTATTAAATTACTGAATCGTTAAATCCATTGAACTTAGTTAAACAGTTACAAAAGACTGTTTTAAGTCTTCGATTGAAAGGCGGAGTATCTGACTTGGGAAAGAAAGAGGAGTTTCCCCAATGCCCCCTTTCTGCTGTTCAATCGGATACATCAAATTAAATCCGATACTTGTTTGGTTTAAAAGGATTTATTTGCTCTCAAACTATCCATCAGACACCACTGGGGTACAAAAAAGTGCAGTTTGCTCCGGCTAGATGCGCTGATACTCCCGATTAGGAAGTGATAGTTACTCTTATGGGTTGTTTTAAAAACTCAAATTTACTTGTATTAATTAGTATAAAATATAAATGTGATACTTTACTTTAATTTGATTCTTTATTTGTTCATATTTCATTTTTCTTATCATTTGTGTGAATTACATAGAAAGCAAAATGATTTTTTTCCCGTTTATAATATAACTTTTCTCAAAAATACTTCTAACTTTTTTTACACTTATTACCTTAGTAAGGATCTAAATAGTATCTCTTATGTTCAAGCATCGTTCTCCACATGTTAATTGACATATTTTCCCCTTTCAAGTTACAGAAATATTTATTTTTCAAGTTTCTTATTATAGATAGATATTCAATTAAACTAATGAGTTTCTTCATTAAAAGTTATAAAAACTATTTTCGTAACTCATGAAGATATCTTTATTCTCCATAATAATTGCCTTTTACCAAATGAAGAAAAATTTCTGGTGATACTTAACTGCAACGATACAAGTTCTACAACTACAGGTTGTCTATATGATATATTTTCACTTATAATTTGACGCAGTTAAGTTCATCAAGTTGAACTTAGATAAGTTTAAGAAAGTTAAAGGCGTTTAAACTTGCACGTGAGTTCTTGTATGAAATCCCTTTTAAAAACTTGGTTGTTTCTCTTTTATCTCTTTTAATGCAACGATACTTATTCTTCGGAAAATATAAAAACAAATAATATTCAGCTGATGCAAAGAAGTACTACATACTAAACACTAAACTTTTTAAAATATAACTCAATCACATAGATAGGAAGCACTTTTTATCGGTCCTACAAAATAGCTAACCGTATAAGCAGATTTTACTTCTTGAGAAAAATCAAGCAAGATTTCAGTCACCCAAATCCACCTTCTTACTCCCTCCCAGAGTCCAACCCCATTAATATCATTTCCAAAAGTATAATGAATGGGAATCGATAGCCAAGTGTTTGAAAGGGCCCACTCCACTTTTTAAGTACCCCAGGGAAAGTACCCTCCTCAATCCGTCCTTTATCACTAGCAATCAATCCGGCAAAAAAATCCCGATTCTAATCCTCAAGCCCCGCATTAAATCAATGGTAATATCATTTAAATATTACCCCCAGGGACACCTTCCGGCATGATTAGTGCGGGAATCCGACTCTCGGGAAGACAAAACAAAGACTCATAATTATCCGGAATCGGCCATAAAAGCTTTCCATTTTTCGGCGAAATTTTTCCCTCAAATTCCGCGGTAGGTAATCGGCCGTTTGGATGCAGCTCGCGGCTCTGTAATTGCCGGCGGGCCATAAATTTGGCTTGCGGGCCGTGTCAACAGCTCGATTGGCATCTGGCCGACTGGGACACGGAAAAGGAGGGGCGCTTTCTTCTGGGGGTGACCCTCTTCCAGCTCCGTATTTATTTTAATCCCTCCCCGCACTGCCATCATTCAAATCAACTTTCGTCATACTTTCTCCCACGCGGGGAGATACACGATCAATAGACACCCGCCCGCACCTCCGTCCCGGCCCGATAGGATTCTCAAAACCGTATGTGCGTATTTACATTGAGGAGTGATAGGATACAAATATATAGAATACATTTCACTCAGAGAGATGTATCGAATAAATCGAACCTGTATTTGTCATTTATTTCATATCACGTTATAATGGGATAATGATACAAATGTGCGTTTATGTATAGAATAAATTGACCCAGTCGAAGAACTTATTAAGTTCAATAAATCATATTACATTTTGAAATAATATATGATACAAAATATGCATCTCATTCTGAGTGAGAGAGATATATTAAAATAAATTAACCCAGTCAAATGATACAAATACAAAAATTCATAAATCTATGAAAAGTTATATAATATTATAAACTACATACTATATATAATATGCTTCTTACTTTTAGAGATGTATAGAATAGGTGACCCAGTCAAAGAACTTATATAAATTAATCATTATTACTTTATTAGGTTAAAACGATATGATATAAATATATATTTCACTTAGAGAGGTGTATCAAGTAAGTAGACTAACATTTACAGAACGTATATACAATAAGTAATATTAGATTAATACATGATACAAATATGCTTTTAAATCATATAGATATATTGAACAAATTGATCACGTCGAGGAACATATGAAGAATAAGTCACTTTAATTATGCAGTGATACTATAGTATATTACAAATATGCATCTCACTTTGAGAAAAAGATGTATCGAATAAATTGACCCCACGTAATAATACAATTAATGAAATCCAACCATCACTGAAATAAAATGATATACTATGAAAGTTAGTAGCATCTACATATTTCTAGCATTATAAGCTGTAATGATACAAATATGCTCGTGAATTGTATATTTCTTGATTTTAATAATTAGCACTCCTTCCTTTACTTAAAAATATTTGTATTATTATTATAAATTTTTGTTATACAAATATGCATTTTCTAATTTAAACAGACACAAATGTAAAAAACAATGAGGAAATAAAAATTTTCATTATCACTGAGTATTTTTATTAATAGTATGAGTTACCTTAAAAAATTGATACAATACAAAACTGAATAGTAAGTATACATATTCCATGAATTATTACAAAAGTTTAATACATCACTTTAAACAATGATGAACGTATTAATAAAATGTTTATAAATACATATATTTTTAATAAAAAATATTTTATATTTATACATATATCACACCTTAAATACTTTATGGAATTGCATATAAATGCATTATAATGATATAATGTTGCAATTGTATAAAAAAAGTTTTTTTAGTTAAAAACAGTAATTTTAATACATTACTATTTATAGTGTATAACTACATATCAATGATATATTTTATTAATCAACACGAAAATTTCAAAATACCATGACTTGATATTAAGATGGGATTATATCAAAAAATTAATAAGTTCTCTCCTTAATGAAGTGTAAAAAATATATCAATTAAAATACTCTAAGAACTCACACAAAATGTTTCATATAAAAATGTTTTTATATGAATAGATTGTAGGATAATAAATAAATAGCAAAATAATAAGTGAAATAATTAATAAAATATAATTTAATAAATATTGTGATACAATTATAATCTCAACTTATAAATTAAAGTTATGTTTCATATAATAAAAGTATGGAGAATGGAAACTTTTAAAAATACACAAATATTGTACATCAATAACTTGCAACTTAAATAAATAGAAAGCAATGCATAATCACATACAATTGACATCATTTATTTAAGTTTGCCTAGTAAACTAAGCTTAAATAATAATACTTTTAGTGACATAATAAAATAACATAAAAAATAATAACATAACATAGTAACATAATAACATAATATAGTTACACATAATAACATAACATAGTAACATAATAACATAAAATAGCATAAATAATAACACTTTTAGTAGTTACTGGAAGTGTTATTATGTTACTCTTTTGTTATAAAAAATAGTTTATTTTTAATTATACTATTACTTAACTATAGGATATTTGGATTCATTTTTCTGATATTTCAATTAATACTTTCATATCACTTAGGACTATATACTTTTGTGATATTAATTAATTCTATTATTTTCAAAAGCAGTCCCATGTGCTAAAAAAGAGAGACTCCATAGCTCATTCTTTTAAAAAACTTCAAATGCACTAATAAATTTCCGAATACACGAAACCTTATTGAATTTACTTCCCATTTAGGCACATCAATCCCCCTCATATTCGGTAGCGAGTGATAAAATCAAATTTAGGAGGTCACCGGGAGAAAAGATGAATGACCTGCTGATATAACGAGGCTTTTGATATAGCTTCTGTTGGACGACCTGCCGAAATAACAAGGCTTTTTGATATACCTCCAAGTCTCCATCACCACTATAAATCAAGCTTGCCTTTCTTTGATCGAGGAAATCTACGACCCTAAGCTCGAAGCTCTTCAAATTTTACGATCTTCATTTTCCAAAAGGACACGCATTAAACAAAAATCCTCGTCTCCGTGCTTTGAACAGTGTTTTATTTAATGCCCTGATGATGAGCAAAGCGCCTTTGCAATTTTCTTGCCCCGAGCGCAACAGAGTAATTGGCCAACCGGATCACGTCGAGTGTCTGCTCTTATCTCGGAACACTGCCATTAGTATCCCCCAACGATCTCTGAAACTGTTTTAAAATAGCTGTAACAAATCTAAAGAACAGTATGACGATCGTATCTCACATATCCACGATGAAAAGGACACGGACGAATATCTGAGATAAATCACCTCAATAAGAGACTCGCCGATTCTTATCAGGATCATTTAGGTTCAGCTGGGTAATTAAACCATGTAGGGATTATGAATATGTCTATGGTGTGGGGTGATATCGTATGGTTATCACTCTTTGGGCCATAAAATGCCGCATTATCTTTTGAGAACAGTGAGTGAGGATTCAATTTGTACGTCAGTCTGTATATAGATTGGAGTTTCAACCTTGGAAATTTTACAATGAAATGGTAATACGCAATTGATATGTTCATTGTTATAAAAGCTATATTTTAATTATATATGTAAAAGGTGTAAAACAAATAATCTTATGTTAGTTTTAAAATTATTTACAGTCTATTTCCTGTCTAAATCATGACTATGTGTGTATCATATTTTAATGGGTTATTTTGCAAAAAAAAATAATAATAAGTTTTTTTAACTATATGATTAAGTACATATTTTAACATAACAGATTCCTGATTGTGAGCAATTACTATTTAGTAAATCTTTCCGGCAAGTTTATTGAAAGTTGAGAGAAAAGTTAAAAAAAAGTAACTTTTTTTTTAAGAAAAGTTACAAAATCAAGAATGTTACCATACACTTGTCAAAAGGTTATCAATTTTAGATTTTAATGTTATTAAGCTATTTTTAACGATATAGGTAGGCTTTAAAATTTAAACAGTCTTAAACATAAAATCTCATCTAAAGTTATTCCATGAAATAAATTCATCTTACATTTGAAAATTGTTAGGAAAACTCAATTAGGATATTGAAGTGATACATAAAAACCTAAATAAGCAATCCCACTACACCAACAATCTAAAACCACACACGCAACCTATTATGCCACTCCTATTACTCAACCGAAAATGACATCTGATACAATCTTCAAAAAACATCCTCACACAACCTTCATTACCACAAAGTATCCCTACTGAGTGTTTCTTCCCAAGCTTTTAATTACAAGCAGCACTCTCAATTTATTACAGAATCAGATCGATAATCATAAATTGAAGACCTCGGCAAATAAAAAAAAGCAATCTATATGTAAGTCTCTTTATAAAGTAAGAAGTAAAGCAGTAGGCTTCCCATGGCGAAAGGCGGGGAAAGAGTAAGGAAATCTCAAACAAAGGGTAATAAATACGTCCATCTATTCCTAAGCGTTCAACGCAAACGCACCCCATGCTGTGTGGGAAGGCTCGCTATCTTGTAATTCACTGTGCTTATGTGGAAACGGACTTCTGGGGAGCATGGATGGATACGGATAGTATGTGGGCCTTGGAGAGAAAAGTTTTAGCTTATATTTACTTACATTGGAGTTTTTTATTAAGTAGGAAACAAGCTCGGGTGGGTCATGATGTTGATGCAGTGTTTGGTGTATAAGCAATGAAGAACTGCTTTTTGTTTTGTTTAAATATGTTTGCATGTAGTGAGATGAAGTATGGATGAGCACAAGTACTTTATTTATTACTATTAATTAAGAAAATGTGTCGAAATTCTTTAAAAAAAATCAAATTCTACCTGGACCCAGTGGCCCATCAGGCGGTGCCCATCTCCGTTTAGAAATTCTTTATCCTATCTGAATTGTTTTAGGCTTTAATACCTTATTATTAAGTTTTAAAATGTCTAAGTTATTCTAGTTATGAAGTACAGAACTGGCAATAAATGCAGAGTAGTAAAATAGCACTTCACATGAATATCTTTTAATAAAACTTATCTTGCTTTTGTTTGAGGTAAAAAAATGCACTATAAACGTCCTTGAACCAATAAAATTACTTTACTTTTTAATCTGAACAGTTTGTCTCGGTGAGTATGAGTTTGTATAAAATAATTTCTGTTTTACTCTTTCAGAGCATGGTTCGAGGCACGATGTTCTGCAACTGGAGGGTATGTACAACTGCTATTTCCTTCTTTAAGTGGTTACAAATTTAGGTCTTAGCTTAGGGGATGTTCTATCAATTGAATAAAAAAAGTTGTGTGGTCACCAGGAGAGTACTAAAGTAACTTACTACTCTACATGGGGAGTGAGGTCTTAGTGTTTTGGAGATTATTGCAATTTTAATGACCATTTAATTGCATTTAGTTGCAAATTAATAACTTTTTTATTTTGTATAATATTTTAAAATCCTATTAGAACCATTATATGTGTTGAAGTTCATAAAATATTATGAAGTATTTTTGTTTGTACTTTAGTTTAATTTGACTTAAACATTAACTCAATGTTAAAGGTCAAAAGAGACTGGCAATTTCAATGAAGAAACATCTTTATGACGCTCTGGTGTGTTTTTTTCTATTTCCTGTACTTACGAAGTGAATCAAATCATCCCTAAAATATCTACATGCCTTGGTGCTTTTCACTATTCTAATTTGTTAACTTACACAATCGCCTTTTCTGTCTTTAAACTCAAAATGTTTAAGGTGTGCCCGAGATCGTCACTGCACCACTTTACTACACTCCAACCTTACTATCTTTTTAATCCACGTAACACACCTCCAACTCAAATACAGATTTTAAAATACCTCCAAAAGAGAGTCCACCCCAACTCTCTCTAACTCCATCCTGAAAGTGACGCCCAATGGAACCTTCATTCCCGAATTTAGCTGCTAGCGGCATTCCATCCGGGCTCAATCAACCCCCTTGTGCAGCAAGAAGGAAGTTTTCAAAAATAGATGTTAACATTTTGAAAATTTCCATCCAGGGCGCGTAATTTGAGGGGCTACCCTCCCTCTCCCATTTTAATTCGACTAATTCCGGGCGCCTACTGCGGCGGGCAAGAATTCGCATTATTCTATCGAATTAGCGCATTGTTGGGAGGAATTCGCCTCGTGTAAAATGTCTATCCGACTAATGTTGGGAGAATGAATGCTAAGTAATCAGTAAATAGTAGTTAATAAAGTTCGTCTCTAAATGTCGCATCTAATTAAGAAGGGCGTAACAAAGCACCGCTCGCGAAAGCCCCATATCAATATCAATCTCGGGAAGAAAACTTGCGCTGCTCATTAAGTTGGCTCTGACTCATCGCGACGGATTTTTGACGGTCAAATTTCAATCTCGGGGCCAGAGGGGTGTAAGTCCGTTTTTGGAAAATTTGCTGTTGGGCGTCAACAGCTGAAGGAATTTGATGTCTGGATACAAAACTGGGATTTTGTAAACGGGAAATGGTAATAATGGTATTATTTCTAGAATCAAAATCATGCTTGAAAATGAGAGTTTTTATAAAACAGAATATTCTGCTTCATGCTCAAATTTTTGTACATTCTTATAACTTTTATATCACCAGTCGCGTAACGAGCTACCTTAAATTCTGATATCTTTAGTATTAAAAGTGCGAATTATTATCTCGAATATACGCTATTTATCTACGTTGCAAGTCATTTTTTTTCTTATTAATAGCGTTATATTGGCAGACAAAAATTTTGGTGGGAGATCTTTAGTAGTCTCCTATGTAATAAAAAAGATAAGTAAGGGGTATATTTCTTCCATAATATTTGTTTGGTTAGTCCTTAAGAACGGTAAACAATTAGGTATTAAATAGATCCGTGGTGAAAAAAAATTATGATACAGGTCTTTAAAAAGTTCCTTGCAAATTTTATGAGATTTAAAATGTTTTTTTCTGCAATTAAATTTTTAAAAAATGAAACAATGGTATCTACTACAAAATATCCACTTTTTTTGGTAAAAATTCTTAAAGCCATAGGTTTTAATAAAACCACCTTCGGGTATGAATCTTCGATTGTGATATTTCATAATGGGTACTATTAATTGAGTACTGCAATATTATATTAGCATTACTCATTTATGCGTGTTTTTCATACCAAAATGTTGAAAATTTTAAAATAGATGTTAAAATTATCAAGAAAATTTTTTTCGTAACATCCATGAACAAAACACTTAAATTGTTATACTAGTCCCTTTAGTTTTAAACCGTAAAAATTGAAGATTTGTTGAAGAAAGTGTAAATTTTTCATTAAAATTAACAATATTCAATTATTTCTAAATGAAAAATTAAATTTAAAACGAATCGTCAAAATTATGATAAATACGATTAGTACTACTACTAAATTAGTACTTATTATGCTTTTCATTCATTATGCTTTTGAAATTATTTCTTGGTAGTGATTTTCACAATTGATATTTTTGCTTTGTTTTTTTAAACTTACTTTTTCCAGCCATTTTTCAGTGTGAAATGTTCACAAAAATTAAGTTACTCAATCTGACAATCAATTTAATTAGTTTAAAAACTATATTTACAATCTCATTAACAAAAAAATAATCCTCAAAGTAATACTCCAGGATGCAATGAATATTTTAATAAATCTTAAGTGTGTAGAATATTAAAGAAAAATTAATAAAATGTGGAGAAATGACAGCAAATAGTTTTTAAACTCAATATAAAAAACAAGTTCAAGAATTATTTCAAGCGAAAAGGTTTATGAATTTTTTTCTGAACTTTTAAAATGAACTAAGTCTTAATACCTGGAATTTTTTCGCTGATATTTTAAAGTTTCATGGCTTTTTCTGCTATGAAAATGTAATGAGTTTGTTCAATTAAAAAATCTGTTTGCTGAAGCATTTACGGCGAATTCCCGTGTTGTTTCTTTCTTTTTTTAGCAGAGATATTTTTTACGCTACTTCTTATTTGTACATACATATTCTGTTTTTTCCCTGTCTTGAGAATATTAATAATTTAGCATAAGTCCATTAAATCTTCTCGAACTTTCCTCAATATATAAGTGGTTTCCACATAGAAAAAAACTCATTTAAATCTGGATAGATAAATGCATACACATATTGCGATATTAGAAAAGAAATATAAGTTTTAATTTAATGTTTTAATGAGACCCATATGAAAAAAAGGGTAGAGACAATTGAAAAATCTGGAAAGAAAACCCAAATAAATAAAAACTCGCGAATTAAAATTGTGATTTTTTACGTGGATTGAATTTTTTCTTCTCCTCCATTGCTTTTTTTGCCGGTTGTCAAATAACATATTCATTTATTTCTGGGAAGTGTTGTAGCTTGTAAAAAATACTTTTATTGAAAAATAAATACTTTTTGAGGTAAACAAGTCAGAAATGTTTATTAGTCTCTAAGCGTCTGTGACAGAGTTAATAAGGAGTTTTTACAGAGAGGAGGGTTAAAAAAATTAATATTTATCTAGAGGAAAAAAAAGTGCTTGAAAGTAAGAGTGGATGTCTAGCTGTTAATCTCTAGCACAATGAAAAAAGACAAACGTATAATCTTTCTTTCCCTTCCTGAGATTTCTTTTTTATTAATGTTCTTGATGAAGTTCGCATATTTTATGCATCGCCATTTTTTCTTTTTAATGCTTACATCTTGATTTCAAAAGAAAGACAAAAACTGGGTTTATGAAAATCGATAGGTTTATAATCAAGGATACCTAAGGTTTTTTCCTAAAATTTTTAACTTAAATGTGTTAAAACTTTTTATTTTATCTGGTTTCAAAAGTCTTAAGTTATTCATCGCTACAGTTACGAAGGTGTTTTTTTTTATTTAAGTCTTGATAATCATAGGAATATAGCTACATTTGATTTAATTTATATCGTTTTTAACTAAATTTTATTGTTTATGAAAGTTAAAGTTAAGTAACCAAACCTTTAAGTACAAAAGCGTTATATTAAATTTCAGTATTAAATGCTAGCAATGTGAGGAACAATGATAACTATTTTATTTCCCTTATAAAAGTCCACTTTCTGATCACTATTTTAGCTTTCCTTAAAAAATTCTCTTTCTGAATTTTTCATTTGTTAAGAATGTAAAAGGAAATTTAGCTAAGTTCCTGAACTCTTAGGCAAAAATATTTTCGTTTATCATACGAAATGAAGAAATGTTTTAAAAATTTAGCAAACCAATAAAGATAATGTTTTCTTCAGAATTTAAATGCTACATTGGTTTCCCGTTGTAGTGAACCGTGGATATAGAGGACTCTGGTTATAATGTACCACACCACCCGCCCTAAATAAAAACAATCTAAGTCTTAATTTACACTTACCTGTCACTTTCGATTTTCATCTTGGAAGAATCATCCATAATGACAATGGTAAATTTGTCTTTTCACTCTTCACCCCACCGATTGCCTTCATGAATGAGTGATATACAGCAGAGAGGATTACTTATGAGGAATATCAAATGGTGAAACAGTGTAAATTGCCCCATATGTTATAATGTTATAATAACTCCGCCAAGAGCAAGTTATTATTTTGGTCCCATGACGGTTCATTAAACTGTATCATAGTTGTCCAATGTTACATTTTGATTGATTTCTGTACTTAAAATGTTACGCATTAATGTCTGTAAGAGTCAGAAAGGTCTGTAAGAGGTTTGGCAACCCTTCTGGGCATTCCCTCATTCCCCAATAACAGCCATAGAGCGAACACCTCTAGGTGTCAAGTCTAAACCGTTGAAGCGGCTACTGATCAGGGGAGAATCCCCATCAATCAAAAGGAGAATCGCGCCCAATCTAAACCGAATCGCTACCGATGGACCGATTCTAATTACTCTGCCTAGTGGCCCTAGTAATAAATGCCTGCACAAATCATTATTCCAGAAGCCCGAGATTCCGACAGGAGTATCAAGTTGGCCTCTTAACTCATTGCGAGCCATTGCCCCCCACTGGCAGCGAGTATGTGGGTGGGGGCGAGGTACAATTAATAAGGGGGCCCCGGGGTCCACAAATCAGGTAGCGCACTGCAGGGGCCAACGCTACAACGCCGGTGGTGCTTCCCAAAAATACGGCCGACTAAAAAAACGCGCCGTGTGGTAATATAAGAAAACACTAACTTAGCTCGTTTTATTTATTTACACGCTCTGTATATAAGCTTGTTCTCCTGATTGGACAACCGAAAAGTACTCGGGAACCACGCCGTTTCTTCTTGGCCTGTCAGGATGTTATCTGCTGGTGCCGGAATCGTGTGTGGCGATGGGTTTTTTTGTTTTCGCGGCCGGTTGTGAGGTGGTTGTGTTTGGAGGAGTAGGTAACCCTTTGGCTGGGGTGAGAGGTGTATTGAGGTTTCATAATTTTTTGTTTAGTTTTTTAGAGTGGGGATGCTTGGCGATATTCATTCAAGGAATCATGAAGGGCACCGTATTAAAAATATAAGTATAGGTTACTCTTTTCATTTTAATGTTTTATATAATCTAAAATTGAAAACAAACATAGTTGGTTACTATATATTGGTTAGTTATACTCTTACTCCTCATAGTAGTTACCTTACAAATAAGTTCACATGCTACTATGAGTAAGTTTCTATTGCAAAGCTAACATTTTTTAAATTTTAAAATAGGACATTCTTTTTTTTTCTTTTAACTAGTTACTATAATCAATTAAACCAATTTTATCAAAACACTTGAATCAAGTGCAATTACAGTGGGGTTTTCTTACAATAGGACTTTTATAGTGGCAAAATCATCAAAGAAACTTATTTTATACATTAATTACGGTACTTAAAATATTGAAAGTAATTGTAGTAAAAAAATTAATTTTATGCGACCAATACTTTTTCAATATGTTTTCCTGGGGATATTATAAACAGAGTTTTTTATAACAAGAACATTGCTTAAAAAAATATGCAGCATATTTCTAAAATAAAAAAAATAATATTATGCTTTTGGAATGTGCAAGTTTTTGCCCTCAAACCATAAAAATCTAAGTATAGACGACTTATAATATGCATTTACATAAAAAAATATTTAGCTAAGATTTTATATATTTTTTGCCAAATAAACCATATAGGATTAGGGTATTTGATATTTGCAATTATTTACATTCATAAAGCTAAAATGGTTCCCACAAATATTAAGCTCATTTGAATTTTTAACTGCTCTATAGGTAGAAATGAAAGCTCTCACATACGTTTTACGATCGGTCGTAAAACAACACCGCTGATACCTACCACAGACAACCTCTAAGTTCATGAACCTTCATTTGAAGCCATTGCGTCACGAAATTCTTATTAATTGGAATTTAGACCTCCAATAGGTTTGACAGATTTTGTAACGACCGACGCATTAATTACTTATTTGAACACGACAAAATTCAACAAGTTTTTAAGTCTAATATATTTGTATGCATAAATAAGTGGATTATGAGCGTTAAGACAAGCATGCCACTATGCACTGCTATTAAAACTATTTTCTTTGAAGCATTAATTACGGGATATTAGGATTAGGTCACACACAACGTATTGAGAACGTTGTAGAATGATAAATAATCATCCATAAATTGATATCTTGTGACCGAAACTATGGCTACCTATTAATCAATGATAAAACCAAGAGGTTGAAATGGATTAAGATTGAGGTTTCGATAGAAGAGAATTTGAAAAATAATATGGCGCAGTATATTTTGAGACTTGATTCATTTAATCTTATCTTATGTAAAGTTATTTTGATACGTGTTTGTTTTTATTTTCAAGTGTTACCCATCTCTCTCTCTCACTTCTTTTTTAAATTTTAACATATTGTTTAAATTAAGGAATAGAAGAGAAATGTACCAAGCGACGGTTGCTGAAATTTTTACAGGAATTTAAAAAACTTTATTTAATAGTAGAGAACAATAAAGAGCTGATATTTGTTTCACTGCAAAGTTGCACAAGTAGCGGGAAAGCAATCTTCTCTAAATTGACTTCTTTATTTTGTGTTTTCAATTTGATATTATACCTTTAAATAAAAGCTAAAAATATTTAGAGTGGTGAAGAAAATATGATTTAGTTTAGATTAATGAAATTTAGACTGATTTACACTATGAAAAAATTATGTTGTTTTTACAGCTATTCTTTGGCAAAAACAACAGTCCTATAACAGAAAATGTCCGTTTTATTTAAAATACAAATTTTCTCTGTAACTCAGCTGCTCTCTCTCTAATGGCGCTATGTTTTGCTGTGTTCGTCTGATCGTTAGAATCACATTATTATAGTTTTTATTATTTTCTTTTTTTATTATTATTACAGTAGAACTCCAATTATCCGAATCAATTGGGACCGGACTCCATACGTATGGTCAAAAATTTGGATAATTGGATTTTTTCCGAAAAAGGTCCATTTTAATTAATTAATGCATGTATGTTGTAAATGGGAGAAAAAAAAACTATTTTTAAAGACATCATTCGGATCAATTCGGACAATTGGAGTTCTACTGTATATTTTAATATATTTCTTACTTTGGATATACACAGTAAAGATAACCCATAGAATTCCCCCAAACCCTCCCAAAAATCTCCCTCTAAGTAACACAACTTCTTACATTCATATATGATGTCATGGCCCAGTGGTTAGCATACTCGACAATAGGTATTTTAAGAGTGTATCATATAGAGATATGCTGTTAAGAAAAGGGACTAATTCTTCCACCCCTTTAAATCCCTGAAGAAGCCAAAATGAAATACCCCTGCATAAAAATGGCATCTAAAAAGCGGAATGCAGGGGAATGCGGAGGGAGGTATAGGAGATAGTCTAGTGGGCCGCTCGCTCAACCGTCATAATCGGACGGCGTGATGAAGTGCGTGGCCCGTCACCTTGACACTTTTTCATTAAGAGCGTAATTACTCGGCGCGATCAACTTTACAAGACGTGAATAAATAAAAAGCCGGCCCCCTAATGAAAAGGGGTGTCCCCTTTTATTAAAGGGGAGCGGATTGCTGGCGTGCCTCGCGATCCTGTCAGCGGGCCGCATGATTAAAGCGGGTGTCGGCGCGCGAATTAGCCAATTAGGCGGCCCGCGGTGGTGTCAGCGAGTGTGATTGGTGGGGCCGAGGGGCCGCATACCTGGCGTGCCGACTATTTGCCGACACACCGCTTCGCTGAAAAAGATTAAACGCGCCAAAGTGCAATTAGGGCATTTTTCAACGGCCCCCCTTATTGCGCGGACCTTTTTCTGCTGAGGGTCCATCCATCGGGGCTTGCGCTAAACGGTGACGTGTTCAGGTCCTGCTGGAATGCTGATGCTGACGTTTATTTTTATTAAAGCGGCCGGCCGTGTGATGGCCACGAGTCAGACCTTTAACGCTTCGTGATTGGCATTAGACTTGATATTGCTAGGGGAAGACACTTTGGGATATGGACGGGGACAGAATGTTTATCCCCTTCCAAATCATATACGTGAGAGTTTTATGTACCTTTACAGCTTGGAAATCTCTCTTCAAACTTCTTACTTTTCTCTTAAGGAGCGTTTCCACTTCTCCGGTCTGTTGGGGTACGGCAATCGGCGAGACCGATTCAACGAAACATTTGAGGCAGCTCACGATGACGTCACTTTTGTTTCTCTGTGATTTCTTCAATTGGTCCACCGGATTGCCGTACGCAGCAGTAGACCGCATAAGTGGAAACGCTTCTTTATATCTCTCCGCACATTGGTATTCGCAATTCGCTACTGGACTTTCTGCCTGACCAAGATATTCATATTGGGTTAGGTTAGAACATGCAGTTTAATTCGATATTCCCTAAAATAGATCTCTGAGCATATGGACCGCTCTGATAAAATCAATAAATCAATGTATCATTGTTTTACCCAAAATGGATTCTTTTTAGCTGTTGAGAAGAATCGACAATGTTTTTGATCTTGGTTGTTTTCTTCAACGATGAGGTTTAAAGTCTTTAAAATCTTATAAAAGTTTTAAGAATCCTGAACAGAAATAAGTCACTACCACGCACTGAATAACGGATGTTATGTAATCTCCATACTATCCCCATAAAGCGAGAGAGGTAGTACTCTTGTTTATACCATTGGTTTCTTCTAAGCGTGATTTTATGCAAAACTATAAGTGTTAAATACTATTTGTAGTGTTGAGGGTCAATTATTCAGCAATCAAATTGTTCCTATTACTAAAATATCTGTTCCATAATATCCATCAAGACCCCATATAGTTAAAAAATTGAAGATCATCGGGGGAGTTTTTTCTTATAAGCCGTATATTTAAAAACAAATTTATCATAACATCATTCAGAGGGGAAAAAATTATCACCTATATTCACGTGCAAACAAAAACAAGTTATTACTTAATTCTCAAAGGGAAATAGGGCAGTTAAGTTCCATTATGCCTCCAACAAAATCAACAGAACTCCTCTGTCGTAACAAAACAAGCAGCTAATCAGAAAAATCGCGCAACAAATCTAATTTGATACTTGATCGGAAGACAATGAGCGTCTCGGATCCCGACGCGCTCTATCATCACTTTAATCCACTCCGCACAAGTTGTCAGCAATCATGTGAATAGCGTCCCGCGCTTAAGGCGTCTTAAGGCACCTTACCCGCGTCGCACGACGCCTTAATTGGGGGCGTTCTGCCGCACCTTGCATTAATTAAATTATCGGCAATTATCGCGAAAGAAGCTTAACGGCTCCAAGATAACTCGATATTAGCGGCGATATTTTCATAGAGGATCAGCGATACATTAAAGGATTAGGCGCAGCCATCAATCGCTGAATGAAAAAGGCTGCATAATGGATGCGCCTTATTTTGAAAGAACGCGCGATTAATGTCCCTAATCCCGCGAGATCCAAACCCCTAATCTGGCACGCACAGATTAAACGGACCTATCATCGGCGGAGCACTTGTGAAGCAAAATTAAATTTTACATATTTATAGAAAATGGATACGCTGCGCTCCGCCCGGGAGCCTAAGCCGCGCTTTTTATCGAACATCGGCGATAAATTTTGGATGAAAGACAAAATATGGTAAATACCTCTCCTCTGCTCCTCTTAAAGGTCCTTTCCCCGCGGAGATGACAGATGATATCGCAGAGCGCATAAATTTATCGGAGCATTGTCTCTCTTCGATTCCTCCTTAGAGTAGGAGGAGGAGGGGCTTGATAAATAGGGCTTTCCCTTTTATATTCTGGCCAGGTTTTCATCCATTTATTACATTTAGCCCATTGATCGTTAAGCCAGTTGAGAGATGCTCTTTGTTTCGCCCGGACTGCGACATATTGACATTGGGTCGGGAGGCACTTATTGAAATATGTCGCTCTTTCCTACTGTGATGTCGCAAGGCGCTGGCTTTCATCAAAGAATACATTTTCATTCCGCCGCCACTCTCGCGGGGAATTTTTAAGCAAACACCGCGCCCTCTAACAAAGACTGAGCGGCTCATTATTTTCACCATCGGCTAATGGTGAATTATTTTGAAGCCAACTTGGAGAAACAAATACTTCAAAATTAAAATTAATCTTTAAAAAAAGTAACTCATAACAAATGTAGAAGGTTCTTATCAATGTAACTACTCTAGGACAGAAAGAAAACTCATTATTCATTGTTGCGGTTTCAATTTTTTATTACACGAAGGTTGTGATGACACTTGATATATTTTAAAATAATTTTCATAAAAGGGATAAAATGATTTAGGTTAATATATTTTTATTATTTACTTTTATTTTATTCTTTAATTTATCTTTAAACTATGAGGAAAATATCTATAAAGCCCTAAACAAATTTGCCATTAAACGATATAAAATTTATTTTTAGATTATTTCAATGAAACATGTTATTTATTAAAAAAAATAGCAATAAAATTTGAGATTCAAAGTATTATGTGCTTAAAGATTTAGAAGATAGATACTGGCATTTTGTGTTTAATGTTTTTGAATTAAAAATTATAATTTAAATTTCTTTAAAAAAAAAAAATAAGTGTTGAGAGAGAATAACCGTCCCAAAAAGGAGACTTATTTAAAAATCTCAGATACCAATCTTACAGTATACATTCTTGAAAGCAATAAAAATATTTATACTATACACCTAAATAAATAAATCAAGCAAGCCTGCCATTCTTCATTAAACTCCAATTCTTCATCATAAAGCAACTGACAGAAAAGCTATTCATAAAACTTCACTCCCTCTTCATAAAACAATACACAACGAATCTTCTCGGCAAACCCCAAAATTTCAATAATAACTCATCCCACCGACAGCCCGGGAATTAATTTCTCATAACGAGCCTTAAATCAATCTGCATCACGACAACCCCCCAAAAAAAGGCTTTTTGGGTGATAAAACAACTGCAAAAAAAGGCGAAAAAGCCCCAGTAATCAGTCAAGCCTCGAATTAAAAAAAGCTCCTTCGCCAGAGAGCGGCGAAGCGTGTAAAGTTTATTAGAATTTAATTTTCGCGGGTTCAGCGGCACACTGGCGTAATGGCGAACTGTTGACCCTATGCGGATATGGATATTAAAGGAGAAAGCCACTATCCGAAGCGCAGAACCCAGCTTTAATATGAGCGCCTCTTTCTTTGGGCGGCTTTTATATTACAGGCAGCATGAAATATACATGGCTCGGAGGCACTCCCGGGGCCGCTCTTTTCCTATTGTTGACACGTGGATCAACAATCATATGCACCGGGATATTGAAAAACTAGCACTGAATATCCTCCGTTTCCTAGGTGACCCTGTTTTGTACCCTTTCCCTACACGTTTCGGGATCATTTACGATACCGTCTCCTTTCGATGCCCGATAAAAAGCAAATTAAAAAAGATGTAGCGCTCCCCCGTATCTATGACTATTCGCCCCGCAGCTAACCATCAGCAGCAGGGCCGGGTGGAAATAAAAAGCAATCAAAGGCCGCTCGCTCTCCCTATGTAAATTAAAGGAGAGTTTAGGGATGCGGAGAGGAATTATGGAGTCCTCAAAGGGGGGCGATCAACAATGGGACGCGAAGACTCACTTTTCGCTACAATAGAGGTCAGGAGAAGGCGAGGTGAAAATGGGAACCGGGATTATTTACATTATAATGAAACGGTCTGAATGCCATTGCGATTGTAGCGGCCTGTATTGGGTGCCGGTCGGAAATTGAGTTCTGCTGAGAAAGATAACGATTCTCTGTCGTGTCAGGTTCTTGTTAGACGTTTCTCGGAGTGTAATATGCGGGGGTGGGGCCACGAATCATGGTACAGTGTAAACTATCATAGGTATATTATTGCTCTGAGAAAGATTCAGATTTGTAGTTATGATCGTCAAATAATTGAAAAATTATCTTATGTACCTTGTATTTTATCTCTTATTCTTTTTATCCTACTTTTATGTACCTATTTTTCATATTCTATAAAGTCCTTTGTAAAAATAGTTAACTTGTAATTTTACCACACATACGCTGAGATGCCGGCATTTGGTCAGCCGTAAAAAATATCCCAATTGAGAAAAAAGCGTTCCCTGCAACACAAACGGATTGCGAGGAAAAGACGACTTTAAGGTGGGGAGCTGGAAACATGGCGTTTAAGCGATGTCTAAAAAGGGAATAAGAAGACTAAATGTAAATCAACGAAAACCGTGGGAATATTGTATTTAGGAATATTTTTAAACATAAACAGAAAAGATTTTATAATAATCAGAAAACGTAAGGTTGGAGGAAATTGGAATAGGAAATTGTGTAAAATTTGAAAAAGTTTTTTTTTTTTAATTTTCTCATAATAGTTTTATATTTTTAGGTATTTAGCCACGAACAAAATTAAATTTTCTGCCAATTTCCGTTATTCCCATATTTATTACCGAAATATGTAATTATTGATTGAAATACCTATGGAATGGATGGCATAACTTATAGGGGATATTACGTGATTGTACGAGAAAAATGATAAAGTTTGTTTAGAAATTAAATTGTGTATCAAAATACCATGACCTTCTATAAGAATCATTAAATCCTCAAAACCATTCTTTTAACTAGTGTCTTTTGATACTTAAAAAATAAATTGTAAAAAAGTCAATAAAATTTGTATTCTATCATAAATTAAATTTCTAGATCATAATTCAATAAAAACTTTTTATTGAACATTAATATTGAGTAAATAATCAGTTAAAACGCTTTCATTAGCCAGATTTGATTTTTAACTTCATTAATGTTCCCAATAATCAATTAAATGCTGGGAAAATGTACTTTTTACACGTTCCTTCCTTGCAAAAGTATTCAAACATTAAAAAATGCACAAAAGATTATCTATTGAAAGATCTCCACCGTCATTGCAGCAATTTTCTCCCCATAAACCTCCATTTCCAAACCTAAAAAGAAACTCTAGACAATAAAAAACACCTACAACGTCTTTCTCACAATGTATCTTGTGGTGAAATTAAGTATGCACACACATCAAACTAACCATAGATTCATACTCCCCAACAAAACCCAATTCTAATTGCTTCGGGTACAATGTCTTCAAATTTTCAATGGACGACGAAAATGATTATCACCCCGGACATAAAAGGTATTGTGTTCACGATATTAGAGCTATTGTTATCTGTCAAGCGGAACAATAGTTTTTGAACTCATTATATCTCCTTCCGCCGTAAGAAGCTCGTTCGGGTTTTTCACTTTTTTGAAGATGATTATTTTAGATTTCTAATTATAATCCGCTGCTTGGAGTAACCGCCAAAAAACGAAGGGGTTGGCGATTTGGCCACGCTTCGTGAGTAATGAAGTTCTCTGGGGGATTTTTTAGGAGATTTCTTAATGGGGCTTGCTTTGTTCCGTAGTACGGTTTACTTGTCCTGAGGAAACGATGTAATGTAAACCTCAAACTTCAGTAAAATAGGAGATTTAGTTATATTCAAGTAGACATCAGGTAGCTGCAAAAGTTAAATGTCATTGGAGGATTTCACTGTATTTCGTTCATAATATTAAGTCCGTAATATATATTATTTCATATAAATTTTAAAATTTTTTGCTCCTTCTATATTGATGTTTTAAACAACATGTTTGTAAACATAAAATTAGCAGAAAAATTTTAGAATTTCGGATTTATATAAACCTATATAGAGACTGGTATTACATATTATTAAGTCATTAAAATGTCACAAATACCGAGATATGTTTTCATAACAACATAGTGAAATTATGGGGCCTTAGGAGTCATAGTGCTCTAACCAAAAGGAGCAAAACCAGGTGTTTTTCAACTACAGAGAACCTATTCAGGGAAAATTGAAGAGTTTGATAGGAGTTAGTTGGTATTTTCACTTTAACTATTTTGAAAATTCATTGAGTAAATCAAAAGAAATCGAATAAAACCCCTCAAAAACTACTATAGTTCCAGAAGACTTTTAGATTCATCTAGTTAATTAAAAAATGATTGACTTTTGAATCAAAAGAGATTGAGAACTAGTTCTTGTATAGTACTACATGTGCATCATGCATACAATATGTACTACATGACGAACCATGAATGGCAAATGTA